>CM070598.1:11622157-12235054 GCA_036346395.1 Hsuehochloa calcarea
ATCACTGTAGCTGGGTTCTCTGTCAGTGCTAATAATCATGTTCTTTTTATTCACACTTCATCTCGTGATCGGACGCTTCTCCTTTTATATGTTGATGATATGATCATTACTGGTGATGATTCTTAGTACATCAATTTTGTCAAGGAACGTCTTAATGAGCAGTTTCTCATGTCTGATTTGGGCCCCCTTCGCTACTTTCTTAGGGTTGAAGTTATTTCTCAACCTGATGGCTTCTATATGTCCCAAAAAAGTATATCCAGGATCTTCTTGATCGTACTTCTCTTACTGATCAGCACATCGCTGAGACTCACATGGAGCTTAATGCTCATCTTAGGCCCACTGATGGTGAGTCTCTTACTGGTCCTACTCGCTATCGTCGTCTTGTTGGAAGTCTTGTTTATCTAGGTGTCACTCGTCCTGACATTTCATACCCTATGCATATCTTGAGTTAGTTTATTTCTACTCCTACTCAGCTCCACTATAGTCATCTTCTTCATGTTCTACGATATCTTCGTGGAACTATCACTCGTCGTCTATTTTTTCTCGCTCCAGCTCTTTACAGCTCCAGGCATATTCTGATGCCACCTGGGCTAGTGATCACTCTGATCCTCGATCTCTCTCTCTGCTTATTGTGTTTTTCTTGGTGGTTCTTTCATTGCTTGAAAAACTAAGAAGAAGACAACAGTTTCTCATTCCAGTACTGAGGCTGAGTTGCGAGCTATGGCTTTGTTGACTGCAGAGGTTACTTGAGGATTTTGGTTTTTCTATTTCATCACTCACTCCTCTTTTGTCTGACAGTACAGAGGCTATTAGCATTGCTATAAATCCGGTGAAACATGAACTTACAAAGCATATTAGTGCTGATACTTCCTACATGCGGACACAAGTACATAACCAAGTTGTTATTTTTCAGTTTGTGCCTTCAAAACTTCAGTTGACGGACTTCTTCACCAAGACATAGACCAGAGCTAGCACAGCTTCTATCTCTCCAAACTTTATGTAGTTGATCCACTTTAAGTTTGAAGGGGGGTGTTAGATGTATTATTATCTGTGTATTTTTTCAGTTGTATAAAGAGTTACATGTATATATACTAAACCTATATATATATATATATATATATACAAGCGTATTCATAACACCTATTATCTCTACAAGGCCAGGGAATCTGCAAAATCTTCAAATGGAACATAGGCTGCACCAGAGAGCACATAGTGAAATGTTGCTGTCTGCTTACAAAGTTTTTGCTAACTCTCAACACATAGGCTTTTAAAAATCAAAACTCCGCAACAGCTTACAACTTTGAAAACATCACAACTGAACATAAAGCACACAACTATAGACAAGGTTGATATCTCATTAATAGTTGGTATTCCAGCAGCAAAGCTTTAGAGCTGCTGAATTGGTATATTTCTTTGTCAGACAGACTTGTTGTTCATCACTTGCCCCAGATCATCACGTACTAGACAATACATAGCAACTCCCTATCAAACTTATACAAAAAAGGGGGGCAACAGAGAAAGTTTGCCTGTATTGCATCTCCAAGTCTAGGAGAGAAGAAAGCAAATCTCTTGAAGTCCTACAAACTTACAGGTTACACTAGAAGCTAACAAGAGAGATCTCCTTATTTTTCCAGAAGAACATCTTCACTCATTGCTTTGTTCATGATTTTTGCCGATACATCTAGGTCTTCTTTGTGAGTATCTCTGTCCTCGACCTTATTGTTCAACGGAGTGGACGATGTGCCAGTATTACCAACATTATCTCCACCTCTGGATGTGGCCTTTCGGGCATCAGTTGAAACCACGGTCCCATTTGGTGGAGAATTCAACTCGGAGGCTGATGTCAGGTCAGTGAAGAGCTGTATTTGGTTGCTCAACACCGCCGCCGTTGAATTAACTTGCCTGGTTCACCTTTCAAAGAAGTTGAATTAGTTTGCTCTGATCCAGTATGGTTGCTGGTCAAATTTACTGGAGCTGGATCAGTCTTGGTTTCTAAGACCGTGCTAGTTGGAGTAGCCCCATGTTCCCCAGCAGCATTTGATCTATTCACTCCAGGGCCTTGAAATGATATTCCATTTGACAAATTTGTTGTGCCTTCAAATATCCTATCCATGCTCTTCAATTGTTCCTCTGGGAGAGGTTTTGTCACTTGGGCATCATGATCAACAGAACTTGAAATATCTTCACCTCTAAAACTCTTCTCCCTAGCCTTGCGAGCTTCCTCCTTGTGTTCAGCATCCTGGTTTTCATGAGGCACTGCGGTCGAAGCATCATCTACATACAAAATTTTCTCTTGGGCATGACGCGACAGCTCATCTTGCTCCGATGAAGGAGGGCCGTGTGTAACAGCACTAGATACATTATCACCATGGAAGCTCTTCTCTTGATCCTCCTGAGACCGCTCCTTCCGCTCTTCGTCCTCAAACATGCCCACATCATCAGCTCCTTCGTCCTTATCAGCAGAGTGCTCACCAGGTTCAGGAAGATCACCATCCTTGTCCAGGTCTGGCTCATCAATGGGATCGTCATCATTCTCATTGTGCTTCATTTCTTGCTCCATTTCTTCATTCTCTTCATCCTCAATCCGTTCATCCAGTGTTGATGAATCGGCCTCCATCTTCGGAGGCAGGTCCTTCCTGCCTAATCTGGTCATCTCCCCCCGGCTCTGGTCATCTTTATGCAGGTCATTGGCCTCGTTTTCATTATATGCCTTCTTCTTCTCATAAGAATGCTTAACTTGGTAGAGCAACCAAACAGAAACCAGAACCAAGAGACTTATCTGAAGAGCTTTCTTTAGCTTCAGACCTTTGGATCTGTGGTTTCTACTAGAGCTCTGCCTCAACATTGTTATCTATAGAGGTAAAAGCAACCTCCTCTAAAATCCAAATTTTGCTCCCAATATCTCCACTTAACACCTTGATGGTTCCTACATTGAGAAGTTAACAACAGATAAGCATCATTCTTGATATTTAAAACATAGGAGGTGTAAATAAGTTGATGAAATACTTGAATGAATGGATTCGTTTGCTCTTTCATTTCTAATTGTCTACGTCATCTTCGAGAAAAAGCCAAAGTGCATGCTTGTAAAATCCTACCAATCATATCACAAGCTAAGAAATTGTATTATAGCATATGAGCACTATTAGAGACAATATTTAGTAACATAGTCACATGAAACAAGCTATGAATTTGAGATCTGAACTACCTACAACGCTTTAGCATTTCCTAACAGGTATACCTTTAATCAAGGCATATGTGCGAAACAACTTCTATCTAAGATTAAAAAAAAATAGAGAACCAATTACTTGGGACAATTGCAAAAAAGAGCAAAAACGAAACGTGCGTTACATTACAACTCCCCCCTAAAAAGCACAGGCACAAATCAAGGTAGAGAAGCCTAAGAAACAAGTAATATCCAAACCTTTCCGCAAAACAAAGAGCAGACAACCTCCAAACACATTAGCTAAACCAAAGGAAACACCATATTTGATACCAAAGAAACTCGAGATGGCCTAGACCGGTTAGGAATCCAATCACCCAAACAGCGCAGACACCAAAAACACCTAATTTATGCGCAAACACACGATTATCAGATGAAAGAGTCGAACTTTGGGGAGGAAACAATCCGAAATAAACATATCTTAATCGTTGGGATTTCTTGTCAAATCCAGGCAAGAAACCTCAAACCCCGGCTAAACGTGCACCAGACGCCAATATCCCAACAACCTCGTGGCACAAACACCTAAATGTTTTGTCCCAAGAAACCCAAACCCAAGAGGGAGCTCAAGAACATCCTGGAGATGACCACGGTGCACCAAAAAGATTGAAGCTTTGCAACAGAACAAGGCCAGGAATAAGACCACCTTTGGATACCAGCAAGATGTTCGAAGCAGCCGCTCTTTCTTGGGCTCTGCCTCGGCTTTCCACCACAGAAGATTTAAAAGAGGGGTAGAACTGAGTTTGGTCAAAATCAAGATGCTCGTTCACCAAAATCCTCTCTCCCACTAGTGAAAGGCCGGGTCTAAATACAGGTATGTACTCAGATTGCTTCTCTGAAATGGAAGGGAAGGGAGCTCATAAACAAATGCAATAGTGGATTTGGGGCTTGTGCGTATGGTGATTGGGGAATGGTGGTAGGCTAGGTGCTGGGTTGGGAGAAGGGGATTTATGATGCGATGTGGATGGGAAGCAGCTTCAGAGTCACGAGGGGGAGAGGAGAAGTAAAGAAGGAAATGGTGAATCTTTATCTGTTTTTTTTTCCTGACTTTCCTTTTATTCTATTTTTGGAGAACTTGACTATCTTGTCTTGTCATGTGTTTGGGGTTTGGCCTTTGGCACTGTATGGTTGGAGGTTGGGAGCAGGGAGCTTTGGAAGGCTCGTCACACCAAGCTTGTTTTCCTCATGGTCATGGCTCAGCACTCGGTACAGTTTTTGTTGCCAACTGCATAAGTGAAAGGGGAACGGCTGTCTTTATTCATGTACTTTTATGTGTTTATTTCATATTTTTTTCGATAACTAGCGTTTGCTAGTACTTTATAAATTTTCAGCTTTGTTTTCCAAAACTCCTAAGCACGACGGATTCTTTTTTAAGAGAGTGAAAGCATTTAGCTAATGTAGTTATTTTAAGCTTTTTATTTTTAAAAGAAAGATTTTAAGCTTAGGATATATGAGCGTCTTTGGTATATTGAATCGACGTAGGTTCAAAAACATACCATGTAAACATCCAAAGAGTTAATCATCTTTTTCCTCAAATGTTTGAAACCGGCTTCTCCCAGGATTCTCCTAACCCAATTGATTCTTTCCCATCTCGAACAAGAGAATGTCTTCTCTCGAACAGGAGAATGTCTCCCCCTGTGTTGTCGTCGGTGGCGGCATGCCCGATTCTCCGTCGTCGGTGGTTGTTCCGCCATCACTGGTGATCGATTTCGCAGCTGCAAAGACGAAGAGAGAGAGATGGGAGGCATCGCAGCAACAATCTGCGGCCGATGGTGGAGGTGACGATGTCAATGGCCGATGGAGGAGGCGATGAATGGAGAGCAGTGATGCGAACGCCCAACGAGCTTTGAAATCAGCCCTGATTATTAGCGAAAAAGACTACATGAATAACCAACTCAGCTTACGGTTGGTGAGAATCAGCCCTGATTATTAGCGAAAAAGACAGGATGGCACTCCTCTAGGCTACGCTATAATTTGCTAGGCGCAAGAAATTCAACAAGGTTAACATAGAATTGGATTACGGGTTCTTTGAAATGATCTCGACATCCACTTAACACACACCCAAACTTGGGAAATTTTGTTTCACGTAATCCATGGGTTTGTGTACAGAAGAGTAAAAAAAAAACGTGAAAATTTTCCGGTGCTCTGCCACCTACATAAGACGAAATTAGTATTCCACTATTAGGAAACTGCGTGTCTTCATGGTCTGTATCCCAACATTAACATCCTTGCGAGGGGCAAAAAAAGGTCACGTCACCCGAGAAATGTTGTCCCAAATCACCTACTACAGTTTATGTGTTAAAACTTAAAATTGAAGTTTCTAGCACTCTTAGAACCCAGAAAGGGCAGTACTTGTTTGCAGGTCGGTTTTGCAGTGTACAGCTTATGTTGGGTGCAACTTCTCCTGGCCTAGCTGCCAACACATGATCTCGTGTTTGGTCTGGAGGAGTTAAGCTTGCAATGAGGTGTCACACAGTGTTAGGCGCAGGTAAGCGTAGTTGTCGATATCATTCAAAGGTTGAACCGGTTTGACTCAGATCGGTTTTGGAGTTTAATATAATAATATATAGTTATAAATACATATATATTCAATTATATACACATCAAATTTCACTTATAATATTATTATAAATACATAGTAGTAAGATTAAATATAAATTATAGTTCAATGAGTATAGTATGCGGTATCATCTATCCCGACGGTATGACTGGTATTGACCGATATTGGTATGGAATGCAGTGCTGCTTTATACCGATTTAGATGACAAAATGGTATATATTATAAGTTTGACGATAGGTCCGTTACTAAGCTGACCTGACCGGTTTTTATTGAAGCATTGAGAACTGGGGTGGGGAAAGTAACTGCTAGACTGCCATCAGTATGGCAGAGATTTTGCCATACGAAATACTGAACAACAAGTTGCTTTCTGACGGGGAAAAAACAAGAAGCTAAGATCAGCTCATGATATGTTTATGTTCTGGGCATAGCAAAGATACAGCCGCATGATGACTGATCGATCGCTGCGTCTGGGTTTACAAATCCAAGATGGACCAAATTACCAACTTTCTTTTCTCGAGGAGAGTATTACCATGTCCTACTTGCGCAGTTGTGCCATGGATGGCATCATCTATCCTTTGTCTGAAACTCAGTGGCATAATAGTGCCATACGACGGAGCATTGCCAAGTGCATGAACAAAATTATTTACACGATGCGATGGTAGTAGCGTGTTTGTAATCGCCAAAAACACAAGTAGTAGCAAGTTTGCATCATAATAGTGTCTTTGCAAATTGCAGTCTGTCTCCCATGCCGTGTCCTGTTTGGTTCATTCCTGAAGCTGCGAAAAAAAGCAGGCAGCGCCACCGTCTGCATGGATCTAGCAGTGCATGAAATGGTCAGGTCAACTTGGCCGAGGTACCCGGTCGACATCTAGCAGTGCATGAAATGGTCCGGTCAACTTGGCCAAGATACCCGGTCGACAGTGGCGCCACTAAAACTCGCAAAATGACGAATTTTTTGAGTGATACACTGATTGTCTGATGCATCCCGCGCGGTACGATTCATCCGGGGACAGAGTGGTGCAGTGATGCGTACAAGTGGAAACAATGTACCGTTACATAGAAATCAGTACTACCGCACTCTGTTGGGTTGATATCGGTAACAGAATCGAGAAAACAGGGGGCATCCCCACTAGCGCTATGATCGGGGCTCTACCAACAGAATTGGTCTAGGTCCCGTTCACCGAGCCATACAAATAGGAAGAGGGTCTCGGCAGCTTTTGGCTGATAATATATGAGTCAAGGCAACAAACCCTAATATATCCGATCCATTACGGGCGGTCAGGTGTGTGAAGACCGACGGCCACTGAACCGTCGCCGCCACTTCGACATCACGTTTCCTCAGGACGACGTACCGCCGCCCTCTTCTCCGCCGATCCCGACCGATCCTAAGATCCGATGGCATCTTCCTCTTCGGGTACGTCTCACGCTTCCGCACTAATGTCTTTGTGGTGTTCATCTATGATCTAAGCTTATATGTGTTTAGATCAAGTCATTACTCTCAGTTTTATTTAACAATGGTATCGAACCTTACCTAGTTCATCTTTGAACTCGATGAGCCCAACCGAGTCTCCCTCTCACCCAGATCTAATGGTTGACGGCTCGGTTTTAGCACTTAGAAGGAGGAGGTTGAGACCCTAGCACAATAGAAGGAGGGGTTTAAATCAGAACCCTAAGAGAGCGGTGGAATACTTACGTTTTTGTCGCCGCTTGTCTAGGGCACCGCCGTAGCTTAGCCGATCGCATCACTACGTTGAGGGCTCGCTCACCGCTTCATGCGCGCGCCTCTTGCCGCGCGTCGTCTTAGCGCCGCTACACTCCTCTTCGCCTGCTCGCCGCCATGGCGCTTCCTCCGCTGCATGAAGCGCCTGCCGACGCCGCGCGCGTTTTGTTCGGGGAGAGAAGGGGTGAATGATTAGGGTTAGGGTTCTTCGCCGTTTCGGCCGGTGTAAGATCGAGGTGGCCAACTAGAGGGGGTGAATAGGCGGTTTTGAAAATTCTTTCGCGCTAAACCAATATATAAATGTGGAAGCTAATAGCGAATTGGTTTTGCATAATTAAAATCTAAATCAACTAGGCTCAACTAAGTGCACCAATAATACAAGGAAGCAATCACACAATGATATATGAATAATTAAAGCATGTAATGTAAATTGCTCAAAGTAAAGCACAAGTAAAAACAAGATGGACACAATTATGTTTTACCGTGGTGTTCGGAGACTTGCCGGTCTCCCCTAATCCACGTTGAGGTAAGCCCAACCACGTTGGATCGGCTCCACTAATTAAGCCAACACCTCCGAGGTAAGTCCAACCACTTGGACCGGTTCCAAACCGAACCAGCACCTCGCTCCACTAGGGTTGCTCTTCCTCCACTCCGGAGATGGCGAGCACCAAACCACTCACAAACACGCTGGGTCTTCTCACAAGCTTCTTGAGAAGATCACCGCGCACGACGCATCCACGCCATATAGGTGTCGGCAAACACCAAGAGTAATAAATCCAAACTTTCACTTGAACTAATCAAGTGTCAACACTCACGTGGATACACAATCCACTACCCAAGGCAACACATGCACTTAGGGTTTGCTCTCTAATCTCACCAAGTGCAACACATGCACAAAAGTGAATAGAGGCTTGCTCTTAGCTCAAGAAACTCAACAATGACTCTAGCACACAGCCAGCAACATCAGCATCCTCTCCCAAATGGCCAAGGCTCATATATATAGCCCACACACAAAAACTAGCCGTTGGAAGAAGATTCTACCAAATCAGCATAGGGCCGGTTTGACCGCCAACCAAAGGCCGGTCGGACCGCCCTATGCGCCAACGGCTAGAAAACTAGCCGTTAGGCCTTCAGCCGGTCGGACCGCCATGCAATGGCCGGTCGGACCGCCGCCAAATCGGTCAGACCGCCGCAGCTGGCCGGTCCGACCGCCCGATGGAAATTTGGCTAAGTCCCAAAAACGGGCGTTCTCTGGAATAAACATTACGCACCAACCCGCCCGATGGAAATTTGGCTAAGTCCCAAAACGAGTTCTCTGGAATAAACATTACGCACCAACCCCGGAACTTCCTAACATAGGTAGTTCCGTTTTTACAACGGCGGAACTTCCGGACAGATCATCCAAGTCAAAGAAAATCGGTCCGACCGCCCAACACATGGCGGTCCGACCGACACACCGATCGAACCGGTACATTCCGTGATCGGCCGGCGGCACTACGAAGCAAAACACATTTGCTTCACATCAAATGCGAAACACATTCGCCCGTTTGAGTACAATTCCAACAAGGTTACAAGATGATATTAATTATCAGCTAGTTGCAAAACACATTTGCCAACATTTTAGAATACTCATCACAAGGAATAAGGTATATGAACTTACACCATTTGCAAAACACATTTGCAAACTTAAGTCGCATGCTACAAGGATTACGCATGAGCCTCGACTATTTGTAAAACATATTCGCAAATAAATAGCATCATGCCTAGATGAGCTAGAGCAACCATATTGAGCTATCAACACATGACTAACTCAAACTACTAGTTAAGACACCTCTTAATAGTACGGCAACCTATATTAGCAATCCGGTCTTCCAACCAAACACCAAGACCGGTAAAAGACTAGGAACACATTCTTAGCCCTAGCTAGTCATACATTTGCCTTGCATCTTCATGAAGCTTGATGACACACATCAACACTTCAATTCCGGGTCATTAACTCGATAATCATCAACACATGATGATCCTTTGCTTGACCTCCATCAACACATGATGGGTCTTCTCTTGTATTGATGATCAACTCATGATCGTCTCTTCTTGATAAGTATCAATTCATGATGCATCCTTTACACCAAGCTCTTGACTTGATGATCAACTCATGATCATCCCAAGTCTTCATCATCCTGGAACATAACCTATTCATCCAACTCATAGAAAATATTAGTTTCACAATATGATTATCATTAATTACCACACCATACCATTAACTCATAATGGTGGGACAAGATACCTCAATCTTTCCATCTTTGGTAATTGATGATAACCACTTAATTACTCATAAATTGAATGTTGATAAATGAGAGAACAAATTGAGTATATATCAACTACACAAGTTATATATATACTCTAACTTGAGTATACAAGAACTACACAAGTTCTATATACTCATAACATGAGTATACAAGAACTACGCAAGTTTTGTATACTCAAACAGATTTGTTTCAAAGTAAAGATCCCAAATATATGTGGAGAATGGAATATGGATCAATACTAATGGAACCATAAAATATAGAATAAAACTCCTCCTAAATGTGTGTATATACAAATGTGTAATAAGATCATATGCACATATTCAAGTTTGACTTATGGTTGAGTTCAATCCTATATTTTGGATCCGATGAATGCAACAATATATAAGATTGAGATGTCGATTGCATACCTCGTTGTATTTCACCTTTATATCCAAATGAGACTACACAAAGATAATACTTGACAAGAGAGTTAGTCTCATACTTGGATTTGTCATTAATCACCAAAACAATCCATTAACTCATAATGGCGGGTCTAGATTTTTCAGCCGGTTCTCATACCGCATGACTTTCACTCCCAACCGTTCGATTAAATCGGGCGGCTCGTGTTTCGTCTCGATCCAATCCAGTGCAATCGCGGCATATCTCCGTCGTCCATTTAAATTCGACGACCACCAATGATCAGACGCTTTTTTGGGCTAAGCTTTTTGGTAATTTTGTGCGTGCGTAACACTGAGCAAATCGAAGAAGCCAGCGAGCGTGGGCGTAAACGAAGCAATGGGCGGAAGCGTACGCAGCCGCACGATAACCTTTTTTCTTTAAAGTGCTTTTATGATTAAGTTTATTTATTTATTTATTTTGTGCACTATTTTAATTAATGATAATTGCTCAAATATCAGTATGAATTAGTCTCTAATTAAAATTGAACCAACGAGATATTTTAATTAGAGATTTTTATGATTTATTTTGGCATTATGTATACATATGATTACATACTGACCAACGTTGTTTATAATCGTATGTCGCCATATTAATTGTTGAAGTTCTTTTCATTTTCTCCCCAACGGTGATATGAATTAGAACTATAGTTTTGAATGTTATTAATCAGACCAACGTAGGGTTAATTGCATGTAATACTTTTTATGTTATTTCTAATTTTTTTTCCTGTATTTTAATGTTCAGCAATTAATGTTTCGAATGTTGCCGCTACAATTGACAACATTGAACAGCTTACGGGAAGCAACTTTCCCGCTTGGAAAGAAAGAATTTCAGTTGTCCTTGGAGTTCTGGACCTTGATTATGCATTAAGGGTGCCCGCTCCCGTTTCCCCCACCGTCGGTGAGGATAATTATGATGAGAAAAAGAAAACTTATGATGCTAATGCTGAAAAATGGGAGCGGTCCAACCGCCTGTCGTTAATGATCATGAAGACCTCTATCTCAGTTGGGATCAGGGGAGCAATCCCAGATTCTGAAAATGCTAAGGAGTATCTAGCTTCAGTTGAGGAGAAATTCAAAGGCTCCACTAAGGTTTATGCTAGTACTTTAATCCAGAGACATCTATCCACTAAGTATGATGGGTCCAGTAGCATAAGAGAGCATATCATGATGATGACTAATATGGCTGGAAAACTCAAGGGCATAGACATGAAGATATCTGATGGTTTCTAAGTCCACTTTATTATGACTTCTCTTCCTTCTGAGTACACTGTTTTTAAGATAAACTACAATACTCAGAAAGATAAATGGAGCATGAGCGATTTAATCGCCATGTGTGTCTAGGAGGAAGAAAGAATAAGGACCGAAAAGAAAGATTTTGTGAATCAAGTTGGCGGTCCTAGCAAAAGGAAGTTCTCAGGGGACTTCAAATCCAAGAAAAGGCTGCACTACTCTCCTAATTCAGATAAATCAGGGCCTAAGGTGCAAAATACACCTAAGCCCAATGTTGCTCCTACTAAAGCACCTAATGGGAATGCATGTCACTTCTGCAAGGAGCCAGGGCATTTCCAGAAGGATTGTGTTGGTTTTCTAAAGTGGCTCACCAAGAAGGGTAATGATACTATAACGTTTATTGATGAAACTCTTTATGCTGATTTTCCCTTAAATCTTGATGGATTGACTCAGGTGCAATTGTGCACGTAACCAACTCTTTACAGGGATTCCATACCGCGAGAACACTAAGAAAGGGGGAGCGAAGTCTTAGAGTCGCGGATGGAAAAGAAGCCGAAGTGGAATCAGTTGGTTCTGTTTCATTAGTTTTAGATAGTGGCTTCACACTTCATCTTAATAATGTAGTTTTTGTTCCTTCCATTAGGAGGAATTTAATTTCAGTTTCTTTGTTGGACGATAATGGATTTAAATGTAATTTTGGTAACAATAAATATGTTATCACTTTTAATTCAGATGATGTTGGTCTTGCTGTTAGACAAGACAAACTTTATATGCTCTCCCTTAATGAATCACCTATATCTTTGAATGTATGTGATACTAAGCGTAAAAAGAATAATGAGACTTCTTCGAAAATGTGGCACTGTCGTTTAGGCCACATTTCGAAGGGGAGAATGGTGTGTCTCATTAAGGAAGAGATTCTCCAACCATTAGATTTCTCTGACTCAGACCACTACATTGATTGCATTAAAGGAAAATAAGTAAAGAAAATAAAGAAGGGAGCAACTCGCAGCACATGACTATTAGAGTTAATTCATACTGATATTTGTGGTCCTTTTCCTGTGACATCAGTGGATGGTTTTGATTCTTTCATCACATTCACTGATGATTTCTCCTGTTATGGTTATATTTTTCCCATTAAGGACCGATCTGAGTCACTTGATAAATTCAAGATATTTAAGGCTGAAGTTGAAAATCAGCACAACCTAAGAATTAAAGTTGTAAGATCGGACCGTGGAGGAGAATATTATGGGAGACATGCCCCTTATGGCCAAATTCCTGGCCCTTTCGCTAAGTTTCTTCAGGAAAATGGCATTGTTGCCCAATATTCTACACCAGGTGAGCATCAGCAGAATGGGGTAGCTGAGAGATGCAACCGTACACGTATGGATATGGCAAGGAGCATGCTTAGCTATTCTAGTTTATCAACTGGTTTGTGGATGGAGGCACTAAAGACAACCGCACATATCCTTAATCGGGTTCTCAGTAAATCAGTACCTAAGACACCTTATGAATTATGGACTGAGAGAAAACCGAGTTTGAAATATTTAAGAGTGTGGGATTGTCGTGCTGAAGCTAAGATATTTAATCCACATATTGGAAAATTAGATCCTAAGACAGTAAGTTGACATTTTATTGGGTACCCTGAAAGATCTAAAGGGTATCGATTTTATTGTCCTGATATGACAACTAAGTTTGTAGAAACAAGACACGCTATGTTCTTAGAAAATAACGAGGACCTGGAGCCTAGAAAAATATATCTTGAAGAGAAGCGGGTTTACGTTCCTTCACCGCTTATCCCATAGACTTTTATTCCTGTGTTTCAGGTGGTTGCACCTCCAGTACCAAATACTGTTGATGCACCCACTGTTGAAGTCTCTGAAAATCCTAATGTCATACCTAATGATGAGCCTCGGCAGTCTCCTGCGCCTCAGCAGCCTCCTGCAATAGTTGCTGAACCTATTAGAAGATCACAGCGGGAGAGAAGATCTGCCATCCCAAATGATTATGATGTTTACATGAATGAGGATATTAATGATATAGGGAAGGTAGATGATCCCACCTCTTATAAAGAAGCCATGATGAGTGAACATTCTCCTAAGTGGCTTGATGCCATGAAGGATAAACTAAAGTCTATGAGCACTAATGATGTATGGGACTTAGTAGAAATTCCTGATGAAGTCAAAACAGAAGGATGTAAATGGGTCTACAAAATCAATCATGACTCTAAGGGAAATATCGAAAGGTTCAAAGCAAGACTCGTAGCAAAAGGCTTCTCACAAAGAGAGTGGATTGATTATAATGACACATTTTCTCCTGTCTCAACTAAGGATTCATTCAGAATCGTTATGGCACTTGTAGCTCATTATGATTTAGAGCTACATCAGATGGATGTTAAGACGGCATTCCTTAATGGCGATTTGCAAGAAAATATTTTCATGACTCAACCGGAAGGTTTTGTCATGGAAGGCAAGGAGCATATGGGATGTCAACTTAAGAAATCTATTTATGGCTTAAAACAAGCATCGAGGCAGTGGTACCTCAAATTTGATAAAGTTATAAGAAATTTTGGATTTAAAGAAATTGAAGTTGATAACTGCATATATGTTAAGTTCAAAGGGAGTAAATTCACCATCTTAGTGCTTTATGTGGATGACATCTTATTGGCTAGCAGCGATAAGGATATGTTGTTTGAGACAAAGTGATTTCTTTCATCCAATTTTGATATGAAGGATCTCGGTGATGCCTCTTACGTTTTTGGCATTGAAATTCACCGAGACAGGTCCAAAGGAGAATTAGGTGTATCTCAAAAGGCATACGTTGACAGAGTACTAAAGAGATACAATATGCATAAATGCTCTGGCTCACCTGCTCCTATTGTTAAGGGCGATAAGTTTGGGACATTTCAATGTCCAAGGAAACAATATGAGACTGATCAGATGAAGTCGGTTCCTTATGCTTCAGCTGTCGGAAGCATTATGTATGCTCAAGTAAGCACACGCCCTAATTTAGCTTTTGTAACTGGAATGCTTGCCAGATATCAGTCAAATCCAGGACTGGACCACTGGAAGGCCGTTAAGAAAGTTTTGCGTTATATGCAAGCTACTAAGCATCTCATGCTCACATATAAGAATTCTGATAACCTTGAAGTTATTGGTTATTCAGATTCAGATTGTGCGGGATGTGTTGATACTAAGAAATACACGTTAGGTTATATCTTCACACTCGCTGGAGGAGCTATCTCGTGGAAAAGCTCCAAACAAACCCTTACGGCATCTTCAACGATGCAAGCTGAGTTTGTGGCATGTTATGAGGCTATCGGGCAGGCTGTATGGCTTAAGAACTTTATTCCGAGTCTTAGAGTGGTTGACAGCATTTCTAAACCACTCACCTTATACTGCGATAACGAACCTACAGTCTTTTATGCGAGTAACAACAAGTCAAGTGGTGCTGCCAAACACATTGACATTAAGTATCATGTTGTGAAAGATAGAATCCAGGATCAAACCATTAGTATCAAGCATATTAGTACTAAGTCAATGCTTGCGGATCCGCTTACTAAAGGCTTACCACCCAAAATTTTTCGTGATCATGTTGCCGGCATGGGTCTATTGGAAAGTCTTTGATTCTGGATAAAAGGACCTTAAAACAAACCAACTCCCATTAAATATAATGAATATTCATTTCGAAGATGAGATAGTATACTATAGGTACTGGGATAGTATGGCACTTCATTGGCCATGCAACACATTACCTTGGTATACTATTTTATTGAGGATGGACTTATGTTGTTAGCTTTTCGATCAAAGGGGAGAATGTTGGGTTGATCTCGGCAACAGAATCCGAGAAAACAGGGGGCATCCCTACTAGCGCCCTGATCGGGGGCTCTACCAACAGAATTGGTCCAGGTTCCGTTCACCGAGCGCCATACAAATAGGAAGAGGGTCTCGGCAGCTTTTGGCTGATAATATATGAGTCAAGGAAACAAACCGTAATATATCCGATCCATTACGGGCGCTCAGGTGTGCGAAGACCGACGGCCACTGAACCGCCGCCGCCACTTCGACATCACGTTTCCTCAGGCCGACGTACCGCCTCCCTCTTCTCCGCCGATCCCGACCGATCCTAAGATCCGATGGCATCTTCCTCTTCGGGTACGTCTCACGCTTCCGCACTAATATCTTTGTGGTGTTCATCTATGATCTAGGCTTATATGTGTTTAGATCAAGTCATTACTCTCAGTTTTATTTAACACACTCGTGGTAGTACCACTCCAAAAATACGATCATATCGATTGTCAAAGGACATGAAAAACTCCAAAAACAAACTCTCTGGAGTAAACGTACTATCAACTAGATTTCGGTACTATCAACCTGCGGTAGTACCGCTCATAAATTGCGGTCATACCGATTTTTACAGAATAAATTCAGAAGATATTCTAAATGCAATGCATAACTCATAGTTGATCAAGATGGCACAAAAATAATCTTTCAAGCTACTAACCATGATCACTCTTTATAGTACGACATCTAGCCTACTAACCCGGTCTTTTCTCCAAACACCGGACTGGTAAAAACTATAAAATGATCCTTAGGGTACAATATACCTTTGCCTTGAGCCATGTTGATCTTTTATCATCTTTGTATTGTCATTATCATGTCATCATTCAAACTCCGAGACTCAGCCTTTAAAACACATCTTAGCACACATATTAGTCCCATAATACATTGTCGTCATTAATTACCAAAATCATCTTTAGATGCCTAGATACTTTTAGCATCTTGTATCGAACTTCTTCACGTGGTTCCATAGTCAAGAACTAATGAAGATGTTTAAGGCGTTATGCAAGCAAAACCAGAGGCGGAAGTTTGAGTCCATCTAGACAGACCTCGAACATCGGACTACGAGGCATACAAAGAAATCCCCTTCGGAGGCACATGAGGGATAGCAGGCCGCAAGTAGACAATCCAGGAGCACCATAAGTTTCACGTTGTGAATTAATCTCCATGCTCTTGAGTTGGAGAAATATCTCATGCTCTATAACACAGACGGTGCGAGGTGTGGTATTATGACAACCGACATGTCCGAGGTGCACAACAACATGTTGAAAGGTGTATGGTGCCTCCCTATCACCACAATAGTTGAGGAGAACTGGACTCGCACGGTCGGTTATTTCATCAATAGAGCCACCGCAGCGAGGCGTTAGCTGGAAGAAGAGAAGTAGTGGTCTGAGAACATGCAGAGGTATATGGACCAGAAGATGCAGAATGCCCATATGCACGATATCTAGGTGATCAATAGCCTCAGAAGTAAGTACAAGATTAGGTTGAGGCATAAATATGTCAACAGTCATGCCAGGAGAAAAAGGAAACATACATGCACCCTAGGTGATGTGGCTACATGCACCCGCAACAAGCCGAAGCTCCTACACGACCTATGCTCGCATGTGTACAAGGCGTGTGCGCAAGTCAGATAGATGTATGCGCCGTATATCTTTGAGTACTATGACATGCAGCATCTTTTCGGTACATGGAGTGCAAAGTTTCAATCGTATGGCGTGGACATAAACTATAGGGATCTTTGGCCAGATAGGGTGAAATAGGGCCCAAACAAGGTCTCGAAGTCAGCTGGAAAGGGGTGAAAATAGACGAGGAGCTTCCTGAACGACATGGATAACAACCAGCATGGGGGCCTGAGGCACGCGACGAAGTGCGGGATATGCAAGACCCTTAGTCACTCCATAAATGATTGTCCCAATAGACCGAGCTCGTCTAGTCGTCATTCTGTGTCATAATTAATTATACTATTTGCATGTATTGGGTCCATCATTTAATGTAAACATGTAGTCTTATCATATTTGTGCATTTCTATACGTCATTCTTTCTTAACGCGTATGTATTTCATCATTCTATTTGTTTGGAACTGACTCACCCTTATTCTGTGAACTAGAGCAAAATATTAGGTCAACCTTGGAGATGTCGGACTCACCGTCGAACTTCTATACGAAGATATTGTAAAAGCGTAAGTGGCTTGCCGAAAGGGCTAAACCCTACCCAGGTTTTTCTACGAAGGATGTGTCGGTACCACTAGAGTTCTCACGCCCGCAATATGTGTGTGAACAACCGGTGAAGATCATTCAGACCACACACCTAGCCACTGTCGCCCAAGCGTACTACACGTGCGAGAACATCCTCATAAGAGAATCCACTACTACAAAAGAGGCTATAGCAGACGGCCCATCACAGATGGTTCCTTGGAACCGTCTGTGTTGGGTCTGTCTGAAACTTTATTTTAGCGCGAATGAGCCTATCACGAGCGGTTGTTATTGTGAACCGTGCGTGATAGTAATTATCCTGAGCGGTTCCCAATAATAACCGTGCAGTGATATCCTGAAACGATTACGAAATAGAACAAATCAGTGATATTACAGATGGTTCTATTTCGAGCAAATGCGCGATAATTTACTATCACGCAGACGGTTTTGAAATAGAACCGTGATTTCTATGCTTCATATAAATTGGCCGAGACATCCCTCGTAGCCTTGCTTGCATTTGTGTCTACCGCTCAGCGCCACTTCCTGCCTAGCTCCTCCAACTGCGGCTCCTCCTCTATCTTGGTATGAGCTTGGAGATGCTTGTGGACTTGGCATTGTATTGTGTGTTAATGCATTGACTAAAAGAAAGGAGAAAAGATAGTGTAGATGCTAACTGTGAATATTGAGAATGGTGTTGTTACTATTGATTTATTACATACCTACTGAGTCTTGGAGGATGACACAAAGATTCAGCACATGATCGATCTTGCACCGTCAATGTTGGAATAAATAATATTAGCCCTGCAAATCTTAGTTTTGAATAATGGTTTCCCTTATAACTAATGAACTAAAATTTGACTTAGGAGTGGTAACTTAATAAAATTGAATTAGGTCTAATAATCACTAAAATTTGAGTTAGGATAATTAATTGGCTTAAAAAAATAAAATTTACACACCGGTTCACAGTACGGTGGGGTTTGGATCAAGCAATATTGCATTTACGGTTCCGGTATTTTAGGTTAATAAGTGTTGTATGAGATGATGCCTATATTTGGGTTACATGATTGTTCAATTGAGATAGATATCGGTGTCGAGAGGTAGGGATTATCGAGAGATATTAGATATTTTCTTCGTGAGCTCCGAGGGTAACGATCTATAACCCTTTATGTTTGCTATAAATTAATCGCTAATCAATTTGACACTAATTTGTTACATGCGTAGTGTAGATGGATCGAAACTGGATGTACGGTGTGAACCGTGTGAGTCAAGATTACATTAATGACGTGGTTGCTTTTAGAAGAGCATGAGTAGGATATGTTGAAGAAGGGATAAATTTTATGTCTTGTCTGTGCATTGATTGCGTAATCGAAGATGTTTAACAGCTTGGCGCAGATCGAGCGCACTTGATTGAAGGGGTTTCAAAAAGGGTATACATGTTGGACCGATCCACGGTGAAGAGTAGATTATACGAAGTTAATAATGGCGACATCGTTGAGAAGTCAACGATTTGCGGATGTGGTGTGCTTTTGATGAGGATAGGGGCACGATGACAATCTGGATCGGATGCTACGCGATGCGAAGAGAACTACTGATGAGAGAGAGTTTTGTAAATTCGAGGGCTTAAGGGAGGACTCGGTGAGACCTTTGTTCCTGGGCCGCAAGCCGGAATACACAAGGTTGTCAACCGTGCTTGAGCTGCTGAAATTGAAGGCAAGCAATAGTTGGTCCGATAAGAGTTTCACGGCGTTGTTAGGTCTCTAGCGGACATCCTTCCGGAGAAAGCGTGTTGCCCGGCACCACCTATCAAGCAAAGAAGGTTATTTGCCCATTGGGAATGGAAGTAGAAAGAATACATGCATGTCCGAACGATTGTATCCTCTACCGTAAAGAGTATGCGAGACATGCATGTATATCCGTGTGCAAAGCATCCCGATACAAGCGTCAAAATACTACTAAGGTGAAGCAAGGACCTCCTGCTAAGATGTTATGGTATCACTCTGTAATCCCACGTTTGAAGCGTTTATTTGCGAACTCAAAGGAGGCAAGATTGCTGCGTTGGCACTCGGAGGCGTAAGAGAGATGGAAAGCTAAGACATCCTGCTGATTCTACCCAGTGGAGAAACTTCGATCGGAGCTTCGAAGAGTTCGGTGCGGAACCGAGGAACATAAGGTTAGGGTTGAGTACGGATGGAATGAATCCTTTCGGTAACATGAGTAGCCGACATAGCACTGGCAGTGAATCTATGTATGTACAACCTTCCTCCTTGGTACGTGTATGAAGCGGAAGTACATTTTGATGTCACTACTTATCCAAGGGCGAAGCAACACGGGAATGATATTGATGTGTACCTAGCACCATTCTTTGGAAGATCTTGTGACCTTTGTGGAGCGAAGGTGCAGGTATGGGATACGTACAAGCGAGAGAACTTCACTTTACGCCATGTTGTTCTCGCACCATCAATGATTTTCCGCCCTTGGTAACTGTCGGAGCCGGTACAAAAGGAGCCAAAGCACGTCATGCGACCGCTTAGATGCTACGGAGAGTGTATGCGTTTGAACAACTCGCGCAGAAAGCGTGTATATCGTCACCGTAGGTTCCTTCCAGAGAGTCACCCATACCGCAAGATGAAGAAACAATTCGACGGAAATAAGGAAGACAGTTCAGCTTCAAGGGCTTTTAGTGGGAAAGAGGTCTATGATATGGTTAAGGATATCGATGTTGTGCTTGGGAAGGGGACATAAATTAAGAACCCGTGAGAAGAACATCTGGAAGAAGCGGTCAATTTTTTGGGACTTGCCTTATTGGGAGTACTTAGAAGTTCGCCTTTGCATCGACGTTATGCGTAGAGAAGAATGTATGTGATAGCTTGATTGGTCTCTTGCTGAACATTAGTGGCAAAACAAAGGATGGTGTTAACGCACGGCGTGACTTGGTCGATATGAACATAAGGACCGAGTTAGAACCGAAAGAGGCCGATACAGGACGAACGTACCTTCCCCCAGCTTGCTACACTCTGTCCAAGGTGTGACTTGTTTATAAGTCCATAACTTCATAGTGACTATAATAACATGATGACCTCTTGCAGCGTGAATTGATTGCCCAAACTTCCGAAGGCTCCTTCCAAGAACACAGGGAGAAGGATATACTATCTACGGCCCTAGGAAACAAGGAGCACCCGGGTCGCACGCGAGGCAAGGGGGTTAACGTACCTTGGGTACATGGATTCGCAGACGACTACTTCATGTATAAAAGTAGGAAGAGATCCAAGGCCAAGTACGACAATCAGTTGGAACTGCTTAAGGCAGAATTTCAAGGACAGATAGCAAGTTTGCAGGATCAACTGAATCAAGTACTCCGCAACCAGTCGCAAGCCGCCCCTGTTATTGCGGGAACAAGTCCTCGACATCGGAGTAGTGTCGCGTCCACGCATAATTTTGAACATGACGACAACCAATTACCGATAGACCGCATCAAGGTAATGTACATCTATGGAATGCACCAAAGATAGACCTATAGGACGCCTTAGCTAATTGTGTATCGTTTTGTAGGAGCCGACTGCCTGCAAGCTCCAACTGAGGTTAGTTGGGTCCATTCCTATTGAGGCTGGGCGGGGGATGGTGCATCCATACCAGGAAGGAGCAGTGCAGCACGGTGTCCAGGTGGCGCATGGTTACGCAAGGGTGGAGGTGGACATGGTACATCAACATTTCATGGCCGTCCCGCTGGACATTCGCCCGAACGAAGAGATCACAACACTAGGGGATGCCGTGCACAGTTTTATCCAGTGGCCCAAGACGGACATCGTCCTGGACCCAGCAGTGCCGCAATCTCGAGAGGACCATTCCTCTCCAACGGGACCCTCCATGACTCCACCTCATATTTCGCCTCAGAAGGCCACCTCATCGGTTCCCGTGGAGAAGACGCCGAAGGAACAAGAAAAGCGTGCTACCGTATCGGTTCCCGAGTCGTCTCGCAGGAAGACGCTGCCAATCGTTAAGGCCAAATCGAAATCGACGAACATTAAGCCGCCTCCCAAGTCCCAGAAGCACGGGAAGTACTCCATCGGAAAACCGTTGTGCCCTAACGCACAATTAGCCCGCGTTGGATTTGCTTGTCGGGCTTTGCATGCACAGTACTGCGAATACCGCAAAGAAGGGTGCGATCTTGAAATCACCGTCGCATACAAGGATGAGCATTTCTTCAACGGTAGGGCAACCGTGGTGGGCTTCAACGACTTATTCAACCTATTCAATCTCGAAGCCCTTGACGCCTCGCTTCTACGATGTTGGACACTGTAAGTGTGTACAATCAAGTTCTACATTCATGTAATACCGATAAATATCGCAACTCATTGCTTATGTATAGATACATGATGAAATATGCGGGAAGGGCGAACAGTGGGTTTCCTCGACCCACACGTGGTATCTATGCAAACCATCGAAGCGGACGCGACCTTCGCCGAGAACTACATAACGCGGCATTGCTTCTTGAATCGCAAGGACTACATCTTGGTGCCCTACAACCGGGGTAAGTGCTTCACTATTTGCTATTCAAATTTCATTTGTACTTAGGTTTAATAGTTATAGCGACATACATGAGTAGGTACCATGGATCCTTTTAGTCATTATACCCGGGAGGAACAACGTGATATATCTTGATTCCTAGTCGAAGCGATCACGACTTGACGTGCGCAAGGAATACTCGACAAGTATGATCATTTCCTCCATACATAACTCTATTGTAGTCTTCCTTCGTTTGAAATGCCCGAGGATAACTTTTTCAATTATGTAGTTCGTTCATCTCCTATGTTAGCCAACAAGGAAGATCTGATGGATCCAATACCAACTAACACAGGGACGAAATTTCGATGCGCGCTACAACACAATAATCCTATATATATCATACTTCATAAAATGTGTCTTCAATCGACTATACATATATATGTAATTCTATTTTTGTAGTGCTTGCCATGAAAAAAATGATGAGCTATGTGCATTCTCGTTTGCCATCATATGCGACAAATCATTAGTGCTAAGATGAAGAATCAGGAGGTTTGTCAATCTCAAATAATTTTTTGTAATTGTAAATTCAAATATATATCCTTACCATTTTTTCTTGACCTAGCGGCGGGTTTGATAATAGATTTACATGGACTCGTTGCGCAAGAGCTCGTGGAAGTTCGAGGCGCTATGCTCCTTTATCATGACGAAATAGTTGACAAAGGAGAGTTTCACTCCATCGCCGACCCGAGATTCACGCAAACAATTGACTTAATTGTAATCCAATTGTACAACTATAGCGAAAATACTTCAACAAATTCGATCTTTATTAATTTATTTTGAGTAATGATCAATTTGAGTTGTCAACAATTGATTATCTGCGATGTATCACATTTTTGTACATGCTAGTTTTGAGAGGGCATAGCTAGCAATTCACGAGGTGGCCAAAAAGCGACAAACAATGTAGCTAGGATCGCTCACTACCACGACGGTTTGTTGAAACCGTGCGTGAAAGGCTACCACGAGACGGTTTCAACATAAACCGTGCGTGATAAGTGCTTATCACGACGGTTTTTAAGTAAACCGTGCGTGATATTCTAGTATCACGAGGCGGTTTGTAAAGTAAACCGTGCGTGATACTAGAAATATCACGACGATTTTTAAAGTAAACCGTCGTGATAAGTGGTTATCACAGACGGTTTACTTTAAAAACCGCTGCGTGATAACCACTTATCACTGACGGTTTATGGCAAACCGTCTCGTGATAATAGTCTCACGAGCGGTTTTGAACCGTCGTGATAAGCGCTGTTATCACAGACGAACAAATATAGACGGTTCAAAAACCGTCTGTGATGACGGTCCCGAACCGTCTGTGATGACGTGTTCTGTAGTAGTGATCTTGTGCGCGCGCACATCGATTTTTCACACCTTATGTTGCATTTCACATATTCCTAACTTCATCCACGTATAATGGCAGCCCGAGATGCGTTGCAACTTCTTCCAATGGATAGACGACCCGTAGATGTACGATATGGCCTTCATCCAGTAGAAGTACATGTTGAACTACGCGATGCGGGCCGAGACCTTCCAGCGATGGAAACCTTACGTACCCAACCCTATTGAAGAAGCACCCATACGCTGGTCTGGCCAACTGGAAAACACGGCCCTAGTCCATTTCAATGGCCCCCTGACTCGCAGAGAATACATGATGGGCCTGAGAATATAAACTTGCATTGTTGGCTGATGATAGCCTCTTATTCTCCAGGGCATCGGCTGACAATGCTCAAAAAACACGCAAGAAAATCTGACGAAGTATTGTGATGCTTTTGGTCAGCGGGTCAATTTCTCCAAATCATCCATTTTCTTTAGTAGAGGTTGCAGACATGACCTCTGGGAGGAAACTAAGGGATCACCAGAGTTAGAAATGTATCTCTGAATGAAAGATATTTGGGGCTACCTACTGCTGCTAGGCACGCAAAAGATGGATGCTTCAAATACCTTAAAGAGAGGGTTTGGGAGAAGGTTCAAGGATGGACGAAACAAACCTTATCAATGGGGGGAAGTAAGTCCTTATTAAGGCGGTTGCCCAAGTAATCCCCACTTACTCTATGAGTTGTTTTCGGCTTCCGAGAGGTTTGTGTGCATGGGGAAGTGGAAATGGCAAAAGGAAAGCAAGCTAGGTGTCTTGGGAGAAATTGACACAACCCAAGTTCTCGGGAGGTTTGGGTTTTAGGGACATCAGACTTTTCAACCTCCTTCTTTTGGCTAAACAAGCTTAGAGGCTGCTGATCAACCCAAATTCTTTGTTAGGCCGGCTTCCAAGGGCAGTGTATTTTTCTAATGGTGATCTTCTTGGAGCAAACCTCGGCAGCACCCCCTTGAAGACATTGCGAGCTATCTGTCATGGCATTGACATTTTAAAACAAGTTTTGGTGAGAAGAATTGTAAATGGCCGAAGTACGTAGATCTGGGAACATAACTGATTGCCTAGAACTAACATTCTGAGACCTATTTGTGCTAAGGTGGCAAATCCTCCAACCCTTGTAAGTGAGCTCATTGATCATAATCAAAGAATTTGGAAGCAAGATATTTTAGATATTGTGTTCTTACAAATGGATTGTGAAGCAATTAGGACTATACCCCTCAATACAGGATTGTAGGAAGACTGCTGGGCTTGGCATTATGAAAAAAAAACATACAGTTTTCAGTCTGGTCTGCGTACAGAATGCTTGTCAAAACAAAAATGAGCAGATAAGATTACTTTGATGGAAGACCAAATTGTTTTGATGGTACAACAAGTAGAAAGGAATGGAAAGCATTGTAGACCCTAAAACTCCCTAAAAAATTAGAGTATTTGCTTGGTGACTCGCTCTGGATTCCATCCCTACTGCCGAGGTTCAAAAAAGGAGACATATCTCGGCTTCAGGAGCTTGCATAATTTGTGGTGCTGATGATGATACGTGGGATCACGCCTTACTGCATTGTGTATCATCCAGGTGTGTTTGGGCCTTACTAGATGAATACCTAACGGGGGTGATCGCTCCTCTGAATTTGTCGGATCCAAAACAGTGGTTGTTTCATATTATTCAGAACATGCAACCTGCAAATTCCACCAAAATTATTACTACCTGCTAGGCGATCTGATCGGCTTGAAGAAAGATCATCCATGAGGGTGATTCCCAAAGCCCTTTCGCTACAGTGGGAGTGATGAATCAACTTCTTGCTGACTTAGAGGTTTGTAACTTAGCACAAGAGAAAACTTTCAGAGAAAGACCCCAAGAAAAGAGAAGATGCAGGTGGATCCCACCGAAAGGGGATCAGTAAAAATCAATGTTGATGCGGCCATCTTGAAAAGTGAAAGAAAATGAGATGTGACCGCTGTTTGTAAAGATGGAGATGGACAATTTGTTGCTGCAAGTGCAGCGACTTACTCTATATTGATGACCGGAGACACCGGAAACTCTAGCATGCAGATAAACACTTGTTTTATCAAAGGATTGTGCTTTGCAGAGAGTGCAGATGACTTCTGACCGCCAAAATGTGGTCAAGAATATTCAAGAGATGTCAAGATGCTTCTACATAATGATCTTTCAAAACATTAATGAGAGGTCTAAATCTTTTATATCATTACAAGCTTTACATGAAAGTAGAGAATGTAATATAGAGGCTCGTATGTTAGCTAAACATGCGTGTACGTAAATTTTGAAGGCATTTATGATCTATTGTACCTCCTGTTATGCTGAAGTATAACAGGAGGTTGATGTATACGTTGATGACAATGAATGAAAGTCCTACTTGTTTTCTATAAATAAATAAAAACTGCGTCCGGCGGCACAACTTGGTGAGGCGAGGCGAGGATTCGGCATGGGTCGCGGCCGCGGTGCAGGGTCGGGCGGCGAGGGCGCGTCGTAACGCAGGTCGTGGCAGCACGGCGATGGGCACCGGTTCACGGCAGCGAGGACATGTCTACGGAAGTCTCGTGCCCAGGGCATGAGGTTGCTGCTGGTGAAGGCGCACCATGGCGAGGCGACCGGCCGGTGCAGCGAGGCTAGCTAGTCGACGGCAATGGCGCAGGTTGGCATCGAGATGGGTCAGGTCCGCCAGTGCGTTGGTGGTGTTCTCCGCTTTGTTCAGATGTCTGTCAAGTGTCAAGGTAGGAGGAGCCAGGTTGCTTTGAGATCTGTGTGGTGACGTGTCCAATTTTCAGAAGGGTTGCTATATCGCTTGTATGGCAGCAGCAAGGTGTCCCCCACGGGGGTGAACGGTTGGTTGCTTCGGCGAAAACTCCGCCTACTCCCGCTCCCTCTCCCTCTCCGTCTCCCGCGCGCGCTGCCGTCGGCGTCAACCGCCATCGGGGCGCCGCCCGGACGCCGTTGCATCCCCTCCACGCGGCCATTTCAAGGTATACATTCGTCGAATCCTGTAATTGACACTACCGCGCGCGCCCTCTCAAGTCTGATCTCCTTCCGCTCGTTGCATGCGCGCATGGTCGCACGCAATGCCTGGCTGGACGAGCCGGGAGGTGCGCGCCATTGGTTTCCATGCGGGGTGTAAGTTTTCTTGTGTGCCCTCCCGTCGAATTAATCATGCCCGATTCCGGCCAACCAAATCGGTCTCTTTTGCCCCATCTTTTTAGGTCTTAACGTCTGGATCCTGCTGGCACTGCCGGTATTTAGGGTGCATTATATTTGATTGACATTGTTCGTGGTTGGAAGATACGCGCGGTTCTTGTGTTGGTGTCTCATCGATGCAAATGCAAGGTCGGTGAGGATGATTGGGGTTATTTAGGACTAGAACATCAATCTGTCAAATTCGCCAAGGCTCGAGCATCCGATTTTTTTTTTAAAAAAAATTGCTTATGATTCAGACAGACAACCAAAATCGACAGTCGTTAGCCTGAAATCAAACAGACTCTACGTTGCAAAAACGCGCTATGCATGTCTTGTTTTGTGTTGCCATGTAATGGTAGTGCATTATGAAACTATTAGCGTACTATTGACCATTCTGTGTGTTCTTCTGGGACGGGTGTTGTATCTTTTAAACTCTATTCCTCTCTAAAATGAAAGGGCAGAGCTTCTACCATCCGTTTTTTTTTTTAAAAAAAAACGTACTATTGACCCTTGCCCCGTTGATTAAAGGTGCAAGCAATATGTATATTCTCTTGTGAATTTGCAGTTCTTTCATGGGTACATGGTCAGGATTTGCAACTGGTAGAGGCAGGGAATGGAATTTTCTGCCCTTCTGACTTCGGCGGGCATAAACATCGGTTTCTGCGCGCTGTTCCTGTCCCTCTATTCAGTCCTCAGGAAGCAGCCTCACAACTTCAGTGTCTACTTTGGAAGGCGGCTTGCCGAAGAGAAGTTCCGGCAGCAGGTCGATTACTTCTCATTTGAGAGGCTATTGCCTACTGCTGGCTGGATAGTAAAAGCATACTGGTGCACTGAAGAAGAGATTCGGCGAGTTGCTGGCTTGGACTCCGTGGTGTTCCTCCGGCTATTTATTTTCAGGTTTTCTCCTTGAAATTGATTTAGTCTCATAGACTTATGCCATATTATCAATGAACTATGCTTATGTTAAGCACTAGTGGAGAAATCCTTAGTCCTGAGTTCTAGTACATATGCCCATCATGTATTTTGTTGCTATTGACGAGTTATAATTAGTTTGTTACTTGTTCTGCAGCATACGCATATTCTCGATAACTTCTCTTGTTTGTATATTTGGAGTGCTTCCTGTTAATTACCATGGGCAAGAAATGACTCACACGCATATTCCAACGGAGTCTCTGAATGTTTTTACGATTGCAAATGTCAAAGAAGGATCACGAATGTAAGATCTTCATCTTTATCGCATTCATTGGATAATGCAGTGCTGTCCTTTTCCCTTTCTGGTACAGATCAGTCTCCTGAAATTCGCTGCCAGGAAACCCAATAGTGCTACTGTTCCCTACATCTTGAAATAATTTTTCACATATCATGATCATAAAGTTGGATACACATAAAGGATAATATTAGACAAATATATTTTAGATGATTACTGCAGCATTTTTTGAGATGATTAATGCAACACAGTTAATGTATTGATCTATTATTTTATTGGATAAGTAACTAGCATCCACTTACCAAAATATTCTATAGTTCTTTCATTTTAGTAACTTCAAGGCTTTTGACTGCTCAATTCTTATAAGATACTATACATTTCCCTACTGTATGACTATTTGAAAAAGATCTTTGGTCCTTTGTGTAGGCTTTGGGTGCATTGCCTTGCGTTATATGTTATAACAGTATCGGCTTGTATTCTTCTTTACCATGTAAGACCTGTCACAATGTTCTCGTTACCAAATGATTTTTACCTCAAAGTTCCACCGAGTTCAAGCAACTATTATTGCTGCTGATTGTAAATCGTCATGTTGCAGGAGTACAAATATATCTCAAGAAAGAGATTAGCACATATTACTGGATCGCCACCAAATCCGGGTCATTTTTCCGTTCTTGTTCGTTCAATTCCAAAGTCAGACAACGAGCTGCTTGATGACACGATCAGAAATTTCTTTGTTAACTATCACGGATCTAGTTACTTATCACATCAAATGATATATCGAAAAGGAAATTTGCAGAAATTTGTGGTAAGAATTCATTTTGGCAACAAAGATTATGTTGTTTTCAAATATTATTGGAACTCAAATTTATTTCTAACAATTTATCTAGACTCCGACATTTATTCTTCTGAAAGTAGTTTACAGTGTTGATGTTTTCTGCTTTATAAAATGACTGAATTTCCCTGTTGCATGTTCACGATTGAGAGTTAGTTTAGTTTAATTCATTGATTTAAGTTTGCTATCCCGGCAACATGTGAACGAACTATTTTTATACTTGTCATTCAAATTTAGGTTGACATCAAATAGGTTCATCTATGCTTGTCTTGTAGTGAGATCGCTTGCTGAGGCCTCTAGTTTCTTTCCGCAGGATAATGCAGAGAGAGCTTATAGGAAATTTGTAAGGGTAAAACTTTCTGTATTTGACCAGAATGGAAGATCTAGCTTGTCCAGATGCGGGCTCTGCGGAGTACGAGCTTCCTCATTTCAGCTTTACCGCAATAAGTTCATTGACGCCAAGAAGTCAGACCTCAGTGATCCAGAAGTAGTTGAAGCTCAAAAGGTCTTCTCCCCCCTGATATCATTGTCATTTGATGTCAAAACTACATCTTTTGACCATCGCATTACATGATCTCATTCATTCTTGTCTCAGCAGTCAGCATATCTAAGTAAGGTAGTATATAACTCTGATTTCCATGCATCAGCATAAATCTTGTCATATTACTGAACAGGAATGTCCAGGTGCTATAGTATTCTTCAAGACTCGCTATGCAGCGATTGTTGCTTCACGAGTTCTTCAATCTTCAAATCCTATGCTATGGGTGACAGATTTGGCTCCAGAGCCACGTGACGTTTATTGGTCAAACCTCTGGATCCCCTACAGACAGATCTGGCTTCGGAAAATAGCAACACTTGCAGCTAGTGTTGTTTTCATGTTTGTGTTTCTTGTCCCCGTCGCATTTGTTCAAAGCATGATGCAAGTGGAGCAGCTTCAGCAACTGTTTCCAAGCTTGAGAGGTGTACTGAAGAAGTAAGTTCAGAAATCACCTTTGGTTCATCTATTTAGATTAGAACTTTACAGTTACTGAGCTCTTGCCTGCCCTTCTTGTCTAGGTCCTTTTTCGTCAGAATCATAACGGGATACCTCCCTAGTGTCGTTCTGTTGCTGTCCTTGTACACTGTTCCCCCATTGATGATGCTCTTCTCTTCGATAGAAGGATCTATTTCTCGCAGTGGCAAGAAAACAAGTGCATGCTGCAAAATTTTGTTCTTCAGCATTTGGAATGTCTTCTTTGTTAATGTCCTATCAGGATCCGTACTCAATCAGCTCAACGTCTTCACTAGACCGAAGGATATGCCATCTATGCTAGCTGAACTCGTGCCAAAGCAGGTCATGATGTTTACTGCCGAAATGCCATCATTTTCATTTTATCGTATAGCTTGAAATCACTCTGGCACGTTCTGCCCATGTCACTGTAGAATTGTGTGTTGATATTTAATGGATTTTTTATTCTTTCGACAGGCAACTTTTTTCATCACATATGTCCTCACATCAGGCTGGGCAAGTCTATGCTCCGAGATATTGCAAGTGTACAACTTAGTATATAACTTCTTCAGAAAATGTATATTTTGTTATCAGGACGATCCAGAATATGTTTTCTCATTCCCATATCATACTGAAGTCCCAAAAGTCCTGTTATTCATTCTGCTTGGCTTCACATTTTCGATAATGGCACCTCTCATACTGCCCTTCTTGCTTGTGTACTTTTGCCTTGGCTACTTGGTGTATCGCAATCAGGTGGGCAGATTGGCCTCTCCCTCTACTTTTGAGCCTAATTTACTTAATGTCAACTATAAATTATTAGGATCTAGTCAATCTATTATGTTTCCTAATTGTTTCGGAAGATAGAATCGAACTTCCATTTTTGTCTGTTGATTCTTTAAACCTTGAAATCTTCTTGCAGATTCTAAATGTCTACTACCCGAAGTACGAAATGGGAGGAAAACTGTGGCCGATCATGCACAACACCATTGTGTTCTCCCTGGTATTGACACAGATCATAGCTCTCGGTGTGTTCAGCATAAAGCACTCTCCGGTAGCTACAGGGTTCACCATTCTACTTGTCATTGGCACAATTCTCTTCAACGAGTATTGCAGACACCGCTTTTCTCGCATATTTAACTCCTATTCTGCCCAGGTTAGTATGTTCATGTTAAGAGCGGATCCTCCTTTCCTATTGTTCACACTGAACTGCAAGTTTTTGTTGTGCAGGACCTAATAGAGCTGGACAGAGACGATGAGCAGTCCGGGAGGATGCAAGAGATCCACCAGCATCTTCTCGACGCGTACTGCCAGTCCTCGAACAATGGCTCTTCCAAATCTGGCAACAATGGCGATGAAGTTCCAATCGAAATGATTCTCGACGATCCTGCGCAAGAAGCATCGAATTCAAGCCAAGAACTCTGTGACACGGTGCAGGAAGTGTCAGAGTCGATTCAGGAGCAGGTTGAAGAGAAGTGATAGTGCTGCTGGTATATCTTGTTTGGCTCCAATTTGTAATTATGCTTCGATCGCCTTATACGTATAGAATTTATCCTCGCCTAGGCCAAGTAGTTGCTAATTAAGCTGGAGACGGCTTCTTCAATCCAGTAGATACAGGTTTATGGGAGCTAACTGTACAGGTTAGAAATGACTCGCGTTTTCCCTTTTCTGAGTTCGTCGATCAAATATTTACACCTCGCATATTTGCTGTGCTGATTACATGCGCTGACCGGCGTTTTACGTGAGAATACACTTCTCAAGTCGTCGTGACCGCAAGCCTCCCTCGTAATCGATCGCACGACAGCGCGCGCGAAGCGCTCTGCGTCCGTCCCGTTTTATCAGCCCGCCCGGCCCGCGCACCAGTTCCACTTCCACCGCGCCGCTCTGCACCGGCACCGGCACCAGCACCGCACGGTGTCACACGGCCGCGCGCGCGGGTGCAGGTGCAGCACCACGGCGCCACAGCTCGGCTCCGCCTCGGTGGAACGGAACCCATGGCGAAATGTGCAGCAAGCCGTCGCCAATCTCTCGTAAGTTCTTTTTTATTACAAATACACCAACTTAGCGCGCACACAGACATACATACGAAGGCCGATTATGAATCCGAGATCTCGCAAAATTACTATTACTATTAAAGCACACTTTTGTGTGCAAAAACGTATAATAGATAAACACTAAAATTTGAACTTAGTGCTTTTGAGGAGTTCAAACGGAAAAGAAGAAAGAAACCCGACCGTGGTGATTAGGTCGCCGTTGCCTGTCGATGCGACAAAATTGAAACACGCGTGTGAAGGGTTAAGAAAACGTGCAACCCTACGCTGCAGTTTTTCAGGACAATTGCTGCCGATGATACCAACTTAATTTCATTACTTATAGCCGAAAATTTTTTTGAAGGCATTAGGCGAACAAATTATTTGAGAGCAAGAGAAGTTAGCAAATGTCAATTAATAATAATTTACAGCTTGACAGTCCTCGCTGCTTTTATCGCAACCGCTGATGCCCAACTCTACTACAGATGATCGATCTCCCCTGATATGCACAATTGTACACACAGCGAATGAGAGACACTGACACAGGGATGGATGGGGTCACAACTTTTCACCCCTCGCCCGAGCTATAGCTTGGTCGTCGCTTGTACTCGTTCTGAACTAGACTCAGCAGAAAGTCTGTGAACACATGCTCATATCCAGGCATTTTACCATACCCTGCAAGCACAAAAGATGATGAACTTTGGCAACTTCGAATTAAAAAAAATCCATTTATTTAAGGAAGGTCACTTTTGTAAAGACATAAATATAAGTGATTGGCCACCAAGTTGTATCACAATTGTTGAGAACTACCACGTGCAGAAAAGGAAAGAATGTGTCATGGGCTTATGGAAAACTGGCTATAAAACAAATGAAGCTGTCCATGATACAGAAGCAACGGTGCAAGCAGGCGTAAGTTTGGTATGCACGGTTCAGGCTAGTCTTTCGAATACAACTGGTTCAACAACTTTCCAAGCATCATACACTCATTCTGTATCCCTCAAATAATCATTAAAGACTACCATGTACTCAAGTACCTAGACGAAATAAGCTGATACAGGAGATGATATGGGAGGTAACCAGCTCTTTTTACAGTGTATCCTAGATTGGTCATTCCACGAGACTGCCACATCAAGCTACCAAAAATAAGATTTTGACAATTCAGGTAGTTTTCCAGGAACTACTATTTAAAATCTATAAGCAGAAGTTTGCTGAAATTAACGAAAAGATGATTTAGACATACTCGAAACAAGTTTTTTTAGAAGGATACTCAAAACAAGTTAGATCACATACCAGGAAAATAGTTCATGTCTATGACGTAAAAACGATCTCTTGTCCCATGCTCTCTGATCATATCAATGTTGAACAATCTAAGACCCTGCAAATAAGGTAAGAGGGTGATATTAATCACTGTGGCATTAATTCATGCAGAACAAACAATTGCAAGAATCACTGGTACCAGTCGTCGGCGCAGCTCTCTTGCCAATATCTCGAGCAATGGTCTCGGAGGAAGTTCTGACGGAGTATGTAAGAGCATCAGTTGACAATACTGTTCTCCAAAACCAATGGTGAAAAACATAAATTATTGCAAGGTTAGAGAAACCAAGATATGGAAGTTTACCAGCAACATGAGGGTCAAGATCTGCATCATCTGCATTAGCTGCAGCACAAGAGACCCTTGGGAACCGAAATACTCCAGCATTATTTGATAGATTACCTTCATCAACATTAGGCAGTGAAAACCTCCGTACAACCCTTATCGCATCCCCAACAATGTAGACCTTAAACAAGACACCACCTATAAATGCCAAAAACCAAAACAAAAGGTTAATCTGGAATAGGGAAATATTCAAATGAAATACCAGGCAAAACTCAAACAAAGTACCATGGTTAACAAATTCCTGAAGAACCAAGGGGGGCTCAAGCTTCGTCAAGGAAGTTGGGTCATACGCAAGAGATAACTCATGGGACTTCGCCACCAAAGGCTTCGCCACTGCATATAGTATATGTGGTTAAGATGCAATACATGAACAACAAAATCAGCTTGGAGACTTAAAACATGAGCTCGATAATGTCAATAATCAAACACTCCAGTCAGTCAGTCAGTCACAAAGCATGCCCAGTTTTCTTTTAAGCTTCATTCCAACCGACGCATACCGTTCCCATCTATTGAAACTGAAAAATGTCAGGCTCGTATCTCATCCAGAACCAAAAGCACTCCAATGTACAGAAGATCCGAGAGACACCTTGTTTTGATCAAGTCATACTCAAAGCAGAATAATGGATAATTTTTTACACATGGACCTTCATTTTTCTTTTTCCTTTTCGATTTTTAGTTTACATGGAGATGACATACTTTTATCTATTTAGTTTACTATTGAGATTGGCTTTGCATCTATCATGTCTTCTCTAACCTGCTCCCCCATCTAATGTACAGACTATGGAAGTACACACCATGACTAACAAGACAACCATATGCAATAATCAGCCAGACAACCAAATGAAAGAGGAAAGATGCTGGAACTGGACGATGCACACTTGCTCTAGCAGGTAAAAAAACTTAACAAAAATCAGATAGAAGGAACATGTCCATTCATTCGGAAGAATTTTTTGTGATGGCAACTCATATTTTGTTTTTATAGTTATGGAGTCCCTTATCATAGTTGAAGAGTGAGAAAACACCACTTTTGGAAAACATAGAACATCATTATCAAAATTCATCAGCTGATTTAGTAAGAACATTTGCATGTCTAGTTATTATGTTAGTACTTTTGTACTTTGATGATTTGAAAATATACTCTTTCATGCTTGCTCCTATATACCTGGAACGTAAAATTGTACCTTGCAAAATGCTAAAAGCTTTCAAGTACAAGTTAGAATTGAGTACTACGAACATAAGTACAAGAAAACGGTCATTGTAAAACAGCTAATAAGAAGACTTACCTAATGGCAGAGATAGCCCAGCCCTCATAACTGCAGCTGGTATTGATGACGGGTCAGTGTTAACAAATAGCTGCTTAGGAACACCAACTTTACCTGCAAAAGGCAACTGTACCATAATGATGAAATCAGCCTTTGGGAAGGTTCCAAGAACCAACTCTTCATATCCATCTTCCTAACAATGGAGGAAATTTGAGGTGCAAGCAGATGACCAAAGTTTATCACCAATTTAATTGTGTAAAGACTAAAGAAAAACAATCAAAAAATGTTCGCAAGCTTTGACCGCCACAGGTAAATGTGATTAATAAATATATTACCTAGTTCCATCCAAAGGGTTCAACACTGAGAACAAATATGATAGTTCATGTGACAAAAAATTAAAAAGGATACAACAGTAGAGTTGGAACTCAATGCTTAATACTACATTTGGCATAGCATATAAAATGCTCTTATCATATCCATAGCACAAATTGAACTAACATGTAAAAGGCACAACACGTGATTAATCATTAATCCCAAGATAACTGTTTAGTTAAACCAGTAAAACCAAACCAACTGCTGCATCATCATGATAAATATGATGGATTGATGGGTTTCTTCAAAACCAGAACTAAGAAAGACATTTCATAGAAATTACCGTGACAATCAGAGAGATCCAGTTCAGAAACTTCTTGAAGCATAGATTGGCGATTGAGCAAATGTTCTATGGCACCTGGTGGATCAAGAACAGTAACTTCTGGGTGTGTGTCTCTGTATTCCTATTAAAATTGAGGCAAAATAGTCAATAAAAGTTTCAAAACATAAAAGGATAAAATGGACCTAATATTTTTAAAATCATATATTGAACATCTCTCACAAAGAGAGGTTTAACAGTGGTTTTAATATATTCTGTATTACTGACCTCCAATAATCGTTGCCATTCCTTTCCAGTCAACTGTAGAAAATACAATGCTATCATTTTGTTGTCAATGAAATAAGGAAAAACTCATACAACAAGAGAGTATGCAAATATTTAACATTCCAGATAAATAACACATAAAGGTATTACATAGAGAAAATTACACTGTAGGTTTCTAAACTTGCAAGGTTGTACCACTTAGCTCTCTGAACTTGTATTTTACTTTCTCAGCTCCCTGAACTTACGAAGTTGTGTCACTTAGCTCTATGAACTTGCGTTGAAGCGAAGTTCGTTGGATGTAAGGTCGGTAACTTCGTCCACTCTGAATCCGGTGGACTCTGTTAGATATGTATATTGTGTAGGGTGTTATTTGCTATTGTCCAACCTTGTACATGTTATATATTGACCTTTGGCCCATTGGAATATACAAAGGGCATTATTCCAAACATGGTATCAGAGCCATGCAAACCCTAGCCATCAAAACCCTACCTTGACCAATCGCCGCCGTCCCCGCTCCAAGCCTCTTCTTCTTCCCGCAGCTCCTCTCCCTCGGATCCGGTCGAAGCTGCCTCCAACCGAGGCGAGCTTGCCTTGGCCGGAATTTGCGCTTGGTGCCCGCGGCCGCCGTCTTCTTGAGATTCTCCACTATATGGCGCCTCCACCCGCGGCCTTCTCCATCGTGTGGTGCCTCCACCCGACCGCCGGATCCATCTTCTCCGCCGGTGTCTGCTCCGCCCCCGATCGTCGCCTTCACCCGACCTTCTTCTTCTCCGTCGGCCATCTACTCCCGCCTGGTGCTCTGGCCGGACCGTGTCGCCACTCAAGCCGCCACTGCCACCGCTCGTACCGCGTCGCCGCTTGGGCTGCCACCGTCGCCGCTCGGACCACGTCCCTGCCCTAGCCGTGTAGGCCTTTTATCTTTCCAGGCTTTCTCTTTTGAGTGATTCGGCCCAGCCCGAGAGAGAGAGAGAAACAGAAGCTGATGGTTTCTACCGGAGGCTCCTTCGCCATCCCGCTCCCCCCAGTTCGATTCGATGGGACAAACTTCCGAGAGTGGGCCGTTCACCTGAGGATCCACCTCAACAGCCAGCGTCTCTGGGGTCATCTCACTGGCGAGCAGCCCTATCCGCCTCGTCCTACACCGCCAGCCTGCCTGCTCTCTCTGCTGGTGTGGATAAGGCGGCTCAGGAGGCCGCCAATGCTGCACTGGAGGAGGTCCTAGAGCTCTACCAGTCTGAGCTGCACGCCTACGAGCGCTGGCAGGAGGCCGAGGCTCGTGCTACCGCCATCCTGGTGGGTAGCATGCCCATGACCATCTCTATGGATGTGGCGGAGCTGCCGACAACACAGCTTATGTAGGAACGCCTCCAAGCTCACTACCAGCCGACGAGTGATGCTATGTATCTCTCGGTTGTGCACCAGGCGCATTCTCTTCAGCAGCTCGATGGCACCGTGACTGACTTCTACCAGAAGCTATCAGACGTGTGGCGTCAGCTTGACTCTCTAGGGGCGGATGTCTGCCAATCCTGTCCCTACTTTGTGCAGCTCCACGCTCACCAGGAGACACACCGTCTCTATGACTTCCTGACCCGCCTCCAGCCTAAGTTTGAGGCTATGCGTGCTCAGCTCTGACTCGTCACCCGCGCTCGAGCTTGGTGGAGGCCCTCACGAGTGTGCGTGCTGAGGAGACTCATCGCCGTGGCGTGGCTCAGATGCAGTCTGCCTTAGCACCACCTACTCCTTCAGCACCGACCGTGATCCCTCCCCTAGCTCCTCCGGTGGTTGCTGTTTCTACTGCAGGTCTCCACTGCACCTACTGTCAGCGTGACGGCCACAGGTATTAGGATTACTACAAGCGGAGGCAGGACCAGGGTCGTCGGGGTGGACGTCCCCCGAAGAGCTCTGGAGGTTCTTCTCACTCAAAAGCTGGCGCTCTCGCCAAGGCTCCTCTGGTGATGCCACACAACAGCTCTTCTCACTGCTTCAGCGCCTCAGTGTCGGCTCGTCCTCGGACTCCTCGGGTTCTGCTCGTCTGGCTCTTGCTTCTCAGCAGTCTTCCTCGCCTCCTCCCTCGTCAGGTATTTTGTATCCGTGAATCTTGGACTCTGGTGCTTCTTTTCACATGACACCAGATTCTACCCACCTTCCGTGCGTTCCACAGATTTTTATTCCACTATTCAGATTGCAGATGGTACCTCTCTTCCTGTTGCATGCCGAGACACCCTTTCCACTTCTTTTCATGTTCCTCACTTACTATGCAGCTTATGTCGGCTGGTCAGATCACTGATCACGGCTGTCGTGTTGTTCTTGAGTCTGACTCTTGTTGTGTTTAGGACCGCCGCACCGGGACTCTGCTTGGTACTGGCCCTCAGCACCATGATTCGCAGCATCTCTGGGAGCTCGACTGGCTTCATCTTCCTTCCGCTGTCTCCACCAGCCAGTCAGCCACTACCACTACCTCTGGTTTTGTTGCGTCCTCCACTACCTCTTTCACTCAATGGCACCATCGTCTCGGTCATCTCTGTGGCTCGCGTCTATCGTCTTTAGTCGGTCGTGGTGTTCTTGGGTCTGTTTCTAGGGACACCTCTTTACATTGTATGGGTTGCAAGCTTGACAAGCAGCTACAGCTCTCCTATCCCTCTAATGATTCTACTTGAACTTGTCCTTTTGATCTTATTCACTCTGATGTTTGGGGTCCGGCTCCCTTCATTTCGAAGGGGGCATCGCTATTATGTGATCTTTATTGATGATTATTCTTGTTACACTTGGTCCGAATGTAGTCAGGTTCTCTCTATTTATCAGATGTTTGCCACCATGGTTCGCACTCAATTTGATTTAGCCATTCGTGTATGTCCATGCCGACTCTGCTGGTGAGTATCTATCTGATGTTTTGCGTCGCTTCCTCGCTGAGCAGTGCACTCTTCCCCAGTATTCTTTTCCTAGTGCTCACACTCAGAACGGTGTCTCTGAGCGTAAGCATCGTCACTTGCTTGAAACCGCTAGCGCTCTCATACTTGCCTCTTCTGTTCCCCCTCACTTCTGGGTTGAGACTGTTTCTACTGCTGCTTTTCTCATCAACCTGCAGCCTTCCACTGCTCTTCAGGGTTCTACTCGTCGAGCGTCTCTTTGGTCGAGCTCTAGAGTACAGTCATCTTCGGGGTTCTACTGTGTCTGTTTCGTCCTTCTTCCACCTCGTGAGCGCACCAAGCTAACTGCTCAATAAGTTCAATGTGTTTTCCTTGGCTACAGTCTTGAGCATAAGGGTTATCGCTGCTATGACCCTGTTGCTTGCAGGATGAGGATTTCTCGGGATGTCACTTTTGACGAGTCCCGATCTTACTACCCTCGTTCCCCCACTGTCAGCCCGGATTCTCTTGCTGAGTCGATCTCTTTTCTGATTTTTCCTAACTCTCCGCTTTCCACCGCTGTTTCCCTTCATCCTCCATCAACTTTGCCTCACTCTCCTCCGGCTCCACCTGTTTCGCCGCCGCCAGATTTTCCTTCCCGCTCTTTTGTTGAGGCTTCACCTTTTCCCTTGCACTACTCTCGCCATCCTCAGCCTACTACTTCCCTCTTGAGCCTCAGTCTCTGCTGGGCCCTGTCCCCAGTCCTTCCTCCCCATCCTTGCTGGGTCCAGCTCCGCCTTCTCCTAGATATGATCTTCGTGATCGTTACACTGTCAGACCGCCTAAGCGCTACGACTTCGCAGTCGCTGCTCTTTCTGAGCCTACGACCAACCGTGAGGCCACTGCTCACCCCGAGTGGCAGCTCGCGATGTCTGAGGAGATTGCTGCTTTGGAGCATACTAGCACTTCGGATCTTGTGCACTTGCATGCGCGTGTTACTCCTATCAAGTGTAAGTAGGTGTACAAGATCAAGACCCGCTCGGATGGTTCCCTTGAGCGCTACAAGGCTCATCTTGTGGCGCGTGGTTTTTAGTAGGAGCATGGTCGTGACTACGATGAGACTTTCGCCCCCGTCGCTCACATGACCACTGTTCGCACTCTCCTTGTTGTGGCCTCTGTTCGACAGTGGCCCATCTATTAGTTGGATGTTAAGAATGTCTTTCTCAATGGTGAGATGCGTGAGGAGGTCTACATGCAGCATCCCCATGGGTATTCTGTCCCTGATGGTATGGTTTGTCGTCTACGTCGTTCTCTCTATGGGCTTAAACAAGCTCCCGTGCTTGGTTTGACTGCTTCTCCTCTGTTGTCACTGCTACCGGCTTCTTCGCCAGTGATCACGACCCTGCTCTCTTTGTTCACACCTCTCCTCGGGGTCGGATGATCCTCCTTCTATATGTGGATGACATGATTATTACTGGAGATGACTCTCAATACATTGCATTTATGAAGGAGCGTCTCAGTAAGCATTTATGAAGGAGCGTCTCAGTAAGCATTTATGAAGGAGCGTCTCAATACATTGCATTTATGAAGGTCCTCTTCGTTACTTCCATGGGATTAAGATCACATCTACACCCGAGGGCTACTATCTCTCCCAGGAGAAGTACATTCAGGATATCCTTACTCACGCTTGTCTCACTGATCAGCGCATGGTGGATACTCCTATGGAGCTTGGTGTTCACCTTTAGCCTACTGATGGTAAGCCTCTTAAGGATCCCATTCGCTACCGCCATATTGTCGAGAGCCTCGTCTACCTTGGGATTACTCGACCTGACATTTCTAACCTAGTTCACATCCTAAGTCAGTTTATCTCTGCTCCCACTCAACTCCACTACAGTCACCTTCTTCGTGTTCTCCGATATCTTCGTGGAACCATCACTCGACGTCTTTTCTTTCCTCACTCCAGTTCTTTACAGCTTCAGACGTACTCTGATGCGACCTGGGCTAGCGATCATTTTGATCGCCGGTCTCTTTCTGCCTATCGTGTTTTCCTTGGTTCCTCCTTGATTGCTTGGAAGACAAAGAAGCAGACTGCAGTTTCTCGTTCGAGCGCTGAGGCTGAGTTGAGAGCCATGGCATTGTTGACACTGAGATCACCTAGCTTCGGTGGCTTCTTGCGGATTTCGATGTTTCTATTTCTACACCGACTCCGCTCTTATCAAATAGTACTGGTGCAATCAGCATTGCTCGAGATCTCGTAAAGCATGAGCTTACCAAGCACATTAGATTGGATGCTTCGTACATGCAATCGCAGGTGCAAGACCAAGTTATTGCTCTTCAGTATATGCCTTCGGAGCTTCAGTTAGCAGATTTCTTCACCAAGGCATAGACTCGAGCTCAGCATAGCTTCTACCTCTCCAAACTCAGTGTTGTTGATCCACCATGAGTTTAAGGGAGGTGTTAGATATGTATATTGTGTATGGTGTTATTTGCTATTGTCTTTGGCCCATTGGAATATACAAGGGGCATTATTCCAAACATACTCGTCGCCGCTTGTTCCGGCCGTGTTCATCGTCTCCATCACCTCACGCCAACAAAAGCGGATTCTTGGACCCAGGAACGCACCGTGTTTGCGTTTTCGCCGAAGCTCTACCGTCGCAGCTTGCCACTGCCCTCGCCTTTGCCTCCTCTGAGTCGGCCGTGAGAGAGAAAAGTACATTCTCAGTGTCATTTGGTCGTTAGCTAACATAAAAGGCTTCTCCACCTTGCACAAAGTCCATTTGACCGTTTGCTAACATAAAAGGCTAAGCTGGCGAATCACCGTGAGAGAAGTATTGTGCCCTTCTCTTACACTGGGAATGTACTTCTCTCTCTCACGACCGACTCAGAGGAGGCAAAGGCGAGCGGCAACGAGTTGCGACGGTGGAGCTCCGACGAAGACACAAGCACAGTGTGTTCCTGGGCCCGAAGAATCATTTTTTGTCGGCGTGAGGCGAGATAGAATCATTTTTTTTGGCGTGAAGCGAAATCCACCGGCGAGTTTGCAAATTCAAATTTCAAATTTCGGTTGATTTTTAAGCAAAATTAAACGAAATTCAACCGAGTTTTTTCCGAAAAGCCGTGCTTACGGATGGTTCTGGTCCCTGCCGGGATTTAGTCCGGTAACGGTATTTCGATCCTTGGCGTGAGGTAATGGGGACGATGAACACGGCCGTAACGGGGCGGCGACGAGTCCATTGGACTCGGAGGGGACGAAGTCGCCAACATCGCATCCGACAAACTTCGCTTCAACGTAAGTTCAGGGAGCTAAGTGGCACAACCTCGTAAGTTCAGGGGGTTGAAAAGGTAAAATACAAGTTCATAGAGCTAAGTGGTACAACCTCGCAAGTTAATGGACGTACAGTGCAATTTTCTCTATTAAACATACTCCATGTATCTAACCTTATGCAGAACAACATCAAAAGGGCCTTGATCTGATAGAGGGCGTTTTTGATCAATAGCAACAAACATAATGCCTTTCTTCCTGCAATACGTTTTAGAAGGATGAGAAGCTGATAATCTGGACAAAAATGCAAACTTTAGGTTGCAAGCTAAACAGAGAATAAGTCGGTCTGAGGCATCAGTTGCCAAATATAAGCTGCCAACACAAAGCTTCAACACCTCAACTACATCATGATATAAATAATACAAAATTGCAACTTAAAAGCATTTTATCCTATCCGCAGTAGCTCCAGAGTTGCAATTATATTCAGTTTTCCAACCTCTGATGTCCATGAAAGAGCCCAGACGACAGTAAAAGGGCAGTAAATTGACTTGAAATGAATGCTTACAAATTATATCATAACGAAAATAGATAAGATAGAGAAACCCGATTTCACAATATCATGCAGGTGGACATTGCTGAATATTTGCCACATAAAAAACAGAACTATATTCTTGTAATATGATGAATAAAGGACTGCAAGCTGACACAAGTATTTCAATATGAACCCATTCAGACTTCAAATTCATGGTTTAGCTTAAAAAATACAAATGGTGAACACAACATAGTGTCAAGAAATGCAACTTCCTCTCATGCAAACTAGAGAAATACCATATACTTGGACGCAGATGGAAGTGTCAGATGCTAATGCAGATGCTCATAGAGTTTATATAAATTTGATAGGATTGAGAATATTAATAAAAAAATTGCCAAAAACTCCAAGTATGAGCATAGGTGTAGACATGTGGTTTTTTTAAATAAAAAAATGAACAAGTAACCATTTTGACAGATGATTTCGCATTCTTATTTAAAGAAAAAAATCCTGATAAGTGTCAACACGGGGATTCAGGGCATGCATCTGATGGGACGAATCCAAGTCTCGTAGTGACTGCGGTGCAAAGGCAAAAGGCATTGTTTCAGTTACCACATTGAGCACTAGCGCTGTACTGTTTTGCAAGTTTGCTTGCCATAGAGCACCAAGGATATGCAATTCCTGATTCATGCCTTGTATGGAAATGTTAAAAAGAAACACAAGTTTGACAGGGTGGCATGGAAGATAATAATCTAATTAGGCAATAAAGGAACCACTTTAATTAAGCAACAGGAGCCATCAAAACTTTCTCGACTTGAGTGGAGATACAACAGCTGATTTCTAAGATGCAAGTGGATCAGATCAAGCATAAAAGGTAATGCACATGTTGATCATGTGGGTTCTAAACTATTGCCATATCTTATCATGCAGGACCTATACTATTTTCATATACCACATCCTGTCCTGATCCTAGAGATGTGTGTGCAGCAATGTATTCCTAACCGCAACATGAGATTCCAGATGCAACAAAATTGCATTCCGAGGATAACAAAAGTTGTCCAGTAAAAAAACTCGGCATACTGCAATATAAGCATGTAAGTGCAATTTATAAACTGATCTTATGTTTTAGATCTCTGATGTGTTATGCCAGCCTGGATTTCTGCACTTGCTTCCACATCAGCCCGACCAGTCGACAGCACAAGCAGTCAAGCACAACACATAACCATTGTGCAGTAATGTTTCACCAAATTACAAGAGAAGAAGCACAAACAGGGTAATTCAGTGTGACCATACAGCTTCCTGGATTACTTTAGGGATATGCCTAATTTATAGGATAAGAAAGGGTTTCTATCAAAAGTGAATATAATACCACCATACGATTAGGAATGCATCGATGTCGCTTTCTTATCCCAAAATGAAAATAGCAGTGATACAAAGATTGCTTGAATGCCATAGACTTATCGTTATTTAAGTCAGTGAAGATAATGATTCTAGAAAATGAAGCGACCCTAATTCTTCCCATTGAATAAATGTTCTAAAATTCCCTAAAATTGTTCAATAATTATTGGAAGCAGATGACAAGAATGCCTCCACTTTTGCAGGAGAAACTGAAAGACACTACCGTACACAAAAATGGACAAATCAAATCATATCACAGGCAGATATTTGGTCAGACGTTTCAATGTCAAAAACCCTTTCCGCCACCGTTTGAACTATAATTACACAAAAAAGCCCACCTTTTTCCACTTTCAATTCTATAAAGCTATAGTGTTTCCATTTTCATTGGCTCAACAGAACCATTATGGTGAAAAAACAATGATAAGCACATAAGTCCTTTTCGTCATGTGTCCAGAATCTACTCAAGTCAGAGACAGAGGTCAATGAACGAGGTATTACTAACACATAATAAGAAGAAACGATATAATACTACTCGGCAAGTTCTCATCTTCTTGAGTAACCAGAAGGATCCATAGTTTCCACTGATATTTCAAATCTAGGAAAGAACTGGAAAAGAAAGATTTTACTGTTCCATCCGATTCACACAAACCAACATCAAGGACAGCCGCACCAAACGCTCTCCCCCAATGCACGACATCTTAACCCCCCCAAAATATCCCCAACAACCAGCACTTTTCCATCCAACTCTTCTGTACCTAGATCAAAACGTAGATCAACAAATCTACACGCAGATTCATCAGTACCTGGCGAGTCCCCAGAGTTTGGGCTGGAGGAAGCTCTTGGCCTTCTTAGACGTCAGCGCGTACCCCACCACCAACTCCCTTGCAGGCGCGGGAGCCGGCGCCACCAGCGCCTCCTCCGCCGGCGGCAGCTCTGTCTCCCCCACCACCCCCACGCACCCACCCGACACCATCCCCCCACCCCACTAACACCGAACCAACCCAAGTTACCCAACCCCAAGCCGCGACGCCGACGAGCTCGGAATGCGGAGAGCACGCTCGGAGCCCTAAGCGGCTAAGCCTCAGGAGCGAGCGGAGAGCCAAGACAGGTGTATGCGTGCGAGCGCGTGAGGGCGCCCAGTGGAGAGAGGGGGAGGGAGATGAGAGGAGGAAGATGGAGGCGCAGAGGGCCGCGTGCGTATTTGTAGGCGAAGGACGGGGGCAACTTTGGGTTTGGGGCCTTGGAACCGAAGTGTATGCCAAATTACGGTTTTACCGACACGGTGTTTTCCTTTTTCCGCCGGCTTTGCACTTGAGCTAGTTTTTTCGGTCACCCTATTGCTCGGCTAACGAAATATCTTTTACCAAACTCATACGCAAACCGTTAAGTCACATGACCTCAATCCGACTTTAAAGGCATATTTAGTTACCACTTTAAGTCAAAATATCTAACCGGAGTCTATGTCTATAACCCATCGGAGTTGTTTGGTTGGTGTCCTGAATATTCCTACCTGAGTATTGCTACTGAAGTCACGCTTAGCAAATCGATCGCCTGAGTTCCTCCCCAACCTGTCCGAGTGTAATCACCGCTCTTATATAAGTCAAAAAAGGGATTCACTTGTCATTTGTGATTTGTGGATCTTTATTTATTTTGTTGTTGTTTATACATAGTCAAATCTTGAGCCAAACACTGTCTGACTCATGTAGCCACTCAGACATGGTCGCAGGTCATCAACCAAATATTATCTTGAATTTGTGGCATGTCTGATCAAGAAAAATCTCCTGTAAATTCAGATTACCCTCCAGTAAACACTCCCTCACCCCAGCTCCCTCGTCACAGAGCCACAGCTAGCCGCCTTGGCCCTCAAGTGCGTGCTTTCTCTCGTTAAATCCTCCCGTTTGGAATTTTGGATTTGGGAAATTTGGGAACAAGTGTGAGGTGCAGAGACGAGGATGTGGGATGGATGTGGGACAATTAGGCCTTGTAGGCTTCGGCAAAGGCCCACGTTTCCTTTTGTTCTTCCTTTGTAAAAATGGACGTGCTTGGAGGGCCCTCGACCATAGTCGTTAGATGCGCGGATGTTGGTTGTGTCAGCAAGGGGTGTTCTGGCCCCAGCGGAGGGTATGCTGAAGCCTGATGAAGCCCCCTAGAATCACCCCTAGGCTCATGTATAACAAGGTGAAAGGAATAGACTCTATCCAGAAAGCGTGAGCGTATCATACGCTTTCCAGACACAACCCTACACGGGGAGTCACAATTGTGTGGGGTTATAAAATATTATGGTCTAAGGGGTGCAGGAGTGAATCCCCCCACGGTATGGACTACGAGTCCGAGTCGAACATGTAATTAGGCTATAAACATATAGCGTCGACCTATTGTAGCCGTAATCATAAACAAAAATAAAGAAATTTCTCATATAGACGGAATAGCCCCGATTTAGCTCCCGAGGACGTAGGCTTTGCCGAACCTCGTAAACAAATTCTCGTGTCTCTTGTGTGTTTGTTGTGATTATTCTCTTACGTAATGAGTTGTCGCCGATTCTAACCATTGGTATCAGAGCCCATATGTTTCGGATACATCTTAGGCCTCACAGTTGTCGGGAGAGCACACCCGATGTGGGGGGGGATTTATTGGGATAGTCCCACATCGATTGTGGGAGGATGCATAACACGATTTACAATAGTAAGAATGTATCCACCTATTAGGCTATTCTTTTGAGGTAGATGGCCTAAGACCACCTTAGTTATTGCTCGATAGTTAGGTTTGCGGGTCTATGCGAGACATTGATTTAGCGGATTCGGGATCGAGACACTGGTTTAGTGGTCCAATGACGTTGCTCAACTGGGAGGGAGAGCATTTTGTAGCAAGAAACATGAAGATGACTGCACAGAATGACAGAATTTTGTAATGGGTGTGGCCGTCGTAAGTTATCTCAGAGAATGGAACAATACCACACCATTTCACAATCAGGTCAAGGATAAAGATGGGGGAAATTGGGTCCACGAAAATATCATCTTAGCTTCAGATATGCATGAACGACGAGGCAAAACGACTGTTCAGATATTAAAGACATAGGTAAATTCCAGAATGGAAAAGGAGGTAGCGAGTAGCAACTGATACTTTTAAATTCTTGCACTGTTACAGTTTTTGACTTGTTCTTTGTGATGATTTAGACAACTATCTGAAACTATAAACCCATTTAATTTAGCATAGGATGTATGGAAGTACACCAGCTCATAAACATTCATGAGATAGCATTGCCATGTGCAGAGAGAAAGGTTGAGACTGGAAGAACAGACGCTGTACGGCAAATATCTCACTACGGTAGGGCAGAATTGAACTCATCTTGCCCACAGAATAGCTATCCATCCATTCTGTGCCAAGAAAGATACATATCTGATTTGCAAAAAGCAAACAAAGAAAGAAAGAAACGTATTTGTCTCTCCGAAAAGTTGCATATAGGCATTCCTGTGGACAGGAAAGAAGTCGAGAGCTTGAAGATGAACCAAAACTTGTTGCTTACTTGAATTATTTCCTAGGCATGCAAATCCGGAGTCAGTGACGCCAATGGTTAAAGAAGTACTCCCAAACTTTCTGAAACCATAGCTGAAGCAAACCATGGAAATGCTAAATTAAACGGTCTACTCTTTACTGAGTAGCACTTGCATCTGCACTGCCCATTCAAAAACCACAGCACGCATGTCCAACGTTCTCAAGAGCGTACATGACCGAGGCGTGATTACTGGAACTGACGTAACCGGATTCCAAATCTTCCAATAATTGCACGGGATAGTCAGCCTGGTCGCAAATTGAGCCGCAACCTCTTGATATTTTTTTCGCAAATGTCGGAATCTCGAGAAATGTACAAACACAGAAGAAGAAAGGGATATAATCCTTTATGGGAGGTCGTTCTCATGCTCACGCTGCAAACCCAGCAGAAGCACAATTAGCTGAAACGGCATGTGTTTCTCGCTACTATTTTCTCCGACGTAGAAGAAATATCCCCCACAGAGATAGCAACAGGCACAGGAAGTAGAGGTTTGTATGATTGTATGGTGGTGGCTTGGAGATGAGACGGTGACTGCTGCTTGGTGTGGCAGTCTGCTCAAGCAAGACAAGCGGTTGTTGGTTCCAAGTAATGTTTCCTCTGGTAATGACCTTGCCAGCCCCCTCCGGGTCCGAGTAGGACGCGAAGCCAAAATTCGACAATTAGTCTAGCACTCGTATCGTAGGTAGAGGTGGGCATTGGCCCATGCCGTGGCACGGCACCAGGCCCATCGTGTTTCGGGCTATGTCGTGTCGTGTCAGTTCGGTCCGATCATCCCACCGTGCCGTGTCGTGCCGGCCCGTATCGTCTCTAGTCAAGCTCAGACATGGCTCAAAGCCCGCCGTGCTGGGATCGTGTCGTGCCGGTCCAACCCGACCCTAAATAACTATAGACGCCTGAGAAGACGATTACCACCGCCGCCGCCGTCCAGGAAGACAAAGACACCTGTGGTTCAGGTCGGGTGGCAGAAGGGGATGATTGGTTGAAATTTGGCGGTGTGGGAGTGATTGGACCAGAGGTGAGGAGGATTAGGTTAGAACGGAAAGGTTAGGCTATTTCGCGTGCGTGTCGGGCCAAGAAACGCTAACCGATCGTCGTTGCGCCGCGCCGCCTAACGGGCGCATTCTCGAGCTCGGCCGATCCTCATTGCTTGCGTCGGCCCAATTTACCACGTCGTGCCGCAGCCGCCGCCCACCACGTCGCGCCGTCTTAGACCGTGTCGTGTCGATCGTACTTCGAGCTGACCTAAAAAAACACGATTCAAGTCCCAGCTCTAATCGTAGGTGAGTGATTGACAGCGTAACAAAGTGCAGACCTGAAGTGAGGACTGAGCGTTAGCTCACTGGTGGCGACGTAGTTATACGCACAAGTGAGTGTATTTACTGGTCGAAACAGTATTCAGACTCTGTGAGGTGTAAATCTTCATTCTAGATTGGATGTGTGTTAAAAGACATATTTGCTTGGTGTAAAAAAAATGCAGACATGAAGTACAAGGCCACAGACTGCACTGCAGAGCGGGAGTAGGGTCAGAAGGACTAGGGATTTAGGATCACTATCGCTTACAGGAAGGCTAAGTGAAACACATGTGGATCAATGAGAGGAAGCGAAGAACGGACATTTGGCGCACACGCACACCCCGCCTTCTGACCTCTAACCAGTGGGATTAGGAGCAAGTTGTTTCATGCAATCAAATTATATTATGACAATAATTTTCAAGACTGTTCTACATATAATTTTCATACGTGTAATCGAAGTATTTAAAAATTGTATGTAATCTAAGTATTTAAAAAGATATAAATTTTAATTTTCAAAATTAGTCTGTTTGAGGCCACACACTACATACCTAAGGCTTGCAGTGAGCGGACGAGGCACCAAAACAAACCAACGAGCACTAAGAAACTGAACCGCACAAGATATGAAGGCTATGATGTAGACAACCATAACATGCATAATAACCAGGTTGCGAAGCAGGTTCAACATAACATAGGTCTCTTACAACATCATAGGTTGTAAACCAAACATCACAGAGCAAATGTCAAAACAGACAGATAACAGATAAATGCCACTCGGGGCAGATCATAGGATAGCAGTAGTAGGCCTTGACAGAGCACCAGGATGCAGGCTCCTCTAGTACTCGTCTCCCTCGTCACCTTCGTCGCCCTCGTCAAACTCAGCACCAACCTCCTCGTAATCCTTCTCCAGCGCAGCAAGATCCTCACGGGCCTCAGAGAACTCCCCCTCCTCCATGCCCTCACCCACGTACCAGTGGACGAAGGCACGCTTGGCGTACATGAGGTCAAACTTGTGGTCGATGCGGGAGAAAACCTCAACAACACTGGTGGAGTTGGAGATCATGCACACGGCCCTCTGGACCTTGGCAAGGTCGCCACCAGGGACGACACTTGGTGGCTGGTAGTTGATACCGCACTTGAAGCCAGTTGGGCACCAGTCGACGAACTGGATAGTGCGCTTGGTCTTGATGGTGGCAACAGCTGCGTTCACGTCCTTGGGCACAACATCACCACGGTACATAAGGCAGCAGGCCATGTACTTGCCGTGGCGAGGGTCGCACTTGGCCATCATGGAGGAAGGCTCAAAGGCGCTGTTCGTGATCTCAGCAACAGAGAGCTGCTCGTGGTAGGCCTTCTCAGCAGAGATCACTGGGGCATAGGATGAAAGCATGAAGTGGATCCTTGGGTAGGGCACAAGGTTGGTCTGGAACTCATTGACATCCACATTCAGAGCACCATCAAACCTCAGGGAAGCAGTCAGTGATGATATGACCTACACATTAGATTAAACAAAAAATGGTTAGAGACAAGCACAACATGTAAAGACAGTGCAACAATAATAATACAGCAAAAAGAAAACCATGTACTGCAAAGAAGAAACAATTGAAGTACCTGAGACACGAGCCTGTTGAGGTTGGTGTAAGTTGGGCGCTCAATGTCAAGGGAGCGGCGGCAGATGTCATAGATGGCCTCGTTGTCAAGCAGGACAGCCACATCGGTGTGCTCAAGGAGAGAGTGGGTGGACAGGACACTGTTGTATGGCTCAACCACAGAGGTGGAGACCTGAGGAGACGGGTACACTGTGAACCCAAGCTTGGACTTCTTGCCATAGTCAACAGAAAGACGCTCAAGGAGAAGAGAACCAAGGCCAGAGCCCGTTCCTCCTCCAACAGCATTGAACACAAGGAAACCCTGGAGACCAGTGCAGTTGTCAGCAAGCTTCCTGATGCGGTCAAGGCACAGATCAACGATCTCCTTGCCAACTGCAAGAATGGCACCAAATGTTAGCTATCTGATCAGCAACATATCCAATAACTGACAACACACAAAGAGCACATCACTTACTGGTGTAGTGACCACGGGCAAAGTTGTTGGCTGCATCCTCCTTGCCACTTATGAGCTGCTCAGGGTGGAAGAGCTGGCGGTAGGTGCCAGTCCGCACCTCATCAATCACAGTGGGCTCAAGATCAACAAAGACAGCACGGGGGACATGCTTCCCAGCACCAGTCTCACTGAAGAAGGTGTTGAAAGCATCATCACCTCCTCCAACGGTCTTGTCACCGGGCATCTGCCCATCAGCCTACAGAGGACAAATAAAGCAGGGTTACTAGTGCAAAACTAAACATCAAACATAAGCAATACAGTCACAAAAAACAATATTAAAAACTGGATTTCATAGCAAGGAGATACATAATATGTATAGGCATAGCATTTCAGACAAATTCACGCTATCAACAGATAAATGAATTACAGAAGAGCAAACTACTCGGAAGATGCAACATCTGAATTTATTGTACAAGATCAATATGTAACTAAGGCGGTAAAAGATCAATGTCATTATAAGATCCAAATTTAATTAACCATCTTATGTGCGATGTGCATTCTACAGATCCATAAGCAAAGTTTGCATAACCAGATCTACTTATATAACAACATATCACTGTCTAATCCACACAGTAAAAAACGTAGATAATCGAAGAAACGAGATATAGCACGATTCTAACAGATCTAAGATGTACAGCATAAAAACGAACATATAGCCCATTTCGTGCCAGATCGGGTAAGTTGGCACACAAATATGACGGATCATCGTCAAATCCGCCTAGAATATAACTCACAACGGTAAAATCGTCTAGATCAAACGAGATCGGTAACTGAAAAAGTTACTTATGGCATATAGCAGTAAACATTCATTGCATTTCTGACCTAAATATACAACACTTTCGAAATTGAGACATACAGTGATCAGATCTACCACAGGGACAAACCATTCAACCTAAAAACAACCACAGATTGCATAAGAAATTGCATCCGCTCTCAGAGCAAGCGAATACAACGGCTACTTCATCTAATTCACGCCCACAAATATCTAATACTCTCGTATGAACCAATAGCACCCTTTCCACAACCAGATCTACCACAACAGCCGACGCATACACTACATTTCGTCAGATACAGGAATTCCCCCAAGCAAACGCGGATCTGGACAGCCACCCTCGCAGACAGCCAGATCCACGCACAGATCCAACAACACAACACCCAGATCCACAACAGATCTAACGCAAGAACGGCACAAAGAGAGGGGGGGGACGGATCGGTACCTGAATGCCATGCTCGAGGCAGTAGAGCTCCCAGCACGCGTTTCCGACCTGGATACCGGCTTGGCCGATGTGGATCGAGATGCACTCTCTCATGGCGGCGGATTGGTGAGGAGATGGCTACCGAAATGGGGAGGGGAGGAAAAAAGCTTGGAGGCGCGGAGAGAGGCGAGTACGAAGACGCCTGTCTCTGCGTTGTCTCGGCTTAGGGTTTCCTTTCCCCACTCGGCTCGTTTTATAGAGCGGGACAGCCTGGAGTGCAGGCGAGCTTTTTTGCATCCACACCCTCGCAACCGTTTCCTTCTCACTCTCCGGTCTCTTCCTCTCCGCGCAACGGTCGAGTGGTACTGGTTCCAGTCCACTAACTCGCGTGACTTGGGTAGTTGGGTGAGGTTGTCATGTATCGTTCGGGAAATTGATAGCTTTGAGGGGTCTGGGTGACAATATTCCACAAGGACCGCATTTTTCGTTGTCGAGACGATTCGCCCAGAAATGGTAGCGCCTCTGAAAGCTGCGCCAAGATGTTCTAATTGCAGCGCTTAGTGGGTGTACACATTTGGGTTTGATCGATCTGGGTGGCTCTAAGAAACTGGCGTTCAAAAACGAAAAAGAATCGGTTGGTGGCCGGCCACCTCATTCCAGGGGGTGACCGGCCACCTCATTCTAGGTGCAACAAGAAACCCCACCGCTCTTTCACGCAGCGACACCTCGCTTGTACGTGGGCCATGTAGGAGATGGGGCCCACCGTTCGGTGAGAGAGTTGATCGTTCCACCGTTTCTGCCTTCGTCGGCGGCCGTGCTGATATTTTCGGTTTTTGAAATGCGGGAGCGGGAGAACAGCACCGTTGCTCGGATCTTCTGTGGGATCCGTCATATCGGCCAGTGTCTGCTGCGTTTTGGTCGGTTGGGGTGACGGCCCAGCCCTCCATTTAGTAGCCCTTTCGATCGGGTTGGCCTTGGGCCGCATTTTATTTGTTTTAATTCTTTTCCTGGACGGGACACTAGGGGCCATGGGCCAGTTAGAATACAGGTGTGGGTGCGGTGTGTCCTCCGTTCTACTCTAAAAAATAGAATCCGGGTCGGAATTACGAATAATGAGATGAACACGTGTAAAAACGTCTAAAAATAATAGATTGTGGGAGGTGCTTCTATGCATCACTACTTCAAGATTTGTGCAACTTGTATCGGGTGGTCCATGGAAGCAGTACTCATAGATTACAATGTGCCACTACTCATAGATTACAATGTGAGTGGCACGTCATGACAAGCATAGCCTCTATAATTTGCAGTCCTTTCACAAGTTTATCTTGCGTTCAAAACTCCTATGAACTATGGACCTATGGTGAATGAAGCGCTTGCGAGGGTGGCGCTCGTGTCCATATCTGTTTCTGGTGACAGTGAATGTTGCTGGGAGTAAGGAATTGAGGCTAAGCGAAGTCAACAACGGTGATGACAGACTTAGGCCCTATCTGTTTAGGTTTAAATTTTTTGACTTATAGTTTAAATCTAATTTTTGGTTTAATCAATTTATAATCCCTTTAGCTTTTAAGCCACGTTTAAGTGTTTGGTAGTCTGACTTTTTATAAGATGTTGGCTTATTGAGTTGTGCGTGAATGATAAAAAGTGGAATTGTTCTTTAGGGTTTAAAGGACATGCATGTATTAATTTTGGGCATTGCGTAATGAAAGAAGTTAATATAGAAAGGCATATATTAGCCAACTAAACAAAAAATAGTAACAAAATAATATTTGATCATATCAATAATGTAATCTATTTATCCTCTCGCGGCGATTAAATAAATTATAATACTATCACGAAATACACTCGTAGATGAATAATATGAATCTCTAATGCATAACATTTGCCATGATTCTAGAGCATTATAAATCTTTCTTGATTGTCAAATGTCATTGCAAGAACTTTGAAATGTCTTCTGGGCTACGATTTCATATTAACATAGAACAAGCAAAGTGAATGAAAGTTACAAACTCTGACCACCAAGGTAGCAAACAGGAGCAACCAGAACAACATGCATGAACCATATAGAACATCAATACGAGGCTAGCGCTCGTCAAATGCTAGAAATTCGACTAAAACCCCTAAAAATTCATGCGACAAATATATGACAAATTTGCAATATGAATCCATGACATCAAATTTCACCAACAAAAAATGATCATCACAATTACAATAAGAATTTATCATAGCACTTTGGATGTGATGCGAACAACCTATCGAACTTCATATTCTCAAGAACCGCGAGATAAGATCAAGTCAGATCATCTTTTAAAAAGATTGCCTCGCATCAGCTACTAGGATGAAGTTGCCGACGTCAACAGGGTCTTCTTCTCATTGGGCTGCCGCTCTGGAGAACCAAAAATAGAATCGCACAATCAGCAACATGTTGCTCTAAATTCAGGATTATTGACATAACAATTTGGAGTGAAAAACAGTGGACTGGTTGATTGATTGATTACTTGAGATGAGGGCCTTGGAACGGTCCTTGAAGAGGATCTTGTGCCGGATGACGCCAATCACCTCCAGCTCCACCTCCGCCGTCGCTGGTTCTTACCGTCGTCCTCGTGCTCACCGGCATTCTCCTTCTTCTTCTTCCTCAGCACCAGCAGAGGCTTCTTGAGCGTCACCTTTGTCCCGGAGAGCTCGTGGTATCCCACAGTGAAGGTATACCCAACCTGGTTAGATAAGATCATGGCATGAACATCCCCAAATCAAGAAACCAAATATGAAAAGAAGAGTAGAAGTGACAAATTTTTTGGATGATTCTTGAATTGTCACTAGGGAGGCGGCGTCGGACGAGGATGGGCGGTGATAACAAACTCACTCGTAGATTGTGGGAGACTGCGATAGGAGGACAAGCAACCTCCAGTTTAGGATGATCGATTTTTGTGACTACATGTGCACGCCCATATTACCGTGACAGAAGTAAAATGTGCCATGTCATTGGGCATACATGGTTAGTGTGCTAATGATCTAGAGTGACAAACATAAATGAGTTTAGTGACATGTAGTTTGGGATTTTAGTAACATACTTAAACTAGCAGGATAAATTCGATGACCCATAATGCAATTTAATTAAAAGAAAGCTTTCAAACACAACTGCTCAAGCGTGGAAATGAGTGTTGCCACGCCTCTCCTTTTGGCATGACAGGATTTAGCAAAAAAAAACAGACACATGTTGAATGCCCTATTTGCGTTCTTACTGCCGGAGGAAATCTACTTATATTTTCCAAGCTACGGATTTTTTAAAAGACTTGTTGAATGTCCGTGTTTTGATACATATAAAAAACAATTATACATCAAGTCATTGCTAGCCATGCCCTCGTCGCTCCATAGTGGTAGCCGATCGGGCTCCGCCCCAGTCCGCATTGTGTCACCGCCAATTTCGGCCAACACCACGTCCTCGCCTTTGGTACCACGCTCCACTACAGCTTGTGTGGTTCCTTCGTTGTCATGCTCTCAGTCTATGCCTAATCACGTCGCTTGCGGCATCATCATCCTCGTGTCACATCACACGCAACCAAATTGGTCGAACCCACAAAGCTAGAGAAGCAATCTCACTGGACGACAATGGAGAGGATATGCATGATAGATGAGGTTGTTAGGATAATGATAGATTTTATTAGAAGCTAACTTATTTCTTGGGGATAGTTTTTTCGGATTTTTGTTTGAGTTTTTTTAGGGGTGAAAGGGAGGTTGTTAGGGTCTCCATCATAAGTCATGCTTCGCCTTGCCCATGGACAACACGGAGTCACCGGGCAGTGCGCGTATGCTCAGGAATTGCCAAATGGTGGCATATGGAGCTTCCTCCGACGGCTTGCTTGTATCGAGACAAAAACAGTTGTTGGAGATGACGAATTTGAAAGGATATAGCTTGGATACTGCTAGCTGCAATATCATTATTGATGGACTATGTAGAAATGGTACCTTAGATATGGCTATGGACATTGTATACGGTATGTGGAACGAAGGAAGCTTGGCTCTTGGCGGATTGGGTAATTTGTTCCCAAGTTTTAGTTTGCGATTCTTCCAGCAGGAAGAATTGTCTTTTTGACCGAATCACCTACTCTACTATGATCAATGCATTGCAAAGAAGGAGGATTTGATGATGCAAAGAAGAAATTGTTTGAGATGATAGGAAAGGATATTTATCCTGATTCGGTTATAAGTGTTACCTTTATTCATGGGTATTTTAAGCATGGAAAGACTTCTTTGGCTACTAAGGTTCTAAGGGACATGGAGAAGAAAGGTTGCAACCAAAGCACAAGGACGTACAACTTGTTTATTTGGGAATTTCGAGAACAAGACAGGTCAGATGAAATCCATGAATACCTTTTAGCTATAACCAACTTGAGCAGGCTACGTGCATGATGAGCTTGCAGCTTTGGGGTGGCTTGACTGGTTAGGGTTTTGGTAGCATGGTGGATGGTTTTAGGGTTGTTTTGGTTCTCTGGACATGGTCTGGTATGGGTTCTTGTATATGACTTTAAGTTGTCTTGATGTTGTAATATTATTGTGGTAATCTTTTACTTTCACTTGCAATGGATTATTTAATTAACTTAGAGATGGTATTAATGTGGTATGTCCTTTTGGAATGAATTCGCATTGCAATTTTTGGAGATGGATTCTTGTATTACTTTTCTGGGTAATGAAATTTTGTAACTAATTATGAGCTTGCATTGAGGTTTTTATTTTTATAGTGAGAATTCATTCTGAAATTTTTGCTAAAGAATTCTTGATTATATATTTTTATATGAAATTGTTTGGTCATGCGTTCGATATCAACTGAGCTTATGTTTTGTTTTTATTTAGGTGAAATTTATTTACTACTAATTATTGATTAGCATTGTTTTAGTTTAGTCGAAAATTTTGGGTTCATAAATCTGAGTTTGTAATGACGGTGAAATTTGAGTTTGTTATGTGTTCAATTCATTGGTAATTACTATGTTGATTAGTTTATTTTACTGTGTAATACTGTTTAACTTTGATTAGCTTAATTAGATTGTGAGAGTTCTCACAATAAGAAAACAAAGAAAGATAAGGACTACAAGACTCGTTTAATTGCATCAATTAATATTGCAAGATTGCTTCTTATTTTGGGCTTATCGTTTCGGGGTCATGATGAAAGTGAAACTTCTAAGGGAAAGGGAAATTTTCTTACTTTTTATGAATGGTATGCAACACACTGTAAAGAAGTGGATGTTGTTGTTCTAGGAATTTACAATTGGTTTCTCCTACTATCCAAAATGAGATTGTGGGCGCTTGTGCTAAAGAAACACTTAAAGCTATCATAGAAGATATTGGAGATGAGTATTTTGCTATATTGGTTGATGAGTCTTGTGATGTATCTCACAAGGAACAAATGGCTCTTGCCATAAGATATGTTGATAGAAGAGGGTTCGTAATGGTGCGACTTATTGGACTTACTCAAGTTACTCAAACAATTGCTCTGGCACTAAAACAAACTATTTATTATTTGCTTGCATTGCATTCACTTTTTCATCTCAAATCCGTGGCCAAGGTTATTATGGAGCTAGCAACATGAAAGGACATTTAAATGGGTTGAAAACTTTAATTATGGAAGATTCTAGATCTGCTCACAGCATTCATTATTTTGCTCATCAACTTCAATTGACACTAGTTGCAGTTGCCAAAAATCATGAAGATGTTGTATGGCTTTTTGAGTGGATGAATATTTTCCTAACCACAACAGGAGGTTCTTTCAAGAACGGAGATATGCTTTGAGAAAAACAAGCAAAGACGGTTGAAGAGGCATGGCAATCGGGTGAACTTGAAATTGGGTGCGGTTTGAATCAAGAATGTGGGCTTAAAAAGAGCCGGTGATACTCGATGGGGTTCTCATTTTAATTCTCTCTTGAATATGATTGTCATATTTCCCCAGTAATTGGAGTTATTAATGACATTGCAGATAATGGCTCCAAAGCTGTTGATAGGCTTCAAGCAAAAGGAGTTCTGGATGCTTTACAAACATTTGATTTTGCTTTTATGTTGCACTTAATGAAGCTTATACTTGGTATTACTAATGAATTGAACATATCTTTCCAAAAGATGGACTCGGACATTGTGAATGTTGTTTCATATCTTGGTACAACTAAAAGAGGGCCGCAGGATCTAAGAAATGAAGGTTGGGATGGTATGTTTACAACAGTTATTGACTTTTGCACCAAACATGATATAGAACTTCCTGATATGGACGCTAAGCATGTTCCTCGGGGATCAAAATCTAAACGTAGAGTTCAATTTGATGGCATATAAAATGAGGATTACTACCAGAGTGTCATGTATGCTATTATTGATTTATTACGCGTGGAGCTTAATGACCGTTTTAGTGAGAGCAGCACTACCTTGCTTGTTGAAACGGCTTGTTTGGATCATGTTGATTCATTCTCTAACTTTGAGAATGACAAAATATTAGAAATGGCTCATTTGTATCTTGATGATTTTGACAGTGAAAACAAGATTGAAGAACTTAGTTGCTAACTTGATAATTTTGTTGAGAACATTCGTGATGATTCAAGATTCTCTAACTTGAAAGGGATTAGTGATCTATGCTAGAAACTAGTTCAAAAAAAGAAGCATACTACTTTCCCTCGGTGTTTATGTTGTTGAGGCTAATATTGGTTTTACCTATCGCCACACAACTGTCGAGAGAGGTTTTTCCGCAATAAAATATATCAAGACCGATCTGCACAATAGAATTGGTGATGTTTTTTATACGATTGTATGGTTACCTATGTTGAAAGTGAAGTATTTGAGACAATTACTACCGACTCTATTATGTGTCGCTATCAAGCCATGAAATACCGTAGAGAGGAGCTAGAATAAAATTGTGATTTATGTTATGAATGCTTGCATATATGTGACTTAATCATTATTGTGTGTAAAACTTGACACCATAGGGTTTAAATCTTGGCTACACTACTGTGCCTCGGCGCAGATCCTCTTCAGCAACACCTCGTTTTTTATGTTGCTGCTTGGTGGTGGTACCCGAGAGGTTGCTTCAACTCGGCGAGCTTGGTTCGCTCGGAGGTTCCTGCGGCCAGGTTCTTGCTAGCCACTGTCCACTTTGTGTTGTACGCGGGTAAGGAACAGAGCCCATCTAGCCAAGTCTGATACACCGTTGTTCAATGGCCCTCCTAAAGGACCTAAACTCCTGGGCCTGGCCGTGGCGCTCCTCTTCTTTGGAAAACATGTGTCCATGTCCAAATCTTGAAGTCTACTTGTAACACTCCAACGATTTTCAACCCAGCTTGGTTAGAAGTGGTAGCTGAGCCAGCTTATGGGCTTCATTAGTTGGGCTGAGATAGTTGGGCCAGCATTCCTGCCTCCCTGGCTCTTCCACACTAAAGTTCATCTAAAACACATTCATCTACTAAGCATCCACTAACCGCCAGTGTTGAATCCAAAACGAAAATGACCGGGGTCCTTACTTCCCATACATATCATACAAGTTTAATTATCAAGCAAATTTGTGGCTTAGGGTGTCCTCTTATCTTGGGCTAGGGGTGTCTATCACTACTACAGAAAAGCTCATCACAGACGGTTCGTAACAGTCATCACATACAATTTTTGAACCGTCTGAAATTTTATGTCTGTGATAACATGCGGTTATCACAGATGGTGGAAAACCGTCTGTGATAAGTCTTATCGCAACAAAAACGTCTATGAAGGGCAGATATCGCAGACGGTTCCAACCAAGAACCGTCTGTGATATGATAGTATCACACACGGTTCTTGGTTGGAACCGTCTGTGCTTCTGTAGTATCACAGACGGTTTGTTAATACAAGCGTCTGTGATAAACTGCATATCACCAACGGTTGTATTAACAAACCGTCTGTGATACTATAGTATCATAGACGGTTCTTGGTAACTGTCTGTGATACTATCATATCACAGACGGTTCTTGGTTGGAACTGTCTGTGATACCTGCCTTTCACAGATGATTTTTGTGATAAGTCTTTAGACCTAACTAATTTTTGTCGTATTTTCAGCTAGCCTCAGGAATTGCTAGACATGCCCTCTGAAAACTAACAAGAAGAAACATATCACAGATAATTGTTGACAACTCAAATTGATCATTTAACTCAAAATCAATTACAAAAGAATGTTTCAAGTATTGTCGCTAGAGTTACAAATTGAATTACAACCAGTCAAAGTGAATTACAATATTGAATCAATTGTTTCGATGTCATTCATCGGTGTAGACGGCATGAAACTCTCCGGTGGTGTTAACTATGTCTGCCTTGATGAAGCCGCAGAGCTCCCCTCGAACGTGTGTGACCTGGTCCATCTCGAGTGCATTTAACTCTATGTTCAAGCCCTGTCGCTAGCAGGAGTAAAGTAGTAAGCATATATATTTAAATTTATAATTGGGAAATAATTATTACGAGATTGACAAACCTGGGGATCGTGCGTCCAAGAAGCAATCAATAGCTGCATATGATGGCATACGTAGAATGCACATAGGTGATCTCATTTTTGCTGGCGGCACTGCAAAAATAGAATTACATATATATGTACAGTCAGTTCGAGACGTAATATTACGGAGTATGATATATGATTATTGTGTTGTAGCACGTACCGAAAATATGCTAGAGCCATTAAAGGTAAAACCTGTGAATCATGTGTTAATCTTAAAAATGAAAATTCTTATCTTAAGGGTACCTTAGAAAAATTCTCTAAAGGTAAGAAACAATTAAACATGATTCTGGACAAGTCTAAAACTCCTTATAAGAAGCAAGGATTAGAATACAATCATGTTCAAAATAATTCTAACCCAAAAGTTACTCAAGTCTTGGAAAATGGGTTAATTGAATTCAAAACACAACCTGCAAAAACTATCTTTAAATCTGGAGGTGTTGCCCAACCTTCTGTTAAGTCATAGGGCGCTTCTTCCAGTGGTATCAAGTACCATTGCACCTATTGCAAGGAGGATGGATATTTGGTTGAGTTTTGTTGGCGTATGTTGAAAAATGATAAGAAAAATTTTGTTAGAAATTCATCTCATCAACCTAGAGCTTTTATGAGACATGGTCAATTTGAAAATAATGAACCTGGTTTAGGATTTATTTCACATACTAGTCATCATCATATTCCTAGACAAGATGCTTCTTTTGTTCGTGTGACCATTGCTCATGATAGAACTTCTGATAAAATCAAGAATAGCACTTCTGCTTTGCATACTACTCGCAGACGTGTGTCTCAGTACTGGGTTCCTAAGTCTTGTTTAACTAACACTAGTATTGAGACACATCGTTCTTCTATTCCTTGATTTTCAGGATTACCGCAAAAAGAGGAAGGACACGTGGTTCGTCGACTCCGGCTGTTCACGTCACATGACCGGAGACACAAGATGGTTCACCTCTTTCACGTGGTCGACAGGTGATGATTTCATCACCTTTGGAGATGGTAAACAAGGGCAGATTGAAGGAACATGATCGATCAGGGTGAACGACAGTTTCATTCTCAAGGACGTCGCCCTTGTGGACAAGCTAAGGTTTAATTTGCTTTCTGTGTCTCAACTTCTTGATGATGGATATGAGACTAGATTTAAGAAAAATACTTGTCGAGTGCTTGATTCAACTGGTGAGCTTGTTTTTAGAACTACTAGAGTTGATAGGATTTTTAGAGCTAACTTTTCTGAATCTCTTGCTTGTTCTCTCAAATGCTTGATTTCATCATCTTCTTCTGAGTTCTGGCTTTGGCACCGTCGTTTGGGGCACATTGGTTTTGATCAACTGACGCAAGTTAGCAACCTTGAGTTTATGAGAGGTTTGCCCAAACTCAAAGCCGTCAAAAATGTTGTATGCGCGCCCTGTAGGCGTGGCAAACAAGTTATCGCCTCACACCCTTCGGTGACTATGGTCATGACTGACGGACCGGGACAGTTGCTTCATATGGATACTGTTGATCCTGCTAGGGTTCGGTGTAATACCCCGAAGGTGATTCGGCTTATTAGAAAAAGTTTCGGAAGAGGGAGGTAATCGAAAAACCAGAATCATCTTTTCACCGGGGTTTTCTGTGATTTCACGGCAACCTGGGCCTGGGCCACGGCCCAGGAGGGGCCCATGTGGTGGCTGGCCATAAGAGGGGGGGTTCCCACCCCCCAAACCCTAAACTCCACATTTCTCTCCCCATCCCCCCCTTTGGAGCCGCCGCCCTCCTTCCCCCTTGCTGTGCACCGCCTTGTACGTCGATGTTGGGTAATATGCGTTCGTTTTCTGTCCTGTCCATCTCTTAGAAAGTTGTAGGTATTGTTCTTAGCTTTCCATAGCCACCGAGATCACGTGATTTCGCCTTACGGTTTAGGAGATATGATTTTTTTAGTGCGCGTTGTTTTGTCTGTCTGACGAGAAGGATCTGTCGGCTTGATCCTAGGTTTTGATTTAGTTAGAGGCATTTCCAGAACCTCCACCCAAATAAGTTATTGTATCCCTTTAAATTATATTTCAAAGCTGATAAATATCATCTCCATTGGATCTGTATAATGAAAGTTATGATATTTGCTTTACCAACATTCAATTTTGGGCGATAATTGTTAGTGTTTTCATCTATTGTTTAGACTATTGAGAGGCCGAATCTGGGTTTTGCCCTTCTAGAGTTTTATTCCTGGGAACGTTATCTTTCTTTTGGCAATGAGATCAGGAAAATCAGATCTGTAGTTTGGGAGATATGAATTTTTGATTACGAACTGTCCGGTCTGTCTCAAAACCGAGGTCGATGAGGTTTGTCCCTCGGTTTTGTTCAAATTAGGGGCGAATCAGAACCTTCACCCAACTAAGTTATTTTAGACCTTAACATTATCTTTCCAAGCTGGTAAGAATCATTCTCATTGGATCAATAGGTTGAAAGTTACGCCGTTTTCTTTATCTCGATCCGTATTCAGGATGACGTAGATGGGTTGTGTTTAGGTGTTAATTAGCCCTCTGTTTTGGCCGACTGGGATTCCGCCAACTAATGTTTTGTAGCCTGATTCGGTGAGCACTGGTTTCAGGTCTTTTGAAATTCTACGATAATTAATGGTGATTTTTCTAGTATCATTTGCCAGGTTTTAGCGGTAATCGGGTCATTGGGTAAACTTGGTAAAATTGATCCCGTTGTTTGGGTGGGAGAGATAGAGGATGGAAGGGCTCTTGTAGCAATGTCATACCTTGTTATTCTTATTTCGATTATACATTTGTGTAGGCGGTGAGGCGGTGAGTGGAGGGCATCTTCGTGTCCTCCTATTACGTCACATCGCGGAAGGCAAGTACCCTATCTTTGTTTGGTGATGTTTTCAATTGTTTGCTTGATGTTGGGATAAATTGTGAATGCCTTTTTCTATCCATCCCGATGTTTATTTCATTTCAAGAAGATGATTCTTGTGATTAAAGAATTATCATTCATTTCATTGTTGCATTCCATTACATGCAACTAACTTGTGTGGCATCCTTGATATATTATGTTGTGTGGAATGCATACTCATACTTGTTTACACATGTTGTTGAATGCCATGTGTCTTTTCCACTAATGTGTGTTATTCATTCATACCATGAGAAATCATCATATTCATTCATAAAATTCATTATGACCACGGGAGTGGATTCTTTTGGTAAGTCCCATCAATTCCAGTATGGGCATTTGAAAGACCCATCAATTCCAGCATGGGCATTTGAAAACCCACCATTCCAATGTGGGTAGTGTTGACCACCATTCCAATGTGGCAACTTGGACACCGTGATGAAACGTTCTTCATACGGTGATTGGGTCCATGTACTTTGTGAAGTACGGGCTTAAGTGAACACCGACGGTGTATCACTCGCTATCTGCAGTATAATTGTGATTAGTCCATTCCTTCAATGCATTCTTTCATTCCATCCATTCATGTATTCATTCCATTCAATCATATATGTGTTCCAAGATTTGTTAAGTAATTCAATTGGATTGTGTTGTCCACTCTATGTTTGATTATTCTTGTATGTACTTCTTTGAGTCTTGACTCACCCTTGCTTTGTATGTTTTAATTAGGTAATTGAGGAGAAGACAAGGTGATTTGGTGGGGTAGTTCGGCTGCGCACTTCACTTTTATCCAATCGAATAATTATTATTACCTTTCATCAAGCCAACTTGTTAAATAAATTTCCAGATTTGTAATAATCCAACTTTTGTATTGCTTGACTGTTCGTGGTATTATATCTGTTTATCCATTCTTTTCCATGAATCTGGTGATCGTTTATTGTCATTCTTTAGAAATTATTGTTGATTGAATCTGTATAATCCAGCTTTAATGCTATTCTTAGTAGTTTGATAGTTTTGCGTGACATCTTGGCTTCCGAATAGCCAGGGTGTTACATTCGATCAGTTGGTGAAAAATGGTACATTCTTCTCATAGTCGATGATTTTTCTAGATACACTTGGGTGTTCTTTCTTGCTTCGAAGCATGAAGCTTTTAAGTTTTATCATGATCTGGTTCTTCGTTTGGCTTCTGAACTTCCGGGTGCCTTGAGAGCGATCCGAAGTGACAATGGCACGGACTTCAAGAATACCTCATTTGCTTCTTTTTGTGCTGAGCGTGGTATTGAGCATCATTTCTCTTCTCCACACGTCCCTCAACAAAATGACGTTGTGGAAAGGAAGAACAGGACCCTGGTCGAGATGGCTAGGACAATGCTAGATGAGTATAGCACACCGAGGAGATTTTGGGCCGAAGCTGTTGCTACTACTTGCCATATTGCTAATCGTGTCTTTGTGAGACCTTCTTTGGGCAAGACTGCTTATGAGCTTCGATTTGGTAGAAAACCCTCTGTCTCGCACTTTCGAGTCTTTGGATCCAAGTGTTTTATTATCAAGACAGGTAACCTAGATAAATTTGAGTCTAGAACTTTTGATGGTTTATTTCTGAGTTATCCTGCACATTCGAGGGGTTTTCGGGTTTTAAATGCTGAAACTAACCTTGTTCAGGAGACATGCAATGCCACTTTTGATGAGGCTAGCCCTAGAGCAAGATCAGATATTTCAAGTGATACACAGGTGACGAAGAGCATATTTATAGAGGAAGATGATGAAGGACTCAATGATGTTCTTCCACCTGCTGCTGTTGACGCTCCTATTCCAGCACAATACCCTGCTGTGACTACTTTGCCTTCAGATGAGGCTTTTCATTACGAGGCGGCGGTCGATCGCCTGCGTACACCGATCGAGCCGCCGAAATCGGTCCGACCGCCAAGGCCGGTGGTCGGCCGCAGCCGAATCGATGTGCTTTAATCTTTGTTGTTTTTTTCGTTTTACTTACGGGTTTATATTGGATTCAATATTAGTCTTCTGATGTACTGATATACTGATCTTCATAGCTTCCATAGCTACTGGAGTAAAATATTATTGAATCCATTATTTGTGAAAAAGTGAGTGTGCTCCTGTTCACCCCCCTCTAGTCGACTTTTCGGTCTAACAGTACGTAAACCCCAACGCCTCGCGTGCGACCCGGGTGCTCCTTGTTTCCCAGGGCCGTAGATAGTACATCCTTCTCCCTGTCTATTTCGACGGAACCTTGGGAAGATGCGGAAGTCAATGCTTCCTGCAAGAGGACATCATGTTATTGTAGACACCATGAAGTTATGGACTTATTAACAATTAAGTGGTTCGATAAATTTACCAGGCGTTGAGACACTGCCTCGTCTGTCGGGTTTGTGAAAGAGATGCTGCCCGAAGACGTGGCTGATGCCCTCGCTCTTAACCAGGCTCGAGCGCGCTCGTCTGAGATCTCAGCAAACGGTCAGGCAGTGGTCTCGTCCTCCGCCACCCACTGCGTGGCTTTACCCGCGTACCCAGCGGTGCCGAGTCTGTGAGGGTGAGTGTTTTGTGCCTGGAGAGCTCTGTGCACGGCACTTTGCTCCTGAAATTCGACCGTCGTCTTCATCTGCACAAAAGCGTCCCATGTATCCCGCGACAAGAAATGATACGTCGTGAAGGGCGTTCGACCCGTGTTCACGTACTGCGTGACAAGCAGGCTCTTGAAGGTCCTCCACGCGTGGCACATCACGAGCAGCGTGTGCCATCGCACACGTGCCTGGTCTGCTTCAGGGAAAGTGAACGAGGCAGAAAGTTCAGTCCACAACTGGTCTCTCTGTACATCCGTAAGAGACTTCCAGGTTGGGGTGGTGATGGAGACCCGTTCCCTTACAAGTACCCCACAGACAGTCCGGAATCTCGCAGCTGCTTTCTTGGGACTCAACGGGATCCCGACGTCACTGACCTCCGTGATCGTTATGCGGCCCGAGGGCAATTTGAAGATTCCTCTGCCATCTCGCCTGCGTACCACCTTGATCGGAGATCCAGACGCATTTGGCGACGTCGCTGACGGCGGCGAAGACGGTGCCTTTGCCATCTCGCTTACTTGCTATCTATATAAGTTATGTACACAATGATTACATAATCAAATAGAAGTTACCCATTGAACCTAAATATATGATACGTAGTAAATAAAATATATGAATTTGCACAAAAAAAACTGCAAAGGAGAAGAAAATATTGCAAACAGTGTAGTTTTAACATATAGCCGAAATATTGCATGATTTTGAGTGCTCTCAGAAGGCGAGTTGCAAAAGAATCAATGTTTGCCATCTCAGCCCTTTAGTCTATACTCTTCACAAATTGGATAAGAAAACTATAAATTTGAGCTGTAATCAATGCTTAGCTAGACTGACAGAACAATCACATGCAATTTTTGTAATATATTAAGTTTCTCCTGTGTTTTTTTGGGTTGTAGGGGTGAACAAGTGCATATGTTGTGTGCAGTGGAAGAGCTCATGCCTTCAATTGGTACAATTGTTCCTCCCCTGGCAGTTCTTGCTACTACAATTTGGCGATCGAGTCTATTTTCCATAACATCGACAAGCAATCTCGTGGATTTGACACAAATGCAATATTCACATTTTGTAATGTCTGATACAAATTCAAACCAGAATATGTATCAGGGGACCATGACATATCTAATGTCGATATCTGAAGATGGGAAGATCTGGTCTTGGCATTTATCTTTTGACAAGTCTGCATGTTCCAAGAAAGTTAATTTAGGTGCGAACCAGTATATTCAATCCTGTGAAAAAAACTATTTTTGTACAACTTTAAATCAACTGATGATTCCATTTCTGTCACTAATGTTGGGAAGGAACCAGGTACACCGAACCATAGCGATGCGGGAGAGTTGTAGATTACTACTTTTATGGCATCTAAGGTTATAGCTTTACCAAAGATACGTCTTATAGAGTAAACCGACTTTTAAATACGATATTATTGAGTTGGAGATTACCACTTTTATGACATCTAAGGTTATAGCTTTACCAACTAATACGCACACAAAACATATGAATACGTCATTTTCTTCAAAAACAAAAATATCGGATGTCATATATTGATTTTAACTACCTATCAAAGACAACACCACCGATTTTAGTTCTTTAGGGGTGGAAAACTAAAAAAAAAGAATATATTTTGTGAATCGTAAAACACACTTTGATGCATCTTATAGGCCAAAATCAATGAATGATTTTGGCCTAGAGAGGTACACATAATGCAAGTATATATTTTCTTATTATTACTTCCTTGATCTCAGTCTGAAGATGCAATGCAATTAACTGCATGCATAATGAAGCAACAATAATTTGATTTGCACTGCTGGCTACTGGCAGGGACAAAAGTATCACCGCACAAAGATACATCCTTAAAGGTAAAACAGATGCATCTTATTAAAAGAAAAGTCTCTTATTAAAGATAAAGAGACGATGAGGATCATAGATTGAGACTGATGGGATGTTGTTACAGCTTACTACATGCTAAATTCATTACCATCACAGGAGGCGACGGCATTACTTACTTATCACTTACAGCCTTGGGTAGTAACAAACAAACACACATACAGGGAGAGAAGAACCTTAGGGTGGCGCCGGATCGGGGGAGGCGGCGTTGGGTGGCGCCAGATCGAGGGAGGCGGCGTTGGGTGGCGCCGGAACTGGGGAGGCGGCGTTGGGTGGCGCCGGAACTGGGGGAGGTGGCGTTGGGTGGTACCAGAACGGGGGAGGTGGCGTTGGATGGCGCCAGATCACAACAATTCGAGCGACCACTTATATAGGCTAACATCACAGACGGTTTCATTAAAGAACCGTTTGTGATAATGACCATCACAGACGGTTCTATAATTGAACCGTCTGTGATGTGCACAAATGGACCGTTAACTAATTGCCGGTCTGACCGCCGCCAAATCGGTCAGACCACCAAGGGTGGTCGGTCCGACCGCCCGAGGCAAATTGACCCACACAAAAAATATGCTTCTCTGGAATAAACAGCGGAACTACCGCACAGAGAATCATTTCAAAGGGAAATCGGTCGGACCGCCCAACACATGGCAGTCTGACCGATTTAGCACCGGTCAGACCGCCAGGCCACAGAAGCAATGCACTTTTAACTTTGCTCAAATGACAAAACACATTTGCCCATTTGTATGCATTTCCAACAATGTTTCAAAAATGATATTCTCAACAAGTTGATAACTCTAACAAGTCCGCATTAACATCAATATTAGAGATGACAACTCCATAACACATGACAATTCCACGTTGACATCACATTACAATGGAAGAACAAGTCCATAACACGTGACACGTTTCCATGTTAACATCAAATTACAATGGAATACATACTTAATTGAAATATAGTCCTTCATGATGATCGACGTGCATATAGCTAGCTTCCTCATTGGGTTATTCCTCCAGTCATATGTCGTCTCTGAAAGGAGGCAACTCGTCAAATTGATTGTACTCTTCCTCATCCACGACATTCTCAACTCCGACAATCCTTCTTTTCCCATGAAGAACTACATGGCGGTTCTTATTTGCTGGGTCTGTTACATAAAAAACTTGAACAAGTTGCTTAGCGAGCACGAATGGTTCGTCCTTGTATCCGACACGTTTGAGGTCCACAGTAGTGACACCGTACTTGTCGACCTTCACGCCCTGCAGAAGTTTAACCCAATGACATCGAAATAGGGGGATCTTGAAAAGTACATAGTCGAGCTCCCAAATCTCCTCTACGAACCCATAGTACGAGTTCAACCCACGTGCCCCCGCGGTATTGAACCCCTCGTGAAATGCATCTATGCGGACACCACTGTTCTGGACTGTGCTCTTCCTATCCTGAGCCGCCGTATAAAACGTGTATCCATTTATGTTGTATCTTTCCATGTCACAATTGTAAATTTTGGCCCTTTGGCCAACCATAGCTGCATTTCATCACTTGATGACCTCTCAGTGAATCGCACATTTAACCATTCGTTGAACCGACGGTTGTGCTCTCTCATTATCCAAACCTCCAACCGGTCTGAATTCTGTTGGCGTACCATGTCTTTGTGCTCGTCGATGTACGGGGACACTTGGGTCATGTGTTGCAAGTCCGTGAAATGGGCATGCGCGTATGTATCTAGATAGAGAGTGATTGCTTTCCTTCCGATGGTCCCGATACCCTCCAGTCTCCCCTCGTGACGATATAGAGGCACACCTATCGGTTCCACCTGAGCCATGTAGTCGACGCATAACTCAATGACCTTTTTGGTTGCATAACCTTCGATGATACTGCCCTCCGGCCGAGATCGATTCCGTACGTAGGACTTCAGAATTCCCATGTATCTCTCGAAAGGGTACATATGACGTAGGAACACAAGGCCGCATATCTTTATCTCTTTCACGAGGTGAACAATGAGATGGACCATTATATCAAAAAATGACAGATGAAAATACATCTCAGGATGACATAGAGTCGTCACCAACTCGGCCTGCAGAGCATCGAGTCCTTCGGGATCGATGACCTTTTGAGCAATTGAATTAAAGAAATAACACAGCCTAAATATTGCCACTCGGACCTTGTTCGGTAAGATACTCCTAATTACAACAGGAAGCATTTGTGTCATCAGCACATGACAATCATGGGACTTCATACCAATTAATTTCAAATCTTTCATGGAAACAAGTTTCTTAATATTGGCGGAGTAACCGGACGGAACTTTTACACTATGCAAGCTTTGACACAGTTTGCTTCTCTCGGTCTTGGACAAAGTGTAACAAGCTGGGGGAAGGTACGTTCGTCCTTTATCGGTCTCTTTCGGTGCTAACTCGGTTCTTATGTTCATATCAACCAAGTCACACCGTACGTTAACACCGTCTTTTGTTTTGCCACTAATGTTCAGTAAGAGACCAATCAAGCTATCACATACATTCTTCTTCACGTGCATGACATCGATGCAGTGGCGAACTTCTAAGTGCTCCCAATAACGCAAGTCCCAAAAAATTGACCACTTCTTCCAGATGTTTTTCTGAGGGGTCCTTAATTTACGTCCCTTTCCAAGCACAACATCGATATCCTTAACCATATTATAGACCTCTTTCCCTCTAAAAGCCCTTGGAGCTGAACCGTCCTCCTTATTTTCATCGAATTGTTTCTTCATTTTGCGGTATGGGTGAATCTTAGGAAGGAACCTATGGTGACGCATATACACAGTTTTGCGCGAGTTGTTCAGCCATACACTCTCGGTACCATCTAAGCGGTCACGGATGAGGATTTGGCTCCTTTTATCGAACCCGACATGTTACCAAAGGCAGGAAAATCATTGATGGTGCAGAATAACATGGCGCGTAAAGTGAAGTTCTCTCGTTTGTACGCATCCCATACTTGTACCCTTTCGTTCCAAAGTGTCACAAGATCTTCCAGCAATGGTGCTAGGTACGCATCAATATCGTTCCCAGGTTGCTTCGGCCATTGGATGAGTAGTGACATCAAAATGTATTTCTGCTTCATACACAGCCAAGGAGGAAGGTTGTACATACATAGATTCACGGGCCAGGTGTTATGTCGGCTGCTCATGTTACCGAAAGGATTCATTCCGTCCGTACTCAACCCTAACCTTATGTTCCTCGATTCCGCACCGAACTCTCGAAGCTCCGACCGAAGTTTCTCCACTGAGCAGAATCAGCAGGGTGTCTGAGCTTCCCATCTTTCTTACGCTCCTCCGAGTGCCAACGCATCAATCTTGCCTCCTTTCGGTTCGCAAATAAACGCTTCAAACATGGGATCACAGGCAGATACCACAACATCTTAGCAGGAGGTTCTTACTTCGCCTTAGCAGTATTCTTACGCTTGTATCGGGATGCTTTGCACACAGGACATACATGCATGTCTGCATACTCTTTACGGTAGATGATACAATCGTTCGGATATACATGTATTCTTTCTACTTCCATTTCCAATGGACAAAGAACCTTCTTAGCTTGGTAGGTCGTGCTGGGCAACACGTTTCCCTCCGAAAGGATGTTAGCTAAGAGACCTAACAACGCCGTAAAACTCTTGTCGGACCAACCATTGCTTGCCTTTAATTTCAGCAGTTCAAGCACGGTTGACAACCTTGTGTATTCCGGCTTGCAGCCAGGGAACAAAGGTTCCCCGAGTCCTCCATTAAGCCCTCGAATTTACAAAACTCTCTCTCACCGTAGTTCCCTTCTGCATCGCGTAGCATCTGATCCAGATTGTCATCATGCGACCTATCCTCATCAAAAGCACATTCTATACCCTGCATATCGTTGACTTCCTCGGCGATGTCGTCATTACTGACTTCCGGTATAATCTGCTCTTCACCGTGACTGCTCCAACATGTATATCCTTTTTGAAACCCTTCAGTATTAAGTGAGCTTCGATCCATGCGGGTTGTTAAACATTTTTATATTACCGCAATCAATGCATGGACAATACATAAATTTTATCCCCTTCTTCAACATATCCTGCTCAGCGGCTCTTCTAAAAGCAAACACGTCATTAATATACTCTTCACTCACACGGTTCTCAATGTACATCCAGTTTCGGTCCATCTACACGTATACACACGTAACAAATTAATTAGTGTTAAATTATATTAATAAACCGCAAGTACCCTTCATAATGACCAAACACATTAGTGATTAGTCTAGAGCAAATATAAAGGGTTACAGATCGTTACACATTAGTGATTAGTCTAGAGCAAAAATAAAAGGTTACAGATCGTTACACATTAGTGATTAGTCTAGAGCAAATATAAAGGGTTACAGAGGTGCCGCAATAGGGGAGGAGGCAGCAGGGGTGACAGCTTAAAACGGAATAGGCAGCAATGTGCATGGAAGGAGGACAGCAGCAGCAAGGTGGCGCAATGGGGGAGGAGGCAGCAGCAGCAGGGTGGCCAATGGGGAGGAGGCAGCCGCAGTAGCAGGGTGGCAGCGCCTCAAATGGAATGGGCAGGGGGGCCTGTCGGGAGCATCTATTTATAGTGCTTGTATATCACACCGTCTGTGATAAATGCCTATCACAGACGGTTCTTGTAAAGGACCGTATGTGATAAATAAGTATCACAGACGGTTCTTTATACGAACCGTCTGATAACACATAGAATCACAGACGGTTCGTATAAAGAACCGTCTGTGATATGTCCATTTTACAGACGGTTAACGAAGAACCGTCTGTGATGAGGCGTCTTCTATTGCCTGTTTTGTAGTAGTGTGTATTATATATACATTGCTATATCTAAAGAAAAATGATTTTTTAGCCCGGTGTCCTGTGCACCCCTGTGGATTCTGTAGATCCGCCCCTGTTAACCGCCAACGTGAATAAGCGGGGCTCCAATCCCCTACAGATTTCACTGGATCCCATACTCTAGCGTACACATTCTGTTACGTGCCTACGTTTTTTTTCGCGAGATCCGTCTGCAAAAGAGTGTTTGTCACACATAGCAGCATGACCTTTTAATCAGGGGTAGGACGGAGGTTGCGCTCAAAATCACAAGGGGCCAACACTAGATGATATGTGTATTATGCAATTAAGGTGTTGCTATTTCTAAGATTAATCACTAAATTACTTTAAATACTACTGTTTTTTTCCTATAGAATTACACAATTATTATGGAGGTCACAGCCCACCTTGTCCCCAATGAGGCTCCGTCGGATCCAACGTATAATGATTGGGTCAAGTGATCCCAATTCCATCCAACTTTAACACATGAGGAAGTTAAAGTCCTATAATGATATTACAAAGTATCTTTATGCCTACAATATTCTCAATACTTTCAGGGTAACCCTAATAACTTCCTCTCTTGGATCCGCCCCTGCTTTTACGAATGCCCACTCCACCGGTGCCTAGAAAGCATCCGAGCAGAAGCAAACATGCACGGTCCGCTCTGAACAACCGAACAACCGCGTGAATTGACGCAGTGTTCACTCACCGAGTCACCGTTGCATCGGCCCAGCAAGATAGGAGGGAGTGGACCTGGACCTGCGAGCTACAGCTGTAACACCCCAGCCCAATATGAGCCTGGAATGCTACTAAAATAACAATTTAACAAATACAAAACTAAGACACTACAATAAATTTCGGCAGAACCTCCTTTGTATAACTAAGTTTACCGGAGATTCCAACAGATGCATATAAAATTATCACTATTTCAACATCCAAAGTTCATCGAAGCATTCATAAATAATCTACTCAACTAAAACATAAGCAAGTATAATTAAAATTTACCACTCTCATTATTACAAATAAACCAATGCATTCAAGTATAGCCAAAGTTAATCCTTAAGCAGTTTGCTTGTTATTAAGGTACGGTCTAAATGATGATTATCTTTTAAAGAATGTGTGGTAGTGAGTGCAACCAAAACAACTCTACTCCCTCCCATGCATGCCGTCCGCAAACGAGGTACCTAAAAACACAACATCAACAAGAGTGAGTCCAAGACTCAACAAAGTACAAATAGTAAAATAATAGCCAACGCAACTGTAATTAACAAATATCCATCCACAAAACCCAATAAGAAATATGTCTCATGCTTATGCGATGCAAACTGTTCAAATGCACTTTTCTTTCTCTCTTTTGCATATACCGGTATTGCGGAGTGTGCATCCGTCGATGCACACCCATGCCTGTGCCTTCTAGCACAGGGACCTTAGCCCATACTCCACAAGTATGGGGACCCAAAAGCCCATCATATTCATGACGGGGACCTCAATCAATGCTTGGTCATCACGTGATCATGCCTTCAATATGATATCATGATGCACATGAACAACACTTTAAATCATCATGCATAAATGAAACTTACTCATACTACTAGCATTCGTGACCATTGACATTCATAACATCCAAGCATCCATGATTAGCACAAAATACTCATAACATAGTAAACATGAACAATCGATCACGAACAATCTACCACTACTGTACTTGCCTGTTTCTTTCTTTCCCGCTACGGCATACGAAGAAGCAAAATTAGTGTCTCTACTCTGGAATTCCGCCTCCTACACAAGCATAGCGGTAACAATAAATACGCTGAAAGATGACTCCGTTTACACCCCTTAACCCAGCCCCTCAAGACCTAGGGTTCGAATAAGAAATATACTCAATTCTACCGACGGTCTAGCAGTAAGCCTCACGGAACAGCAGAACGAAAAATATCATAACTTTCACTACGAAACTCGGAACAGGGTGATCTTAGTCTCTATGAAACCACGACAGAACCGTCTACAAAAACCTAGTTGGGCAAGTCTCCTGATTCGGCGCTCTGGTTACCCTAATATTCAGGTGAAGTTCTCTGTCCTAACAATTTGACAGACAGAAAACAACGACGGTAAAATTTGCATAATTTTTGATTGGAAACTCTTAAAATTATGTTCTTTATCAACTTGGAAAGCTTACGGAATTATATACAATATTCATTTTGGGTGGCATTTCTGATTCGGCCTCTAAAAAATTCAAATTGGCCAGACAAGACAATCTGCCAATTCACGTCAACCCTCCTGGACAGTCGCGGTAAAACTAGCATAACTCCTAAACCGTGACTCCAAAACAGGTGATCTCGGTGCCAAAAGAAAGCTAAAATCGAGAGCTACAACTTTCTAAGAGGTGGTCAGATCAGAAAACATACGCATCTTACCCAAAACTGACGAGCAACACGCTGTACAAATCTGATCTGCTACCTCTCCTTGGTTGGCCCTCCAAAAATCGCCTCCTCGCCTTCCTTCCAATGGACCGCCGCAACGGGCTTCGCCGGGGAGGGAGGAGGTGCTGTAGTGGAGATGGTGGCACAGGGGAGAGGTGGGGTGGCGCCATGACTAGGGAGGGTGGCGGCTCAATGGGGGAAAGAGGGGAGGAGGGGAGGGATTTTAGGGTTTTGGGGAGGGGGATCCCCCCCCCCTCTTGGGCCCCTCCTGGCTGCAGCCCAGGGCCTATGTTGTCGAAATAATATGGAAAACCCCTTCTTGTTTCAGAATTTATACTCCTTTCTTTGTCCTTTTCTTCTCCCGGCTAATTACCCGATTCGATTCCGAGGTATTACAACAGCACACAGAGATTGACTGGGAACATTGCCATCTCCTGCTTTTGGGAGGCACCTTGATAATTAGCGAAGTATCTTTATGCCTACAGTATTACAAAGTATCTTTATGCCTACAATATTCTCAATACTTTCAGGGTAACCCTAATAACTTCCTCTCTTGGATCCGCCCCTGCTTTTACGAATGCCCGCTCCACCGGTGCCTAGCAAGCATCTGAGCAGAAGCAAACATGCACGGTCCGCTCTGAACAACCGAACAACCGCTTGAATTGACGCAGTGTTCACTCACCGAGTCACCGTTGCATCGGCCCAGCAAGACAGGAGGGAGTGGACCTGGACCTGGACCTGCGAGCTACAGCACACAGAGATTGACTGGGAACATTGCCATCTCCTGCTTTTGGGAGGCACCTTGATAATTAGCGACAGTCACTGGACAGAAGGAAAAGAAACCGCCGTGTTCAAGAAGATCGTTGCCTGCATAAGTCTGCGAGAAATTGATCCTGATGATCTGCGGACTACGGCCTTTATGACGACGGTGACGAGGATCATCCCGAAGCTATGCTCTGCACAAACTGAACACACATATGAAAGGCTCTTACGCCGTTCCTGCTCGGTTTGAAGTGTTCTGATTGCTTTTCGCAGCGTGTGTACCCATCGGCTCAACGAACATCCGATCCCAACGTCCGGTTACGCGTAAACACCTTACTGGAGCCTCTCCTCACTGCTCAAAGCCTCACTTTGACCTGGGAGAGCATGATTGTGCACAAAAAAAGATTTTTTTCACAACAAAACGAGCCATTTCCTCCTTTGTTTCCCCAAAAATTTGTTTTTGAGTTTCTGCAGAGGAATTTCTACTACTTTTCAGCAGGGAGAGTTATGTTGCTTACCGGCCACATTATTGGGGGCCTTCCAATTGAGTGAGCAGCTGATTCTAGGGGGGCAACATCACAATCTGTGATGGGGTTTGAGAGTGATTGTTGCAGTATTCTAATGCAAGAAATCCCAGGGCAAGCTCAGTCAGATCTTTTCCAGCCCATTGGCCCAAGAATAATAGGATCCTGCCACCTCAATCATGCATCTGAAAATTTCATATCAGACAAATTTGTTTTGTAGAGCCAGCCCCACTTGCTCCAAATTAGTAGTTGTGTTGGTTTAACAAATTGTAGCAGATCAGAAGCTTTGGCTAACAAATAAGTCTTGTTACCACCAGAGCAAGGTAGGCATTAGTTGACTAATTACCAGATGAGGAGAGATAGACCTTAGTTGTCAAGCCACTTAGTTGTGCTGTGACAGAAAAAGATTATTAAGATTGCCTTGCAAGCTGGGAATTGTGAGGGAGTTCACATGGAAAGGCATCATGCTGTCATGTTGAAGGTTGGAGGTTTCAAGTTCCCAACATTAGTTGTGGAGAACAAGACGACGAATCATAGGGGGGGAGAGCTAAGAACAATATTAGTAGGAACGCTTTGCTCTGGGGACGTTCCTCACGTGGGGACTGCCCTCAGAGCCGTCTGATCGCGCAATCTGTCCATATAGTACATGACTCAGTTTCTTTAGGAGTGGATTTACAATTATTTAGGAAGATTTTCTATATTCTATAATCAAGTGAAGTTGAGTAATCAATATATTTACACACATACATTCATAGTTTGAAATCTATTGTTCCAGATTTCCTTTTGGATGATTAGAGAAACGCCGCCCTTATAATTTTGTGTTGATTTTGTGGACAAATAATACATAGGACAATTCTGTTAAGACAAAAATACAAAGATTGATTTACGATTCCGGTCCATCAACCAGTGGCGCAGATATTTTTCAATATTAAGAAAAGACATATCTTTAGTTAGCTGAAAAGACACGTAACCAAGAGATAGAGCCATCAAGTTAACAACCGAGCACATTTATTTATTTTTATACGTGTATGCAAGTGAACAAGAGAGCGCAACTACATCTTGATCCTGTTACAACAAAACCCACAAGGAAACTACAAGCAAAGGGTTCATCAAGCTGGAGCCAACTTGTAGAACCCTCAAAAAGGAAAAGAGGCACACCCTACTGTACTTCTGAATCAAGGCTTGCAAAAGTCCCCCTCAGAGCTGAAAAAAAGAAGGCACCATTTTCTCCACAGTATTTGAAGCCTTTTGGGAACAGTGTGTGGGGGTGGTAGGATTGAGAGGACGGCAAAGGTAGGTGTTTGGGTTTGAAAAACCTAATCCACTCATAGAAAAAACAAGGTGAAAGGGCAACATTGGAAAAGGGGAGAAAGGAAAATATGGTTTTTGTAAAAGTCAAACTCCCCTTGATAACAAGCTCTAGAAAAAGACAGGTCTCTCTTTTTTTACACTCTACTCTCTCCCAAGAACATGGAGTGACTAGCCCAAACCATGCAAAAAGTAAAGGGAGAGAAAATAGAAGAGGGTAGGTAACTAGGTAATTTGCACACATGTAGCAAAAACAGGTGGAAATGGCTAATCTTTGAGGGCACTGTGGGGGATTGCAAGCAACTCTCTTCAGAAGCTCCAGAAGGGAAGAACATATAACCATTAGCCTCAAATCCTCAAGGTTAATGATAAAAACGAGGAAATAAAAACCAAAGATCTAAAATTAGACTTGATCAGTAGCAAGTCCTTCACAGGGATAACTTGAACGCTTGATTTAGCTTCTTGACGATATCTTTGACAGACAAAGAAAAATCCTCCCCGGCCTGCAAGATTAAACACCAACAAATTAGCACATCAATAACACCATCCGAATTAATGCATATGTACATGTATGTAGTAAAGAACATGGCATGACATGACGAGAGTTGCTGAGCTGACCATGGCCATGATGGTGATGTCGAGGGATGAGGTGGTGAAGGGGAGCACATTGGTGTTCATGATGGTGAGGCCGATGCTCTCGACCTCGGACAGGGCGGTGATGAGCACGCCCTTGCGGTTCTCGCAGTGGATCTTGACCAGCACCGTGCGCTCCGACAACCGGGCCTCGATCTCCGGCAGCCCGGCCTCGCCGCCCTCGAAGTTCTCGTCGCAGGACGACCCGTTGTCGTCGTCGGCGGACAGCTGGGACTTCTTGACCAGCACCGCCGCCTCGACCGGCCGCCGCCGCGCCTCCTCCTCCAGGCCCATCACCTGGTCCTGCAGCTTCTTCACGTACTTGATCGCATCGCCGAGCACCGACGCCTTGTCCATCTGCAAGCAACACCACACCGATCAGTTCATCGCACTTAAGCTAATTAGGCCCATGGAGCCATGGATATACACGTATGTGTGTGCACCTTCTTGAGGCCAGGGACAATCTTGGAGAGGGCGATGAAGCGCTGGCTGAGCTTCTCGCGGCGCTTCCGCTCGGCCAAGATGTGGTCTTGGTTCTGGGAGGCCGGCCGGGAGGCCGCCGGCGCCTTGGCGGGCTCAGCGGCGGCGACAATGGCGTCATAGCTCCGCTTGACCGGACGCGCCTGGGGGAACGGCACGGCCGCGTCCACCTCCTTCTTGGGCTTCACGGGCGCCGCCGCGGAGGCGCCGTAGTACGGGGCGGTTGGAGCCTGCCCCTTGGCGAACACGGCGGCGGCGTCGGCGTGGCCGCCGAAGGACAGGATGGTCGGGGAGGAGGAGTCGGCGGGGGAGCCCTGCTCCGTGATGCACGAACCCCAGCTGGTGTTGTTGACCTTGGCCGCCTTGCGCGGGCGGTGCTCGCCTGCCGGGTATTGCTGCTGCTGCATCAGCGCCGCAGCCGCAGCCTGGTCCACCTCCCCCTGCCCGAACGCCACAGCGATCTGCTGCTCCGTGTACTGCTCCAGCAGCGCGTCCGACTGCCACTGGTGGAAGAAGCTCGGCTCGTCCATGACCTGCATGCCAAGAACCAAGAAACACCATGCATGATTAGCACACTACACACCAGACAAGCCTACCACTATACACGATGATGTGATTAACACCGAGATGGTCAGAAAATTACCATATTGGAGAACCACTGTGTCGCCATTTGCAGATTACTCTAGACGCCTTGCTGCTTCCAAACGAAAGACTTGCCTCTTAAAGCTCAATTAGTCCTGAATCCTGATCATAAGCATACACAGGAACAGAACAGTTAGAGAGGGTTGCACTGCATTTTGCAAGCAAACTAGCTAGGATGGCACAAAATGCAATGAACAATGCATTTGTCTCTCTGTGTGTGTGAGTTGCTAATGTGAATGATATGTGTGTGTGTTAATTAGGGGGAGGGAAGAATGAGCTGAGCCTGACACCAACCTATGGAGAGAGGGGTGAGGTCCCTTTCCTTTCCACCAATGGAGACTAGACAAGCTGCACCACCTTATATAACGTTTGGGGCTGGGCTAAGAGACTAAAAAAGGCCTCTTGGTTGGGTGTGAACTAATCGACCTCTTCCCTCCTTCCTTTGAGCTGCAGACTGTGCAAATGGTGGCTTAAGTCACCTCTCCCTGAATTCCCTTTTTATAAAGGATTAAGTGGGGGGCCATTGTGGTATTAGGGACAAGTATTAGATTATTGATCTCTCCCACACAAGTATTGTATTGGCTAGTAGGCGATATTTAATCCATTGTATTACTTCACGATGATGTCAATGGGGATCTCGGCCAAGGGTTTTTGTGAATTGCTACTAGTATTGCTTTTTTTTTTTGTCGTTTCTAGTAGTTTTTTGTTGCTGTTTCCCCACAGGGACATTTGGGTTGTTGATGGCTTGATTGCTCTACTGAACTGAACTTGGAGATTGATCACAAGTAATTTCTTCAATATGAGTGAAAACAGTAGGGTATACGTTGTGGATGAACACCAACCAATTGGCCCATGCATTTTTCACCTTGCGTTGCTATGCAGTCTTCCAGATTCGTTCTCCTGTTTGTTTGTTTTTGTTTTCAAGGAAGATGTTCTCCTCTTTGATTAACTGTGAGAAATTGTTACACCATTGCATAGCAAAATGTTCATAGCCACAGGATAAATGTTACACTACAAATATCAAATTTAACTACTTCATCTACTGCTATTGCAATTTGCATTGAATCAGCCCATACTATTTTTATATTAAAATTTGTCATCAACAGATGAAATAATTTGGAACAATCTTTTTAAGTGCTGGTGCTAGCTGGTTGGGGGATATTTTCTCATTGTTCTCCCAAGCCCCATGCCATCTTGTCCTTATTTGCGTTGAACTGGTTTGATTGCTTTAAACCGACTAATACTCAGCAGAGCACCCATCAGAAGTGGAGCCGCACATTAAACCTGGGGATAAACAGATCAATTAACGAGCAACAAATAATCCGCGCAAACTAATGCTCTGAGTATTTCTTATTGCAGGCGCAACCTGTAGTCCACCAGAAAGATTTAATTGGTGGATTATGATGATGACTTGGGCCCAACTCACATGGGACAAGCGTATTAAGTGCGATCAATACGAGTAAAATAACCAACCCCCCAACCATTATCATTAGGCAAGCAAACTGTGCTGATGAAACGATACGACGATGGATTGATCAAGGGATTTGTTTCAAGATTTGCTCGGTATTGTTTAGAACCTTTCGGAGGTGGACTCCCAACCATATGTGCGTTGCGCCATTTCATGGGAGAGAAGGGATTCGAGGAATTTAAAAGGAGTCCGAGGCTCAATCTACTACGCACCCTCTTCCCTGTCGCCCCACTCCGTCGGCGCCGAGACCGGAAGAGGTAGATTCCCTCGACTGATCAAGATTGTAATCTGTTATAAATTTGTTAGGAGTGCTGATAAAGCGGAGAGAAAGTTGTTGGGATAAAATTGTAGTTTGTCGTGCATCTGTCAGGAAAGCTAAATAACGAGGAGAGAAAATTGCGCGAGTGGGTCCGGCCCCACCTTTCGGCGTGACTTCTTTTGACAAATGGATTTTTTTTTTAAAAAAAAACCAATTTTTTAATTTTTTTACAAAACTAGATAATCACTCTAAAAAATTACAAAAATAGGTCCATATCGTCGGTTCATCTGGCGACAAGGACCCTGAGCAGTGGGAGAGGTGTATAGCCTCCCAACACAATGTATTGCTTGTGTAAATTTTTATAATTTTATTCATTCTGCATGTTTCTTTAACATTCGTTTAAGTATACTGTTTGTAGAAATTTTTAAATATATAAAATGAGGTTCAAAAATTATAAAATATTTTGAAAACTGGCGACAGGAACCTTCCTCCACTGTTCAGGGTCCTTGTCGTTAGTTCAACTGGCGACATGAATCTATCGCCAGATGAACTGACGACAGATACATATTTTTCATTTTTTTTGGGGTGATTACTTAGTTTTATAATTTTCTTTAAAAAAATATTTCAAAAAAACTCTTAACAAATGTGTGAAGAGAGGGGCAGATGAACCGTGATTCACTGCCACCGTCAACTCTTTTTTTCTTAAGTAGTATAGATGTTGGAACGAATGACTTTATATCATGGGATTCCAACAAATGACTTTATATCATGGGATTGATATAAGGATAAATTTTTTATTTGCCACTAAAAGTTTGTAAGTTTGCCACCGAAAAAACAGATTGCTTTATAAGCCACCGGTATGAAAATTTGTGTCCATGTATGCCACTGCCGTCCATGCACCACGAACCTTCTGTTAAATGACATGCAAAAAAAAAAAGAACAATTTACCCTTCTTTTTTCTTCCCTTCCTTCCACTCTCCACCGACCACCAATCTCCACTCTCCGCTGACCAACTCCTTGCATGAGAGAGAGAAAGGTGCTCACATGAGACTTCTCCGCCGATGGCGTCCCCTGCCCTCTCCCTCACCGGGCAGCCCCAATCTCACCACCCAACCAATTCTCCTTCATTCTTCCCCTCACAGATCCGCCACCTTGGAATTGAAGCCGTCATCTTCCTCGCCACACCCCCGATATGGAATCCACGGTTGAAGGAGTTGGAAAGAGAGAGAGAGAGAGAGAGAGAGAGAGAGAGGAATGGCTAGCTGGAATCCACATGCCACTGTCTCTTGTCTGGCCGCCACCACCGAAGGCGACGCATGCAACACCACCCCTTCCCTTTGGACGACGGGCCCATGCGCTAGGAGGCACCGCTGCCATTTTCTTAGGTGTGGCACACCACGACCGACCACATCCGCTGCTCTCTCTCCTTGCAACTAGGTCCCACGCGCTGTCATCTAGAGAGAGAGAGAGAGAGAGAGAGGAGCAGGGACAACCGGTGGTGGCGTCCGGTGGGGCATGAGAGGAGAGAGGATGGTGAAGGAAGAAGATGATGGCAACATCACTGTCACGTGAGCCATTGTGAGGGGGTATTTTCACAAAAATTTGATTGTTTTACGGTTTGTTTGAATACATTGTGATCCAACTCAGTCTCTTTGAATTGACTCAAAATTTAAACTAAAATATCTTTCAATATGAAGGGATTGGTTTTAATCTCTCCCTATCCAAACAAGTTCTTAAAGAGGCTAATGGCTAGAGGGTCTATCAGAGTCTACAACAATAGAATAAAATGGTAAGAATTTTTAAACCAGTGGACACTAAATGTTAGACATGATAGTGTATCGGCTTCCTACATGCATGTTTTTTTCTCTTCCAAGGGATCATACGTTCATATATATATATATATGTGTGTGTGTGTGTGTGTGTGTGCTCTGATTTCAACAATTAAAGATAGCGTTATTACATGGTATCAGAGCGGTGCCGCTCTTGAGCCACCGTCTCCACAGCTTCGCCGCGCCATCCCTGGGAGATGATCTCGTCTCCATGATCTCTCTTGGGGGCTGCGCAACCCATAGTTTAAGTCATGTCACTGATCATCCGATCGGCTACCAATTAAAGTTTTCTCTGCTTATCTTCAAATCGGGTTTTCTATATTTTTTCCGATCATAGGTCGGTTTGCGTCACCCTACCGACGTGTCGACGTTCCTCGGCTCCAGACTTCACCATCTTGGTTTGGACCTCTCGGCGCCTCCTCTCTTCCGATAACGTCGTCGCGTGACGTGACACGCTCGTCGACACGGTCCTCCCTCCACGGCCTTCCAAGCGCCCCGTCTACCGTCATCATTACATCGGATCATCATTGTATGATCGTCGTCCGTGAGACTTCCGTCTTCACCGAATTTAGATCCACTATTCGATTCGTATTCGATAATATTCAAATTCATACGCGTTTAAAAAAATACAAATATGAAAAAAAAACCGTTAGTATTTGGTCCGTTAACATCCCTACCTGCAGCTATCTGCATTATCTGCAGATCCAACTGCCCCTCTTCAATTGCCCCAAGATATTATTGAAGGGCAAGGGGCCATAAAATATTTCACACTATTGCATGTGAGGCTCACCTTTCTGTGAGGCCATCTCATCAGCTGCCTAGATGGAACCTTTAAGGTTTGGGCTCTGGTACTGCCCTTGTTTTCAAGGCACATGACAAAGGGTTAAATTGGGACATCACCCAGACTGCCTGGCGCATTGGCTCCTGTGCAAGCTGGAGACGACGACGAGGAGGAAAAACTGTTTGATGTTGCGTTCGAGTCTGAGTGATTTGATCATCAAGCTGGGAAATTTTAATTCATTGGTTGTCTTGACTCTGATCACTTGAGCTCGGCCAGGCCTCAACTTGGTTCTTGATTCAGTTGATTGTGCAGTCCAGTACGGAGTAGTCCCCCCCCCCCTATCAGATCAGTATCAGTATCAGTATCAGTATGGGCATCCCGGATACAATAGCTATTGAACAGACAGCACAGTAAACTTATTAGATCACGTTGTGGATATGTTATGTTATACATTAGAGATATTTTATTATAGAGGAAGACGCATGGATGTTGCAAGTACTAATCCACCGAACGGTAGGGGGAAATAAGGAAAAGTTGCGTGAATGGTCAAGTCAAAGGGACTGGTATGAAACGGAGGAAGTTAATTATGGGATTTGATTCCCTCACAGCTCTATTTGCTTATAGTTTAAGACTAACGGATCAAACATTCATAAATCATGTAGAGTCCAGGTCCTCGTAGAACTCCCGAAACCGTGGACATAAAAAGGAGAGTAATTTTTTTAGGGAAGCCAAGAGTTTTCATTAACAAGAAATGTTCATGTTACAATTAGCATGTATGCAAGCTGGGCAAAAGGAACCGTAGACACGTGTTAAAAAAAAACCCGTTATAAGAGAACATTGTTTTTTTTTTCTTGTTCGGTTCTCCTCCTCTACAACCAATTGCCTTGCGTCACCTCCATCGATGATCGATCTCCTTCAACCATGCAAATTAACCTTAAATGGCGGCCAAATTGCTCCACGCCCATGATGAGGTGATAGGCATGGTACGACCAAAAGGGGCTGATCGTCTAGAAGGCTGGCTAGCTACCTTCTAATCTCGAATCCATCACTCCCATTTCCCACACAGCGAGTAGTGACTGTCCCTTTCCTCCAAATTTCCCTTGCTACTTTCTCATGACAGACAGAGCAACGATAGCCAAGTTGAGTTATGCCGGATTACGCGATAGATTGATCGAGTCTACCGGACGGAGTAGCGAGTAGCGAGACTACGCGCTCGGCTATGATATGAGCTATCCCCGACCCAGCCGACAGAGCCGAAAGCAGAGGAAAACCGGACGCCAGAGCGAGCCCGTAGCCACCACAGGATCTGCGAGAGTCTTGGAGGCACGCGCCGAAGTCACCAACCCGACGACGACCTCACCGCACGCCGCGAGCCCGAGAAGCGCTGGATCGTTGGACTTTTGGACCGCGCCCGTTCCCCTGATTGCGGCCGGGGTACGGGCGGTGCGGACGGCAAAAAATCTCGGGATCTCGCGTCGGCTACTCGGCGCGCGCGGTTCGTTCGCCCTTGACCAACACGGTAGTGGGGTGGGGGCCGGGGGGGAGGGCTCGTCGAGCGGCACGGAGACGTCGTGTTGCACGTTTTCTAAGGCTTTGCGGGTTTTGCCATCGCGGGGAAGTCCGGGGTCGTTCATACGAGCCGCGTCTCGCTCTCCCGTATTGTCGGGACGACCCGACCCGGCTCCGTCCTCCGTGTCGCGTCACGTGTGCGCCCAGGGGGAATCCAGCTGGTACGCGGTCGCCATCCGCAACTTTGGACCGGGTCGCTGCTGAATGCAGGGGTTGCGATGGTGGGTTTTTTTAAAAAAATAATTCATTTTTATTTAAAACTATAAAATTATACCTGTAATTTTTTTTACAAAAATATATCGCTGTCGTTGAACCGTTGGACGACTGAATCCAGTCGCCCAACGGCCAAGTGACAATAACGCAGTCGGCCAACCGTTCAGTAATATTAATGCAGTCGCCCAACTGTTAGGTGATAAGTGCTATCGCTGAACGATTAGGCGACAGAAGACATCCAGTTGCTGAACGGTTGGGCGACTGTATGATTTATATAAAGGCCACGCGCTCGGCCTCCAGCCGAGCGACTGGCGGAAGAAAGAAATATAGGGGAGGAGAGGAAAGAAAGGGGAAGAGAGAGAGGGAGGAGTGGGAGAGGGAGAGGGAGAGGGAGGGAGAAGAAGGAGCGGGAGAGGGAGAATGAGAAAAAGAAGTGTATGAAATATTCGTTCGTGAGGTATTTTTTTATCTTGTAGTGTATTTTTTTGTACTAAGTAAATGGCTTGTAGTGTTAAAATAGTAGTATAAAGAACACCTGTAGAAAATTTTAGTTAGAGAAAAAAAGTAGAAAATCGAAATGTTGTTAATTTATATGTAAGTAGCACCGGTAGAAACCTTTAGTTAGAGAAAAAAGTAGACCATGAGGGAAAAATAGTGTTGTTTGTGAGAAGTATTGTAGTTGTGTCAGTGCATTTGTGATTGACTATTATTCGGTGAATAATTAGAAAGTTGGTCGAGTGCATGAGGAGGATGAATTATTTGTATGGATTAATTAGTACATGTTAATTAGTATGGACTAATAGGCTTAGGTAATTGATATAACTCTATAGAAGACTAGAACGCCACTTGTAGTATTTCGGATTACAAGTTAGCGTCATAATTGAATAATGTCTCGTATGGAATAGCTCGGTTTTCAGGTTGAATCGGAATAGTATACTGCACGTTCATTGTGGCCTCTGCCTTAGGGAATGAATGACACCTTGACCATGTTGTAGTGTAGTTGTTCACGATAGGCGAAGAGTCGTACAAATGTAAATTAAAGTACAACAGTACTTTCATATCGTGTGTTGTGATCTGACTAGTTGCAATATTAGAAATATTTACAGGCAGACATCAGTCATGCATGTACCAACTACATTAAAAGTGCATTACGATGATGGCACCATTCGTGACGGTCCGTACGGTGTTGACTTGAGTAGTTTTTCGCAAGCCACTCTGGTACACCTGAACGACGAGAATCCACGAATGGCAGATGTGATGTACTGGCTCACGCGCAGCTTCTCCTTGGACCCTGAGGTGTGCAACGTCGCTATACAAGGGCTTTGGAGCCGGTCTCCCACAGACATTAGATGGGAGTTGAGAAGACTGGTGCGCACGACTGTCTGGAAGGGCTTTATAGAAGGCTGCCGGCGCTGTGGATACGAGTGTGTGCTGCTTGTGCAAGCATGCCCAAAAGAAGCTGTACAGGGCCCTGCCGACGGATATCATCCGGGTGGTGGGAGCAGCTTGGGCACCCAGCATGTTGGTGAAGTGGAGGACCCGGAGGCCGGTGTTACGAAGGGTTCAGAGGATGTTGCTCGCGACGAGGCCGATGCGGTAGATGTAGAAGAGGAAGATCAGTCACCGCATGGTGAGCCTACAGGACAAACTAATGAAGGAGAGCATAGGGAGTACATAGTGTGTCAAATGGAGAGCGGTGACCATATGGCCTTGGCTGAAGAGGAAGTTGTACAAGAGGACGATGAGGGCAGTTCTGATGAGGGCAGGGCTCCCATCCCCCAAGAATGGAACATGATTGACGTTGAGCGTGTAGCTACGCATGACGAGCACGAATCATCGTGGGAGTACTATGCCACGGAGATTCAGTTGCATTCAATGTTTGATGATAAGAGATCCTTGTAGGATGCCATTAAGCTGTGGGCTATGTCCATGCAGCGAACGTTTTGGGTCGTCAAATCTAGCTAGAAGCAGTACACCGCCAAGTGCGAGCAGGCCGGTTGTCCTTGGCGAGTGCACACACATAGATCAAAGTATGAGACTCACTAGATTGTCTCGAAGGTGGAGCTGCACTCCTGCGTACTCAGCAGTGTTTTGCCAAGGCAATTGGACGATATCTGCGAACTAGCATGGGCTGCTGGGGCCCAGGAAGAGTAAGCAAGGGTTGTTGCGGCCTGGGTCCGACAAGAGGAGCTTGCCAGGATGGCAGCTTCCCGCAATGACGCCTCCCGTAGCAGCAACCCCTACCAGAATGTTCCAACCGAGTGTTCATCGCAACACCCGCCAGAGGGGGAGACGTCGTCCCTCTGTTGGTGCAGGGACTCATGCAAGTTCTTCAAGTCTAAGTAGCGGCTGAGCCTGGGCATGTGTTACTGGGGTTGCGCGAACTACTCCAGTGACTATCCTGACAGACGTTGGAACACGAGCAGCTATCGATAGCCGGTAAGGACTAGTTACAGTGTGTTCTCTTACTATTTCTCTTTCAAAGTATGCACTAACAACCTCTCCCGTCTACCCGTAGTCCCTGGATCCGCTATGTGGCTACCGCAAGTGGATCGACCAAGATATCCACCCACATGACCAGTGGACTCTCGACTACGATGAGTGGAATGTCAAAAGGGTATGTGAGATCCAGGAAGAGGAGCGCCGCAACGACGAGAGAAACGAGCGCATAAGTCGGGAGACGAAAGCTCATCTCAAGGCGTGCAGACGCAGGGAGCACGAGCCTTGCGAGAGAGAGCGCAAGAAAAAGAGAGAAATGGCGGCCAAGGCAAAAGAGGCCGGCGAGGAGTTCAACGTCGAGCTAGCAAGGAAGGGAAAATGGCCCTGGTCCATGAAGTAGGTCGGACCATTCTGTACTAGTCCCCCATCGAAGGTCTAATCTATTTCTATTCTAAAAAGGTGCATATGTATCGTAGGAGTACTCTAGTTTGTTGCATCGTGCATGATGTTGTTTCTTATGTACGTAACCAAACCCTATGCGTCGTGTTATTACCAGCTTCATTATAAAGTCTATTTTAATTCGCAACATCAAATCTTTTCGTCTTTTTGCATTCAATTCTTCCGTGTTATTCCCAGCCTCATTATAAAGGCATCCAACAACATGTATCACTTCTGGGGCAAGGACTGAAAATATTGTGCAGATTCTTGTTTGTGAAGTATATATACGCTGAAGTGTCAAAGGTTATCAATCCACAAAAATATTTTCAATACATATATGTATTTACGCTCAGTTAAAAGGATGGTCTTATATATGGTTTACAGATAGATTCTCTACTATTAAGTTATGGATAGTTCGAGAAGGATTAACTTTCAAATATTTTTTAAAAATGTTTAAATAATAAAAAACCCAGCCTTCAGCCTACTGTCGCCGAACCGTTGGGCGACAGGGATGCAGTCGCCTACCGGTTGGGTGACGGAACCTGTCTTCCGACGATTGATCGATTCCGTCTCTATCGTCTAACCGTTCAGCGACTGCATTATTGTCGCTTGGCTGTTGGACGTTTAGATCCAGTCGCCCAACGGTTCGACGATAGATGCATACTTTTGTAAAAAAATTACAGGTATAATTTTATAATTTTAAATAAAAAATATATTATTTTTTAAAAAAATGCAATGGTGGGCGAGCTGGGACGGGGAGGAACGAACGGAACGATCAAAAGTGAACTTTACAGTGTGATCATTGTAGTTTATGGGCTTTGCTCATATATAATTCTAAATAAATTCTAGCAAAATCCCAAAGACTCACTTATACATGTTGGAAGATGAGAAGTTTAGTACCGTATTGCTAGTCTAGGTGGGAGGAGACCAATATATAAGGTAGAGTTGGTCTTACCTAATTGACGCAAGTAAAAGAAGAACACACACGTACACTCGCTCGCCACACCATCACTCTCCCGTGACGTGCGTGTGAATGGTCTAAGTGATCTCTCCACACCACCGCCTGCCCACGTGCGACGTGTGCGTGAATAGTTCAGTGATTTCGTGTCTGGTTGGTTGTGGAGTTGTTGCTTCTTTTTGCACATGAAAACCATATATACGAATTAGAAACTAAAAGTTTGAATTACACTATTTCAATATGGCTTTTATGACACGCTTTAACCGCGTTTAATACAGAGTTGTTACTTCAGTTTCTTTCTTGTGGCTGATTCTATATGAAGGACTCTCCTCCCATAATAGAACAGAGAGACCAATTGTTTGTCATGTTCCTATGTGCTGCACAACCTCAACTATTACATCCCTTACTCGTCGTGCACCGACGTGGGGAGAGCAGTGTCTCCAAAGCTGGGGTCTCTTGCGATCCTGCACGGGTTGGGGCAAATCAGGTTTTTAGGAAATGTTCACGTGACTACTCATAGTTTCCTCCATCATCCGCTTCGCGTCATCTTCTTCGCAACAAACTCTATCGCGTCCTTCGTCGAAACAATAACAGTCGCAGTGATATCATTTGATATGGCTAAGCCTCGCTTTCTAGATATTTGTCATGTGATGATGTTGATGCCTACTGCTGTTAGTAGTGTTATTGTTCTAGACTTTGCCTTGTTAGTGCATATATATGAGATAGATCTATTTAAATTCTTGATCATGCTACTGTTCATAGTGTTAAATATGCCTAGTATATATACTATTGTTGCATCGATTATTGTTTTAGGAAACAAACTAACCAAAATTGTGCATATACATAACAATCCATAAACCTGGTAGGCGCTTTGTGATGGCTGGTTTTGCCTAGGCATTGAAACCGGGGAAATTCACTGGTGTGGATTTCAAAAGATGGCAAACAAGGGTTCAATTGTGGCTCTCCTCTATGAATGTAATTTGGGTAGTGATACTAGGCCCCGTAGGACCTCGTACTACTGCATAACAAACAGAGTACGACACGACTACGATAATATTTGTCGGGAGCATTCTAAGTGTGTTGTCTGACCAGCGTTGTGATGTGTATATGCACATAAAGAACACCGCAGATCTGTGGTATGCACTCGAACACAAGTTCGATGCCTTAGATGCTGGATATGAATTGTATGTCATGGAGCACTATCATGATTACAAAATGGTTGATAACTGTTATATAGTCGAGTGGGCTCATGAACTACAATTCGTTGTGAGGGAACTCGCCCACCTCGGTTGTCAACTGCTTGACAAATTTGTGGTTGGGGCATTATTTCCAAATTGCCTCCAACGTTGAGGAATTTCGCCATATCTCTGAGATTTTTTTCCTAAATGATACTATTTGAAGTGGGATTAGAAATACTGATGCCCTCACAGTCACAATTACAAAAATGACGCTCTCGTCCATCCGGCCACGGGATGGACAAGTTGTGGCACGACATGTGGTGCCTACGTCCCGTGGCCGTGCGGACGAGGTGCCACATGTCGCGTTGTGGCTTGTCCATCCCGTGGCTATGGTTGTATGTCTCGGCTTTCTAGTTTAAATTTAATTCCAAACTTTTTCATAGTCAAAGGTTTCAAATGCCAAATTTGTGTGCAAGCGAAGCAACCTCGAAAGCCTCACAAGACTGTGGATGAAAGAAATTTGGTAAAATTGAAACTCATACATTTAGACTTGTATGAGATGAAGGATATATTGATAAAACAAGGAAAAATATATTTCATGACTTTAATTGTTGATGCCACTAGATGCTGCTATGTGTATTTGTTGAAAACAAAGGATGATGCATTAGACTACTTTAAAACTTATAAAGCTGAGGTTGAGAATCAATTAGATAGAGATATTAAACGAATTAGGTTCGATCGTGGTGGAGAGTATTTCGCTAATGAGTTCAATCAGTTTTGTGCGGAACATGGTATTATCCATAAAAGGACATCTCCCTATTCGTCTCAATCCTTTGGGGTTACTGAAAGAAAGAACCACACATTGACTAACTTGGTGAATGCCATGTTAGATATGTCTAAGGCATGGTGGAGGGAGGCTGTGTTGACCGCGTGTCATAGCCTAAATAGAGTCTCCACTAAAAATAGTGAGGTAACTTCGCACGAAGATTGGAAAGAGAGAAAGCCATCACTATCATATATGTGTACTTGGGGGTGCTTAGCAAAAGTCAATGGTCCAATAACTTAAGAGTACAAACTTTGACATAAAACAGTGGATTATATCTGTCTAGGATATACTCATCATAGTACAGAAAATAGGTTTCTAGTAGTTCAATCCGGGATATCTGACATGCCAATCAATATGATAATAGAATCCCGAGATGCTATTTTCTTTGAAAATATATTTTCTATTAAGAATTCACATGGCTCTTCTAGTCAAGCAAATGATTTAACTCCTGAACCTACCGCTCCAATTTAGTATATTGAACACACACATGAACACGTACATGAGACGGATGACGGTATTGTAGCTCCTCGAAGGAGCAAGAGACAAATGATTGCAAAATATTCTGGTGGTGACTTCACTTTGTACCTTGTAGATGATGTTCTCAAATCCATTTCAGAGGCATACGCATCTCTTGATGCAGAGTATTGGAAGGATGCGGTTCGTAGTGAAATGGGTTCCATTATCACTAACGAAACTTGGGAAGTTACCGATCGTTCATTTGGTTGCAAGCCAGTTGGATGCAAGTGGGTGTTTAAGAAGAAGCTTATCCTGATGGTACAATTGAAAAGTACAAGGCTCAGTTTGTGGTTAAAGGTTATACTAAAAAAAGAAGGTGAGGATTTCTTTGATACTTACTTACTTATTGCCAGGTTAAACAATTATTCAAGTACTACTATCTTTGGCTACCTCACGTGATTTTATTGTCCATCAAATGGACGTAAAGATAACTTTTTTTTAATGAAGAGTTGGATGAGGGCATTTACATGGATCAACCTAATGGATTTGTAGTGCTTGGACAAGACAGCAAGGTCTGTAAGTTATTGAAATCTTTATACGGCCTCAAACAGGCACCTAAGCAATGGCATAAAAAGTTTGATAGAACTTTGATATCTGCGGGGTTTACAATAAATGATGCAGATAAATGTGTATACTACTACTATGGTTAGGGTAAAGGAGTAATATTATGATTGTATGTTGATGACATCCTTATCTTTGGGACAAACATTGATATGATTAACGAGGTTAAGCCATTTTCATTCCAAAGTTTTGACCTAAAAGATCTGGGAAAGGCTCGTATTATTTTAAACATCAAGTTGATCAATGATAAGAATAAGATTACCTTGCTACAATCTCATTACGTGGAAAAGGTATTGAGCCGTTTTGACTATATGGAAAGCACGCCCTCTCCAACACCCTATGATCCTAGTCTAATACTTCGAAAGAATCAAAGACTAGAAAAGTATCAATTAAGGTGCTATCAGATTATTGGTTCACTCATGTGCTTGGCTAGTGCTACTTGTCCTGACATCTCTTTTGTTGTAAGCAAATTGAACCGGTTTACCGCTAATCCAGGAAATGATCACTGACGCGCACCTGAGCGGGTTATGCACTATTTGAAAGGTACAATGAGTTACGAAATTCACTATACTGGGTATCCCGATATACTTGAGGGATATAGTGATTCAAATTAAATTTCTGATGTTGATGAGATAAATGCTACAAGTAGATATGTATCCACTCTAGGCAATGCTGCCGTCTCATGGAGGTCTTGCAATCAGACCATATTGACGAGGTCAACCATGAGGCAGAGCTCATAGCAATACACATAGCTACTGTTGAGGTAGAATGGCGGTGAGAACTCTTGATGGATTTATTGGTGGTTGAAAAACCAATTCCAACTATCCTTATGTACTGTGATAACCAAACAGTTATCATAAACGTGACAAGTGCAAAGGATAATATGAAATCCTCAAGACATGTGAAAGAGCGGCTGAAGTCTGTCAGAAAATTGAGAAACTCTGGAGTGATAACTGTAGATTATATCCAAATAGCTAACCATCTGGCAGATCCCTTTACAAAGGGACTATCACGGAATTTGATTGAAATTGCATTGAAGGAGATAGGAATGAGACCCACGTGGGTTACACACAGTGGTAACCCAAACCTATGTGATCGGAAATCCCGTGAAATAGGCATTGGGAAAAACAAACTGTTTGGGTAATAATAGAGTACATTCTTACTTTATATCTCACTCTGTTGAAGATGCAATACTATAATTACTGGAAGGTACGATGACTTTGTCTTAATGTGTTCTGAGGCTTAACAGCAAAATACCGTCCTATAGGGTATTCGTGTAAGAACACACATATATGAGCCTGACTGTTGGTCGCAATCCATGAGATGTGGGTGATCTATAAGAAACTCATGAAGAGACCCATGAGTATGACCTATATGCTCCACGCTAGGAGTAGCCTATCGCGGCCAAGTACCAGCAAAGGCTTTAGGTGAAACTTGTTCGCACAAAACTGTTAATTCAAGGCTTAGTCCATTGTGTAGTTGTGAGCGAGTATAGCTTAAGGTTCTAGGTGGATATTCCACCTTAACCAGTCTCCACCGAAAAACTGGTATATCAACAACACTTTGGAATTATGGACAAATTAGTGGTGCTTTTGGGATCTAGTGGAGGATTGTTGGACTTTATGAGCTTGGCCCATATATAATTCTAAATAAATCATGAAAAATCTCAAAGGCTTACTCATGCATGGTGGAAAGTAGTAAGTTTAGTGTCATATTGCTAGTCTAGGGGAGACCAATATATAAGGTGGAGCTGAACTTACCTAGTTGAAGTAAGCAAAAGAAGAATACACACGCGTGCATGCTCGCCTCGCCACACCATCGCTCGTGTGCGACGTGCGCATGAATGGTCCGACGATTTCGTGCCCGGTTGGTTGTGGAATTGTTGCTTCCTTTTGCACATCAAAACCATTCATACGCATTAGAAACTGAAAGTTTGAATTACATTGTTTCAATGGGGCTTTTATGACACGCTTTAACCGCGTTTAATACAGAGTTATTAATTCAGTTTCTTTCGTGTGACTGATGCTATATGAAGGAGTGACCTATCCTCTCAGAATAGAACAGAGAGAGATCAGTACCAGTTGTTTGCCATGTTACTTTGTGCTGCGCAACCTCGACTACTCCATCCCTTCCTCGCCGTGCACCGACGTGGGGAGAGCAATGTCTCCGAAGTCGGCGTCCCTTGTGACCCTGCATGGGTTGGAGCAAATCAGATTTTTGGGAAGTACCGACTGCTTACGGCTTCCTCCATCATCCGCTTCGCGTCGTCTTCTTCGCATCAGACTCTACCGCGACCTTCATCAAAACGATTCTTTGTAAGTCATGGTGATATCATTTGATATGGCTAAACCTTGCTTCCTAGATATTTGTCATGTGATGATGTTGATATCTACTTCTATTAGTTGTGTTCTTATATATATATATATATATATATAAGTTTTTGATCATGCCATTGTCCATAGTTTCAAATATACCTAACAATTCAAAAACCTGATAGCTGATTTTGTCGAGGAATTGAAACCGGAGGGGTGAATTTCAATATATAGCAGACAAGTGTCCAATTATAGCTCTTAGCTATGAATGATACTAAGTCATGAACCACGGTTTAGATTGAAACAAAGGTACTCACTTGATGTACAATTGGGTTGGCTTGGGCTTTTTGCCCTCCCTTGGCAGAAAATTCTCTCTGGAATTTGCTAGGAAGAGTTCGATGTTCCCCTGATGTTTCAGCTTGGATAAATTTGGTTTTCGAGTTCCCTTAAAAAAAAGGTTTTGGTTAACACTAACGTCGCATCGATCGAGTAGACTTTGCGAGGCCCTGTCACTGAAGTTCATTGATTGCTATGAAAGGGAAAAATCGAATCAATCTTGTACTGCTGGTTAATGGCTATCATTGAATTTCAAACTTTCGTTACGGAAATCATTGTCAAACTAAACAGTAAATTAACCTCTAATACCAAATCTTATTTCATCTACGACCTCAAGAGAAAAGTACGTGCTTTGCCCCATGCATGCACCAACACTCAGACCATGTGAACAACCAAACGATCAAAAGTATCAAACACATGGCAGGAGAAAGGCGACAAGCCCTAAATACGAAACATGAAGCAGCCAATAACAACAAACCCTAACAATAATAGGGTTTTAAGGAATCACGGTTCGTCATGCCCTCCAAATAAAAAAACGCTCCCGGGGATTTTGCTGCCTGGAGCCGTATCTTCGTCACCATCCAACCCATATATCCATCCCCTCCTCCCAATTCTGCCATTGGCCTCGAAGCCTTGCACCGCACAGCACTGGCTAGCCACCAACCGCATCCTCTCTTGCGTCCTGTCGCGAGAGAGATCGATGCCTTCTCTAGTTGCGAGCCGAGCAACCTGGGAAGCCGGCGTTCGTACGTGGTTCAAATATGCAGTCACATGGGCAAAGATTTTTAGGGTGGATGCGCATGTGCGGGCGGAGGAACCGCCGCGTGCCACTTGGCGCCGGCGGTGAAGTGGAGCTAGCCGAAGCGTATCCAAGCACCATTCCTTTAATCTGAAACACGCACGAGTTTAGAAGAGCACGTACTAGTGAAGCCGAAACATTACCAGGTGGTCTCTTGCTCTCGCTAGATTTACTTAATTCCATCCGTTACCATGCCATTTCTTAAGCTTAATCGCCTCTTGCTCATCAGTTAGGGCCACGATTGGAAGGATCCACGCAGAGATTGTATTTCATCCTACAAAAGTTCATATACAATTACTGTGTATCGTGCTCTAATTGAGGGGGTTAGAAATTGAGGTGGGTAGAATTCAGATCCATAACCAAAAGGGGGAGGGGAAGAATCGGTTACTGGGTCTAACCGAAAATTTTGAAAGGGAAACAACATATGGTGTATTATCGTTTGGATAATAAAGCCTATATGTACTTTCGCTTTAATCTTTCCCCTAATTTCTAGATGCAATATATACGGGAAACTTTTAGTATTTTAATCAGCAGTTCATAGTGTTATGAATAATGCTTGTATTCAATATGAGGCCAATGGGCCAATATATATACACAAGAAAGATGTTACAGATAAGGAAAACAAATAATATTTAGAGTCCTATTCTATCTCTAATATATATCTCTAACACAAGTTCGTGAAGAAATCCGCTGTCAAGAGCAATCACCGATCGTGCACACAAGACCTCATGAAGGAAGCATCAACACCAATATGCTTGGTGAGGGGTTCGACAAATTGTCGGTGGTGTGAAACACCAAAATCCTCAAGTAATTCAGATCCATAAGAGCCATAGCAAAGGGGAGGACGGACATCGCGGTTACATTTCTTCGTCTTCCGTGCAATAAGCGAACCACCAAGAAAAACAGAAGGAGAGATAGACCGCGATCGAGGGATCGCTAGCCCAAGTAGAGAGCGTGGAAAGAAGAGACGGCGAGATAGTCCCTGGTATCGCAGAACTCAAGAAGATTCAGAGTGGACCGAGTGGGAAACAAACCGACTCGAATATGAACCGGATAAGTGATATCCGGACGAGTAATAAACAAGGTAGACAAGACTCCCAACAAGGTGGCGATAGCGAGTCGGATCGTAAAGAGGCTCGCCATCGAGGGTTCGGAGGTGAACATTGAGCTCCATAGGAGTCTCAACAGACGCCGATCGGTGAGGGGCGCGATCAAGAAGATCCCGAATATACTTCTCTTGGGACATAAAGAAACCATCCGGAGTGGAAGTAACCTCAATCCCAAGGAAGTAACGAAGAGGACCAAGATCCGACATAAGGAGGCGCTCACTAAGACGAGCCTTGACAAAGGCAATGTACTCGAGTCATCTCTGGTAATGATCATATCATCAACATACGAGAAGAAGAAGAGTCCGACCACGAGGCGAAGTGTGGACAAAGAGCGCAGGATCATGATCACTTGTGAAAAGCCGCAGCAGTGACCACAGAGGAGAAGCGCCAAACCGCATACGAGGGGCTTGCTTAAGGCCATAGAGAGAGCGACGGCTGCATGCACCATACCCTCGTGAATGAATACCCTGTGGCGGATGCATGTAGACCTCCTCAGACCAGGCACCCTCATCAAGTCGAGAATGCCCGGTGGCGGATGCATGTAGAACTCGCCATTAAGAAAGGCATTCTTGACATCAAGTGAAAGCAGACCCGATGGCGACAGGCGCCACCGAGAGAAGAGTGCGACAAGTGGTCATGTGGGCCACAGAGCAAAAGTCTCGTCGTAGTCACGACCATGCTCTGCTTGGAAGCCACGAGCAACAAGACGCGCTTTATAGCGCCAAGAGAGCCATCGAGCGAGTCTTAATCTTATAGATCCACTTACATGTGATGGGACGAGTGAGATGGAAAAGGAACAAGATCCCAAGTACCAAGCGCTCGATGGCAACAATCTCCTCGGCCATGGCATGCGCCACTCGGGATGAGTAATGACATCCCTGTGAGGAGGCGAGCTCACAAGTAGCCGCACCCAAAGGCAAACGGCAGGCGGGGAATCGATGGCGATCACGGAGCGCGTAGCGAGAAGACGGCCCATCGGGGAAGATGAAGCATCGTAAGAAGATGAAACATCGGAGAAGTGGACTCATCCGGAAGATCCTCAATACGAGGTCGACGAGTGTAGACGAGTGTAGTGGGGAGCCCGAGGAGCGCGTAGGGACGGCAGCGGCGACAATGGCGGAGAGGCCATAGGAGAAATATGTGGAGACTCAGTGGGACGGGTGGACGAGGGCAAGACAGAGATAGGTGTATCTGAAAAAGTCAAAAAAGACAGAGACTCCACAGAGGAAGCCGAATGAGAGACAGGACGTGGGTAGAAGGGACGAGACTCGTCGAAAGTGACGTCGAGAAATCCGCATCCGTCGACCAACGGATCCCAAAGACCGATAGCCCTTGTGCTCGATCAGTATCCCGTAAAGACACACTCAACAGATCGATCGGTTTGGTGCGTTAGCGGCGAGGAGAACGTAGCAAACGCAGCCAAACAGACGAAGGGCAGAGTAGTCAGGAGGGAGACCACAGAGACGCTCAATAGGGATTGCGCCCTGAAGAGCAGAAGAAGGCTGGATGTTGACGAGATAGGTGGCAGTGGAAACAGCCTCCGCCCAAAAGTGAGGTGGGATAGAGGCGGCAATCATCAGGGCACGAGCCGACTCAAGAAGGTGACGATGCTTGCGCTCAGCAACACCATTCTGAGCATGAGCACCAGGACAAGAGAATCGGCGAGAGTGCCCTCGCCAAAGAAGGCTGCGAGGTGATGAGAGAGGTACTCGCCAGCAGAGTCAGCACGAAAAACACTAATAGGAGTGGAGAACTGTGTGCGAACCATGGTGGCAAACTGTTTATAGATGGACAAGACCTCACTACGAGAAGACATGAAATATATCCAAGTGTGGTGAGAGAAATCATCTATAAATATGATATAGTATCGATGACCCCCTTTCGAAACGAAGGGAGCCGGACCCCAAACATCGAATGAACAAGATGCCGAGACACGACTCACTATGATGATAAGGAAGTCAATCTTTGCCTAACTTACACCCGACAATCTAAAGAGACGTCTCCGAGGCAGATCCCGAAGACCACGACGAACTAAGGACGACAGACGAGATCCACACAGATGGCCAAGACGGTGATGCCACTGCTGGAAAGAGCCTGTAGACGGAGTGGCAGAAGCGGAGAGACTGGCAGCGACGGTGTCAGCGGAAGGAAGGTGAAGCCAGTCAAGCTCCCAAAGACGCTGTGAGTCAAGACGCCGAGGGCCAGAACCAACCAGAGCTCCCGTGTGACGGTCCTGAACACAACAAGAGTCAGAGTCGAGAATGACTCGATAACCAAGATCAGTAATCTGCCCAGCAGAAAGAAGCTGCATGGTAAGGCGAGGAACATGAGCAACAGAAGGAACATGGAAAGATGAGTTGCTTAGGGTCCTCGACCGCAGAGTAAAGAGAGGTACCATCGTGAGAAGAACACTGACAGGAGATTCAAGAGGTGTAATGAAGGACAGAGTAGAAGAATCAGGAGTCATGTGAAAAGATGCTCCAGAATCAAGAATCCATGGGGAGGTGCTGGACTGTGGAGGTGGTGGTTTCGCAGCGTTCAAGAGTCGATGAGCGAACCGATGCGAACACATCAAAGGAGAATCTGAAGCAGCAAAGCGCCAAGTCCGCTATCTCCTCGCCGATGAGAGAAATTGCTAAAGGAGTCGATGCAGACGTCGATGTAGAAGTGCCGGTGCTAGTAGAAGAACGACGTGAAAGATGCCGCTGCTTCTTATAGCACTGGAACTCAATGTGGCCAACCTTGTCGCAGTAGGAGCAGTGAGGACGGCCACCGTCGGATGGAGGGCGACCACCACCACCTGTGGCAGCCGCTGGAGGAGGTAGTGTGCTGAAGCGTGAAGTAGCACCACGTAGGCGAACGGAAGCCATCGGTAGGCGGCGCTGGACGGCGCGGCGACCAAGGCAACGAAGTCTAACAGGCGGCGCTGGACGGCGCGGCGGTTAGATCAACGTTTTTTTTACCTTCTTTTTCTTTTTAAAACCACCGAACGGGCGGCCAGCCCAACAAAGAATCGGCGGGAAAACCTAGCGCCTCGCCCGACATTGCGATGGCGGCGGCGAAGCGGCGGCGGGCCCGAGGACGAGGAAGCGGGTGGCGCGAGACGCCGACGGCCACGGCCGCCGCGCCGAGAAGGTGCAGCGACGAGGTCGGGCCGCGGCGTGAGCTCGTAGCGCGCCGGGCGCCTCAGCGCGGAGCGAACACGGCGCTCGGCTTCGGCCGTGGGGCGCCGCTCAGTCGGCGCCGAACTCGATGCCCTTCCGGCGACGACTCCTCAGTGGATCGCGGGTCGGAGACGCCGGCGCCGAGGACGCCAAGGTCGCGGAATCGAGGCGTCTTGAGCGACGACGGCCGGCGGCGGATCTCGCGGCCGCTTCTCTTGTCGGCAGAGCTCGAGCGACGGCGGTCCTCAAGCAGCGGAGAGGCGGTCGCCGTGAGAGTCGGGTGGAGCTGCGTCGAGCACCGAAGCGCCGGCGTCGGGCACGAGCGGCGGCGGCGGGTGGAGGAAGCCGGCGGACAGGAGATGCCGTCTGGGCGGCGGACAGGAGATGCCGTCTGAGCGGCGGCGGCGGGGCGACAAGCAGAGGCGAAACCCTAGGTACGCTCGGATACCATGTTATGAATAATGCTTGTATTCAATATGAGGCCAATGGGCCAATATATATACACAAGAAAGATGTTACAGATAAGGAAAACAAATAATATCTAGAGTCCTATTCTATCTCTAATATATATCTCTAACACATAGATCCATATCCTTTTCCGGTATATCAAGAATGATTGATGCAGATCCCCAAGTAAATATCACCAACAAAACTGCAGCTTTCTTATCTGAAAGAAATCTTGGGTGATATAACAACGAAGATATATATGCCCCTATTTTGGCTCCACAAGAAAGATCCACCTTTATGGCTGTATCCGAAGAAATTTTCTACCCACATCATGATCTAAGCGTTCTCTGCCCCCCAACGACCACCGCTACTGATTTCATCAGAAATATATGCTCCAAATATCATTTTCATACAGATTTCTATTCATTTCAGTAGCACTCTTTTACTAGCAATGTCGTAAATAGCATTGAGAAAGGGATATATCTCGCACATTAATAATTTTCTTGGCCATACTCTGGATCTCCACCTGTTAATGGAAGTTTGGAACACTTGGCACACTCATATAATCGTATTCCTGTGGGAATAAAACAGTTTCATGTGAAATGCAGGCGTTCAAACGAACAAATGTGGCTATTTCAATCAGGAAATTAACGAATTAATCGTACACACACGAGTATGCAGCACACTTTGCCTCGAGGTGATATCGAGCTGTAGGTTGTGCCTTTGATCGACAGCTTAGAAAACATTTGCAAGTAGGGATTAAAGTAATTTAGACAGCCAAAGATTGGAATATTGCAGCGCTAATCCTGCCCCGTTGTTAAATGAGAGAATCATACATATCTTTTAGTTTAATCTTAAGGGTCCTTAAGTTGAGTACTTTACTTGGGTACACGGACAATTACGGTATAATGCAGCCACGTACGAAGATCCAACTTTGGAGGAAGAAAACTGCAAAATATCTCCCACAGAAGCTAGCTGTTGGCATCTGCTTCTATAATAGCTTAATGAATGATGCATTGAGTTGGGGATTGTGGACTAGATTTTTTTTTGTTTTATGATTTATGATCTGTTTCCCAACTCTTGGGGGGTTTACTTTTGAGTCAGTAGCACCCAAGAAAGAAGATCACAAGAAGTACTAGTTTGCTTTCATGATAGGTAAATGCATACAAATTGTATAATTTTGGGTGTAAACATGTGTGCTCTGTCGTGAGTTATCTGATTAATGTGAGGAGGGATTATTGTCCATTTGATAGTTGCAAGGCTAATATTGCTCGCGGTAGCATCCCAATTCCCAAGATCAATTCAATAAACACGTGATCAATTCCGGTGTTGATCGAACAACTTTTTTTAGGGGTCTTGATCGGTGGCTTTCCATTGGAGTTGATTCATGAAGCTTTGGACAAAAGCTCATGATCCAAGCTGGCCACTATGTGACAAACCATATAGCCCATAAGGCATAAGGTGAAAGAGAGTGCGTCTTGACAAACCACATGTGTGCTTAAAGCATTACACACTATGTAACTAACATGCCATTTAATCAGTATATATAAACAGCATAATTGTACTTCTTTTTCTACCTCCAATGGCAACCAGCAATCTAAAACAGCCAACTTGCCAACTAACCAATCCTTGATGCCACATCAGGTATAACCCAACACCATATTCAGATCTCTCTTGTATACAGCCTAAATTAGCTTAACAAGCTGCACTATCAAGGCTAGCTGCTGATTAAGATCCCCCCTGCCAGTCCAAGATATTGCAACAGATCTCCAGGATCGCTAACCACTGATTAAAAAAACAAGCCTTTTCTACGCGGCCACGTGGTGCCAACTTCTTTTAAAAGCTTCAATTGGAGCAATTGGTTGAGTATCAACAAGGATTGATGCGTTTCTACAGTCAGATCCTCGCACTAGAACTTTGTAAGGTTATGAATTTATCCTCGACATCCGTATTTCTAGGCACACACATGTGGTGTGCGTGCGTGGTGGTGTATGCGTGTGTGCCTACATTCTAATCGCAAAAAATAAAATCCTCATACTAGAAAATGTCCTTCTCTCTCTAATATCCCTATATACTCAATTGCCAAAACAGACATGTTTATTACCAATCTAGCTGCATTTGTCAGGACAACTGGATACCCTACAAGTTCAGCTTGGCAAACCGACTTGTCAGATCGTTTTGTATATTGCAATTTGCCTATTTGGTGCACCAAGTTGCAGCACTGTTTATTACCAATTTAGCTGCTTTTGTCAGGACAACTGGATAGCTTACAAGTTCAGCTTGGCAAGCCGACTTGTCAGATCGTTTTGTATATTGCAATTTGCCTATTTGGTGCACCAAGTTGCAGCACTGTATTGCCATGTTGGTCCTAGTGGACACCATCATCAACACCTCATTATGAGGATATCTAGGGTTAAGTGTGATCTGTGGATGGCAAGTGGCGGCAGGGGCGGCAGAGTTGGCGCTCATGGTGATCTATCACACAAGCATTGATCCATGTGCAAAAAGAGAATCAATCAAGCTTAAGTGCTTATTAGCACTTCCGAATCTAGAACAAAGACTGCGCAATTTGATTGGGCTGCAAGTGTCATGCATGGTACTTAACTAGAGTTACATCAGCAATCACTTTTTTGAACTCTCAAAAAGAAAGTTGATTGGGCTGCAATTTGATGAACAAATTAAAGGTTGCTACTTGACAAGAGGGAAGATGTCGAAAACCATGGTGAGAAACATCAGGCCATGTTTGTAACGTAGGAGCCCCGAAAGAACACAGGAGGATTTATACTATTTTCTGGAGAAAAAAATCCTATAAAATGAATCATTATAATCGGGCCTTATCAAGCTGAACGAATGTCAGAGACTGGTGTTGGCGATGCTACTTGACTTTATTTATTTATTTGAGGGATGCTACTTAACTTTGTGTGTGTGTGTGTGTGGGGGATGCTACCTGCCTATTTATTTATTTTTGCTTACTTATTTATTTTTGTTAGGAGTAATACAATTTTTTAAAAATTGAAATCTGCAGGAGAGTTGCCCGTTATATTAATAGAGAAAGAGTGAAATCAGAGCCGTAAAATACAAAGTACAAATTAAAAGAAAAAACCTTAATTACTTGAAAGACTCCATACACTTGCGATATTTGAACATGTTAGCTCGGGTTTATGGTCATCTAGATTCTAGGACTAGGAGACAGCGCACAGAGGATGCTTTAGGCTGGATGCATCACCTGCTACCAGATAAGGCCGAAGCAGAAACGCTATAATCCATCTATGATCAGTATGGGATCCGATTTGCTGGATACGGTGCAGAGGAGTACGTGCGATCACAGGAACAAGATCGAAAATATCAGTGGGAGAGGCAGCTGACGTCTCTCGACAAGTAAACAATATCACCAGGGCCCAAGACGAAAAGATTTTGTGGAAAATAGAATATTATTTTTGGCGCAATTTTGAAACAATAAAGTACTGCCATTTTTGCGTCTTTCTTAAATCTTAAAACTGTACGCAGAGATGCACAGTACACACGCATTAGGATTTATTTAAACCGTTTGATTGTTAGCGAATGGTCTAGATGAATAGTGTACGATCGTCATGCATGGTTTGCAGGAATATAACTATGGCCCTCATGCAGCTAGAAAACCGACGCCACACCGGTCGAGCTAACCAACAGAGAAAAATCCGGTCGATCCTCTTTTTTTTTTTAATCTTGGCCTCCTGCGGATGCATTACATATTTACATGTATGCACTAGTTTCAATTTGGATGTTTGTGATCACCGCAAGTTGTCCAAGTGCGTGCAGTTGCGGCCATTTTCAATCTCGATCAAATTCGATTTTACTAAATTGACGTGTATATAGATATGGATGATGGATCGGTGTGTGCACTGTGTAGAGTGCACACATGGACGTGTTCGTTCTCTCCACCTCAGTCAGTACTGCGTATGCAAAATTAATGAATTTTTTAAAATAATATTATTTTTAATAACAAATTACAAAATTAAATATTTGATTTTTTTTTTCAAAAGTAGGCTACTGTCGTTAGTTGGAATGTCAAAATTCTCATGTCGTTATTCAATTGACGACAATGTCCAATTTTTTATTTGTGTGTACAGAATTCAGCCTGAAACTTTAGCACTGTTTTATTTAATGTTGTAATGTTATTTTTGGACTGCTTATTTCTGACCACTCCACTCCAGCGTTCAAACCGTCACACAGCACCAACTAACTAAGCTACCACCACCAACGGCGCCGTCGACGAAGACAATGATGGTGGTTTCAGAAACAAGATAAGTTACACATTACAATTGGACGCACGATATAATAAAAAACAAAATCATACAATCATACTAAACAATATTATCACGACGTATTTTTAAGCAAAACGTCGTCACATAATTTTTCGACAAATCACACTGATGTTACGAAACATTCCAACACAATGTCATCACATAGTTTATTGATAAATCACAACAATGTTACAATACATTTCCAGCATCTCGTCATCACATAGTTTTTTAACAAGTCACAATAACATTTAAAAATATTCAACACAACATATTTCAACAAGACAAACCATTCTTGTGGTTGCTACCTCAACATCCACCATGTCGACCTCCACAGTGCCAGGCTTGAGTCTGTCAGCCGGACGGGGTCCACTCGGTGTTGTCTGAACTGCTGACCTCTCCTTCATCATGTGCATTTTTTGTAGGGTATTTCTTGAAGGTATGTCCGAACTCCTTGCAAATTGAGCACTTCTTCATACGACACTCTGCTTCTGGTTCGTCCATGGCATTCCTGATATGCCGTACCTACCGCGACCAACCTTTCCCTTCAGGCCAGCAATGTCCGCGGTCGATCAGTTGCTCCTAGGTAGGATGGCCAGTGAAATGGTCAACCATGTTATAACCATACAACTATGCATTCCAGGTCTGCATCACCTCTTTCTTGGTGAAATATTCAGAAATGTACTGACTAGGGTGCTACACCACCGTCAAACATGCGGTCATGATATGTGAATATGGCATATGCAGAAGAAGAGACTTGTTGCAGGTGCATACACAACAAGCTTGGCATAGCATGCACTCGTGGATAATCATCTCGCGGTTCATCCCGCAACGTCCTTTCTCCCTTGTGCACATCTTGAATGTCTGGTGCATCTCACCCTTCTTGTTTTTCTCCTCCATGTACTTGGTGATCATGGCGAAGTACACAACTCTGTCATTTGCTATGAAGAGCGACGTGTTGTTGCTTTAGTCAACGAAGTACTTTGTAGTACTGCAGAGAATTACCTCCACAATAGCAACCAAAGGGAAGCATCTGGTGATGTGCATGATCCAAATGTACATCTCGGCTAGATTGATTGTCATGACACCATATCGAGCACCATTCTTGTCATGTAGCAATGACCACTTCTCCTTTGACTCGTGCTCAATCTGGTCCGAAAATCATTTCACCTACGCCCCCATCTTCCTTGTCACACTAGGGCCATCTGTGGATAACTGTTGCAAAGCCTCGGGGTCCTAGTCGGTGCTTGCAGCGGGATTTTTTGTTGCCTCCCTTGTGTGTGCCCCGGTCTGCTCATCCAAAATCTTCGAGAGTGCATTGAACTTTCTCTTCTAGTTTTGGTTGCACAACTGCTTGAACATGTCCATCAAGTCTTTGTTGTGGAACTGCTTGTAGAAGTTTGCACCCAAGTACCTCATGCACCACCTGCTCTACAGATCCACCCATGGAAGTGGCTCGTTCTCCTCTTGTTGTAGCTGGTTTATTGTATTCAATAGGCCCGCATGTCTCATGCATGACACATATGTTAGGACGGGCATGTACAACAGAAATATTCATGTTCCTCATAGACCACAACCAACTGTCTGTATTCTCGCATTCAACGAATGTAAAGGCCACGGAAGAACCTGATTATCCCCGTTAATCGCTATTGCAGTAAATATCCGCTTCTTGTATTTCATAGTCAGAAACGTGTCATCCACGCGCAAAATTGTACAATAATACTAGAATGCATTGACGCATGGACCAAAGGCAAAGAATGCTCGCCTCAGTGCCCTCTTGTCTTCCCACTACGGATGTGTGCCATCTTGAATATCGATACGAGTGTCGGGATTTCTATCTTGAATGACTCGGAGTTAGCAAGGCAGGTTGTGGTTGGAGTCCTCGATCGTATCAAAACTTGATTCTAATGCCTTTTGCTTTGCCCTCTATGTGCTTAGCATAGCTGATTGTGTACTGGAACCTTATTTATATTGCATGAATGATGGATCATGGCTTGAAACCTAGATTATTCACGATCTCACCGTACATGATGTTTGCGATGAAAACTGATGACAGGTTCTTATGTGACTGTGTTGATTCAACGACGACACACATGTGAGAGACTACTATAGAATATTTTCAGTAGGTGTCCCACTTAGGCTGGAATGTGTGCACTCGCTAAGGGCATCCCTCTGTGTCGCACTTCGCTTCGTAGCATCTTGGGTTAGACTTTACTACTGTGAATGTACGCCGCATCGACAAGCCTCTTGCACGACCTTCTTGCATTTGTACATGGCTCATTGACTAACCTCATTATGGTCGTAATCACACGGTACACGGGAGCTTTCGTTAATGATGAGGTTGTCGAACTGGTATGTTTCACTCGAATGGAATTGTCTGTTATTCCACAACATCCTCCTCATCAGATCCTTCATCTTCCGATAATGCCCGTTAGTCCTTGTCTTCGATATCCATCCTTTGAACTAGACATTCGATCTCCTCACCTTCGTCAGCAATCCCACTGGCTTGCCTGACCAAAGGAGCTCATTTCACACGGTCTTCATCGACAACATCAGCAACTACCTGACCTCTGGCCATGCCAGAGTCCCCAACTTCTTCTTCGGCATCACCACCACCTGGTTGTTCAACCCTCGATGTAGGAATGGCCTTGGCATATGTCTGCGCCATAAGAACCAAATCTCACCTTTCCTCCCTTTCCCAACGTACATATGATTGACATGACCTAGTTCCCTTGAGTTGCACTAACTCCCAATATGTGTCCTGTGGTGCTCGGTTGGCAAGGCAACTTAATCTGATATCATACACAGCATGGTCCAAGTCAAATGTGTAGAACAACCACATCATCATAGTGTTCCATGTACGCTGCTCTGGTCTTGTTAGGTTTACGGTCGCTAATTAGAAATAACACAAATCAATCCCCTCGGGATCCTCCATAATAGTCCCCTGACCGTAATAAATTTTGAAATTGGTTGTGTCCGCCATATTCGACGTACTGCACCATAAACAAGATTTCCACAATTAACATCGTATATAAAACTAAACTACCTTCCGAAAAGGATTTTGTACAACATACTACACTACGTAATCATACATCTAAAACTACATAATCCATTAAGTTAAAAATTACCTCAGAGGTGGCCGGCCAGAATCGGGAAGTGCTTCGCTAGCCCCTCTTCTCCCCTCTATTCCTCTCCCATCCCTCCCTTCTCTCTTTTTTTCGAATAAAAGTTAGTTTTGCCCGAATTTTGGGGTTTTTTTTATACGGGAGACTGTGTCGCCATTTGGAATGGCGATAGGGACTTGTGGGATCCGGATCCATGTTGCCATTTCAAATGGCAATTTGCCTAATTTTTAATATTAAAACATTTACCCGCCATCCTGAAACCCACTACCACTACAAAAGCTCATCCAAACAACTAAACTCATGCCCTCTCTCTTCTAGCCTATTTACACTTGTCTCAAAACTCTACTCGGTGTCATATCTCAGTCATCTAGTTCAATGAGTCAAAGAGCGGTGGCGCTGGCGAGTGCAAGGTGTGTGAACTGCCCAAACTGCGGTGTCTAGGAAAATGTCTTATACTCCAACACTAAAGAGAACAAGCGGCGTGTGTTCTACAATTGTCTGTATTTCTCGGTGAGTTTGATTTTTGTGAATGCTGGTATTTGGATTTAGGGTTTGTTTGTCATTTTTTCACTATTTGGTGTGGTTGTCTAGCCAGCGGTTGCTAGTACTTTTAGTGGGCGGACTCTATTGGCGTCGGGATTGAAAGAGCAGTTGAACATCTGCATGTACTTCCATATGGTCCAATGGTGAACATGCCACCTGCAAACAAGCGCTTTGACAAGATTCCTGACCACTTGAAGTGGCTCAAGAAACTTCTATGTGTGTATCCTTCTCGTAGTGTGTTCAATATATATTAAGTAGTACTGATTGTCTACATAAGCGATTCATGTATGAACGATGCTATATGTTCTTTATGAATTGCAAGATGCTTTTAGCTTTTGATAACTGGATCTGTATGAATGTGACATGACAAGGGATTTACGTATGAACTTCGATATTACACTTTTGCATACAAAAAAGATAACACTCTGCGACACTACCTTTTCATATTGAAATGACCACTCTCTTCCACGACACATTTTCAGATCGAAAAGATTGTATGCTGTCACGCCACACACTACCACCTTTGCATACCGAAAAGACGACACACTGTGACGCTACCTTTTCAAACCGAAATGACTGCACGTTGTTAGGCACGCACTGCCACCTTTGCAGACCGAGAGGACAACACACTGTGGCGCTACCTAATTAGACCGAAATGATCACACTATGTCACAACACCTTTTTAGACTTAAAAAATTGCACACTTTCAGGCCATGCATTGACACCTTTGCAGACCGAAAAGACAGCACACTGCAACACTACGTTTTTAGAATGAAATGACCACACTCTGCCACGACACCTTTTCAAATAAAAAATACAACATCTGTGACGCTACTTTTTCATACCAAAATGACCACACTCCACCACGCCACCTTTTCAGATCGAAAAGATAACACATTGTGACACTACCTTTTATACCAAAATAACCACACTCTATCATGTCACCTTTTCTCACCGATGTCTTGCCTCTTCTCCTTCCACCCTTAGCACTACACCCTATCCGCTTATAACAGGAGGGAGAAAAAGTTGGAGGAGAACACTACACCACAATACCCAACACTTCACTCCAACAGAGAGGAAGGAGGTGTTAGACTCGTCATCGAACTTCTATGCAAAAATGCTGCGGAAGCGCAAGTGGCTTGCCGAGAGGGCTAAACCCTACCCAAATTATTCTATGAAGGATGTGCCGGTACCGTAGGAGTTCTCATGCCCGCAATATGTGTGTGAAGAATCGACGAAGATCATTCAGTCCACACATCCGCTATCGTCGCCCGAGCGTACTACACATGCAGGAACATTCTTGTAAGCGAATGTTATAGATTTTTCACATGTTACGTTGCATTCCACATATCCCTAACTTCATAGGAGCATAATGGTAGCCGGAGATACGATGCAACTTTCTCCAATGGATCGACGGCTGAACATGTACGATAGGGCGTTCATCTTGCAAAAGTACATGTTCAACTACGCGAAGCGAGTCGAGACCTTCGAACAGTGGAAACCTTATGTACCCGACCCTATTGAAAAGGCACCGGAGGAGCCCAAGAAAGCTGAGTGGTGGTGGAGGACCCCCGAATCGGTGAGTATGACCGGACCCAGCGCACGACAAACAATGGGAATGCTCCTGCTAGTGAGATGAGTGGCTGTCCTAGCGCTCCCGTCGCCCGAGCATACTCTATATTGAAGAGGTAAGTTAGGATCAATTTGCATCCTGATTATTGATTTGGCCCTATGTTGTGCTATCCTAATATCATTCAATCATCCAGCCCGTCTTGCAGAACATGGCCGACTTCGAGACTGGCTGTCACCGCGGGCAGTCCAGAGACAAGGGGAAGCGACCGATGGGTTGCAGGACTAATTAACTTTGCTCCAATCAATCTTTTTTTATTCCAAAAAGGCGCACATGTATCGTATGTTTATTTCGGTTTGTTGACTTGTGCATGTTGTCATTTCTAATACACATAACCAAACCCGACACTCTATGTAATTCATAATTAAATTATGAAGTTTTCAAATTTAAATTTAGTTTTCCATATATTTCGACTATTACATATTTCATAATCTTTTCCCAAAGGAATCGGTTATACAAACAATACAATCGGGATAATAACGTGTATGGTAACCTATATTTTTTCCATTTCATTTCGAAGGGGCATGTTTGTGTTATTGCGCCGCCTATCTTGCATTCTTTACTTCATATTTTGTTATCATCTCCAATTTTGAATTCCAAACTACGCGGACACTTAAAGATATCACAAAAAAATCACTGAAAAGTACTAAATTTTTATGCTGAATTCTGTACACACAAATAAAAAATAGGATTGTGTCACCAATTATATCGGCAACAGGGTTGTCGCTGGTTCAATTAGGGCCACTATCGCCAATTGGAATGGCGGCGGTGTAATTTTTTCATTCCAACCGGCAACGGTGGTCTAAATTTGCAAAAAAATAACTATTTAATTTTATAATTTGTTTATGAAATAATATTTTTTTAAAAAAATCATAAATTAATTTGGTTGCTCTCCTTCGATCAATCGTGTGGCTATCGATCGCAGGATGCTAGTGCCGAGACCGATGAAGAAATCGAAAGAAAAAGAGTCTCGCAGGCTCGCAGCTAATTAGGTCACCCGCACAGAGACCTGCCGATGCGCATGGTTCGTAAACCAACCGCCACATCTCTTTCTGCTTTGCAACTTGCTTGCTATCGAATTACTACCAAACAATGTCCTTTAATTTTGATGTTTCAGACGCTTCTTCTGAGGATCGATGGATTAGTCAGACGTCCGTTATAGTCTGTTAATTACCTGCTATGTGATCACTTAACGTCGTGTGTATGGTGCGTGCAAGTTGCGCGTTGTACGCTAGCTACAGGCTCTATGCTCCCATGTAGTGCTGAGTATTGGGTCGTGCCGTGCCGGCACGGCATGAATTCGTCGTGCTTTGGGTCGCGTCGTGCCGGGCCGAGTATAGTCTGTTAATTACCTGATGTGTGATCACTTAACGTTGTGTGTATGGTGCGTGCAAGTTGCGCGCTGTACGTAGCTAGCTACAGGCTCTATGCTCCCATGTAGTGCTTAGTATTGGGTCGTGCCGTGCCGGCACGGCATGAATTCGTCGTGCTTCGGGTCGCGTCGTGCCGGGCGGAGTATAGTCTGTTAATTACCTGATGTGTGATCACTTAACGTCGTGTGTATGGTGCGTGCAAGTTGCGCACTGTACGTAGCTAGCTACAGGTTCTATGCTCCCATGTAGTGATGAGTATTGAGTCGTGTCGTGCCGGCACGACATAAATTCATCGTGCTTCGGATCACGTCGTGCCGTGCCGACTAGGTCCGGCCACCCCGCCGTGCTGTGGCGTGCCGACCCACCTTATTTCCGGCCAGGCCTAGGCACGGCATAAATTCATCGTGCTTCGGGTCGCGTCGTGCCGTGCCGACTCGGTCCGGCCACCCCGCCGTGCTGTGCCGTGTCGGCCCACCTTGTTTCCGGTTAGGCCTAGGCACAGCCCAAAACCCGTCGTGCCGGGATCGTGCCGTGCCGGCCCAAACCTAATCCTGAGTAACTATAGACGTCTGCGAAGACGACAGCCGTCGCTGTCGTCCAGGAAAACAAAGACACTAGTGCGTCATATGCGCCTGCTCCCCCTCGCCATAGCCCCTTCCCCCTCTTGGAAAACAAAGACACTAGTGCGGTTGGAGCTGGAGGGAGGGGAATCATCGGATGTGATTAAGGATTGAGAATTTGGGAGCTGGGCTCGGAGGAAAGGGTTGGGGATGGGAGTTAGGGAGGTCGGGAGGGATGTTGGGTCAGACCGGGTGACAGAAGGGGATGATTGGTTGGGTCAGACCGATGTGGGGAAGTGATTGGGCCAGGCTGAGGGAAGGATTAGGCTATAACGGAATGGTTGAGCCTATTTCGTGCTGTGTCGTGCCGTTAAATGAGCTATATTATCAGGCCTAGTCTGATCCGCCATTCGTGTTATATCGGTCCAACCCATCACGTATCATACTATACTATTTTTAGACCGTATTGTATCAATCATACTTCGAATGGCCGAAAAAATACGGACTATGTCCCAGCTCTACTCCCGTGTCAAAGCAGCTAGCCAGCTAACCAGCCATTGCAACGAAACTGGAAGGTTGCTAGCTGCTACGCCGTCACGTGACACGGACAAGCTGGCTAGGAGGATTAGATTTGGAACTGGGACGCCCCATCACGCTCGATCTGCGTCCACAGGGGAAGGATCCGTGGCGAAGAGGGGCCCAGATATCAATTAACCGTACGTGCATGCGTGTTTGCTTATATATATATATATATATATATATATATATAGCCGCACACAAGAAGGACATGTGATGGGGGTGAGGAAGCATGATAAAGGACATGTGATTTGACGGTTTTGCTGCAGTCCAATTCTGACCGTACGATAGCGATTCAACGGTTGACGATAGCCAAAACGGGATCTCAATGTAATTTTAAAAACTTTCAGGGTTTTTAAAAACTATAGATAAGGGAGAGACTCTGTATTAATCATAGTGATTAATGTAATTTTTATCATATAGCACAAGGGCAAAAATAACTCATTTTCAGAGAAGAAACCCAATAGTAGCAAGCAAATAAATAAAATTTCCCGTCATATCATATGATGAGTTTTTGGCCCATCTAGTCTCTTTTTGAAACGAAATAGCCAAACTAGCCATCCGTGCAAACGAAATAGTGAAAATGAAGACGACGTGACGCGCGAAATCACCGCGGAAAGCCACCTATCATGAACTGGGACCATGGCAGGTCACCTATCGCACACTTGATCTTGTCGCTACAAGTCTTTGGAGCACTGCAAGAGATACATATCGTTTATTTGTCCAATCACGATGTTATTTTTATCGATTCCATATGGAGGAAGTTAGACATGCTATTTCATGGACAAAACATAGCAAAAGAGAGACACACACAAACTAATCGTATGCTTGGCTCACTCATGGGCAGGGAAAAAATAATGCATGGTGCATTGCATCGGTTCGATCTCGGATCCCTACTTGGCTACTTCCTATGAATGCAGCAAACCAAGCGTTAACGTCTAGCTCGATCGATCGATGGCGCTAGCCCGAGAGAAAACGAGCCGGTGTTAACATCAGCGATCAATGCAACAATCACGAAACGCATCAGGTTCGATCGGCTGGTGATATATGCGCCGGAAGACGTTACGTACGTGGACAGGTCAGGCCGAGCGTGGCGGACCTACATGCAGCGTATCAACACCGGCCCAGCGGGGTTAGCATCACTAACTCGATCCAGTGATCAGTTGATGGTGACGGTGATGGCGAGGTATTGGGGGTGTTTCAAGTGTTAGATGTGTATTGTACAAGGGGGATAGGCGGGTCTACAATTTCAAGTGTTAGATGTGTATTGTACAAGTAGTTCTTTGCATATATATCACCTATTTACTTGTATATATATTAGCCTATTAGTCTCATATTAAATACAAGTGCTATTCATAACAAGGTATCAGAGTGAGGTTAGAGTTAGGGTTTTACAGTTGCCGCCGCCGATCTATCTGCCGGCCGCCGCCGCCGCCCTTCCTGTGTCCTCTACTCATCGCTTGTTGTTGTCGTCATCGTCGACGTCTTCTGCAATCGCAGCCGCCTGCTCCCTGAGCTTGCCCTCATCGACCGAGAGCAAGCTCTAGCGGCGCATATTCGTATCCCCGTGTCGGATTCACCGCCCGTGGGATTCTTCAGTCGCTGTAGCTTTCCATTTGTCTTAGCCGCTGCTGCTCATTGTTATAAGCCACCACTCGTCGTTGTCAGGGTCGTCGCCGTTGCCAGGGCCGTCGTCATTGCCAGGGCTGTCGTCGTTGCTGCCACCCGGGCCGCCGCCGCCATCTAGGCCGCATCCTCTGCCGCCGTCTTGCTGCTAGACGCCGCTGCCACCCGGGCCGTGGCCGTCTTCTCCACCGCTGCTAGGCGCCGCCGCCACCCGGGCCGTCTCCTCTACCGCCGCCGCTGCTAGGCGCCGCCGCCACCCTGGGCCGTCTCCTCCTCCGCCGTCGCGCAGGAGGGTTCCCAACACAAATTTGAAAACTTTCAGGCCCAGGGTGGCGATTCTTTGGCTATAGAGACTCTGTATAAAATCATAGTGATTAATGTAATTTTTATCATACAGCACAAGGGCAAAATTGACTCATTTTCATATAAGAAACCCAATAGTAGCAAGCAAATATTTTTTTTGCTCATTTAGTCTCTTTTTTAAATAAAATAGTCAAACTAACCCTCAGTGCAAACGAAATGGCGAAAATGACACCCCTACCACGGAAGACAACGTGACGCGTGAAATCACCGCGGAAAACCACCTGCCGCGAATTAGGACCACGGTAGGTCACCTACCGTGCACCTGGTCTTGTCGACACAGGTCCTGAAGTGCTCCGAGAGCACTACAAGGGATATATGTCGCTTGTCTGTCCAACCGTAGTGCTATTTTTATCAATTCCACGTGGAGGGAGCTAGGCATGCTATTTCATGGACAAAACATACCAAAAGACACACACACACACACAAAAAAAAACTAATCGTATGCTTGGCTCACAGGTGGCTCGCCCAGGCCATGAGGGCAGGGAAAAAATAATAATAACGCATGGTGCATTGAGAAAACGAGCCGGTGTTAACATCAGCGATCAATGCAACAATCACGAAACGCTCGGTCGAGCGAGACGCATCAGGTTCGCTCGGCTGCGCCGGAAGACGTTACGTACGTGGACAGGCGAGGCCGAGCGTGGCGGATCCACATGCAGCGTATCAACACCGGCCCGGCGGGGTTAGCATCAGTAACTTGATCCAGTGATCAGTTGATGGTGACGGTGATGGCGAGGTATTTCAGGGGGAAAATAGGCGGGCCCATAGTTTAAAGCACATAATGTGCATTGCCTTTTTACTCTCCATGAATGGAGATGTCCGACATAATTCTTATTTCTTCAGTGAAACAAGGCTGGATAAATTTGCAGGGATTTCTGCAGAAATTTTGCTGGACGGAAGCGATATAATTCATGCAAGAATCCTGTAAAATTCCTGCGTTCCAAAGGGCCTGATAACCAGTGCCTTTGTAAGCTGGCACCAAATGATTGTGACCTGACAGAGACAGTTCATTCAGAAAAGAGTTTTGATTCTTCTGTTCTGAATTGTGTTTCTTACCACTACTTCTCGAAGATACGACAGTTGACATGTACTAACATCTTACCACTAACTTGTAAGGTTCTAGATGAGCTGCGTATACAACGAGCAAGAGTATAAATTCAGAGTAAATATCCAACATCATGGCGTGAACATCAGAATTTATTGATCAAACCAATACATATATGCAGAAATACATATATGCAGAAATTAAAGAGAGAAATGAAGGGAGCATAACTGCATAAGTAGGCGTTAAACATGGAGATGGAGCCCAGGCCAAGATCGCAGGTGAAGAGTTCTTCATTCTCGCATGGACGTGCCCCAAGTATATATTACATGGCATCGCTGAAGTTTCCACTGATTAGTTGGGTGTTGGGGACCTTTCCTGCTTGGACGTCAGGCTAATCGACACTGTGGACCGCTTATCTCTTCACTGTGCCCTTCCGACGGCTCTGCTCATCAAACTGAAAAACAGGACACCTGAGGATGATGGATGGCGCTGTCAGTCTGTCACCGTTGGCATCTCCATCATGGCCAGCGAACAATGTGACAAAGAAAATCATTAGGGGACAGTGAAGCAAACAATTTGTGGATTATCGGTTAAATGCATGACTTGTTCCATCCTGTACAGTAAGGTTCTGTTAATTGGAACGTAGATATTCTGTAGGAATTTTTTTTGGAGGAAAGGGGGGTATCCACTCTCGCTCTTACCGGAAGTTTTGGCTTAAAATTAAGCTGTACTCATCTCTGGCTCATAACGGCGTGAACATGGCAATTTGCATTAGTTGAGTGACATCAGTATCACTAATACAGAAATATTGAAAATTTAAATAGATATGGCCGGTCCAGTTGGATGAAGGCAATAAGTCTCATGCAGGAAAAGGCAAAAAACAGTTCACTTTACATCTGATAGCTCACCACTAGAGCATATTATAATGCTCCTGATGCTGTGCACAGTTCCAAGTATCATCTCGTCTGAAGCTCAGGGGTTGCTGCTAGTTGCTAGCACACCAACTGTTCAGAAACAGCAAATTAACAATGAAGAGCTGTACAGATCCCAGAAATGAAAAGGGCCAACTAGACTGCACAAGTGTACAGTTCATAAAAATGTCATGAGCCCGGTGTTCCTTGCTCTCTGAGCAACCACACATGAGTCTGTTTATGCTTAGATCTCCAGAGGTAATGTCATATCTCATGAATATGCCCTGAAATTAAAGCAATAACTCAGCTTGCAAGCCAGCAGAAAAGCACTAGAAATATTTAGTAACTTGCACTGACCTTGTCTTCTTTGGGTTCATTAAAAATACGTATAACGGCAGATGCCAATGCATGTGGGTAAGAGTATTCAAAATACAAGAATTCTACAGAGTTTTTTTTTCTAGGAATCTTTAACTTCAAATGGAGCCTTAACAATCACATATGTTTGTAGATAAGCCTACATTATATAAGAATTTGTGAACAAATTCATTCACAAAAACACATTTTAGATAAATAGCTGGTGTAACAAGTCTGCCTACCTGTAGGCTGTAGCAGTCCAACTGGCACGTCTAGAGTTCAATCAAAAAACTATTTAGGAGTGTTGTATATTGGCGCTCCAAGTCGTCATTGATAGCGAGATAATTCCTTGTATTACTCAAAGGTATACGTTACAATATATATAGCCCAGGACATGAGAGAAACAACGGTTCGGCTAGGCGTGATTAATGCACACGCGGCTGATGAGAAGATGAAGTGCAGGAGTCAACCTCGTTAACAATGCCGAACTGAAGAGAAGATGAAGCGCAGGAGTCAAGCTTGCTAACACCCGCCTGCAGTCGGTACGTCAGCACGGCAGACGTTCAGACTGGAACGGAACTCGGTGAAGACAGGCGTCGGCAGCCCCTTGGTGAAGATATCGGCGAACTGGGATGCATGTGGTCGGCACATGTAGAACTCGGACGTCACCGACAGCAACCCGCTTGCGGACGAAATGAAGATCAATCTTCACGTGCTTGGTGCTGGACGGGGTTCGTCGAAAGATACACGGCGCTGACGTTGTCGCAGTAGACGAGGTAGCCCAAGGTAGGGGACTGTGGAGCTCCTGAAGAAGTTGTCGTAGCCAGGTGGCCTCGGCAACACCATTGACCACAGCGCGATACTCGGCCTTTGCACTTGATCGGGAGACGGTCTGCTGCGGCTTTGAAGACCAGGAAACCAGGTTGGCCCCCGAAAAAACAGCATAGCCCGTAGTGGATTTGCGTGTGTCGAGGCACCCGCCCAGTCGGCATCCGAGTAGACAACAAGCTCCGAAGGCATAGAGCGGCGTAGAAGGACGCCATGGTCAAGAGTCCCCCGGATGTAGCGCAGGATGCGCTTCACAATCAGTGAGATGATGCTCTTGTGGGTCATGCATGTAAAGGCACACCTGCTGAACGGCATAGGAAATGTCGGGTCGAGTGAAGGTTAGATATTGCAGCGCACCAGCCAGGCTGCGGTAGTGAGTAGGATCATTGACTGCGGAACCGACGGAACCAGACATCTTGGGCTGAGTGTCAACAGGCGTGTTGCAGGGCTTGCAATCAGTCATGCCTGCGCGCTCTAAAATATCTAGTGCATACTTTCGTTGTGAGAGGAACCACCCAGCCGAGCACCTCAAACAGAAACTCCCAAGAAATGGTGCAATTCACCAAGATCCTTCATGGCAAACTCGTGCTGAAGGGCGGTGATAGTCTGACGTAGCAAAGCTAGGGAGGATGCAGTCAAGACTATGTCGTCCACGTAGAGCAGCAGATATACTGTGTTAGCGCCTCGCCGGAAAATAAACAGTGAGGTGTCAGACTTGGCCTCCACAAAACCCAGGCTGAGCAAGTAGGTGGCAAAGTGGTTGTACCATGCACGCGTGGGGCCTGCTTGAGAAGATGAAGGGCAGGAGTCAACCTTGTTAACAATGCCTAACTGATGAGAAGATGAAGTGCAGGAGTCAAGCTTGCTAACATTCATGATGCGGATGCATAACAAAAATTGAGGAAGAACACAAAAATGTAGTCAGGGATAACTTTCTTTCTGTTGAGAAATGATTGAGAGAAAAATGTCTTCTTTATTCTGATCTTGTACATGTATATATACATGAAGAAGGGGTGGCAATAAAGTAAGGGGTGTCATGAAAGGGTGGCAATAAAGTAAGGGGTGTAAGTTACAAACAATGTTTTGCACATTGGGCATTGTTTCACAACACTTCCTCTTGGCCAATGTGTCTTCATATGATCTTCTAATTCATCATCTTGGAAAAACTCCTCCAAAAACCCTGTAGGAAAAAATATGAGGAGAACCGATAGAATAGATATGCCATGAAAAACTCCTTTAAAACCCAGTGGAAAAATTTAAGGAGAAAAGTTGATATGGCATATATCTGTTCATATCTTCCTAAAACCCCTGTGAGGAAAAGAGATATATTAATGATTATGTTGTCATATTGCCTCATTAAAAACCTTGATGAGAAACTCATAAAGAAAAAGAGTACAATATTTTATCTGAACGGGTTGAGTCTTAGGAGATTTCTCCCCCTGACATCTGCAAATCACGTAGTCTTCGCATACCAATTCCATGAACACATTTTTGGAATGCGGAAGTTGGTAATGACTTGGTAAATAAGTCTGCGAGGTTATCACAAGACTTAGTTTGCAGAATAGTGATTTCCCCACTCTCTTGCAATTCATGTGGGTAAAATAGTTTAGGTGCAATATGTTTTGTGATATTACTCTTTATGTAACCCGTTTGCATTTGAACAACGCAAGCAGCATTATCTTCGTAGATAATGGTAGGTGATGAAATAGCACCTATATCACATGACTGTTGTATGTGATTAATCATTCTGCGAAGCCATACACATTCACGTGATGCTTCATATAATGCAATTATTTCAGAATGATTAGTGGATGTAGCCACTAGGGTCTGTTTCGAAGACTTCCAAGAGATGGTTGTTCCACCGTGTAAAAACACAAAGCCTGTTTGAGATCTGGCATTATGGGGATCTGATAAATAGCCAGCATCTGTATATCCTATTAAATCCATATTTTTATTCCTTTGAAAGAATAGACCGAGATCTTTAGTGCCTTGAAGATATCTAAGGATATTCTTCACTCCTACCCAATGTCTTTTGGTTGGAGTAGCGCTGTATCTAGCAAGTAGATTTACCGCAAATGCAATATCCGGCCGGGTGCAATTTGCAAGGTACATAAGCGCTCGATAGCATCGAGATATGGAACCTCGGGTCCCAATAGCTCTTCATTGACATCTCGGGGTCTAAATGGATCTTTCTCCCTGTCTAGAGATCGAACAACCATGGGGGTTTTCGATGGATATGCTTTGTCCATATTGAATTTTTCCAATATTTTCTGGACATAGGCTGATTGATGCACTAGAATGCATGTATGAAGGTGCTCAAGTTGTATACCTAAGCAAAATTTGGTTTTACCCAAATCCTTCATTTCAAATTCCGTCTTAAGATGATTGCGTGCTTCATCTATATCTTGTGTGTTACCAATGATATTAAGATCATCAACATACAGATATAATGCAAAATCTGTTGAGGATCTTTTATGAATACACATGGGCAATCATCATTGTTGGAGTATCCCTTTTTGGTTAGGAACTCACTTAGTCGGTTGTACCACATTTTACCCGACTGTTTCAAGCCGTATAAAGACTTGTTCAACTTTACACAATACATATTGCGATTTGCGTTTGGATTGAATTGAAATTCCATCGGGAACTTTCATGTATATGTCGAATCGAGTGACCCATAAAGATATGCAGTCACTACATCCATCAACTGAAAAGCTAGATGATTTTTAACTGCCAATGAGATTAAATATCGGAATGTTATTCCACTCATTACTGGAGAATATGTTTCATTGAAATCAATGCCGGGTCTCTGCGTGAACCCTTGTGCTACAAGCCTTGCTTTGTATCTCACCACCTCATTGTTTTCATTCCGTTTGCGGACGAAAACCCATTTGAAACCGACAGGGAATACTTTGGGAGGTGTATGTATCACATTGGTGAATACATTTCTTTTATTGAGCGAGGATAACTCCGCTTGAATTGCATCCTTCCATTGGTTCCGGTCGAAGCATTGCTTGCACTCTGCCATGGTCTTAGGATCTGGATCATTTTGAAGGTTGTTTGTAATTGTTGTGGAGAAATAAATGTCGACAATTGTAGTCTTACGATCATATGATTCTCCAGAATCATTATAGTTAGTGGAAATTTCTTAGACCCCTGATGACTCAATGTTATTTCCCAAAACATTTGAGTCGGGGTATTCCGATGTCCCAGGATCAGTAATTGAGTGCACTGTTGATCTGGGTTCAAGGATCCTTTGGTGTCTATCAACTTGAGGTTGATCTGCATTTACATTCTTTTGTTTCCTTTGTCGCTTGTTAGAAGCCGTATCCGCCATTTGTGCCGTACTTCTCCCCCTCTTATTTTGAACTGGGAGTTGAGTGGTATTTTTCGGTACCTTCACTCTTTCAGGAACATTTCTGGCAGGGTTATATGATTTTGTGACACCTTTATAATCAGTAAATGCATCTGGCAGATTATTTACAATATTTTGCAAATGAATAATTTTCTGAACTTGAAGTTCAGTCTCTGTAGTACGTGGGTCTGAGGCAGGAATGCCTTGAACATTCCAATTAATTTCCTGGCATTCGGTTTGGTACTTATTGTCTCCCTAATGCCGGAAATGCTCCTCATTGAATATGCAATCGCCAGATCGGGTCAGTAATGCAGGTCCCCGTTAGGGGTTCGAGGTATTTTATGATTGACGGTGATTTATACCCAACATAGATCCCAAGTTTCTGTGCGGTCCCATTGAGGTATTGCGGTGGTGAGATCGATGCGTATGTAGCGCAACCGAACTTTCGCAGATGGAAAATATCCGTGGATTTCCACGTACTAATTGTAGCGGGAAGTGCTATGATATGCGATTGGACGCAATTGTATTAAGTCAGCAGCGTGTAAGACTGCATGACCCCAACATGATGTTGGTAAGTTGCAATTTGTAGTAATGGTCGTGCAATGAGCTTGATTCTCTTGATAAGAGATTCTGCTAAACCATTTTGTGTATGAACATATGGAACAGTGTTGAACTTGTATCCCAAGAGCCATACAATAATCATTGAAGGCATAGGATGAAAATTCAGCAGCATTGTCCATTCGAATTGATTGAATTCGATATTCAGAATGATGTGCTCGTAATTGGATGATTTGACCAATTAACTTAGCAAATGCATGGTTTCGTGTGGATAAAAGACACACATGTGACCATCTAGTAGATGCATCAATGAGAACCATGAAGTACCTGAATGATCCACACAATGGTTGTATAGGACCACATATATCTCCTTGAATGCGTTCAAGGAATTTAAGTGATTCAGCTCTGATTTTAAGATAAGAGGGTCTTAAAATCAATTTTTCGGTTGCATAGGAAGTGCATACAAAATCTGAGGATTCTGAAAATTTTATTTTGAGATATGTATGACCAATAGAATTGCTAATAGTTTTCCTCATCATTCCAATGCCTGGGTGGCCAAGGCGATCATGCCATGTTTGGAATGTATTAGTATTTTGGAAAATTACTTTGTACGCAATATGTTGAACGGATTTGATGTATGTATAGTACAATCCGGAGTTTAAAGATGGAATTTTCTCTAGTACTTGTTTGCTATATCCGTTATTTTTGGTTAAGAGTAGATATTCCTCTTTGTTGTCACTTTGGGTTTCAATATGAAAACTATTCTGACGAATATCTCTATAACTAAGTAGGGTACGTGTTGAATCAGGATACAAGAGTGCATCCTCAATCTCCAATTGTGTACCCATAGGGAGAGTGATAGAAGCGCGACCAGAGCCTACTATCGTTGCATCGCGTCCAGCGATTGTTAAAATATTTCCTTTTCTCCTTGTAAGAGTTAGGAAATATTTTGTGTCCCTAAGTATAGAGTTTGTAGTACCGCTATCCACAAGACATAATTCCTCCTCCATTGGATTGACTCCAAAATCTATATACACAAAGAAAAGAATTTAATGAAATTCTTGAAGTAATATATAGAATACATACAAACTTTATTTTGTAATATCGAATATGTTCGATATATGATTGTAGCATACAAGCTTACAATATAGATGACAATATTATTTATATTACAACATAAAAGTACTTAGAAGCTATGGAACTAGGAGTCTATTTGAGATCTCCAAACATGTCTTGAGAATGAAATTCTTCAAGTGTATCCTCGGTGCACATGAGATCATCCTTCTTTGTAGAGGCACATGTGTCTTTGAGTTCTTGAATGAACTTTTGAGAACATCCGGCTTCTTCATCGTTGGATGTGAGATTGAAGTGTGCTTCAAATCTCTTCTGTTGAGCATTCTTGCCTTGAGCCAAAGACTGGAGGTAGAGGTTCACAAGATGCTTCGGGGTGCGGCATTTCTTGGTAGGTTGGTTGTAGCAACCACACTTTTGATAAATCTCCTTTTTGTCAATTTTCTTACCAAAATTGCCTTTACCTTTCTTGAATCCACTTGATTTTTGCTTCATGTTGCGTTTGTGTTTACCTTTAAAGTTTTTTTTTGAATGGTCTTTTGAACCATTGAACTCATTGTTATTTTGATTAGCATGAACTTCAGGAAGTGGAGCAGCCCCGATGGGACGTTGCTAATTATTCTTTAAAAGAAGTTCAGCATGTTTTTCTGCCTAAAGTAAAGTGTGCATAAGATCAAAATAAGTTTGGTAATTTGTAAAGACGCCATTCTTTGCTTCTTTGTAGGACCTGTCAGATGGGAGCATTGTAGAGAGAGTCTTCTCTATTTTATCCGCATCTGTTGGTTCCTTCTCACAAAAACGCAGTCTGGAGTAAATAGTATGAAGGGCATGGTTATAGTCTCCAACTATTTTGAAATCTTGGAGTCTAAGATGTGCCCATTCATGATTAGCCTCGTAAGATATGACTTTCTCATTGTTCATATCTATTTTGAGGGCTATCCATAAAGTAAGTGGATTCTCCTCATACAGATATTCCGCTTTAAATCGGATGTATGTGATTCCAGTATTATGTTTAAAACGGAATATTTCACAATATCCGGAGGAATTTGATTTGCGGGAGGATTAAATATCACCCTTTCCAACCCACGTGTGGTGAGGTTGATCTTTAAGTCCATAGCCCATGTAGGGTAATTGGTACCATCGATAGCGAGTGGCTCAAAATCTTTGGTAGCCATTTAAAACCTACATGAAAAGTACACCATAAATAATTAATTTACATGAGGTAAATTAATGTGTATGGTATTGTTGTAATAAAATACAAAATATGTGGAAAACAATATGAGTATTGTATTCCAAATGAATATATATACCCAAATTAAATATAACGTGTGGTTATATTTATAATCTTCAGATAATCACAATATTGGTGGTGAACACCAATTTATTGTATGGCATAAGCGTACAAATAAATGTAGCAAAAGGACCATAAATTGTGATATTATGGTATTTATGTTATGTATAATATTTTACAAAAAATTCCAAATTATTAAGTACAATGGTACTCATTAAATGGGAATTTTGAATTTTAATTTTGCTAAAGATAGCAAATTTAAATATGGTCATAATGCGTATTGTAAATAAATTGCAATAAAAATAATAATCCTACATATGTAAAATTATATAAATGTGAATGCACATTTATTTAAATATTTACATAATTTTGAATCTGTAGGATGAAATGCAAATTTATAATAGTACAATTTGACGAGTACAATTATAAATAAGCGAGAGGACTATCTTGCAAATTATATAACAGAATTTATTTAAAATAAAATTTGCATTTCTTCCCCGTGCCGCTTCTTGCGCCGAAGCGCCGTCAAGGCCGCTCGGCCGCGCCATGCGCGCTGCCATCTTAGGGTCGCTGAGCGCCGAGCTTCCTCCTTCGATTTATGTGGATGAAAATGCATCCTCTGCGGAGGATGCTTGTATGAAGTGCGATCCAAGACCGGACGACGGTTAGCATGCGGAGGCATGCGCCGATCGCCAGAAGGTCCATAGCGTGGGGCCTTTGCCGCTGGCAAGCCGCGTCGCGCCGCCATGGACGACGATGGCGGCCGTGAGCCATGACCCGTGGCGATGATGGTGGTGGATGCTGGCGTGGTGGTGGAGGCTCCTCATGGAGAGGAGCAAGAAGAACATGCAATTTCTTGTGTAGGGAATCAACTAGAGCGAGGATCTGCAGAAAAGCGCTTTTGTGATTGTCACAAAGTGTCATTACCTCTTGTTGCTTTCTCTGTTTGCTACTTGTGTGAGAGCAGGGTGCTGATAACGTGTTGAGAAATGATTGAGAGAAAAAGGTCTTCTTTATTCTGATCTTGTACATGTATATATACATGAAGAAGGGGTGGCAATAAAGTAAGGGGTGTCATGAAAAGGTGGCAATAAAGTAAGGGGTGTAAGTTACAAACAATGTTTTGCACATTGGGCATTGTTTCACAACACTTTCTTTATTGACCTTTTGCCGGTAGACGATGTGTACAGTATGCACTATGAGATGAAACTATGCTAATGAGCCTCATGGGCCGGTTGTCCCTAATGAGCCTTGTTTATGTAAAGTGTCCATTACTTTTCGGACCCATAGAAATGGACGGATATACAACAATGGGTATTTTATCGCCATTAAATACCTCCTTTTGGAGGATTTGCTAAAATATCTATACTTGACATCTCGTCGCTCGAAGATTTAAGCTTAGATGCGTTAGAAGCAGTGGCGAATCAAGAATCGGTGTCACCATGCATATGTGAAATGAATTGTTATAAACTACGGAGTGTACACATATGTATATATGAGTTTTGATAAGTTAAAACGATATTAAACCCGATATCATATGCATCTTGAAGCTTCACTTGTATCCGCCCATGGGTAGAAGACCTGCAAGATGTCATGGGATCGAACAAATCTCGAAGCAAAATGGCATATTCAGCGACTTAAACAAGCATACGATCCATTGAATAGATGCGCACGAGCTCATTTAATTATGGCACATGGTGATAAAATAACTAGTGAGCGGCTCTTTAAGTAACACCGGATCGGCATTGATTATTAGTTTGTATGTAGCACATGCATGGTTAGCTGAGCAATGACAATCAACGTTGCTTGCAAGGATTAAAAGCATGCATGTTTAGTGAAAGCAATTAGCGCCACCAACTACCAAGCATCGCGACAAAAACCAAGAATGCCTCGACGATGTCTAGCTGGGTTCCTGCTCGAGAAAAAGACTGACACGCCATCCCTGTGAAGTAGACAACAAAAACTTCTACTTAAGCAGCAGCGTAAGCACAAGGTCTAGAGAACAATGTGATGAAAATGACCATAAAGTATTAGCGAGGATTAACCTAGCAAATTAAGTATATATGTTAATGGTAATAAAGTGCTAATTAGTCCCATATCGTGCGCTCCATATATCGGCCCGAAAGGGGTGAAATCGAGAGCAGACAACAGTCACAACTTTCTGAAGGCTAGCTGCTTATATCACCATACGCGACAACGTCTTCATTCACGTCCCGGAACCAGCACATGCCACAGCGAAAGTGAGAGACAATAATGTCACGAGGGACCAAACCGAAGGCAGGATGACAAGGCAAAGGAATGCAGCAAGAAAGTGATTTGAAGGCGACAAATAGCCTTCTAGTGTAGTGTTTCTTTCTGACTGCGTGTGTGTGTGTGTGTGTGCGCCGGTTTGTAGCTGCAGAGCTACGAAATGTGAAGGTCCCAAAATTCCAGCACGAAGGACAGCTTTTGCTGAAGGAAATGGACAAACATGCAACAACCACCTTATCTAGTTATCTGAAATGGCACATGCTCTTCCTCTATGGACCATCTACTTGTTGCTGTCAAACACAAAGGCTAGGAATCCATGCTTCGCTTCACTGTCGAGAAAATAAATTTGGGAGGAGTCCTATGTGTCCAACGAAATGTTACCACTCGATTATATCGGAAAAACATTGTTGTTGTTTAGGAGCAGTAGGTCAAGCATGAGACTTAGTCCCTCCTCCAATCACAAAAGAATGTCGTCATCACAAAAGAATATCGTCTTCGACATCGACACAGTACTCATAGTAGCTTTGGCCACTAAATTTTCATTACAAGAGAGATTGTAAAACCTAGCAAAATTGTACTTTTATGAAAGTTATTTTTAAGACAAATATATAGACATCACTTCCATGTGTTGAATCTAAATATTGAAAAATGTATTCGATAGCCAAAGGTTAGAAATTTTAACTGCACCTAACCCAAAACGAACATTATTTCGTGATAGAAGAGAGTAATAACCCGCAAAGGCAGTTGCAAGAACATTGTCATTGTCTAGGAACAACCCAGTGGATTGACTAGTTAGCAGGACGATTGACTAGTTAGCAAGACAGCCTTTGTTTAGCATTTTGTATCGTTGTTCCTTTGCAAAACAGAAACTGAAAGAAAAGGATGAAATCTTATATATATTTTTCGACTCATGGGCTCATGGCTGCAAGAACAGTGCACAGGTTAGGTATGGTACTATGCTGCAAGTAGATAGAACGATCCAACCAATGAAGGCTCAATCAAAATAATAGGCTCAACGAACTGCAAAGCCCATGCAGAAAAATGAAGTGGCCTAGAGACCATTTTTGTTTTGGCGATACGAGGAACGAGATCTACGAAGCCCAAATCTGCCTCAACAATCGATACCGCAATTCTACAGGCGAAATTCGGCTTACCCAGCAGAATCATGGGACAACTTGCATTTGTGAGTTTTGGCAATGTCCAATGCATCTCCAACTTATGAATGCACAGCCTCAATACAGTTCTAAATTTCGAATGAAAGCAACGAGACAGGACTCTACCAGCAATGCACTTCCATAGGAACGAGGAGAAAATGTCTCCCAACATGTGCATCTATGCACAGTATAAACTCCCCGCAATAGGATGAAATGGCAAAAGAACTTCACATATCAAGATGGACAACTTATATAGACAACAAATGAAGTTTAAGCATTGCTTCTGTTCTGGTTTTCTTACAACCATCCCACCAACAGCTCTCCAGAACAGTTTTATGTTTACTCCACTCATCGCCCAGCAGTGAAGCAGGCAACACAACACCCAATTACACACAGCCCAGGAGCATCGCATTCTCCACCGCACCAATCTATAACTACTCGGGAAGCTAAGCAGCTCACCCACCATAATCAGTCAGGTTACATGACAGACAAGACAGTAAGAGCCCGCTTAGGCATCTTGTTGATCTTCCTTTTGGACCCAGACTTTCACCGTCTTGTCGCTATCAAGTGCTCCTGATGCAATCATGTTCTCCTTGGGGTGGCACGACACTGCAATGACTGTGTCGGTATGCCCTTCCAGTTTCTGCAAAATCTTTCTTGACTGAAGATCCCACAGGTAGACACACTTGTCTTCCGAGCCACTGACAATATACTTGCCATTGGTGATTGAAAATACTGCTGGAATACAGTATTTTGTGTTCACGTGGCCAGTATACGTCTTCAGAAACTTTCCAGCTGAGAAATTCCAGAGCCGCTGCATAAATAAACATGTGAGCCGTCTTTTGATAAGAAGTTCATCTAGGTAGGTTGCTAGGTTGTCGAAAGAAGAACAGATACTTGTCGAAAGAAGAACAGATACTTGTCGAAAGAAGAACGATGTTTTCTTCTTTTTTGAGATAGATGCAACACCAAACATAGTTGTGGTTGCAATATGTTCACAGCTAACAAGCATACTTACAGTATCAGTATGTCAAGATCATCATTTGGCACCCAAAAATACATCAAAACTATGATTTAGCAATGTGATGAAGTAAACATCTAAAATATCAGAAACGATTCTCAATATGCACAGAATAGTATAAAAGAATGAATGGCGGAGCAGGGCAACATTGTCCGAGGAACAGACATGTAATGCCTATGGTAAAAGATCTCCACCGTGTAATGCTAAACAGCTAAAATATTGTAATGCTCTAAGAAAACTGAACTACTGAAAAGAGAAACATGATGATCATAATGCTATAAAACCTAATCGATTGTATAAAAAATGGTTTGGTGAGGCTGGGGATGGTAGCATGGGGTCAAGGCACTCTCTGCTGCATCTGATTCATAAGACAAACTCTGCTAATTTAAACAGCGCATAATGGATATAGCTAGAGTGATGTGCTTTGCAAATGGCATCACACTTAAGCATCTTATAAGAATTGTTAACAGGTGACAGCATATTTTAGTTTCTTTCCTTGCTTTCCATCTGTTTGGAGAAAAACACGGTTTAGGATCTTCGTGCAGTACATATCCCTTCTGATTGGCCAACTCAGGTTTCTGGAGAAATGCTAGCAAGAACTATTAGACAGTCAGGACTGTCTCCAGAAGTTCTGGGACCTTAGGAATGATTACTGGAAAGGCCTATGTTGTGTAAGTCGTTTATCAAAACTCAGACACAAAGCGGGGGATTTAAGATGGATAATACAACTAAGGCTTAAGTGGAATAAACTTCTTCAGGGACCACCCTTACAATCACAAACATCTTGCCATGATACAGGGAAATGTTAGAAAATAACTTTGGTAGAGAAAAAAAAAGGTAGGCAAAAATAACAATAGTTTCTAATTTATGGTAACTATAAATAAAATGGCAATATGGATAGCAAATAGAACTTAGAATTAATTGGGTAGTAAAAGTACCTAGATAAGTGTGTGAATTTGAGATCAACAGCAATTAGCAAGCAGTCATTTAGATTGTATTTGTATTTACCAACTAACTAAAAAACAAGCGATGTTAATTAGATAGAATAATGTCCAAGCATTGCTCTATTATTTGTTTATTACATACCAACTCCCTTAGACATTGTTACTCACATAGTACATACCCACACCCCTATTTGCCTAAAAGTTCAAATTCTAGCCCATCATAGGCTCATGACAAGAGTTTAACATAACCTCTGATATAACTATTCCCAAAATAGAATACCCTTAGTCTCATGTGCTTCAATGTCTTGCCTCCCAAAACCACACGAATGCATCAGCACCTGATATGGTGTCCTGACCTTCCACGCCTCAGCCGTGGCTCAATTACATCACGAGGAAACCCACGTTGCAGCTACAGTCACTGCGCACCGCCATGTCACAATCATTGAAGTCATCTATAACTCCTACCTTAAGGAGATTGTAATCAATGATGATTGCCTCATGTTCTATGAAAGGTTCCCACTTCTTATAGGTGGATGTAAGACAGTACAGTACATGTGATTCCTGGTTTTCATGGTCTCTCAAGGAACTAAAGATTTGATATGGCCTCTTATTAGTTGCTTGTTTCAAACAAGAAAAAAAAAAGTTTAATGGCTACAGTTGGCACCATAATGTTTAGCAGCATGCATAACCTGGCCATGTTCAGGATTAGGGCTTGTTTGGATAGGTGGTGATTAGGCTAAATCCCTTCGAATGGGCACGGAAATTGAACTAAAATCCCCGCCAATCCGAAGGGATTGGTTCCAATCCCCACCTATCCAAAAAAGTAATGGGATCACATTACACATTATAAAATTTTAACAAAATAAGAACAAAAATTGTTAGTGTCGCATTTTATGTGGAGAATTTTTTGGAAGAACCAAAAAAATTTATAGTAAATAACTAATCAACACATTTAGAAATAATGTGATGACCGAAGGACTAGCCAACCTAACTATCTTGAAAGTTGAAACCCCGCACAGAGGATTAACAACTTTTGCTAATGCTAAGGAAAACTCACTTGGCCATGTGCAATTGTACGCATTCAATTACTTTTGAAGAATCATACAACAATGTCAGTTTTGCGGTTGCAAAAATCATACAGACAGGAAGCATACAGCCAAAAGAAATGAACCACCGATTGATGACCCAATTATGTCACCTCATTATACTCTAAAGCAAAGGAACTGAACCTAGCTCTGTTGGTGGGAGGTGTGGGTGTACCCCCACCACCTAGGTTCAAGTCCTCTTTGGCTTGAATTTGGGCACCTATTTTCCTCTTAATTAAAAAAAACCTAGTTCCTTGGTTCCTCCTAGGTATTCTCGGTTTTTTAATTATACTGTAAAGCAACTAGCAAAACTAAATAGCCAAAACAAATCCATCTAACACTTCCCTAACAGCCACGTAATTGTTCTTATTCATATTATAGATAAGTCATGACAGCAAGTTGAACTTCAATATTACCTATATAACATTTTCCAACTAGGCTTAGTGCATAAAAAACATAAAAAAAGATAGGGTACTCTCATCTGCATTATCTCAAGATTGCACACAATTACACAAACACTACACAAAGGACACAGTTTTAAACTACTATAAAGCCATTCTTTTTTTTGCCACATACTAGAACATAGCAGTGTTACCCTAGGCGCTCGGTGCCAGCCTGCTGGAGCGATTTGCCCCTAATCAGCAGGTTGGGCAGAGGAGGCGAGGCCGAGGGAATGGGGCGGCGCCGCGCACCCCGCGCGTGGATGTGCTGATGCAGAGGAGGTGAGGCAGCGGGACCGGTGCGGCGCCGTGCACCCTGCGCATGGAGTCTCGCCGCCACCGCCGCATTGTCAAGGAGGAGGCAGGTGGCAGCGCGAGTGAGGAGTGTTGGAGGAGGCAGGCGGCGACGATGATACCAGTCTTCAATAGGGCAGGAGCGCGTGGGAGGAACTAAGGACTGAGGAGTGGGTTTGTTGGGCTGGGCCAACCGGTGTGAGGACCAGTGCGCAACCGAGCATGCGAGCCGCCGCCTCCACCTTCCCCCTCGACCCTCCTGCTCTGCTCCCCCTCGCTTCTGCCGCCTCCTGGCTCCTGCTTTGCTCCCCCTCGCCTCCGCCTAGGTGGCCAAGGTGTTAGGCACCGGTCTACCGCCCGACTAGCACCCAGCGCCTTCGTGAACACTAGAACATAACAAGCATAGTAGCAGGCTAGCAGCCACTAACTCAAACACAATATAACATTGCCAACTCTACTTAGCATTGCGCATGTCATGGCTAATAAATTACTACTGTTGTGGGTCTGCTACCTTCTCCCCCAAAGATGATATTGTTGGATTACTTATACGAAGGTTTGATCTCACTTTTTCCAATTAGATAGGACCTTGGGGTTGCCTCAGGGTTCCATGAGGAAGCACACTGTCCTATAACATCCAGATAAGATAGATAGCTTCGGTAGCACCTCAAGGGGTCCTCGAAGCAGCGAATATATACCCAAGGCTAGACTTAAACGTAAAAGAGGAAACTTTAACCTTGGGGTATCAGGCTATGGCTGGCATTAGCTGAGGAAGCCTGACAGCAGCAAAGGGAGAGCTAAGGATGAACATATCATCTTTACCCACGCCAAGCCTGCACCGACAGGAGTACCCAACGTAACTAGCTGACATGGATCCCTATAATCACATCCCAAAGTTTCCATTCACAGCACACTCTTTGGACAGCACATCTTTACCCCTGCCAAGTCAGCACCGATTGGGGTACCGAACATAACTACCCGACATGGATCCCTATAAATACCTCCCAGAGCTTCCATTTGCAGCGTGCTCTTTGGACAACGCGTAGACACCAGTCATGCTCAAAGCTCTTGGCTCCCCTTCGTCTCCTCATGGCACTCCATCACTTGGGAGCCACAAAAAATTACTGCTCTAGCATTCCATTCCTACGACAACTGCTAATGTTCAAGTTTAACAGTCTAACTAAGCTTAGAACAATAAAACATTCACATAACAGCACAACTGCAATTTCACATATGATGCGAACTGGAAATTTCTCTACACAATAACACTACAATGGGAAAAAGAAAAGGGGCAATCTTGAACCACTCACCAAGGTGCTATCAAGGGTGGCGGCAAGCACGAACTTGCCGTTGGGCGAGAATTTGGCGAAGGACACGGGCGGGCTCTTGTCGTCAATGAGGGTCTTGACGCAGTGGCCGGTGGCGGAGTCCCAGACGCGGCAGAGCCCGTCGTAGCTCCCCGACACGATCATGGCTCCGTCGCGGTCGAAGTCAACGGCGGTGACGGGCTCGGAGTGGGCCGGCAGCACGCGGAGGCACCGGCCAGACCTGACCTCCCACACGCGCACCGTCTCATCGAAGGAGGCCGAGGCGAGCACGTTTCCGTGGGGGCTGAAGGCGACGCAGAAGGCGTAGTTGGTGTGGCCGTTGAGCGTCTTGACGAGGCGGGCCCCACCGCCGGAGCCGAGGTCCCAGATGCGGACGGTGCGGTCGTCGGAGGCGGAGGCGAGGAGGCGGCCGTCGGGGGAGAAGGAGATATCGGAGACTCCCTCTCCGTGGCCGGCGATCTCGGCGACGGGGGAGAGGTCGGAGGAGGACCAGACGCGGAGGAGCTTGTCGGCGGAGGCGGAGGCGAGGAGGCGGCCGTCCGGGGAGAACTTGACGGCAGAGACGGCGCGGCGGTGGCCGGTGAGCGTCGCGCGGAGGGCGTAGCCTGGGAGGCTGGGGTGTCGTCAGCCGCCGGCGCCGCCATTGCCGCCAACAGGAAAGGGTTTGGGGTTTTGGAATTTGGAGTTAGAATTCATAGTCTTGGAGACGGTGGTTCGGTGCGGTGGTGTGACTGCGTGGGACGAAAATTCAGTGGCCCTCGCGCGAGGGCCCCCATCCCACCGTCCATCCGCGAGAGCCCCCCGGGGATCAACGGCCACGGGGGGGTGAGGCCCTCCCCAGCAAATTTGCATCCGACTGCGAAAAAGTTGACCATTTCTGTCAACCCCTGTTGACCAAAAGTTGAGAAATCACAAATTACCACAACGGATAGCCATTGCGAGATCTATAAACCCTTCTTTGGTTGGACCGGAATCCCGACACATCCATGTGGATGGGTGAGGATTTTAGTTCACACTTCCAAGCCATTCACGTTGATCCCAGACGGAAATAAGCTTACCAAACAAATCCTAAAAGTACCATTGTGGAGTAAACATAAATCAAAGTATCAATTAACTATAAACTGACTAGCTCAGATCCCCGTGAACCAAACATAGCCAAACTTTTCCCAGTTCTAGGATTTGCGTGTATGAAACCTAGTGCTTAAATGTCAGCAGAAATGATATTCATCTATGACCAAAAGCGTTTAACAGAGACATACCCTGAGAATATTGATCTATAACCATAAGCATTTATCAGAGACATACCCTAAGAATATTGATCTATAAGTTTATAACCATAAGCATTTATCAGATACATACCCTGAGAATTAGATGAGTCCAGCAGACATGGGAGACCAAGAAGATGAAGAAAAGACTTGGTTTGTGGATTCCTGCAGTGAACTGTGTACAACACAGGAGAACCGCTTACGACTATCACGCCCAGCCCATTCTTCATTTCTCCCCATGTCCCCCAACTCCCGTGATATTTTTCTCCTCCTGTGCCCTACCCGAGCGCCCTCCTGCCCCCACACTCCCAAAGCGGCACCCATCCTCCTCCGGTCGGTCATCCTCCACCCCTTGCACCCCCAATCTCCGTTGGGACGTCCTCCCCTAAGATACCCTTATTTCTATAAGGGAGAGGCCCCATCCTCATAGTCCCGCCGTAAGTCCTTCTACGACCGTGAAAACTACGACCACCTTATAATCAAACCAGCAGCCGTATTAATGGTGTCCAGTCAAGGCGCCGGTAATTACTCCTATATAAGGGCATCAATCGGAGAGATAGAGGAAAGGCGAACAAGAGCCGGTCAAGTAGGAACACAAGTGCTATTCTCGTAATAGTCTTAGTCTTTTACTTGATCATCAAGAATACCATGTCAATCCACTCTGCGTGACCCCACCCCGATCGTGGCGGACACGCAGACGTCGACTCGTCCTCAACCCAAGGGTCGGCAGACTCCACCAAGATCGTCCTCAACCAACGCACCGCCTCCTCGTAGTAATGGCAAGGAACCACCATGACAGAGAGAACCAACAAGGTAAGACCCTAGTCAATCTTCAACACGGACATTGACGGGTCACTTACTTTAAGTGGCTCTGGGTCGGGTGGTCTGGTATCTCCTAACGGAGAAACCTTAAAGTATGCCATACAATTAAACTTTCGTGCCACTAACAATGTGGCGAGAATCGAAGGTTTGCTAGCCGGCATACGAGTGCTGAGAAGCACTCTCGATTCGTCGACTACTCGTGAGAGGAGACTCTCAACTAGTCGTGAATCAAATTGGGAAAGAGTACCAATGCTCTAACTCAACAATGGCTCGGTACTTATCGTAAGTCGTAAGCTAGAAAAACATTTTTAGGTTTCGAGGTACAATTTATCCTCGAAGGATAATTTCTCGAGACCAACTTGCTCGGATGGCTTCTTCCCGATCCATAATACCAAAAGGAGTTTTCTTGGAGCAACTCCAAAACCGCTCTCGTCGAAGAACGAGACACCTCCTCTTGAGATGGCCTCATTAGATTACGAGGATACGGATGACTCCCATCTACGAGTATCTTTGCAAGGGTTCCGTGCCAAGATGATCTTGAGGCGCATCGATTATCCCGAAAAGCCAAAATGTATACTTTGGTTGAAGGAGTCCTCTATAAACGAGGAACCCAAGGGATAATCATGCGATGCATTCCGCAAAACGAAGGAATAACACTCCTTCACGATATACAGTGGCATCTGTGGGACGATGCCTCCTCTGTAACATTGGTTGGTAAAGCCTTTCGACAAGGTTTTTATTGGCCTCTGTACTCTGCACGATGCTATAGAGGTGGTTAAAAAGTGTGTCCAAGTACAATTCCATGGTAGATGACACACCAACCAAATTTCAAGCATTACAAACAATACCTCTTTCTTGGCCTTTTATGCACTGGGGCTTGACATCCTAGGACCGTTTCCCAAAGCTCCAGGAGGTTTCAATTCCTTTTGTGGCTATTGACACGCTCACAAATGGATCAAGTGAACTCAGAATCGGGATAACAACTAAGCAACAAAAGGTTCATGATGAGAAGCGTAATTAGTCGATTTGGAGTTCCGAGTCGGATAATTACGCATAATGGTAAACAACGCAAGTGCAAAATTTCGTGAATTTTATGACGAGTTGGGTACCAAGTTATGCTATGCTACATTGCACATCCCCAAAGCAATGGGGCGTCGAACGTGCAAACGGCCAAATAATGCGAGGAATTAAAACTCGAGTCTTCGACCCGACTTGTTAGCGCTCGGGGCTTGGGTACAAGAATTACCTCCATATTATGGGCGGTTAGACGACCACCAACGAGCAACAGGAGAAACACCATTTTTCTAGTTTTTGAGCGAAGCCATGCTTCCTCCGGAGCTAAAATTGCGGTCGACACGAGTTGAAACCTTCAACAACTCGGATCAGAACAACTTCGAAAAGATGACATTAACCTACTCAAGAGAGGAGAAACCTAGCCTTAATCCGCTCGCGGTCTACCAACAAGCCTCAAGCAGATACTATAATCGTAGGTCCAACCTCGCAGCTTTGTTGTAGGTGATTTTGGTTTAGTTTTGATCTTTCTTTCATAGCGAAATGATTGGAACATCGAACTTGTGATGTAATGGATTTGTCATCGGACGAAACTTCTCATCTTGCATTCATGAATTGTTATACTTTTAAAGTCTTAGATCTCATAATTCATTAGATATTTGGGTAAATGTAGCGGATAATTGGCTAGTTCATACTTGGGATGGAACACACGACTAGATCGACTTATGTATTGTTATAACTTACCCTAGGATAAAGTGCATAGGTGTGTTACTAACTACTCGACAAGAGTACCTCCGCCTCTTCTGTGAATCCAAAGCTCGGAGGTTTACAAAGTAGTTACAAGATTACTCAAGGGGAGAGCCTGATTTCCTCCGCCACCGAGTTTGCCTGATTTCCACAATCGCACGACTTGCTCTCGATTCGTGACAATCAAGTCGCTCATTGGTTTAACATTCTGTGTACTTGTGTGAGCAGCTATAGTATCTTCTCGAGGAGTTTTTCCTCGTAAAGCTCACTTTCATGTTTAGAGGAGCAATCCTCCCAACGGAGGACCTCTTCTTCTCCACGACCACGTCGGTCGAGGTTCAACATTGGCTCGGCACGACCACGTGCAGTCGTAGAGTTTGAACAGAAACGAGCTCGTTTCTCGATCTTCCTGGATGGACGAGAGGTGTCTCGACCATTCCGTATAAAGATCGCCTCGATTGCGAGGTTGTGCCGATGCAAAGATCGCCCTTCATAAAGACATAAAATCCTTCCAGTTCTCCCTTTCAGCTTGTTTAATAAAACTAGGAGTGGCACCAATCGCGAAAGATTCCGTGTCATAATAGAAGGGTACCTTAGCCTTGCGAGGTTTGCGCTTGAGAGGTTCAACCTGCTTCAACCTCCTCGGCCGACTACCGCGACCTCGCTCAGATATAACTACAGTTGCCGCAGTACTTGAGAGGTTTGGTCGAAAGACCAGAACTCGAACTTGCTCCCCCCTTGTCGGCAGATTTTACAAGTCGACGTCTCTTCGAGGGAGGAGCCGAGTCTTTGTCTTTCGACAACCCAGCGCCAATAGTCATCAGAACGACTTCTTTGTCGTCCTGGCGATTTTCCATGCCTACTTTCTGTAAAGCAAAACTGAAAAAGAAGAATCACTAATTAGTCATAAGTTTTTCTACGACTAGTACCAAGTCGTAAGTTTTTCACGACTTTTTATTGATCGTAAGATATTCTACGATCACCATTAGTCGTAAGTATCTTCTACGACTATAAAGTCCTAAAGAAAGAATCAGACTTTTGATTACCTTTAGGCGCTCTATCCTTTCATCTGCGGACAAAGCCGCAATGACTTGAGGAACCGCCCTGAGTGGCGGGGACTTCTCACGATGAGTCGACTGAGTCAACCTCGGCTGTGAAAGATCCGTAAACAGATAAAAATATTAGACAAGGTTGGGAAAAACCAAACAGAGAACTAAGTCGACAATTGCTTACCCTCCTCGTAGTCTCTGGTGGGGTCTCCTCTCCCCGAGTACCTCCACATAGGAGATGCTCGTTTCTTCAGAGGATCGATTCGGCGGTGATGAAATCCTTCACCACATGCCATCCGGTCCACCCTTCTTCCTTCAAGTCCTTAATGGCTTGGATATAAGGGCTAATCCTACCGATATCTTCAGGGTTGAATCCATGAAGATTTCTTTTCAAAGACCTTCCCCACGAAAGAAAGGTCTTCGAGGTGACCTTCCAAGAGAACCACCTCTTCCTCCACCCTACCACGAAGACCGGTAAAGCTCAATGTACTCCTTCGACTTCGAGTCATGGAGCTTGGACCACGACTTCCCATGATTCCGGTTTGTCGAGCCATCCCATAATAATATTGGAACACTCGAGATCCGCCTAATCCCAGTGCACGCCCGCATGATACACGAACACACTCAACATGGTAATGGAATTGGGACCTAAGTTCACCGCCCACCCCAAAGTGTTCGAGTACTCTCAGAAGAAAGGGGTGGGCAGGTAATCGAAGGCCGCACTCACAATACGCTTGGAAGACGGGGATTTGCCCATTTTCCCCCGATGGCCAGTGCTGCCCGATAGCCGGAATCCACTTCACCAGAGCCTTCTCTGGGATCTTCCCGGCATCGACCAAGATCTTGATCTTAGCCGCATCCATCTCCGATTCCTCCCATTCAGAAACTCTCTTGGCCATTTCGCTCAGAAGCAAGAAGTTTTTTGATTGGGTTGGCGGCGGAGAAGATGAAACCTAGTCGAAGACGGAGAAAGCAAGAGCTCAAGAACAATGGAGTGATTAGGGAAAAGTAAAATCCTTAGTTTTGATCTTTCTTTCATCTGAAATGATTCTGAACTTGTGATGTAATGGATTTGTCATCGGTTGCATTCATGAATTGTTATACTTTTAAAGCTGATCTCATAATTCATTAGATATTTGGGTAAATGTAGCGGATAATTGGCTAGTTCATACTTGGGATGGAACACACGACTAGATCAGCTTATGTATTGTTATAACTTACCCGTGCATAGGTGTGTTATTCCTGTGAATTTCATGTTTAGATGAATTGGAAATCTATGGGTGACTACATTTTTTTTATGGTGAGATTATTGAATCTGACTTTACATATAGTACCATCTCGGCCTTGGTAAAAATACAAACAATGGCATTCGGCTCAAGATTCTAAATTGTCTGTGGAGATCGATGTAACTTAAGTAATGTAAGACCAAGGAAAATATGTCAATGGCCAGAGGTATTTATGGGATTTTGGTCATACAATCTAACTTAAGTAATGCAGAAATCAAAACCAGATAATTGTGTCCTATGTACAATAGTACGAACACAACAATTTTCTTGTTATTAATCAATGCTTGGGCTCTGTAGTCTGGTTAGTGGAAGGGAAGAAATGACCTAAAACATGGGCATGCTGTCAGGCCAGTAGTTCAATCCTGTAAGGCATTGTAGCTTTAATGTCCTTGTTAGGGAATGCATGACCTATTCAAGTATAGTTTGTTGGATCATTTTGTGGAGATATATAAAGCCATTAGTTCGGGTAGAGTGAATTTATAAGACATGTTGAAATGATCCTGCTTGGAATTTGTCCTTTCATATTTAACACATTATCGTAATTAGAGATCTGCGTAAACCAACTGCATGATTATTGTTTTAACTTTTTTTATATGGTTTAACTTTAGTAAGGTTGAGAGACCATGTGAGAGGTCCTCCATTGTGAGTGATGAGTATTTGACAACTTGTTGAATAGGTTGAGAGTTGAGTCTCTCTGGTTTGAACTGTTTATGTGATGAAACAGGATAATCGGAACTACCGCCATATATGTAGCGGAAGTTCCGATAATCGGAACTTCCGGCTTTGTAAAGCGGAACGTCCGATCAATCTGGGAAATGTGTTCAGTTGAAGTAATCGGAACTTCCGCACCTGGGGACACGGTTTGTCCGATAATACTGACGTGAGTATTCCTCTGTGACGAAAATCGGAATTGAAAATCTGGGAGTGCGGACGTTCAGATAATCGGAAGTTCCGCAATGGTAAGCGCGAACTTAGATAATCGACAAGTGCGGACGTTCGAATCGGAACTTCCGCAATGGTAAGTGCGAACTTCCGATTGTGCCTGTAATGCGAGAAGCATAGTTTGTGATTACGAGTTTGTATGAGTTTGAGTCTTGTTCAAATATTGATGCTATGATATTGGGCAATGCTATGTGATGTGTTTTTATGCGTGTTGTGCGGGACATCGAGGCGAAGTCGTGGCGAGACACGAGGTGATCGGACTAAGCGCGCGGCGTTGAGGTCGAACGGTCGGGATGTGTCGAAGACGACGTGAATCTTGAGGTGGTTGCGAGTCAAGGACAGCAAGGTGTACGGAAGGCTTCCAGAAGGTGCGCAAGGGGCGAAACGGTCTTTTCGCAAAGCGGCACAAGTGGAGGCGGTTCTGTTCGGGTGTAGCGGGCTTAATGGGTTGGAAACCCGTTAGCCAAGGGCTATAAATAGAGGTGAACCCCTGGTGTTAGGGTTAGACCTTTGAGAGACAAATTTAGGGTTAGCTTTAGCTAAAGAACCTTTGGAGAGGTTGTTTTGCTTTTTGAGAGTTTGTTGAGTTGGAGAGGATGAACTGAAAACTTGTGTAATCATTCCTCTGTGTTTTCCTCTGTAATCTTGTGTTTCCTATCAATGAAATCCTGAGGTTTTGATTTTTGTTTATGCCTCTTCTATTCTCTCTGTTCATGTTGAATATCTAGGGTTTTGGTGAAACTTTTGATTCGTCTTATGAAATGGCATGAAACTTGATATCTAGAGTCTTATTGATATTGCTAATATATCCTCAAAGTTTCATGAGCTAAGAATCAAAGAATCTTGCCTAGTGTGGTTTTTGGTCTTTCTTGCCCCTTCTTCAAGAAATCCGATTTTGTTTTGATTAATGAATCTTTGTTTGCGATTCTTCTCCATGAGGTCAAGATGTTGTTTAGGATGATGTCCTGTGAAACTTGACCTGAGAAGAGCATTCAAGATTTAGTATTTCGGATTTTTGGGAAAAACCCGCAAGATTGTTCTTGGTCGGGACAATGGAACTTAGATTGTCCAAGGTGGAACTACCGCTTGTGGAACTTTCGCACTGAATCCCGGAACTACCGCAGTGCGGAACTACCGCTAGGTAGAATTGGAACTTCCGATTTCTGACAGAACAGCCTGAAACTTGTTTTCGTTCTCTGATTTTGCTTCACTCTTCTTTTTGAGATTTCCAGAGGGCTTTGTAGGTTTGTTTAAATACAGTAAATGGGAGTTCTTAATTTTTAAGGCACCATTCACCCCCCCCCTCTGTTGCCATTTCGGTCCTTCAAAGGTACAACATAAATTCATAAATGTGTTTCCTACCTTGTGTTCATTAATTTTGGACGTGCCAGCTTAAATTATATATTTATAACCATGACTATATTGGACTTCCTTTTAGTTAGATTTTGATACCTTTCCTCACCAACCCATATTTAGTTGGGATGTTTTCTTAACCATACTTGGTCTGTTATATAGAAGTAAAGACTTTGCTCGGAACCAAAGATACTTCAGACAAAAGTTTTCTGATTCAGACAAAACTAACAAAAGGTTTATTTTGATTCTGCAACATGAAGGTACCTATCTGTCGAGAGAGAAAACAAGCAAACTTGTGTTAAGCTCTTTGTGGATTTATCAACTTCTGCTAAGAACACAGCCCCAACACCTATAGCCACATTGGTTACCAAACTTCTCATATCTTTTCCTCCAAATCAAAAGACGATAGTTCATCTAGGTAATTTTTTGAATACCAATTTTTTTGAATGAGTGGTTCGTGGCACTCCGAGCATGTATCTCTGGCGTACCTAGGAGCGAAGTCCTGGGCGTACTTGTAACATCCTAACTTTTGTCCTTTGAAAATCTTTTATCTAGTTGCTAGTTGAAAATCTCACCATCTGCATTTTATTTGAATTTAAATTAAAAGATTAATATGGACTTTCATGATAGAATAATTTATTGAGGTTAATCCCAACATCAACAATTGCCAAAAGTATTTTATTTGGATTCTATATGCTTGGATATATTTTCTAGAATTTTCTGGAATTTTTCCAAGATCATTTGCTATTTGCATTTTTTGGAGTTTCTAAAAAGAAAAAAAATCAAATTTATTTCTTCGAAACAGTGTTGGGCCGAAGCCCAACACTATTCCCGCATGCCAACCCATCTCCATCTCGCCCGCGCCCTCGTCCCTTGGATGTGCGACGCGTGCCCTCGTTTCGATCGGATGCTCGCGCTCAACCCTGCCTTCCTCCGTTGGATGTTCGCCGCGTGGCCTCGCCCGCTGATCTCGCTCGCTCGTTAGCCCGCGCCTCGCTGCCACTGCCAGGTGGGACCGCCACAGGGTCGTCGTCTCCGCGCCTTTCTTCTTCCTCACACCCGCGCCTTCACTTGCCATTGTCGCTCGTGGAAGCTTCGTCCGACAAAACGGATTCTGTTGAGATTTCTTTGCGCCAACCCACTAAATCGTATCTCTGTTTATTCCGCATCTAACCCCAACCGATTCAAACTTCGAATCAGCTTCAATCTCCTAAAATCTGGGAATTCCCGATTGTGTTCGTTTCGGTCTCGAATTGGGGATTTTCAATTCCGGCGACCCCCGGGCCTATAAATACCCCCCTAGGATCGCCCAGTCCTCCGCAACCCAGAGCCACCACCCTCGTCTCCCCGATCGCTCTAGCGCCACCGCAATCCAAGTTTTAGGGTTTTCGGCCGAGTTTCTTCTCCGGCGAATTGCGCCGCCGTCGTTGTCGCCCTTGCCCCATCGACTGCACCACCGTGATCAGCAAGGTCCCAGCTACCTCATGCGCCCCTCCTCGTCGCCGGAGCATCGTGGGAGCGCACTTCCGACAAAACCCGAAGCTCCACCGCCGCTTCTTCCTCGCCGCCGGTCGCCACCGTCATTGCCAGCCGCTGGTAAGGGCACCAGCAGGTGCGCAATAACCTGGAGAAGCTCCTCGTACTCTCCGCCGCCGGTGACTCGCCGCCAATCGACGGTGACCATCGGGTCCCGAGCGCCGCCGCCGTCGTCGTCCAGCTCAGCGCCAGCATCAGCCTCGGTGCTAGTGTGGCAGCCGCGTGGCGCCAAATCAGCGCCAGCACACGCGTGCGTGGCCCAGTCCGCCGTGTCAACTCTCCCGAGGCTCGGTGCACTCAGTCCACCGTGAGCCCAGTCACTGACACGTGGGGCCCACATGTCAGATTTCTTTTAAATCTATTTCTTTTTTCGGAAATTCTCGGCTGACGCAAGCATTGCGCAATAATCCGATTTTCTTTTATAAAAAATAATTCGGGAAATCAAATTAAAATCCAAATTAGGGTTTTAATTATTTTCCAATCTTCTAAAACCCATAACTTTTGCATCCGACCTCTGATTGAGCCCATTCAAATTTGTAAATTCATATAAAATCAAGATCTATTTAATGGTGAATTTTATTTGATTTTTGGAGTTTGTTCTGCCTCTGTTGTTTATTTATTTTTGTTTATTTTGTCTCGTTTGCGAGTAGACGTCGATACTTCGGAAAATTTTGGAGAAGGAGCACCTCAAGATCAAGACCAGTACCTAGACATATTCCAAGGCAAGTATTACCTCAATGCTCAAGCATTGAACGCTTTATTTGGAGCTTTAAACGCGAATGAGTTCAATCGAGTGAGCAATCTTGGAACCGCCCATGAGATATGGACTATGCTCTCAGAAAATCATGAGGGCGCATCCACGGTTAAAGAAGCCAAATTGCATAGGCTTCGGATTAAATATGAGGTATTTACAATGTTGCCTCATGAAAATATCACCGAGATGTATTCTAGACTCAACAACATTGTAAATGAACTCAAATGTCTTAGCACCAACTTACTTGATGTTGGTATTGTGCACAAGATGCTTAGAGCTCTACCGGATAAATACGAGATGTTAGTGACGCTATTTCTCAACTATCCCGAGTTGCCAAGAATGACGCCAACCGAACCCTTAGATAACCTCATAACCAATGAGTTGTACAAGAAAGACAAGGAAGAGCTTTGGAGTCATCTTCCTCAAAGAAGAAGATTGCCGCTTTCAAAGTAAAAGCGGTATCAAGTGATGAAGAGGATGAAGAAGAAGACTCCGAAGAAGAATTCACTCTCCTTGTGAGGAGAATGAAGAAATTCATGAGAAGACGCCCATACCGAAGCTTTCACTTTGACAAGAGCAAGAAAGAGCAATTCTCAAATGACAACGAGCGTTATAGTAATACCCGTTGCTATGAGTGTGATGAGAAGGGGCACATCGTCTCTCATTGCCCTAACAAGAATGATGACAAGGGTAAGTCTTCAAAGAAGAAGGAATACAACGGCAAGAAGAAGCTTTTTAAGAAGCTTGACAAAGATACCAAGAATGAAGCTCATATTGGACAATAAGACTCAAGTGAGGAGTATTCTGACTCCGACTCCAATGATGATGAATCCTCCAAGAAAAGAGGACTTGTCGGCATCGCCATCAAGGAAGCATCGTCGTTATTCTCCACACGTACTTGCCTTATGGCAAAAAGAGATAAGGTAAAATCTATTAATGATAATGATCCTTTATATAATGAATTAATGGATATGCTTGAGGATTTGAACGAGTATTTAGGAAAAGATGAGTCAAAATTTAAAGCCTTGAAAAAGAGTATATCTCTCTAAAAGACTCTTATGAGGAGCTAAAGGGGGCTCATGACTCTCTCCTTCTAAAAGATATTGAAAAATCTCATTCAAATATTGGAATTACTTGCAATCTAATGAATATGATGCCTACAGTAGAAGTTGCTCCAAATGCTATATCAATGTCTAACACTTCTACATCAAGTGATGATTTGTTATCCATATCATGTTACTCTAAAATTGATTTAATTGCTAATATGACTAATAAATGTGATCCATTACTTATTGTTGAAAATCATGAGTTAAAAGAACAAGTCACAAAATTGAGCAAAAGTTTGGAAAGATGCTTCAAGGGAAAAGCAACCCTTGACAAGCTATTAAGTGAGCAAAGATGTTCATTCAATAAGGAGGGACTTGGCTTTATTCCTAAGAAAAGTAAGCAGCTAATTTACAATCCTGCAAGGTTTGTATAAGAAAATGAGAAATATTGCAAAAAAATATATATTAATGTTGTTCATTTACAAAATGTATGCTCTATTGCTAATGTTAAGTGTTATGTCACTTATGATTCATGCTTAGAAAATCTAAAGATGACAAAGTGTAGCAAAGTTTATTGGCACTTTAATTTTAGGCGTAAAAAAGAATATCATTTGAATACCCAAAACCTTGGTCATTAACCTCCAAGGATTCAAAAAAGGTACCTAAAAGAGTTTAATTCTTGTTTTGTAGGTGAACTAAAGATCGGTGAAAAATATTGGATGCTTAATAGTGGATGCACTCAACACATAACCGATGATAGAAAGATGTTCACTATATTTTAGAATGGAGAAGGAAATGACATGATCACTTTGGGACTTACAACTGGGGTTCTGCTACACTGGTGTTTCTGTATCGGCACTTGTGCGATGCCTGCTACTAATGGAGTGCGGACGACAACCTGGGTGGCTGCGCATACCTCCTGCAAGTCTGATGTGGGAGTGTTTGCACATGGGTCAGCCTACTCGTTCTGGCTTGCAGGTTCGTTTTTTCCATTTATCATATATGTCTTGTCCTAAAAAGACTGCGGCTAAAATCTATCTTCATGCAGGCATGGCCCCTTCAGGATCCCGCGTCACTACCGACGGTAGCCTACCTCTGGAGCTCCATCGTACCACCTACTGGGCGTCTGAGGTCGTGGTACATCGGGTATACAAACGAGCTCGACGTCATCACACAGGATCAAGTACAGTTCGATAAGTTACTTTGCTTGCTGCATTCACCCCTTTCAAATATGATTTCATCGCTACTGTCTTACACATCTGGTGTAGGTCACGTGGTTGCCATACACCCGCGACGAGGTCGTCGAAATAGAGCTAAACCCGATGTGCGAGCGAGACGTCGGCTTGTGGATGACTCTCTCACCGCTAATCTTCTTCCATACGGTGGAGTACCATTTGCCCTATCAGGTGATGAGGCAGTTTGGGAAGCTCCAAGGCACTCCACCATTGTTGTTCTCCACATATCTGAATCCCCACGGGTAAGGAAAGCAAACGTCGTGAACTATGCTTCAGTAGTGGTTTCCATGCTAACACTTAAATTTTGCCCATTGTAGGATGAACCGACGACGGAGGTACCAGCACACCGACTGGGTAAATTATCACTGGATCTACATGTTGGAGTGGGGGGACCGGTCCAATCAGTCCAAGTATGTGCTGCAAATCCTTCAGAGGCATCACTTCGTCACATACCTCTGGTGGCTACACAGCGTCGCGCGCCTTCGGCTTCGACCTGCCATGACCCAGGCGGACATAGGGGCAGGTGACTCGTCCGAGGACGATATAGTGGATGAGTATGATGAGTTCACACGAACGGGAACGCAGCTAGAGAGGGCCTCCATCAACGCCTACTACGTAAGTACATTCTATCTCACTACTAATTCCCAATGTCGCAAACTGATTTACTTTGTTGACCCGTTCACAGGGAACACAGCTCGTCCGCATACGCAACGAGGTTGGGGAAGTCCTCATGCTACAGGAGGGTTCGGAGGGGAGCTTCCAATGCTTCAAGAACTTTGTTGAGGTATCACACTCTTTCGCTAATTGTCGGTCTCATACTAAGTGTTATAAATCGATCGTGGTTGTGCTGTCTACAACCATGTAGCATGATGGAAATCAATGAAGTTTGTAGGCAATGCCATGATAGGCAACAATATGAGCAATATGTGACGTCTACATTCCGCGGCTTGATCTTTTGTGAAGAAAGGGATGAAACTATCAATAATTTTCATAATCACAATGAACATTGCATATCATGCATATCATGGAGATTGTCTTCATTTTACATGTTTCACCAGGCTCCGTTGTGCCAACTATTAAACTATAGTTTCTTTTTTTACATTGCAGATGGTTCGTCACCGATGCCAGCGAATGGCCACAAAAATGAACTACACGACGGCGGTGGGAGAAGTCGTTCAACCTACCCCGGCTCAGAGTGGCTCATCGTGTGCTACAACGTCGTGCTACAACATGGACGCGGAGGACAATGAGGAGGGCGGCGAGGACGACGAGGAGGAGGAGGAGGAGGATAGCAAGGACAAGGAGGATGTTGATGCTAGGCTTCCCGACAAGATGGTCCTTGGGGACCTTGTTGTTTCACCAGCCCCAATGCAGCCGACTCAGGCCACACCTCCGCGTCGTAAACGACGTGATTGCACGGACATTAGTTTGGTAAATGTCGTCAAGGGCACGCGAGGCCAACACCCAGCAGCGCGGTTCACACCGAGGTTGGGTGCGCACCAAAAATGCAAGTGATGCAACGAATGGGTGTATGCATGTCCTTAAAATTCATATTGAATGAAATGATATGACTCGGGTTGAATGAAATGAGATTACTCTATTTGAATGAAATGATTGCATGAAATGAATTTTTTTTGAGTTGATGGATTTTGAATGTTGAACGAAATGAGATGACTGATTGATAATTCTTATAGCATGAAATGAATGAAATTAAACCAAACATGTCTTGATAAAACCTACTTTGGGTAGTAGTGAGCCTAACCAAGTCACATGATACGATGATCATCGTTAAGCAAACTATGAATCTAGCCCCAAGTAAAGAAAAGCCTAAGGAAATTAAGCCAAATGCACTCACTAGAAAAGTCATGTTCACTAAAGGTTTGTGGAAACTATCAAGTCCATGGGTAGCTTCGAACAAGTCAATCTGCTGCTACTGTCACGCCATGTATCTTGGCGTGACAAAGAAGTCCTGGCACACTGGGATAAATAGCATGACAGGACTTAGCACCATAGCCCTTTACTTTTTTTTGCAACCCCTCTGGAACGGGAAATAATTTGGCGTAGCAGTATTGTTTTGCCATGCCATGGATATTGGTGTGACAAAGTAGTACTGTCACGGCGTTTATACCGGTGTGACAGGACTTAGCACCACAACACTTGACTTTTTTTAGCAACCCCTCTGGAACGACAAGTAATTTGGTGTGGCAGTACGGTTTTGCACGCCATGTGTCTTGGCGTGACACAACACTCCTGTCACGCCGGGAGTCATGGCGTGACAGGACTTAGCACCAAAGCTCATAAACATTTTTGCAACCCCTCTAGAAGAGACTAAACCCTAGCGTGGCAGCATGGTGGGGCCACGCCGGGACTGTTAGCGTGACAAAGCAGATCTGTCATGTTAGGAATACTGGCGTGACAAAGCAGTCCTGTCACGCCGAGAGTAATGGCGTGACATGACTTAGCACCAAAGCTCATACATGTTTTTGCAACCCCTTTGGAAGAGACCAAACCCTAGCGTGGCAGCGTGGTGTGGCCATGTCGGGACTGTTGGCGTGACATGGCAGATCTGTCATGCCAAAAATCGTGGCATGATAGTATGACTTATGCACATGACATTACTCTACCAATGAGTTAAAAGGGTTTTTACTCACTTTGTTTGCTCATTACGTGTCTATTGTATAATGTATCTGAAATAAATTATCCACTTTGAGTTATCTACTTTGAAATACCGAGTAGGCACGGATTCCCCCAATTAGCGACATACCATAGGATTTGTTATGTACATAGGTCAACCATTGCAGGTAGAATGTTGGATGCTCGGGACCACGTTACCATTGTTTCTTTCTCTTTCATATTGACCTTTTCAGGTTTTTTTTTGTGTCACAGCTGATGGCTCCTTTTTCCATTTTCAAGAATGCAATTCAATGTGCAATATCACTGGAAAGCCTTACTGACTTTGCTTTCCGAAAAGAATAGACCATACTCTACCACGCAGTCTACTCACATGCATTTAACCACACTATGACACCATATATTCGAGTTGACATGACAACACTCTACCTCCTCAGCTTTTCAGACCGAAAAGACAGGACTGTGCAAAGCAGGACATGACTTCTCTCTGCAAGGCACGACATGAGCACTCTATGCAAAGTAAGACGTGACAACACGCTGCCTCGCCAGCTTTTCAGATCGACCTGACAGCACTCTGCCTCACCAGCAACTCTTCAAAAAGACAAGACAATACTCTGCCTCGCAGGCTACTCATATGAATTTAATCACACCATGACGCCAGCTTTTCAAATCAATATGACAATACTTTGCCTCGCCAGAAACTCTTCAGAAAGACAAGACAACACTTTGCCTCGCATGTTACTCACATAAATTTAACCACACCATGCCAACAATTTTTCAAATTGACATGACAACACTCTGCCTCGCTAGCAACTTTTTAAAAATGAACACACTATACACATCGAATTATTATGTGCCCTCACTCCTCCAGGTGCATTATACCCTGTGCTTATAAAAAGAGGTGGAGGAGATCAGGGAGAGAACACTACACAGTCTAACCCAACACAACACCAGAGCTTGCTTCACCACACCAGGTTCTCCTGCATCAGGACTTCAACACAATCATGCTCAGATGGAGAAGCAATGTGACGAGATCTGCAAACTAGCAAGGGTTGTTGTGGCCCGGGACGAACAAGCGGAGCATGCCAGGAGGGCACCTCCACGCAATGACGCCCCCCGTAGCAGCAACTCCTACCGGAATATTCCAATTGAGCATTCGCCGCAACACTCGCTTGAGGGAGAGACGCCGCCCTCTGTTGGTGCAGCGACACATACAAGTTCTTCAAGTTCAAACAGCGGCTCAGCCTGGACATGCGTTACTAGGGTTGCACCAACTACTCCTCGGACTATCCCTACCATTTATCTTTCAAAGTACATACTAATAACCTCTCCCGTCTACCCATAGCCTCCGGATCCGCTATATGGCTACCGCAAGTGGATCGACCAATGGATCCACCCACACGATGTAGGATCAAGGATAACCGGTTAGAGGGGGGGTGAATAGGAGGTTTCTAAAATTTCTAGATCAAATTACCCAATTTAGCAAGACACACTAAGCAAAGCTATATATTACAAGCTATGAGCTACAAAATTAAATGCAATAAGTAAAGACAAGAAATAACCGCACAAGGACAGAGAGGTTTTTCCCGTGGTATCGAAGATTTGTCGATCTTCACTAGTCCACGTTGAGGAAGCTTGACTCAATCAAGCCGGCTCCACAAATTAAGCATTCCCTCGTAATCACTTGGTTGTTCTTCCTCCTCTCCGGAGTTGGTGAACAGACCAATCTGGCCGTCGGGTCTCTTCACAAGCTTCTTGAAGAGATCACCGCGCAATCTCCGCCAAGTCGTCTAGGTGCCGACAAGAACCAAGAGAATAGACCTTGACCTTCACTTGATGGCAATCAAGAGCCAAAGGATCAACTAAAATGCAATGCTCTTGGTTTTGCTCACAACCTCACAAATGTGTGCAAAGAGAGGAAATGAGGAGTGAGAGGAGTGCTCAGAGCTCAAATGAATTGAATGAATGCTCAGCAACACGTCCTTGAGCTGGTGGGGGTGCATTTATACCCCTCACAACCAAATATGACCGTTATACAAAAATTTCAGAACAATCAGGGAAATCGGAACTTCCGCCGTGTAAGGTGCGGAACTTCCGCTCTTCAATCGAGTGCACTGTAACGGTCATTACAGTGGGCCTTAAATGCTCTGATCTAGCCGTTTGATTTATGCGCGGAACTTCCGCCAACTAAATTTCGGTTCTTCCGATAATCGGAAGATCCGCTCATTCCATGGCGGAACTACCGCACTTGCGAAAATGGCTAAGTCCCTAAAAAGGGTACTCTCTGGAAAAAACGGACCGCAAATATTTCGAAGCAACCGATAATCGGAACTTCCGCTCGTATCATGGCGGAACTTCCGCGCTTCGAGAAATCGGCTAAGTCCCGAAACGGGTGCTCTCTGGAAAAATCGAACCGCAAACATTTCGGAAGAACCGCATAGCGGAAGTTCCGCAGTGTCAACGCTGGAACTTCCGATTATGTACCGAGAAAAAGATTTTGCTTTTGAGACCATACCAAAAGAGCATGCATGATCCTAAGTTGATCCAAAGACATAATGAAGTGCTTTCAAGCAACTAAACAAGCTCCCCCTTAATAGTACGACATTTATCCTAAAATCCGGTCTTCCTTCATACTCCAAAGACCGGTAAAATTCAAAAGAGGTCCTAGTCTATTTGTACCTTGCCTTTGAGACCAACTCCATCTTCTCAACATTCTTTGACATGCAGCTCCTTGATTTGACTTTGTCATTTAGGACTATGCCTTGTAATCACTTCAACAAACATATTAGTCCCATATTCACATAATGTCATTAATTACCAAAATACATTTTTAGGGGCCTAGATGCTTTCACACGACCAGTGCAGTCTCGATTGCGAGGAGTGGAATGCCAAAAGGGACCACGAGAAGGGGGAGGAGGAGCGCCGCATCAAAGAGCACAACGAGCATAACTGGCGAGAGACGCAAGCTCATCTTGAGACGTGTAGGCGTAGTGAGTGCGAGGCTCGCGAGAGGGAGCTCGAGAAAAAGGGGAAAATGACGGCCAAGGCAGCCGGCGAGGAGTGCAACACCGAGCTCGCAAGGAAGGGCGAATGGCCCCGGTCCACGCAGTAGGTCGAGTAATTCCATAGTAGTCCCCGTAGGTCGAATTGGTTTCTATTCCAAAAAGACACATATGTTTCGTGGGAGTACTTTGGTATGTTGCATCATGTATGATGTTGTTTCTTATCCACGTAGCCAAACTCTGTGCGTCGTGCAATCCCCAGCTTTATTATAAAGTATATTTTTATTCGCAACTGCAAATCTCGTCGTTTTTTTACATTCAATTCTTCACGTAGCAAGACATCCAACAACATATAAAAATATGTGTTTTAGTAGTAGGCACGAAATGGTCTACGACCCCAAAGTGATAACAAGCACCACCTATCATTGCAATAGGATGTCTACGCATCTTTCATCAGCGGTACTGTCTACCGTATGTTCATCCTTGTACATCATGTTGTACCACACAATTCACATATTAGTCAATGTTTCCAAAGATGCAATATGTATCAGTTCTACCAAATGCGTTCTACAAGTGTACATACATTCAAATAATTTTCTCGAGCCGTACGAGGGGAAAACCACCTCAACGTTTCTAGGGGGCATTGTTTAGCTACATCTATCCACATAAGCTATCTATCGAATCGTTGCAATTGATGCTCGACCTCCAATATAGGAAAGAGATAGGAAAAGTAGGTTTCTATGACCCCCCAAAAAAAATCAATTTCAAAACTTGTCTCTTTACAAACAAAACATGAGTTACAATCCAAGGAATTTAATTTGGATCAGACGGATTAATCGAGAATCGAAATTCCATAATTTTAATTCCATAAATCCATAAAACAAGTCCAAATTAAATTCAATCACGAGCTTAATTCATAATTTAGAAATCCAAATGCAATCACATATGCAAAAGCAAATCACGTTAGCCCCTATCACGCCAACTCTCAATGCATGATACGTTGGCCCTGTCACGCTAACTACAAAGGTGTGACAAGGGAGAACTGTCACGTCATGAGTTCTGACGTGACAGATGCCACGCAAGCCCTCCATGCTGGTACGACGTACGACTGAGGGTTTGCGTGACAGCTTTGGCCACGCCGAGATCGGTGGCGTGACCACGCAGCTTTGGTCACGCCGAGATCGGTGGCATGACAACACGGTTTGATCACGCAACGGGTGGTGGCGTAGGCAAATGGGTTAGAATTAGAAATAAAGTTCGCTATGAGTTAACTTTAAAATAATATTTTAAAAAAATAAATAATAATAAATCAAGCATCATTTGTTTTTTTAGTTTTTGCATTACATTATTGACCAAACCAGCTGAGTTACCCTCTTCCCATCGATAGTTGCCCAATTTTGGTCGCACTGAGCATAGTGTAATTGAGCGGTGGCGCGATACACCAGAAACAACGCACCTTCGTTTGTTGAAGACCTTTGTCCGAATGAACAGTAAACTTCCTAAATTGTGAACATACTTCAATAGAGTTAACCTGTGTAAACGGTCTCCTACCACAATTACTAAGATGTCAACTATATTAAATATGGAAGCACGCCACAAATGATAAACATTTTTTGAAATGCTTGGTCTTTACCTGAGCAGCAACATTTCTGCGCGCTCTAACACATACCTTAACAGGCACCAACACAATGATCTCGTACCATAATTGTCTACGGACCAATGGTAGATGAGTTGAATTTTGAACTAAACCGACGTACTAATCTCAGCAAAACCCAGTGAGGTTAGATTAGTAAAGAGTTGGAAACTGGTACCCCATGCTGTGTGCGGGTAGATTTCTGAGCTATGTTCGTAACTTCAGAATATCGCGCAGTTAAAGTCCGGGAAAACCCGCTTAAGCCGAGAGGCCTTCTAATTGGCAGCTCCAAAACGAACTCGACGACCCGTCCTCCCCTCCCCTTCCCCATCTCGCCGCCGCCTTCGCCACACGCATCTCCCGATCTCGCCATCGCCATGGAGGACGACGACGAGTTCGGCGACCTCTACACCGACATCCCCTTCCCCGGCTCCGCGCCCTACAAGCCGGCTTCGGCCGAAACCCTAACCCACGCAGCCCCAGCCCCAGCCCCAAACCCTAATCCTACGCCGACCCGCACCTCAACCGACGCCGTTGCGGACGACGACGACGACTGGCTTCTAGGCGGGAACGACCCCGTAGCCGGGGTCGACCCGACCGCTGACTGGGCCGACGAGGACGACGATGGCGGCACACCCCCCGCGAAGCGCGAGGTTGCTGCGAAGCCGTCCCTCGCCGTGGAGGAGCCCGATCCGCTCATGGGGGGCGGCGTTGGCGACTCCGGGGCGGCTATACCGGGGCTCTCGTCGTCAGCGGCAGCCGGTGCAGCGGGGAGCGAGGAGTGGGATAGCGACAGCGAGGACGACATCCAGATCGTGCTCAACGAGACGGCCGGCCGGCGGAGGCTCGGGGAGGACGAGGGCGACGACGAGGACGGTGAGGACCTCGTCATCGTCGCCGATGGCCCCCACATCCCCGGTATGGAGGAGCAGGATTGGGGGGAGGACGCGGCAGCAGCGGGGCCGGAGGGGGAGAGGAAGGAGGGCGGTGAGCCTGGGAAGGCTGCGGCGGTGCCCAGCGGGAGGATTGGGTACAGTGGCGGCGGCCAGGGATTCCACCCGCAGCACCATTCCATGTTCAAGGTCAGTTATTTGGGCCAAGAAGCCGTACGATGCTCTCGGGCCACCCCCACAGAGGGAGACAGCGTAAACCCGGTTGCAACTCACTATGCTTTACGTTGTACTGTGTAAACTTCTTACCATGTTTAGTTTCTTTTTTATATTATTTTGCATTCTTGCTGAGTGACAATGTAAACTGTAAATGCATTTATTAACATACAAAGGAAGAAAAGAAAGGAAATACAATGATTTTGCATTTGCTATCCTATGCTTTCATATAGCAACTTCGAAGATTTGAGCCTTCTTAACGTGTGATCTTTGTGCTGGAGTTAATTCTTGGTGTAGTTGGTGAAGTTGTTATCAAAGATGGTGGTGTTGACGCTTAATGGTTAAGCTTCAAGTCAGTAACTTCATTTCAGATGCAGATGTGATATGTATGAAGCCAACCATTTTGAAGAATGATGCCATCATTGCACGCTAGGAGATGTGAGAAAGAGTGCAGCTGGTCCAATTTACCAATATCATTGTTGCCTAGAAAGAAACAAGGGCACAAATTAGTTGATATAATCTAGCACAAAGAGCAGTCACTATGTGGTTCCTAAGCTTGACCATCAAGCCAAAGTTTCAGGCTGTCTCCTAAAAATGTTATCGCTATGGACGCACCTACTCAAGTTACAATACTCCTTGGTCATGCGTACTCGAGTCAATCTCCCTGCCTGTAGGGTCAGATATTCCAAGTTAATTTTGTTTACGTCAAACTCGACAGCAGAAGTCTCAGGCAAATTGGCAATCAATTGCTGATGGATGTGTTTTCCTTACCTTGCTACCAACAAAAATATGCACCCTATTTCTGGTTGGGGAAATAGTTTAACAATCCCATGCTGAGCCTATTAGAACTAATGGTCTTTTGAGAGAGGTTAGACCCTATATGATCATAGAACTGTAATTAAGACTTTGATGACTCAACACTAGTTGTAACTATTGTGTTTGTTGCTAATGTAACAACACAAAAATCACTGGGGAATTTTGTTCCATGGATCTCTGCCTGAATATCACTGTTCATTTTGAGCTCTAACATAGCAAAATCAATGCTACACAATATAATCACGGCCTAATGACTTGGGCATTTTTGGATCAAATCGTATTTTGTTGTCTTGAGTTGTCTAGGAAACAATTTGCATTAACTTCTTTTTGTTTTTTAGAAGGGAAACTTCAGTTTCTACAGTGTGTGTGAGATTAGATAGTAGTAGCAGACATGTGCCGTTTATCTTGAAAACATAAATTGTTTATCAAACCTCTTATGTGGGATAAAAAACATTTTTATGCACACCACGCTTGTGTAAATCATTTCAAAATCTTACAGCTACGGGGAGCATGGAAGCCTCAATTGAATATCGATAACCGTTTTAGTTCAAGTTTATTTCAACGAACTGAATGATTTTTTGCATTCTGTGTATATGATTAGATTTGTATTTATCATGTCTGCTCATGGCTTGTTTGTTGGTAAATGGATGATGTTAAGTACTCAAAAAGTTGTCTGTTGAGCCATGAATTGTTTGCCCTTTTCCGGTTTCGTTTTTTTTTTTTTTTGATAAGCCTCCTCTTATGTTTATGTTGTTGATTCCTGCCTTACTCTTGCAGTATGTACGCCCTGGCGCTACACCTGGGGCTCCAGTAGGTGGTGCTCCTGGTGCTCCTGGTCAGTTCCGTCCTCCTGGACCTCCGGGCCCTTTCTCTGGCCGAGGAAGAGGTGACTGGAGACCTGGTGCTGGTAGGGGCATGAATAAAGGTTTTCATTCAGGCTACGGAATGAATCCATGGGGTGGTTCAGGTCGTGGTTTTGGTGGTGGACTAGATTTCACACTTCCTCCCCACAAGTAAGCTAACTGGTAGACATGCTAATAATAATAGTTACATTTCTGGAATTTTTTTTTGCTCCCTTACTGTAAATTCTGTTGCAGTTGTGAACGTCCATCTATGTTATTTGTTGACCCATCTTTTATTATAAATTCTGCCGTCGTTGCGTAAAAAATTCTGTTGTAGGGCTTAAGTCCATAACAGGCAGCTTATAGCACTAATCTTGAAATGCACTGTCTTGAGAGTTGGGCATCCAGCTGCACAGTTGATCTCATGAAGTGCACTGAAACCAAGTCTTCTATGAATTGCATTATGCAAGCAGCCAATCGCTGCTCATGTTGATTAGCATAATGTTTTGGCACTTGGCAGATAGGAAGAACTAAGAACTAATTTCCACCTTATGCTGTAATATAAGGTACTTGAAGTTGGACCGGTGCTTCAGGTTATATCATAGTAGCTCTATCTTTTATGTCAAAGAGCCCAATTGACAATCAATAATTAAGACAGTAGATCATAGGTGGTGGCTAGATTTTTTGTGCATGTTCTGGCATTAAGATTTGTGAACTGGGATTAATTTATTTGCAAAAAAATTGTGGCAATATATTAAGTCCTAAGTCATGTAGGCAATAATCTCCACGACAAGAAAAAGGTAACTTACAGGGGGGGGGGAAATACCGCAGAACCTTTTATCAGTCTTAGACTCCCTTGTAATCAACTAATTACTAAGAAATTGCATTTATGAATTCACGTTTCATATTAGAAAATAGCGTGACAAAATAATTCACATGACACGGAGAAATATCATTTCATACTAGAAAATTATGTGGTCTATGTAGAATGAAATTCAGTGTATACAATATATGCTACTCTGCATCCCAGGATTAATTTGGATGTATTACTATTTACTCGGAAGGTGGCATGCTTGGTGTTTCAAATATCAACCTTGGGTCTGTTGGAATGAACCCTTGTCTATTCCAATGGGCCTAAAGGTCAAGATATACAAGTTACTTGTGTATATAAATATGCAAAGAACACCCTATACAAGACATATCTAACACCTTCCTCAAACTCACGGTGAATCAATAACACTGAGTTTGTAGAGGTAAAAGCTGTGCTGAGCTCTAGTCTGTGCCTTGATGAAGAAATCTACTAACTGAAGTTCCGAAGGCACATACTGAAGAGCAGTAACGTTGTCCTGCACTTGCGATCTTATGAACGAAGCATCTACTCCAATATGCTTGGTGAGCTCATGTTTCACTGGATCTCGAGTAATGCCGATCGCACCAGTACTGTCTAATAAGAGGAGTTGATGCAGAAGCTGAAACACCAAAATCCTCAAGTAGCCACCGAAGCAAAGTGATCTCAGCTGTCAACGCCGCCATGGCTCGTAACTCAGCCTCAACACTTGAACGGGAAACGTTAGTCCGTTTCTTGGTCTTCCAGGCAATCAGAGAGTAATCAAAGAAAACATAATAGGCAGAAAGAGACCGACGATCAGAGGCGATTAGAAGGATCACTAGCCCAGGTCGCATCAGAGTATGCCTGGAGCTGCAGAGAGCTAGAGTGAGGAAAGAAAAGCGATGACTGATGGTCCCGAGAAGATATCACAAAACACGAAGGTGACTGTAGTGGAGCTAAGTGGGAGAAGAAATGAACTGACTCAGAATGTGAATTGTGTGAGAAATGTCAAGTTGAGTGATTCCAAGGTAGACGGGGCTCCCGACAAGATGGCGGCAGCGAGTGAGATCCTCAAGAGGCTCCCCATCAGTGGGCCAAGGTTGAACACTAAGTTCCATAGGAGAACACCACCATGCGCTGATCAGTGAGACAAGCGTGAGCAAGGATATCCTGAATGTACTTCTCTTGGGAAAGGTAGTAGCCTTCAAGTGTAGATGTGACCTCAATCCCAAGGAAGTAACGAAGATGACTCAAATCAGACATCAAAAACTGCTCTGAGACGCTCCTTGGGGTGAAAACGGTCTGGATACAGGCGGATATTGCTCTTCTCGTATCCTAACCCATATTTTTCTTGGATCGGGCAAGTCGGATCCTCGGGTTATCCGGAGGAACCCATATTTTTTCTCAATTTCGTTTAAATTTGCTTAAAATCAACCAAAATTCAAAATTCAAAATTTGAATTTGTAAATGAAAACTGGATTTCAAATCTCGGGTTGATCCGGATATGGGCACAGGACTGATCCATGTCGGATTCGGGTCAGAAACGGATAAAATTACAAGGATAGTGTGCACAATGCCGCTATTGAACATCTCGTACATGTAATAGTTTATCAATTGAAGTAGATATAGTATATCTCAATTCGATTCAAATTTGACACAAACATCATGAATAAAACCGCTCACAACAATTTCAAAGACAAAGGGATTTGATTTGTATTACCCAAATTAATAGCAGTTGCAGTCATCAACTACCCACTACACTAAATTAGTAAAGCTCCACATGAATTTGACAGTCCTAAGGGCAAACAGCTACTACAGATATAAAACTGCTCACAAGTCACAACAATATCAAGAACACACATGTTGTTAGAAATCCTAGAGATGAATATATGAACCAATGTTGCTGCGAGTACATAAAAATATATCTCCATAGAGAAACAAGCCAAGCTACCAAAATGAATAATCTACACAACACACAATCAAACAACATGTGGCGGTGAGGGCACTCGGGTGGAGGAGGATGTGGCGGATGCGGCGGCGGGGGCAATCGAATGGAGGAGGATGCGGCGGTGGGGGCAGTCGGGTGGAGGAGGATGCGGAGAGGGGACGACGTCGGGGGCAGAGGAGGATGTGGCGGCGGAGGATGCGACAGTGGGGGGATTGAGGAGGATGCGGCGGCCAGGGCGGTAACGATGTGGTGTGGCCTGTGGGAACTGGTGAGGGAGGAGCCGCCGAGGAGGATGCGTCTGGGTGTGGGCGTGTGGTGGGGGCTGACCGACTGAGTGTTGAGTGAGGGTTACGTAAATTGGATGGGCTGGGCTGGGCCCAATTTTACTCATTTGTTTTCCAGATATCCGACTAAGAATTCTCCTGATATTCGGTTCCCTCTCGGATTTGCCTGATATTGCTTGCTCCGTATCCGGCCCTGAATCCGGATTCAACTATCCGGATCCGGTCGAATAATAAAATTTATTCCCGAATCCGGTCCCGCCTGGATCTGGCGGGAAATACCCGACCGTTTTCACCCTAGATGTGTACCGAGTCATCCCCAACAATGATCATATCATCCACATAGAGAAGGAGGAGTGTCCCACCCCGAGGAGGTGTGTACAAGCAGGGCAGGGTTGTGATCACCGACGGAGAAGCCGACAATAGTGATAACAAAGGAGAAGCGGTCAAACCAAGCACGAGGGGCTTGCTTGAGCTCATAGAGAGACGAAGCGACAAACCATACCAGCAGGGACAAAATACCCAGGGGAAGTTGCATGTAGACCTCACGCGGCTCGCCATTAAGAAAGACATTCTTGACGTCCAGCTGAGAGATGAGCCACTGTAGAACAGAGGCCACAGCAAGGAGTGTGAACAATGGTTATGTGGGCAACATGAGTGAAGGTCGTGACTACGACCATGCTCCTGCTGAAAACCACGCGCCACAAGACGAGCCTTGTAGCGTTCAACAGAACCATCCGAGCGGGTCTTGATCTTGTACACCCACTTGCACGTGATAGAAGTGATGTGTGCAGGTAAGGTAACAAGATCCCAAGTAGAGATGGCCAGATGGGTCGTGCTTCCTAGGTTGGCTCGAAGCACGAGAATATTGGCCCGGCCCGAGCATGACACTACCCACACTGTAGCTGGGCCGGGCCAGCACGGGCCGACGAGCTGTGTCGTGCTTGGGTCTCCACCCTAGCCCAAATAGTCTTTTTTTAATATATATGTGTGTGTGTGTGTGATTTTATTTTCATTTCTTAATATTTATATGTTTTTATTTTCATTTTTTAATACTTACATGGTTTTATTTTGTAGTTTTTTAATTTTATATAGTTCATTTTATAAGTATATATATATTTATTTAATTATATATATTTTCTAGGATTTGTTTACATTTTGTCTTTCAAATTTTCATGTCATATGGGCTAAATGGTGACATCGCCCAACAAGCTAACAGTGTTTCTGGTAGTAGACTCAAGACGCTTGATAACCTAGCCTAGCTGTGCCGTGCCTAATAGGGTCGTGCCTGACCTGGTCGGGCCGCCCATTTGGACACCACTAATCCCAAGTGCTAGTACGCTCCAAAACAGCAATCTCCTCAAACATCGCGAGCAGCCACTCAGGGTGAGGAGCAGTCTCATGGTAGGTCGTAGGCTCAGAAGGAGCAGCGGCTGCATAGGTGTAGCGCTCAGGAGGCCTGACAGTGCGACGATCACAAAGATCGTATATGGGAGAAGGTGGAGCAGGATCTAGTAAGGACGGATAAGGGTTGGGAACATGGCCCAACAAAGACGAAGACTCAAGTAGAGGGGTAGGCCGAGGACGGCGAGAGTAGTGTAGGGGAAAGGATGAAATCTCAACAAAAGAGCTCGAAGGAACCTTCGGCAGAGGAAGAACATGTGGAGCCGAAGGAAAGGGAAGTGAAGAAGGTGGAGGTCGAGGCGAAACAGAAGTGGAAAGTTGCGGGTCAGGAAAAGTCAGAAAGGAGATCTACTCAACAAGAGAATCTGAGTTGACAGTAGGGGAACAGGGGTAGTAAGGTCGGGACTCGTCGAAAGTGACATTCTGAGAGATCCTCATCCTACGAGCAACAGGGTCGTAGCAGCGATAACCCTTGCTCGAGATTGCAGCGAAGAAAATACACTCAACTGACTAAGTAGTCAGCTTGGTGCACTCACGAGGTGGAAGAAGGATAAAGCAGACAACCGAAACTGCAAAGGTGACTATACTCTGGAGCACGAACGTAGAGGCGTTCGATAGGAGTAGAATCCTGAAGAGCAGTGGAAGACTGCATGTTGATGAGGAAAGTAGCAGTGGAGACAACCTCAGCCTAGAAGTGAGGTGGAACAGAAGAGGCAAAAATGAGAGCGCGAGCTGTCTCAAGCAAGTGACGATGCTTACGCTCAGAGACCGTTTTGAGCGTGAACACCAAGACGAGTACCGGGGAAGAGTACACTACTCAGCGAGAAAGCGACGCAAAGCAGCAGACAGGTACTCGCCATCATAGTCGGCACAAAACACACGAATGACCAAATCAAACTGAGTGCGAACCATGGCGGCGAACATCTGGTAAATAGAGAACCTGACTGGCTGACTATTAGAAGACATGAAGTAGATCCAAGTATGATAAGAATAATCATCAATAAAGATAACATAGTATCGATGGTCCCCTTTTGAAGCGAAGGGAGCCGGACTCCAAACATCAGAGTAAATAAATCAGAGTAAACAAGATCAAAAGGACGAGTAGAAACAGAATCACTAGAGGGATAGGGGAGCTGCAACTGCTTGCCAAGCTTGCAACCTATACAATGTAAAGAGGTGTCCCAAGAAATAGACCCAAGAACACCACAACCTGTCGGTGATGACAAACATGATCCGCAAAGATAACCCAAACGATGGTGCCACTGAGCGAAGGAAGTAGTAGAGGACACAACAAAAACAGAGGCAGTGATAATGACTGACTGGCTAGTGGAGACAGCGGAAGGAAGGTGCAACCAATCCAGCTCCCAAAGACGCTGTGAATCACGACGCCGAGAGCCAGTACCAAGCAGAGTCCTCGTGCAGCTGTCCTGGACACAACAAGAGTCAGAGTCAAGAACAACACGACAGTCGTTATCAGTGATCTGACCAGCCGACATAAACTGCATAGTAAGCTGAGTAACATGAGAGACTGCAGGAATTTGAAAGGAAGAAGTGGAAAGGGTGCCTCGGCCTGTAACAGGAAGAGAGGTACCATCTGCAATCTAAACAGTGGAAGGAAGAGCTGCGGGACTCACAGAAGTAAGGTGGGTAGAATATGGTGTCATGTGAAAGGAAGCACCAGAGTCCAAGATCCACGGAAACAAGATACCCAACGAGAGAGGAGGCAGAGGCGCGGAGGCGGAGGGCTACTGAGAAGCAAGAGCCAGATGGGCAAAATCCGAGGAGTTTAAGGATGAGCCGACACCGATGCACTAGAGCATGGAGAGGAGCTGTTGCGTGGTGTCACCTGAGGAGCCTTGGCGAGAGGTGCCAGTTCCTGAGTGGGAAGAACCTCCAGAGCCCTTCGGGGGATGTCCATCCCAGCGATCCTGGTCTCTCCTCCGCTTGTAGCAGTCTTGGTACCTGTGGCCATCATGTTGGCAATAGGCGCAATGGAGACCCACAGTAGAGACGGCAACCATGGTGCAACAGTAGCTGGAGGGACCATGGTCGTTGATGGAGGAGCAGGTGCTGAAACAGACAAGATAGCCTGCATCTGAGCCGCTCCACCATGACGAGTCTACTTAGCACGAACACTCGTGAGGCCTCCACTAAGCTCGGGCGCAGGTGGGGAGCCAGGAGCTGAGCATGCACGGTCTCAAACTTAGGCTGAAGACGCGTCAAGAAGTCATAGAGACGGTGTCTCTGGTGAGCGCGGTGCCACACACAGCAGGGACAAGTTCGACAGACATCCGGCCCCAGAGCGTCAAGCTGATGCCACACGTTAGACAACTGCTGGTAGAAGTCGTCCACGGTGGCATCGTGCTGCTGAAGGGAGTGCGCCTGGTGCACGACGGAGAGGTACATAGCATCACTCGTCAGTTGGTAGTGAGCTTGGAGGCGCTTCCACATCAGCTATCGTCGGCAGCTTCGCCACATCCATGAAGATGGCCACGGGCATGTAGTAACCAGGATGGCGGTAGCACGGGCTTCGGCATCTTGCCATCTCCGTAGGCATGTAGCTCAGACTGGTAGAGCTCAATGGCCTCCTCTAGAGCAACAGTGGTGGCCTCCTGAGCAGCTTGATCCGCACCAGCTGAAACAGTAGGCAGAACTGGCGGCGTAGGGCGAGTGGATAGGATTGCTCGCCGGTGAGGTGAAACCTCAGGTGAACAACCCACTCTCGGAAGTTTGTCCCGTTGAACCGAATAGGTGGGAGCGGGATGACGAAGGAGCCATCGGCGGTCTCTATCAGTGGAGACTCGATCCGCGTGGGGTGGAACAGAAAACGACATCGAGACGAAGTCGGGGTGGCCAGATCCGGAGTAATGCCGACTCGGCTCGGCTCGGAGGAGATCCGGCGGCCCGGGAGCAGATCCGGTGGCCCGAACCTCAGGGGCGGCTGGAGGCGATCTCGAGGCTCGGGGCAGCGGGATTCTACGGCGGTGGATCAGGGGAGGCTGTCTCGAGGCGGCGGGGTAGATCCGGCGGCGAGAGCTGGCAGCGATGGCGACAGACGGCTGGGCGTGGGAAGGCGAGCTCGGGCGACAAATGACAGAGTAGAGCCGACGGCCCGGGAGCTCGGGGCGGCGTCGGGGTGGCTATGGCGCTGCGCGTTGGAGCGACAGCGGGGCGACACGTCGAGGCAGAGGAGCTTGACTCTGAGAAGGAGGTGGCGGTGAATAGTGGACTGTGGGCTAGGGTTAGGGTTTTTGGGAGATCCACAACTCTTATACCATGTTAGAATGAACCCTTATCTATTGCTGTGGGTCTAAAGGCCAAGATATACAAGTTACATGCGTATGTAAATATGCAAAGAAGACGCTATACAAGACATCTAACAGGGTCATGTCTTGAGTGTACTTAAAACTTTTAAAAATGTAATACATGCATTCCGTAATTGGCCAAGCTTTTTACTGCACACTTAATACTCAGTTTGTTTAGAAACAGGTTCAATTGAAATATTATGTATTTATGCAATCATGTACAATTGGAATATATTCACCAAATTTGTAGATGTACTTTTATTGATTCATTGCACACGAGCAGTCTTAAAGGCAAGAATTGGACGTTAGGTGTGTTATTTTAAAATTCTCTGGCAACTGGACTTGGAGCTGTGAATACACTTTCTCAAATCTCAAGCACGCAGTCTCAATAGAATAAGAATCGTAGAATAGGATTTTAGGATGGAATCAAGGAATCCTTGGTATGCCTTCTGTTGTTATTTTAGTTACATCTGGAGAACAATTCTATTTTATGCTCATTTATTATTTTTCTTCTCCTAAAGACAATTTATTTGGCCCAGGACAATTTTTGATATTGACACTGATGCCACATTTGAGGAGAAACCATGGAAATACCCTGGTGCTGATATTTCGGATTTTTTTAACTTTGGACTTGATGAAGAGAAGTGGAAAGACTATTGCAAGCAGCTGGTGAGTCCATTTTTAACATTTGGTAGCGTACATAGTTTTTTTTCTTTTGTTTTTCATTTGTAACTATTAGTATATTTTGTCACCAGGATCAACTAAGATTGGAGTCCACAATGCAATCTAGAATACGGGTGTACGAAAGTGGGCGCTCAGAACAGGTTTTCTATAATACCATTTCGCAAAACATCGATCTATGCTATCTGTAGACTCTTGTGGTGAACAATCTTTTATTGGTTTGCATTCAGGACTACGATCCAGATTTGCCACCAGAGCTAGCCGCTGCTACTGGTCATCATGACATTTCTGCTGAGAATCGTAATAAAGCAGACAATGGGCATACGGATTTCAGTGCCCAGGGAAGAGTTCCTACAAACATGCGGCCGCCAATGGTATAAAGCTCCCTCTCTCTCTGCTATTTTTGTATCTTTCTTGCCATGGATAATTCTCCCATGCTTTCTCAAGCTATGTTTTTACAAATTATATAGATGGTTACTTCTCTGCACTCACAAATCCTGTTGTACACTTGTACGTATGCCACAAATCAATGTTGACACACTCAGCCAGGTTCTTCTTTTCAATAGTCGTGTGACTTTGGCGGCTATCCATTTTATAGTTCGAATTATTTTCTTTTCAGTGACTACTTAGAAGTGTTGGTTTGATCATGCAAAGCCATTACAAATCCATAGGTTTGTTTTTATTATTGCGTGTGTGCGGATGTTACTGTGTACTCTTCATACGGATAGTACTGGCATCCACCAATTTTTAAAATCTCCAATTATAATGAAATATGTCTGTGTTTTTAGCCATGCAACTTCATACATGCATAGTGTTAATTTCTCATTTTTCCATGCCAATCTGTTTAAATTATGTAGTTATGTGAGTTTTCTCTCCAGATGACAGGAAGACCTATACAAGTTGAAACTGGTTATGGAGAACGCTTTCCATCTATTGATACACGTGTACCTCGAATGCGTGAATCAGATTCTGTTATAGAGGTAAAATGTCATCATAATTTGGCATATGTTATATTTCTTCTCACTTGGAGCAACTTGTACTGTTCTTACTGCATGTCAGTTGATCAGTATGTTCTGCTCTTCAATTGTAATTTGTAAGCATTGCCCCGCTTTTCAGATTGCGTGCCAGGGTTCATTGGATGATCCAACAGTTGATGATAGTTCACTGGACCAAACTGAGAAGGATTCTCAAGGAGGTAATAAAAGAACCCATGGTGTCGAGGAGGGCAGGCCATATGCATCAGAGAAGATGAATAATTCTCCTCTTAATCCCACTTTGGGAAAGGCAGAGCATACGAAACGGTTGCCTATTTCATCTGAAGGTGATATGTTCGCCACAGATGTCCATGGCTGCTCCCCTCCCAGCTACAAAACAAGGGGTTCTCCTTCTCATGGAGTAAGGTATGACATATCTGCAAACTCGTGTGCGCACTAGATAACTTGTTAATGTTAACTAAATTATTTACTATAGTCAATGGTCCCGTGATCCCATCAATGTACTTCCATGATGAGATCACCACGTCTCTTGTTCAGCATACTTGACCAGATTATGGCCAAGATGTTCTCACCTACAGGGCCAAGTAGCCAACAATTCATCCCACTATGATACCCCTTGAACCACTATTCACATGCACAGTTACATCTAACTCGTTGATTTCCATCCTATGATGTGATGGTCCATAACTCCATATTGCATTTGGATACACAAATCCTGCAGTACTGCGTTAGTTTCTTGCCCAACTTGAGATGCTCAGGATCTGGACTCTGGAGATCTTGAAATGATATAGCTGTTCGTTTTTTCTCTGCCTATGCACTACTCTATTTCTTGCATCTTTTCTTATTGTTTCATTAACTTATTTTGCACTTTGGTTCTCTTAAATAGCTTTCCACATTACTTCCTTCAACTCTTTGTTTTTATTTAAGTTATATTTCTAATGCTTACCCCCAAATTGTTCTTTAAAGGCCATTGAAAGGAAGCTCACTTGGTGTAAACTCTAGCCGAGAAATCGAAAGCTCCAATGAAGTATTACCTCTCCAAACAACATCCTCAAAGAGACACTGTGATTCTCAGAGAGAGAACAACTCTGTTGAGGGCTCAGAAACTAATGATGTCTCAGAAGGGTTGCCTGCTGCTGCTGATGAAGCAGCAGATGAGCAGAGTAGAGAAGATCAGTTTGATGATAATGATGATAGGCTTGCTTTGGTTGATAGTGCTGAAGCGGATGGTGATGATGCTATCTCAGATCATCACACAGTTAGTGAGACAAATGAGGGTGATAACCTGGTTCATTCTTGTAAACAGCGGAAACTGATTTCTAGGGTTGAGCAGCCCACTGGACACAATAGTAGTGACCAGGACGAATTGAGGACACTGAATAGTGACAATAGTAGAGGGAGGTCTGTTAGCAGCAAAGATCATCAGAAACGCCTTGAATCTGGTGAAGAAGTTCTGCAAGATAGGCGATCCAGGCGAGTAAATGATGTAAGAAGGCATCATGAGGGAGAAGAACACAATTCCCGCCGAAAGGATGAGTACCTTCGAGATGTCAAACCAGACGTAGAAAGGGCACATTTGGCCTCCAGAGGTAGGGAAGATATCCATCACCCTTATGCGAACAGAGATCGGGACATACGTGGTAGAAGTTATGATAGGGTAAGAGACACCGAAATTTGGCAGAGGAGAGAAGACAGTGTTCACAACAGAAGAACTAAAGAGGAAGATTTGAGGCTCGAGTACAATGCTGAAGTTGGTGCAAGGCATAGAAATAATGTGAGGCCCATTGATAGGAATGACAGGGATGAAGATCCTCATGCAAGGAAACGGTTGGATGATGGTGACTGGAGGGGCTCTAGACAAAGAGAGCGTGGTGATATGGTTTTAAATCGTCGTGAAAGTATAGATGATTCTCATATCAAGAGAAAGAAGGATGAAGAGAACATGAGGAGAATGAAACCTGAGAATGAAGATGCAATGCACGGTTATAGAGCAAGGGATGATCCGAACAGAAGGAAGAGAGAGAGGGATGATGGAATTGATCAGAAAAGAAGAGATGATAGTGTTAGGAAGCGGGAGAAGGCTGATGATCGTTATTATGCCAAGCACAAAGAGCACAACTGGCGACAGAGAGAAAGAGAGGACAGGCAGAGGCCTAAGCATGAAAACACACTGACCCTTCAAAGAGAAGAAGGAAGAGGAACTGGTCGGGGTGGACAGATTATAGATGATAAGTTAGGCAGTAGTGGTAGGAAGAAGGATGAATCAAGATCTGCAGTATCAAGCAAAGAAACCCAAGAGCGCAGCAGACAAAACGAGCCTGTGAGGAGAGATCAGGGTGCAGAAGAAAACAGCTTGCAGAATAAAGGGCGTTCTGATGTACATCCATGCGATGACAGTTCAAATAACAGTGAAAGGAACTCCAGGCAAGAAAAACTAAATAATACTCATGAGAATAATCGTCCATCTGGCAGTTCTGATGTTCGCCAGGTGAGTAGGGATAGGTACAGGGAAAGCACAAGAAAGGGCAGAAGTTCTGAGCCTAATGAACAAGATCTTCACAGATCGAGCAAGAGGAGGCGTGAAGACCATGAAAGCCATCGCAGCGGGAAGGTATGAAGTTCTCGTTGAAAGTAACTTTTGAAAGGCATAGGTACTAGAAGTTCAGTCGATTGGCTACCAGAAAGGTGGTAATGAAAGTATGAGACAGCTAACTTTGAAACAGATTAGTGTCTTTTCAGCTTGAAGCTCTGCAGATTTTATACCTACTGTTGTTACAAAAGATCTAGTACAAAATAGTATGTGCTTATGGTAGGATGTATGCTTGATTCCTTAGGGATTTTACTTCAATACTGCTTGTGGTGGTTGTTTCAAGAGAAATGGTGTTACATCTTTGGTGAGAAGTTGGTATTTCATGTAGTCATCTGGGCCCGTCGGTAAATTTGTTTACATAACTCTTTTCCTGAGTGTTTTATTTTTTTTTCGGCCAAAGATGTTAGGTATCCTAATATCCAAGTACCACTTTTTTTAGTGCATTTGTTAAGTTGAATATGGTTAGATTTGTTAGTATGCTTATATAGTTATATTACTGGTTGAGTGCCCTTGCAATGCACTGCAATGGATTCCAAATAAACCATATCATATTCTCCAAAAACAAAATAAAGTAATATATTTGTAAGTATAGCCTATGCTTTGCTATGTGGAACTTGATGTGGTAACGTAATAAATCCAATAACAAAGACATCCAAAATAATCAAATAGCATGGTTACACACCGAAATGAAGTGGTGGATTGGTTTGACAAGAAATTAAAACATGTGGTGTTTGCCATAGTCAAGAACAACTCATAGTTGGCCAGCATGCTTGCAGCTTGCTGAGGTTGAGGTTGAGGTTAAGGTTGAGCTAGTGATCTCACAGTGGCGATGAGTAGCCCTGCAGTTGAAGAGTGGTCAACATGAGGGTTTATTAGTGTAGTAGTACCATATAGATCAGCAAAACAACTAATAAAGAACTAGTCAGATACTTACAAGGTAGATTTTCCCCTTAGGGACATCAAGGCAGGATGTCAACAACAGATTTGACAAGCAGAAACACAATACAAGAAAATGAGTAACTATAATACATTTATGTGTATTTTATGCACTTCACATAAATTTTTTCCACCATCTAGTACTCATCCTACAAGTGGTAGTGGTGGGAGGTGGGAACAAATATAGGGACGGGAAAAGTGGCGAAACTTATTGTTGCCAAAGGTTGTTTGTACTTTGTGCCATAGCCACTCCAAAAGAAATTCTCATTAAGCATTCAACATTTTGTACATACACACCGGTCTGATGCAATCGTACACCGTGGATGATATTCATCATTCACGGTGGTGGCTGTCGAGTGTGGCAGTGGTTGATGAGTGGGGTGGTGATGGTCGTTGGACATGATACACAATGGGCACCTAGTCTGGAGCGAGCAGTTACAGACTGTTGTTGAGCTGTGGCTATTAGGGGAGCAACTGGTCTATTGCCTGACACTGTGGCAGTCGTTGGGTGAAGTGGAAGAAGATAGAGGCTAGAGTTTAGATCTAGACTCTGATACCATGTTAGATTTAGGGAGAGGAGAGGAATTGGGGCTGAATTGTTCATTCATTGCAAGAGCCTAAAGGGCTATATATAGTGTACAAGAAACCCTAGACAATTACATAACTACCCCTAACACACACATGACCAATGATCTCTAGAGAAGTATTCCGGTGAATTTTCATGTTGTTTACAGAAGTTCAATAAACAATATGAAAATATCAGTTGCTGAGCCAGAATCTGGGGGTCTATGCATTATATTTCCACCCCTAAAATTTAGCTTTTCCCCTTTTTATGTACTAGGCAATGTAAAAAAATCTGTTGTCTGGTCCATTGCTCCATCCACCACTGCAAAAGATGTACCCCTTGATTTCTGGTGAGTTGTGATGCATTTAAATCTTTGTTGTGTTGGTTGCAAATTGACACATGCATTTATTGATTGAGTGCAATCGGCCACTAGAAACTTCACTTAAAATTAAACCAGTATCTATGTTTTCAATGACTGCGGACTACGCACTTCGTGATTTGTTTGGATAATTATCGCATGTGCTAAAATTACTTGCTACTGCAATTTTTTTAATAGAACATACATATGAAGGAACACTTATAGCTCTGGTTTTTAATGCATTTAGTCACATGGTTAAGAATCATTTGTCTGTGGTAGATGCGATCCATGTGGACACTCATTTGGATTGATTTATGTCATGTGTCGTCTGCAACATTTTTATCTCTGTGACATGAAAACTACAAAAGCAAGACACTGGTAAAATTAAGGAGCATAGCATTTTTAGAAAGAATTTACTGCTACATGAAAACTGTAAAAGCACAACACTGGTAAAATTAATGAGCATATGATTTTTTAGAGAAAACAATTACTGCTTGGTGGGCTTATGTTTTCAGATATTTCTACAACTCTTTGCATTATTCACCCTCCTCAACACAAATGCAAATAAAATTTTGTATAGGTTGAGATGAAAGGAGTGAGCGAGCAAGAAAATAGTAGGGATCATGCTGCGTCATCCAAAAAGAGCCAGAATCCTCAACCACATGATTCATTTGTGAAACAAGGGGAAGAAGATATATCAGATGATGAAAACCACGAGGATTCAAGAAGAGGTCGCTCTAAGTTGGAGCGATGGACAAGCCACAAAGAGATAGATTATAGTAGTATTGATAATGAAGCTACGAAGACATTTTCTTCCATCAAAGCTGATGGTCAAGCTCCCACTGCTGACGAGCTAGGTAAATCTGAAGTTTCTGCTATAGCTGGTAATTCAGACCCCAAGAGTAGTGGTGATAATGGACAAACATCTGACAAGGCGACCGAGGAGCGTGACCGACATCTAGACACTGTCGAGAGGCTCAAGAGACGAAGTGAGCGTTTCAAACTTCCCATGCCTGGCGAGAAGGAGGCACCACAAAGCAAAAAGATGGATACTGAAGCGCAGCTTCCCCAGAGTGAATCTTCTGCCGCTGATATGGAAGTGAAGCCAGAGCGGCCGGCTCGCAAGAGGAGGTGGACTGGGAGTTGATTGGAGCTTGGAAGCACATCTGAAGAAGTTACTGCAGATCTCATGGCAGATGTTCACACTTCACACCATGCCTTTTCTGTTACAATTGAAAGTTGAATTGATGTATGATTTTACTGTTTAACTTATACCTGTACGTGTAACCATAGACATGTTGATTTGTGGCTGGGAACTGGATACTGTATTTTTCCCCATTCCTTTCCCCTTATGATCCAGGTGGCCTAAAATGTGTGGCACTGGTGCCACCGGATTCCGGATAGTTATGAGGTTTTTATGGGAAGCAGTCGCCTTGGGGTTTCCCAGTTCAGTCGGCCGCTGCTTTGACAACAAATTCTCTGGGTTTCCCAGGAGCTACATTTTGAAGAAGCTGGAGTGGCAATGCTGCAAGTTGCTTTCGTATGAACTCCAGCTGGCCTGGAAGAACAAGATTTTGTATCATTCTTGTATCTGTGCTACTTAGAGCTACGGTGTGATGCTGGTGCAGAAGCAGCCGATTTCAGGAATGCATCCCGCTCATGGATACTGGGTGATTGAGGACCAAGAGCTAGGGATCTCAGAACTGATATGACTACTAATTTGTATGCATAACATTATCATAGATATGTACATTCTGATAAACCTAATTACTGGCGTGCATAAGATGCAACAAGAGCGTACGTAGTCGTAGAGCTGCTGCATGCTGTACTTAATATTTTGGACGGAGCAATAATACAGCTGCAGGAAGTACTAGGTAAAGGGAAATGATTGTTTGTCTTGTAGATTAGCGATGTGTGTAATTAGTTCTTGACTTCTTGTGGAATTTTTCTTCTTATAGTAACTTTATGGCACAATCTATGACCTGATCGAGTTTTAGCACTTCAAATTGCATGCTTAGTTTCTAAGTTTTTTCTGGGAAGTGGCTCGCAGTCTTATTCGTTCTTATGGCGTGTTGAGAACGAGCTTGCCTAGTGCTTTGCTCTCGTAATTAAGTCTGCACATTGCAACTTTGGCCCTCTTCGCTGGTACTGCTCCTAGTAAGAAAGTGCCATGCTCTCCTGGAATCTTGGCACATTGAAGCACTTTCCAATTTACGGAGAGAGAGAGAGAGAGAGAGAGAGAGAGAGAGCTGGCCAAACGAGCTGTGCGGACGGCCCGATTCACTGTTTATGGGGTGCACCTTACGATGAAGGCTCGTCTTTTATGGGCCAACACTCAAGCATGGTGGACCAATGAAGGCTCGTCGGACGGCTCAAGCACTTGGCGATTCATACTCAAGCATGGTGGATGAAGGCTCCTTTGTATGGGCACGACTCAAGCATGGTGGACTAATCCGGTATGCACGGCAATCAGCTGCGGCCAGGCCAGCACGGCCACAAGACGGCCCGAGTGGCCTGCGTGCGCCAGTGCAAGGGAGAGCCAGAGCCGGGAAGCCGCTAGGTCGGCAATGCCGCGATGGTGAGGGAGGGAGGAGGATGGTGGTGTCGACCGTTGGCTCGGAGGAAGGGGATGGTGGCGAGGCTGGCTCGGGACAGGAGGCTAGGAGGAGGGCGGTGCGGCCGGCTCGGGAAAAGAGGAGGCGATGAGCAGAGGGGCGCCCCGGACCGCTAGAGAAAAGGGAGGTGGAGGACGGACTGCCGAAGCTGAGGGAGGAGGTGGAGTGCCGCGTAGCCGCTACTGTGCAGCATTGCCGCGACAGTGCGCCAGTAGAGGCCGGAGGGAGACCGAGGGCGAGGGCGAAGGGCAGCTGGAGCCTGGAGGACCGGAGTGGAGGGAGGAGGAGGGCGAACCTCTGGAGCGGAGGGAGGAGGTGGAGCGCCGTGGAGGGGCAGGTCGGCGCGGAGGGAGGTAGGGAGGTGGAGGGTTCTGGCAGTGCGGTGTGGCATTGCCTAGTGCTACACGCGACACACGCGAGCATGGGGTAGGGGAGAGAAGGGGGCGGGCAGCAGGGCAGGCTGGGAGAGCTCGTGGGCCGTGCTTGGCACAGCACGTCACCACCCAATGAAAATCGACTGTTGGGAATTTCTATCCGTTTTGGTCTTAAAAATAACAAAAAATTGAAAAAAATCTATTTTTATATATAAATAGCCACCATACCCCCTCATTCAACACCCCTCCATCACTCATTCTCTCTTTGAAATTCTGTTGTGTAAATTCAAATTCGTGTTGAGCTAATTTGGCAAAATTCAAAAAAACTTTATCAAATTTAGGAAAATCAATTTTCGGCAGCAAGTCAGCAAAAGAGGTACAATACTATTTTTTAAATATTTTTATTGTTAGTGCTTGTTTTTTTTTTGTAGTTTTCGTTATGAACAGTTCTTACGACAGCTTTGCTCTTGGTGATTACGGAATTTCACTGGAGAAAATTGCGTCCATGGAGGCGGCCGCGGCTGCCTCAAACCAACTGGAGGTTTCACCGGAAGGGCAAGACAGAGTTTTGTCATCAGGCTCCACGGCAGCATCAGACTCCACACCAACCGAAGCAAAGAGGTCGAGACCGTCTACAGTAGGAGTGTGGGAGAATTTCAACAAGACAACCTAGCAAGATGCAGCAAGAAATGAGGTACCATATGCTATTTGTAAAATTTATCGCAATGAATTGTCTGCAAAGTCTACAGGTGAAACATGGCACTTGCTTAGACATGCTACAAGATGTTGAGTCAAGCAAGGATTGGTGATGAGGTAGACGCAATTGCAATACAACTCCGACGGTACGGTACGTAGCTGGGACTACAACCCTCAGGGAGCCCGCCAATCTCTCTGTCATTTAATTGATTCTTAGGATTTACCGTTAGGCTTTGACGAGTCTACTTATTTCCAAAATTACATTAGGACTGCGCATAATCCTAGATTTTCTTCCGTTTCTAGACACATAACAACTAGAGATCTAGTAAAATACTACAATAAATGTCGTAATAAAATAAAGGAAATATTTAGTACGTGCACATTTTCAGTGGCCCAAACCACAGACATATGGAGTTGTCGGGCTAGGGAGGATTACCTTAGTGTAGTAGTGCATTATGTTAATGACGACTGGGTAATAGAGAAAATGATTATAGCTTTAAAATTAATTGATGTAGCACACACGGGTGAGAATATTGCGGACTGTATTATCAAAGTCGTGGAAGGTTTTGGTCTTATAAACAAAATATTCGCAATTACTTCAGACAACACTGCGTCAAACTCTAGGGCCATGGGCATTCTTACTCCAGCATTGAGTACATACGCGATTCCTTCTTGCTACATCAACGATGTGCTTGTTATATTATCAACCTTATAGTCAAACGTGGTTTGAAGAGATTTAGTCTGTATATTAAAGATTTTTGCGCTGCGATCTTTTTCTTGAATAATTCTAACGTAAGAATAGCATAATATAAGAACTTCTGTAGGACAACGGGTGTAAGTTCAAGAAAGTTCTGTCGACGATCGAGTTGCCGATCTTACGAAATAAAACAGATGAAAATGGCAAAGAGTTCTTGGGAGATGATGAGACTGCTCTTTATTGCTATGAATTGGATCCTTTATAAGGGGTGCCCTTGACAAGGTAGTGGACTAATCCTAATTACACTAAGTGCAGTACTTGATATGCTAATACTTCAGATGAAACCCAATCGTATGTTGATTTCCTAAATTGGCCTCGGTCTCCCTTTCCGTCGTTCGCGCCCTTCCTTAAATAGTTGATGAAGTGGCGGTAGTTAATCTTGTTATATGCGCTTGTTGGGAGCGTTGCGACTGGTCGGGGCGAGGCGACGGTTGATGAAGTATCAACCGTTTGGCAGTTTAATATCCGTGAGACACTAAACCGCATAGTAGTTTATCGCGAGTGTCTTAGGATCATGAAATATTGCGTGGTATGGAGCTAATACGACATGTGCTCTATTCATCACACGACAAAGGATATGCTTAGAGCCGAATCATATGCCAGTTCATTGCTTGTACGAGCAATCATATGGCCAGGGGCTAGGTACAAGGCATCATCCGACCAGTGTAACTATAAGTAACCTCTGGAACCCTAACGACCACATAGGTCATTAGCTTCAGAGGTTATGACTCTTATGACCACGGGGGTCATTAGCCTTAGGGTTTACGACTCTTACGACCATGGGGTCGCTAGTCTTAAGGTTCCAAGGAGGGTAAGTCCTAAAAGATTATAACCGGTTTGTTTATCTTGACTGATTACTTTTGTAACCCTAAAGTCTCTCGTTCATTCTTACTGCCTTTTCTCCTGACGATGTTAGAACCCAGATCAGAATGATTTTCGTTGGTGAGACCGATGAGAAGACTAATTTCCCCTGGATTTTGGCGATTGTTTTTGCAACAGAAAGATCTAAGAGGCCCAAGGTAAAGATATCAACTATCTTTCACAATTTATGTGTTTTCCGATCGGTTTACCGTAAATCCTCTTTGATGTGTAGTCGGTAGAATTGAAGATCAATGAGGCCACCAGGAGTTGTGAGCCGATTAATACTCCGACTGCTCCAATGACCACTCGAGAAGGTGATCTTACAAAGGTAGGTAACCGAAAATGAATGTATATTCTAGGTGAAGAATTTTTATCACCTAACTAATTTTGATTGTTAATTAGGTGATTGTTGTAGACTCCCAAGTGGCCACTTACGACCCGTCAGTTGCTACTGAAGCATCCGCCCTGGAGGTCGACGAGACCACACAGTCTGACCCTATGGTCAGGGATCTTATTCTCGACCAGCTGGTCAAGAATATTGCTTCCGGCCTCTTGTTGGTGGATGTGAGGCTACCGATTTGGAATCGATGAAAATGGTTCTAAAGAAAAGAAAAGTGAGCGTGTCGGATTTTGCTTCAGCGCGCTTCAAGTTCAAGACTAAGAAAACAAGGTATGTATACATGAAAAAGATATCTATGTAAATAGTTATCTTTAGTGTTTCTAGAGTCTTGAGTTTCTTTCCTTCTTTCCTTACCTTCTTTCCTTATAGATCCTCTGGTGTTCCTATCACTTCCGACCAGTGCACCCCTCAGGAGAAGGCCTCTGAGGAGAAAGAGGCCGAGTCAGCCCCCGAGCAAGTGACAGAACCAATGCTTGTTCTAGAACCCATGGCGACTCTAACCCCACCTACGGAGGTGGTGGTATCTGAGGTTTTTTAGCAGGTTCCGACCTCTGTTGGAAAGTCTCCTCATCATGTTACTTTCCCTTGTTCCTTTCGAGTTTTTGATAATAAAGAACTCGATGAGACTTGGGAAGAATATCGGATCGTCAATCAAAGACGAGTCCTTATTCCATTTTTGTCGAATATAATTACACGGCAATACAGTAAGCTTCCACGACCACTTTTAATAGCCTTTCCCTTTAAACTTTATCAAAAACTCAAAGTGTATGTTATTTTTGTAGCATTTGGTGGAGAATTTTGCTGTGGTCGGAGGACTGACCCAACGAATAAAATTTTTGGAGCAAAAGAACTCTGAATTAGAAAGAAGCATGTTTTCATATCTTCTTATCTCCTTTACCAGTTAGCTCCTTCTTTGTTGATTAGCTTATCTCTTTATCATATTTGATATATTCGGAGAAGCTTAAAAAAGAGGTTATAGCGAAAAAACCATAATAACCAAGCTTAAAGAAGAATGTCAAAATAAAGACCGGTCGATCAAATATCTTACAACCAGGCACAAGGAAGTCCTTGAGACTTTTGAGAAGAAGGTTGAAGGTAACCGGTCATAAACTTGACCAGTATACCATCCTCAATTATATGTATTTATTATTTGGTCTACTTGTGCAAAGAAAACTCAAGTATTGAAGAAAATAGAAAAAAAAAACTCTTGAGTTTGAGTACGATAAGGAGACAACATTTGGGCATAATCTTGAAGAGAAGGTCAAGACCCTCAACAAAATGCTCTTCGATATGGGATCGGAACACAACTACCCAACTTAGGAGATCCCATAGAGAAGATCAACTTCCTTAGCCAACAACTCAAAGATCTCAAAAGTTTGCTTAAAACTACTCGGGAGAACCATGCACAAAATTTATTTGAAGCTCTCAAGAATTGAGTCAGTTTTGCTTTAGTAAAGCTAAAAGCTTCCGACCCCAACATAAATCTCTAAGCTGTTGAGGAAGACTTCAACTGCTCGAGAGATTATGCAACCAAACTTTTCGAGGAAATGACACCTCTCGGAAATAAGGTTGTAGAAGAAATAGATGTCGGATCTCTGATACACGGCGATCAGTATGATGATCCTAAAGAGTAAATTATTGTAATATGAGAAGTATGAACGTAAAAATCACCTTTCACTCATAAAAAAGTCTTTCATTTATCCTTTTGACTCATAAAGTATTCTTATATTTCCTAGCTCTCGTCTGCTTGTATAGTAGAAGATCTTTACTAAGGAAGCAGTAAGCCAATAATAAGAATAAAAGTCACGACTACTATTGATAGTATGTACTGATTATATGAGAAAAACTGATCGTATTAATACTAGGGAATCAACTGTGATCGGAACCTGTGTGTGACTTCAACTAGTTGTAGATCTGTTTTCCATAATCAAAATACCAAAAGATAGATTACATGATCGAAAGATAATATTTGTCTTGATGAGAAAAGAAAAAAAATGCAATGATATATACAATAAACAATAAGTGGTTTTATTTATATGTAATATCCAAATTGGTCGTAATAATGGCTAAGAACTAAAGACAAGAAAAAAACACCTCACAAAACATGCTCATGCTTGAGTCCGACTGGCAACGAAGATCGAAGGAAAATGACCGTCGCTAGGAAGCTCCTTCCAGTGGGCAGGACCACGTGCGGAGAGAAGAGACTTCAACTAGGAGGATTTTCGTGTCTCGACCAGTAGCCAAACAAGAGTAGAACAAAATGTTGAAGTGAAGAAATGTAGTCTCTGAAATCTTAAGCATGTAAAGCACTATATGTAGTTGTTTGTGTTACGCTATTTGTACTCGCATGTTTCTTTAAGAAAAGAGTGTGGTTGCGCGTGAGAACCATTGACGTAATGGTCAGGACTAGGACCCTTGTGACGTTTGACTTAGATGTCTGAACCAGAGAGTAACAGAGAACCTTTGAAAGGATATCAGAGAGAAGTTGGTCTTCTCAGACCAGTGTAAACAACAAATATTAGGCAACCAAAGTTTGGGTACAAACATATAAACAAAATTACTCGTCGAAGAAAATAAAGAAATGCTAAACTTTATTGAAATATGATAAAATGTAAAAAAATACAATTATACAAAGAACTTATGCAATTGGTCAATATTCTAGGAATTTGACAAACCGTGCACGTCCGATATAGCTAGTCGCACCGAATCAGGTCTGGTGACTTCGACCACAATGTATGGACCTTCCCATTTTAGAGAAAGTTTGTTGTGATTAGTCTGGCTCTGAATTTTTCTGGGAACCACATCACCTACAGCTAGGCTGCGAGGTTGCACATTACGACTGTGATACCTTCGTATGACTTGTTGGTAAACCACCGATCGTATTAGGGTTTAGTTTCGTCGTTCTTCAAGAACATTGATATCGTCGAGTCATCATTCTTCTTGATCGTTATTGTTGTAACAATTAGTTCGAGCAGAGCCCATTTTCAGTTCTGGAGGAAGAATGGCTTCAACACCGAAAAGGAGAAAAAATGGTTTTTCATCAGTCGCACGACTGGTCATGATTCGAACCGCCCATAATACAGAAAGAAGTTCTTGAACCCAAGCTCCTGACCGTTGTTACCTGATCGAATACTCGGCATTTCACCCCTTGTATTATAATCCCATTAGCTCTTTCTACTGCTCGTTGCTCTGCGGGTGAGTGACAGAAGCTAAATGTAACTTGATGCCTAGATCCTTGCAGAATTTCTAAAAATTTCCACTAGAGAACTTGGCATCATTATCTGTGATTATATGACTGGGTACACCAAATCGTGTGATCATATTTTTGTGAGAAACCTCTTAGCAGCCTCATTTGTTATTTTAAGAATTGGCTCGGCTTCTATCCATTTTGCAAACGTGTCAATCATGATGAACGAAGCCCCCGGGTGCTCTTGGGAAAGGTCCCAGAATGTCTAGTCCATAGGTTTCAAAAGTCCAAGAAAGATGTATTGTTTGCAAAGCTTGTGCTAGTTGATGCACTTGTCAACTGTGAAATTGACATTGTACGCACTTCGTCACGAGCTCCTTTGCATCATGAAGGGTAGTTGGCCAGTAGTATCCTTGTTTGAAGGCTTTACCGACCAGTGTTTTGTAGGAATGATGTGCTCCATAGACTCCTCCATGAATGTTGGATAGCAATGTAATGCCATCCGTTTGAGATATGCATATCATTTATACAAGGTACGTTCGATCAGAGTGTATGATTTAGCTTTTCGAGCAATACGAACAACCTCTACATCATCTCCAGGAATAATGCCATGCTGAAGATAATTGTAGATTGACGTCATCCAATCTCTACTAGGGTCGTGCATGACAATCTCCTGTGGAGCATCCATATTTGCAGGATCAATTTATACGACTACTATTTGAACATCTATGTCCTTGTAATGCTCGACCACCGAGGGTGAATCGAGTTGGTTGAGAAAAACTCCGGGTGGGACAGTAACCTTGTGGATGCCATCTGTGCCAACTGGTCTGCTAGAAAATTTCCCCTTCTAACAATATGTTGGATCTGAAACCAAAGAAGTGATTTTCTAGTTTCCGTACTTCCTCCAAATAAGATGACATCTTGGTACTTGAGCATTGATACTCTTTCTCAACTTGATTCGCTACTATTTGAAAATCTTGTTCACTAGTAATTTATGAATCCCGAGCGCTCTAGCTGCTCGGAGTCCTGCCAGTAAACCTTTGTATGCTGGCATATTGTTTGTTGCGGAAAAGTTTAGCTGAATAGTGTATTTGATATGTTCTGAAGTAGGGGAGATTAGGACGATTCCAGCCCCCGAGTCTTTGAGCATCAAGGAACCGTCAAAGTACATTGTCCACTCATCGTGGTGTTCGTACTCAGGCCCTTTGGTGGGTTCAGGTTTTATCCATTCAACATTGAATTCTGCTATTGCCTGGGACTTAATTGTTGTTCGTGAGATGAAAATAGAGGTCGAACGCCCCAAACTCGACGACCCATTTTGCTATTCATCATGATGATTCCCTGTTTCCAAGAACATGATCAAGGGGATATCTAGTTGGTACGACCACTTGTGGGCTTGAAAGTAAAGCCTTAGTTTCCTTGAAGCCATAAGGAGACTATAGAGTAACTATTGTACCTATGGGTATCTTTCCTATAGTCCATGTAATACTTCGCTTATGTAATACACCGATCGTTGGACGTTGTCACATTCTACGGCTAGTGCACCACTGAATGTTTGCGGCGTTGAAGCCACGTAAATCAGTAATGTTTCTCCCGATCTTGGAGAAACTAAGATCGGGGTACTCGTAAGGTACTTTTTAAGTTTTTCAAAGGTATCGTCTGTTTCCTTAGTCTACTCGAAACTTCCATGTTTTCAAAGAAGTTTGAAGAAAGGTAATCCTTTCTCATCTAACCATGATATGAAATGACTTAATGCTGTCATATACTCGAAACTTCCATGTTTTAATGTTGTCAATGACCGATATTTTTGCTGGATTTTCTTCAATACCTCTAGCCGAAACTATGAATCCAAGAAGCTTTCCCGAAAATACTTCAAACACACACTTCTTTGGATTTAACTTAAGGTTATACCTTCTTAAGTTATTGAAAGTCTCGTGCAGGTCGGAAATATGGCCCCTAGCATCGATGCTTTTCATAACCAAGTCATCAACGTAAGCTTCTAAATTTCAACCAATACGAGGATTGAAGGTTTTTTTGCATCAATCTTTGAAAAGTTACACCAGTGTTTTGAGACCAAATGGTATCTTAACATAGCAGTTAGTGCCATATGGAGTGATGAAAGAAGTTTTCTCTTTATCATCTTTACTCATATTAATCTAGTGATACCCTAAGTACGTATCTAAAAAACTTAACAACTCACATCCAGAAGTAGAGTCTATAAGCTAATCAAAGTGTGGAAGGGGAAAGTCATCCTTCGGACAAGCTTTATTATGATCTATGAAGTCAATACACATTTGTCATTTCTCATTACTTTTTCTAACCATTACAGGGTTGGTGAGCCACTCTGGATGGTCGACTTCACGAATGAACCTAGCCTTGGGGAGCTTGTCGATCTCCGACTGGTTGCCTCTTTTGATTGGATGCGATACGTCATAGCTTTTGCTTGACCGGTTTTTTATCAGACTAGAGAGCTAGCCCGAGTTTGATCACCTCCCTGGGGACTCCGGGCATGTCGAACACCTGCCAGGCGAATACATCTTAGTTTGCTCGGAGGAAGAAGACGAGCGACTCTTCCTATTTGGGGTCGAGTCCTACTCCAACCAGTACCTTTTGGGCAGACGCATCAGCGTTTCTCGAGCCAGATGGTGCGTTCGTACCTTCCAGATGAACGCCTTTGCCGAGTGGTACCTCCTTGGTCTGGTCGGAAGGCTTCCAAGCTATCTTTAGTGTTGAGTGCTTGACCTGCATGGTGGGCGGATTAGTTTCTCTGATCAGAAGTTCATCAACCAGTTCTAAGGATTTTCGATCACCTGCATAAGCCATTTTTTGATCTCCTCAAACCGTGATGGCTTCCTTCGGTCCATGCATTTTTAAACTTTGATAACCGTAGTGTGTGGATATCAGAAATTTTTCTAAAGCCGGATGACCAATGATTCAATTGTATACGGTTTCGAAATCCATTACATCAAATGGAACCTTTTCTGTTCGGAAGTTGTCGGGTCTTCTAAACGTAACCAGCAGGGATAGTTGTTCTATTGGTTTGGCAGTAGAACCAGGAACTAAATCGCGGAAGGCATATTTCACAGGTTTTACCTTATACTTGGGAATGTGCATCTCTTCCAATTCTTCCCGTAAATAAAATATTCAAAGAACTACCTCCATCTACTAAGACTCTATTAACTTTATAGTTGTTAATAATAGGTTCAATTACGATAGGAAATCTACCTGATCGAGTCGACGGGATGGGGCAGTCTTCTTTGTTGAAGGAGATTACAGTTTCCGACCACTTGGATGGCTAAACGGTGATCAGAGACTCGTCAAAGTTCACCTCCCGCTCTACGGCCTTCAGATGATATCTTGACTCGTACGATGAGGATCCACAAAAAATCATATCGACTGTTTACTACGACTCCTTGTACTCCATCTCTTCGTCGCCATCGGTGTCCTTCTTAGAGCTTGTCTCTAGTTTTTTTGCCAGGCTCGGCAGGTGCGCAAATCATGCCTGTTGTCTGGTGAAGTGGACATCACTTCTTATTTTTCCTGTAATCACTGGTCAGAGCCTTAGCCTTGTTTCGACTAGTAAAGTCTCTCTTGCCCTTGGTAAACTTTTTGGGAATCGCAAGGACTTCCTTGTTATTGGGCTTGCGATTCTTCTTGTTCTTGAGAGACCTCTTGCTTTTCTTCTCTTGTTTCTCCAGGTCTGACTGTGGATGTTTATCCTTTCGATCAATTGTATTGCACCATTCGACCGCTTCATTAGCGACCACATACTTGTTTGCCATGTCGAAAAGTTTGACAGTTGTCCGTGGAGGATTTATTGCAATATCCTCCGTAAACCTGCAATTTCGTAGTCCTGCTTTAAAAGCCTGGATAACAGAAGATTCTGCGATCTCTGGGATAGAATTTTGAATCTGACTGAATCTCTTAATATATTGTCAAAGAGTTTCATTGGTTTTTTTTTGCTTAATCCGATGAAGATCATCCTCCTTCCCGGTGCGATCATATGTCCCTTGAAAGTTGGCGATCAGAATATCGCAGAGTTGCTCCCAAGTATAGATAGATCCGACCGGTAGGTTGAGCAACTACGAGCGGACAAACCCTTTAAGGACCGTGGACAAGTAATTTGCCATCACATTGTCATTACCACCAGCAGCTTTGATGACGGTAGTATAAATTTGAAGAAATTCTCATGGGTTCTGAGTCCCATTGAACTTTTTTATGTTGGCTGGTCAGAACCTGTCCAGCCAATGAACAGCTTGGAGACCTGTCGAAAATGCTCGACAGCCTATAATGGAATCGTGGCGCCTTCTCGGAAAAAGAGCTGGATTGTAATCAGTTGGGGATCGGTTCCTCATATTTGCATACCTAGGATCTGGTGTCCCAATTCGGTCGTGGACATTATTATAATGTCTTTGACCACTAGCTTGGTTCAGATGATGCCTGAGATCGGCTGAATTAAGCAGTTGTTCCTCTTGATGAGGAGGAGTTGTAACATCCCAATTTTCAGAGCTTTAAAAATCTTTTAAATAGTGGTAGTGAGAAAATTCACCATTTGGATTTATTTGAATATAAATTTAAAAAGCTTAATATGGACTTTAAGGACAAACCGATTTAATGTGCTTAATCCCAACATCAACAATTGTCAAAACTATTTTATTTAAATTATTTATGCTTGGTTATATTTTATAGAATTTTCTGGAATTTTTCCAAAGTCATTTGCTATTTTCTATTGGCTATTTGTATTTTCTGGATTTATTTAAAAGAAAAATCAAAGAAATTCCTCGAACGAGATGGGCGAAGCCCAACACTATTCGATGAGCTGTGACCATCTCGCCGGCCGCGCTCTCGTCTGCTGGATGCTTGACGCGTGCCTCGCTTTCCGACGGACGCACCCGCCAACCCCGCCGTCTGGTTGGTTGTTCGCGTGGCTTCGCTCACGATCTCGCCGCTTCGCTCGCCGCGCCGCTTCACCGTTGGATTTATCGCGACGGCCGCACCCGCTTCGCCCTCGCTCTCTCGCCCGGTGGGACCGCCACCGAGTCGCCGCGTCTCGCGAGCTTTCTTCTTCTCGCGCCAAGCCGCCGCCGCCATTGCATTGTTGAAGCTTCGTCCGACAAAATCGCAGCGGTTCTTGATTCTTCGCACGACCCACCAAATCGTACCTCGATTGATTTCTTATCCGTTCCAAACCAAATCAAACCCCGAATCGGTTTCAATCTCCCCGAATCTCGGAAATTCAAATCGCGGCCGTTTCGGACCCGATTTGGGGGTTTCCAAATCTCGGCATCTCCGGGCCTATAAATACCCCTCAGCACCACTGAAGGATCTAGACCCGCCATTATGCGTTAATGGAGTGTTTTGGTGATTAATGACAAATCTATTTATGAGACTAACATTTCGTTATTATATTTAGTGCATAGTCTCATTTGGATATAAAGGTGAAAACTCAACGAGGTATGAAATCGACATCTCAATCTTATATATTGTTGCATTCCTCGGATCCAAAATATAGGTTAAACTCAACCATAAGTAAAACTTGAATATGTGCATATGTGTCTATTACACATCTGTGTATGCACACATTTAGGGGGAGTTTAGTCTATATTTTGTGGTTTCATAAGTATTGATCCATATTCCATTCTCCTCATATATTAAGGATCATTACTTTGAAACAAATCCTTTGAGTATATAAAACTTGTGTAGTTCATATATACTCATATTGCTTTATATTCAATTATTTGCAATTGTGTTGTGGGACTAATGTGTGTGCTAAGATGTGTTCAAGGCTTAGTCCCGGAGTCTGAATGAAGACATGAAAAGGAAATGCAAAGATGGTAAAAGATCAACTTAGGATCATGCATTCTCTTTTGGTTTGGTTTCAAAAGCAAAATTCTTTTTCTCAGAACATAATCGGAAGTTCCGGCATGTGTACTGCGGAACTTCATTGTCTGTTGCTCGAAAAAGTCTGCGCTTGATTTTTCCAGAGTATCCATTTTCGGACTTAGCCGATTTCTCAAGCGCGGAAGTTCCGCAATGATACGAGCGGAAGTTCGATTCGGTTGCTGTTCAAATATGCGCGGTTTGATTTTTCCAGAGAGTACCCTTTTAGGGACTTAGGCATTTTTCGCAATGCGGTAGTTCCGCAATGAAATGAGCGGAACTTCCGATAATCGGAACTACCGCATGATAATTTGGCGGTAGTACCGCACCCTTCTACAATAGTTTGTCCAGAAGCATTTGTTGCATGTATATCTTGATAATTATTGTTAATCATTGTGGGACTAACATTTTCATGAGTTGGATGAATAGGCTATGTTCTAGGGTGACGAAGACTTTGGATGACATCATGAGTTGATCATCATCAAGTCAAGGTTCAAGAAGAGGATGTATCATGTGTTGATGCATAACAAGATATCGAAGAAGGAGATGATCATGAGTTGATCGTCAAGACAAGAGAAGATCCATCATGTGTTGATGGAGGTCAAGTAAAGGATGCATCATGGGTTGATGCATGTCAAGACAATGACCCGGACTTGAAATGAAGATGTGCGTCATCAAGCTTCAAGAAGATGCTCACGGCAAAGGTATGACTAGCTAGGGCTAAGGATGTGTTCCTAGTCTTTTACCGGTCTTGGTGTTTGGTTGGAAGACCGGATTGCTAGTATAGGTTGCCGTACTATTAAGAGGGGTCTTGTCTAGTAGCTTGAGTCTTATCATGTGTTGATAGCTCAATCTTGCTTGCTCTAGCTCTACATGGCATGATGCTATTATTTGCGAATGTGTTTTGCAAATAGTTGAGGCTTATGCAGTTAATCCTTGTAGCATGTGACTATACTTTTGCGAATGTGTTTTGCAAATGGTTGAAGTCCATGTACCTACACCTTGTGGCATGATCTAAGTTTGCAAATGTGTTTTGCAAATTATTGGGATTCATGCATATTCCTTGGCATGGTCTAAGATTGCTTATTGCTATTTATTTGGACTTAGATCATGATAGTGGCTCTTTGAGTTGTGCTTTTGATTTGATCAAATGTGTTTGAGATCAATCAAATAGATGGGTTGTGTAGCCCTCTGAATAAGCTTTCCATAGAGTCCGAGATCACTCAATTCGACATCGGAGTCAAAAGTTATAACATTTTTACCGAGTATCGTCGTGCTGAAATTGGGCTGCGGAAGTTCCGATTTTTGTATGCGGAACTTCCGATATTATCGGAAGTTCCGATATTTGTACTGCGGAACTTCCGCACCAAAAGTTTTAACGGCTAGTTTTTGAGCCGTTATGCACCCGTACGGCCCATGAACAGTAGAAAACGGAAGTTCCGCACTTTGTACTGCGGAAGTTCCGATTTCCCTGATTTTTCTGCAACTTTGCCTCCAACGGCTAGTTTTTGTGTGTGGGCTATATATAGCCACCTTGGCCGGTTGGGAGAGGTTGCTGGTGCCCATATTCATTCTATTGAGCTAAGAGCAAGCCTCTCATCTCTTTTGTGCATGTGTTGCACTTAGTGAGTGTTGAGAGCAAACCCTAAGTGCATGTGTTGCCTTAGGTAGTGGATTGAGTATCCACTTGAGCGTTGACACTTGATTAGTTCAAGTGATCGTTGAGACTTGTTTCTCTTGGTGTTTGCCGACACCTCGACGGCGTGGAGGCGTCGTGCTCGGTGACCTTCTCAAGAAGCTTGTGAGAAGGCCCGACGGTTGCGAGTGGTTTGGTGCTCGCCATCTCCGGAGTGGAGGAAGAGCAACCACGCTTGAGCGAGGTGTTGGTTTGGTTTGGAACCGGTCCAAGTGTTGGACTTACTCTGAGGTGTGTGCTCATTTGAGGAGCCGGTCCAACGCGGGTTGGGCTTACCTCAACGTGGATTAGGGAGACCAAGCAAGTCTCGAACACCACTGTAAAACATAATCGTGTCATCTTGTTTTTACTTGTGCTTTACTTTGAGCTATTTACATTCTTGCTTTAATTGCTTATATATCTTGTATGATTGCTCATATTGTATTGTGTTCATATTGTCGGTGCACTTAGTTGAGCCTAGTTGTTTTAGGTTTTAATTGTGCAAAACTAATTCGATATTAGCTTCCGCATTTATATATTGGTTTAGCGCGATAGATTTTTAAAACCGCCTATTCACCCCCCTCTAGTCGGTCACCTCGATCTTACAACCACCCGGACCTCCGCAACCCAAAGCCGCCACCCTCGTCGCCCCGATCGCGCTAAAGCCGCCGCATTTCGAGTTTTAGGGTTTTCGGCCGAGCTTCTTCTCCGGTGAATTGCGCCGCCATCGTTGCCGCCCTTGCCTCGCCGACTACACCACCGTGATCAGCAAGTCCCAGTCTACCTCGGGCGCACCTCCTTGTCGTCGAGCATCGCCGGAGCACTCTCCCGACAAAACCCGAGCCTTCACGCCGCTTCTTCCTCGCCACGGCCGCCACCGCCGCTCGTTGCCACTGGTAAGGGCACCCCGAGCGCGCAATAGCACGGGAACAATCTGGTACCCTCCATCGCGGCGAGTCGCCGCTCGTTCGCCGTGACCATCGGGTCCGAGCGCCACACGCCGCCGGGTGTCGCGGCTCGCGCGGCGTCGGCCATCTTTGGTGTGGCGACAGCGTGGCGCAGTCGATCGCCAAGACACGCGCGGCGTGGCTCGGTCCATCGCGCCAGATCTCCTCGGTTCGGTGCACTCGGTCCATCTGTGAACCAGAGACCGACATATGGGGCCCACATGTCAGATTTCTTTTTAAATCTATTTCTTTTTCCGAAAATTCTCGGCTGACGCAAGCATTGCGCAATAATTCGATTTTCCTTTATAAAAATAATTCGGGAAATTCAATAAAATCTAAATTAGGGTTTTATTTGATTTTCAAAATTCCAAAGCCCATATCTTTTGCATCCAAACTCCGATTGAGCCTATTCAAATTTGTAAATTCATATAAAATTAAGATCTATTTAATGGTGAATTTTATTTGAATTTTTGGAGTTGTTTTCCTCTGTTATTTATTATTTTTATTTCTTTTGTCTCGTTTGCGAGTAGACGTCGATACTCTGGGGAATTTTGCAGAAGAAGAAGCACCTCAAGACCAAGACCAATATCTAGATCTATTCCAAGGTAAGTTATACCTTTGATCATATTGAACCCATTTTTCAAAATACTTTGTTTCAATGTATTGCATTCTATTTCAAGTATTTATTTAAATGCTTTTGGGATAGTTATTAATCCAATTTGTTATATCCACATTGTCTATTGTATGCCATGATCTTTTGTCACCCTAGGTTGGTTCATTATTAGTTGGTATTATCGTAGCACCAACGTGGGTTGGTTAGATACGATTAGACTGCTTAGCCATGCCACGAGTCATCATTTCATGTGAGAGTTGCAATTATAAACTTGACTAAGTGATTATGGAACTGTGTGATGAAACTGTGTGTGCTGTGTGCTGTTACTCGTAATGGCATGTGTTGCACTTAATCAACAGGGTGGGAAAAGATTTGGAATGAGGCAAGTGGTGGATCTGTGTTAATGGTGGAACTGTGTGTTATAGACTTTGTGATTTGGGTTAAAACTGGAAGTCTTGCCTTGGTCAATTAAGGACTTAACTTTGTGCGCCATTGAACTGGGCCTTCCGCATCACGACCACATGCCTAGTATGGGTGGGCCTCGACTTAGTAAGTTATGGAGTCTTGACATTGACAACTCGGGTTGTATTTAAAGCGTGTGATGGGTTGGAGGTGTGATATGTCACATCGGAGACGATTCACGCATCCCCGTCCAACGGTGTGTGTCGTTCAAGGGTGTGTGTACAAATTGACTGGCAGAAAGCACATCGAGTGTCATTGTTTGAGATGAAGTCTCCGAAAGGTTTTGTTATGGCTTTCAATCTATTATTTGTATTCAATTGCAAATGTTGCATTTCGCAAAATAACCACGAAGCCATTCCTTTGGAATAAGCCATCATATATAAATTACATTCGTGGTATGACTTGCGAGTACGGTGTGTACTCTTGCTAAACAAATCAACAGGAGTGGAGGAGTCGTCACCGCTTTTGAAGAAGAATTCTCTGAAGGTTGATCGTTAGGGTCTTGATTTCGCCGGAACCTGTGGTAAATTGATGGGGTCTTAGTGTTGATTGGTCCTCCGCGATCGACCATGTTGTTATTCAAAGTACTCTTATTCTTATATTCGTTGAGAGGATAGCACTAGGATGAAGTCATTGTATGACTTTGTGAATTTTCAGAGTGGCTGAAGAGTTGCTCCCTCGTGATTTCTGGTGGAACACGAGGGGTCTTAGTTTGATTACATCGCATGGTTTGTTGGAGGATCTCCGATGAAGTCCGATGACTTTGCAAGCTTGTGCATAACATCGCATGGTTTGTTGGAGGTCCTCGCTAAAGCATGACCTGGATTATTCATAATATCACAGACTTGTTGCATGTTTTGCATTGGTACCGAAGGTCGTGGAGGATTCCCGCTTGCAGTGGGCGTTTGATGAGGTGAATTTTCCCTCGACCTTCCGGTGGACCCTGTCTGACCCCTTACTCGTGGTGGGGTAGGAATAAGTGAATTAACTGATGCACGTCCATCAGCTCGGTTGCCTCCGGTAGTTGGTGCATGAGCGCCCTTACCATTTCCACCAGCAAGTAGTGACGAGTTAACCCATAGGGGATCTTGCATGGCATCCGGATTGGTATCTCCAATTGTGTTAACTTTGTGGCCCTAGCAGTGATCTTCGGATGAACTTCCATCGTGACTAAGGGAAAGCCTTCTAGTGCTTCTTTAAGGAGCCTCCATGATGGGGGTGGTTGAGATTACCACCTCTTGTGGGCCCTGTGGTTGACTTAGACTGATCCAGCGGATTGTCGATCGTATGCTGATTTTCACCATGCCCACTTGGCCTACGATCGGTGATAACTTCATCGACACCTTTACTAGATGTCTGTTGGCTCCCGGAATACGTATGAGCCGTTGGCGAATACTGGTCACCCACGACAATATCGAGAGTAGATGGACTCTCTTATTGTGGTGTTGGGGCGTTTTTGGCCGGTCGGGTCGACCGTTTTTGAGGCTTCGGTCGGTCGAACGAGTTTACCATGGTTACGGCGACATATCATACCATCGGACGTTGGTGATGATAAAGGCTAACGCCAACAAGATGACCATGAGTAACAACGACAACGACGAAGATGGTGTCCATCTTCCTCGATATACATGCGCCATTGATGGCGAATAAGGCGTAATAAGAGGCGGCGGTGTTTCCAAAGAACCACAGTGTGTATCCGAACATCTTATACATTGATTTTGCCAATCTTTGCGACTGGAGTGCCGGTGGAGGAGGATGATGATGATATCCCATTATCCTCCAAAGCGCGGATGCATGCATCCATGTCGAGGTTGGAGTGGTTCCTCTGAGAGAGCCATTGATGGCGATATTGTATCCTCATCCATCCGGTCGATTTTGCCAATCTTTGCGACTAGAGTGCCGGTGGAGGAGGATGATGATGATATCCCATTGTCTTTCATGGCGCGGATGCATGCGTCCATGTCGAGGTCGGAGTAGTCCGTCAAGTTGAACCAGTTTTCCTCATCCCAAGTCCCTGCCATGTTCGCATGAGCGATGATGATGCAAAAAAAAGTGGATGAGGAATGCTTGAGCAAAGTAAACTTCAAGAACTCAACACCTTCGTCCCCACGATCTGCGCTAACTGTCGAAGATCGAGTCGCCGATCTTACGAAATAAAACAGAGGAAAATAACAAAGAGTTTTTGGGCGATGATGGGACTGCTCTTTATTGCTATGAACTGGATCCTTTACAAGTGGTGCCCTTAACAAGGCAATGTACTAATCCTAATTACACTCAACGCAGTATATGATATGCTAATGCTTCAGATGAAATCCAATCGTCTATTGATTTCTCGAATTGGCCTCGATCCCCTTTCCCCATTCGCGCCCTTCCTTAAATAGTTGATGAAGTGGCGACAGTTAATCCTGGTATAAGCGTCTGTTGGGAGTGTCGCGACTGGTCGGAGCGAGGCGACGGTTGATGAAGTATCAATCGTTTGGTGATTTAATGTTTGTGAGACACTAAATAGCATGGTAGTTTATCACTAGTATCTTAGGATCATGAAACGTCATGTGGTATGGAGCCAATACGACATATGATCTATTCATCACACGGTAAAGGATATGCTTAGAGCCGAATCAGATGACATTTCATTGCTTGTACGAGCAATCATCTGGTCGAGGACTAGGTACAGGACCTCATCCGACCAGTGTACCTATAAGTAACCTCTGGAACCATAACGACCGCAGAGGTTGTTAGCTTCAGAGGTTACGATTCTTACGACCACGGGGTTCGTTAGCCTTAGGGTTTATGACTCTTACGACCACCTTAGGGTTTATGACTCTTACGACCACAGGGGTCGTTAGTCTTAAGGTTTATGACCACGAAGATATATTGTCTTTTATTTATGTATTTAAAGTAATACATAGAGATTTTAAGCCTCATCAAGTTCGGTTTGGACATGGAGGTAAGATGGAACTCTACTTACCTCATGCTTAGGAGTCTTTTACCATACAAAAGTACTTTTTTCTGTTTTTATTCAAACACACTATTATAGCACTTATGGTAGTATAATATTAACTAAGCAATATTGGTTCGTTGCTGAGAATATACTACAGTTTTTAGAAATTTTTATGAGGCAACTGTTGCTTTATCCGCTGTCTACTATCCAACATCTCCTATCGTTGTGTATATTATTTTACAGATTGCTACTCAATTAAAAATGTATGAAACTAACTTAGTTTTACGCGATGCTATTGTTTCCATGAAATCTAAAGACCTTAAATATTGGAGAGAAATCCCTTACCTATATGTATTTCTTTTAGATCCTGGGGTAAACTGATGCATTTGTTAGTGTACTTGATCTACTTAGTGATGCTACAGAGCTAGACTATACTGACTATTTTGCTGAAGTTCATTCTTGGTTATACGAGGCTTACCAAAGATGTGAAAATAAGTTCCTGGGAGTCCACTCGCAACAATCTCTAGTATCCCCACCTCGAGTAGGAAGACAAATATGAGGGGCACGATCTTCGTTGGCTCTTCCTCTAGGTCCAGGTCTTCTTTTTCTACACCATCGCCTGCTCAACCAAGATCCATAAGAAGTAGAGAACTATCCCCCTATCTAGACAACGATACGAAGATTTCAACTCAGAACACTTTGACATCTTGCAATGGTGGTAAATCCATAAGTTAATATATCTCATACTATCCATACTTGCATGTGATGTGTTAACTGTTCCTGTCTCTACGGTTTCCTCGAGTCTGTTTTCAGTCTTTTTGGAAGAATATTGAAGGAGAAGAACAAGTCTCACAAGTGAGATGGTGGAGATCCTTATAAATGTGAAGGACTAGAAACAAGCTGATTCACGAACACAACACTTTGTGAAAAATTTAGAGTTGTCAGATGCGTTCGAAAATCTATACTAAGACAATGACAGTAACACCGACATATAGAATAATGATGTATTATGTATGTAGAGCTATATGTTGTACTCCTTTTCTTTGCCAATATTTTCTCATTTTGAGTTTTTACTTGACGAAGGTTTTAACGAGGCAGCTAGTTGGACATTAATAAAGTTATTTATTATATTTTCAATATGATTGTCTCATTTTTCTCAATTTTCATGACTACTTATGAATTCTACACATTTTTCTATTTTTTGATTTTTTTTATCCTGTCAGGCCAAACGGGCTAAATGAGTGAGACTTGGCCCGCTGGGCCAAACGGTATGTGTCGGCTCAACATGGCATAAACGGCCGACGGATCGTGCCTGGACCGTCACCCCGAACATGGGTCGGTACGACACGATCTATCTAATAGCCGAACCAGAATAAGCCATGCCGAGATGAGTTGTGCATGTACCGTGCCAGGTTGGACCGCTCATTTGGCTAGGTCTCGAGGGAGCCCACCAAGCAGTGCAACATTCCCAATACCACCAAGCGTCCAGTGGACGATGCCATGAGCGAGACCAGAGGCAGCCATCTGATGTGATTGGGTGTGATAATGGGTTGGATTGAAATGGATAAAATGTGTTGTATTTCAATTTTTAATGGGTTGAGGCAGCTAATGATTTGGTTTGAATTTGATTTGCACCAAAAATGGTTTGATTTGAATCAAAAAATTCGAGTTGGTACGGTTTGAGTGGGTTGGAATGGGTCGGAAAGCTGAGACCCGACAGGAAAAAGCCGAAGAACGCATTAACGGCTTCACGCCAAACTCAGCCGGGTACCGAGGGAACTGAGTGGCTATGGTTCCCGCGCCGCGCCATCGACCCCTCCTCCCCACCCCCCGCTCTCCGCCGGCAGCCGCGTTCCTCCACCCCGGATCTCTTCCCTGCATCTCTATAGCCAAGAACGCCAAGAATTCCGACTCTCCGTGCGGCACCGCGCCCCGATTCTTCTACCGTCATCGACTTCCTCCCTCCTCGATCTTCGCCGCCGCCGGCCGCTGCGTGTCCCCCGCCCCCAGATCTCCTTTGCCCCCATTGCCAAGTGCACCTCTCTTCGAATTCTTTCTTGTGTGTTGCTTTTGTAGAATCCATGGATCTAGATATACATGCTATTTCTCATCCTCATCCGGTCATCCTTGGATCTGTTTTTTCCCTTTGTGCGTAAGAATCCACGGATCTAGATATTCATTTGTGCGTAAGAATCCATGGATCTAGACATACATGCCATTTCCCATTATCGTCCGGTCATCCTTTAGACCTTCACAGCATTTCATTGATTAATACACATATATTTTGGTTGGCTTAGTAAAAAAAAATGGTTTCTTTCGTCTATATTTTCTTTTTTCTTTTCCCTGTGTGTTTAGATGGACACGTCTAATGCGCTCTTTGTCGATGGTCTGTCATCAATAATGCAAACAAATAAGAAGGAAAACCAAATGGAAGGAACTTAACCCCATTTGGGATAATTTGGTATTACATCCTTAAACTTAACCCCATTTGGGATAATTTGGTATTACATCCTTAGTGTACAATAAAGTACTTATGCTGGTGCTGTGGCTTCTATCATAGTTTAGATGATCATGATGGCAATGAGCTGTTTGGGTCAGCCTTACTTGGTCCTGTATTCAAATTTAATTGTATCTTGCATACATATGCTTGTTGGCAATGAATTTGTCTTCCACAGTGCTAGGTGAAAATCTTAGTTTTTTATGTGCATTTGATTGACATACCTCGAAAACTATAGTACACCTCTATGCTTGGTATAAAGGAATTCTGTTAAGAAGCTTGTTTGTAGTAGCCTATTAGGGATAGTAAGTCAGATATATTGTTGTGATGTATTCTCTTGATTTATATCCCTATATTCAGATTACCATGGGTCCATGAGAGCCATTTTTTGAAAAAGGCCACATTTTCATAGGCCACTGCATGTGATGCTAGGATGCCCAATTCGAATCTATGTAACTACCGCTACAGACAATTTTGCAATTAGGGAAAGGCAAAAGGAAATGATGCAGTGGCACTGTTTTTACATGGTTAAGATTGCACCATAGGAAGGCGGCAATTTTTTGGCACTGTGTTAGTGATATACTCGTTTCAGAAGTATCTTCATTGACGCTGGTTGTTCGTAATTCAGATACATATGAGGAGATCCCAGTGTATGGTTTTAAGAGAAGGGAACGGTTTTAAGAGAAGAGAACTAGAGCCTACAATGGTAAAATGGGTTATTTCTGGAACCAGTTGGTAATTGAATTTGACTATCCTTTACATGAGTGCATCACTGTATAAAACTATAAGTTACTTGTGGAGTTTTCACGATGCATCACCATCGAGTTTGCATCCCTTCCCTAGTCACGCCCCCAGATGCCAACAAGCACTCAAGCGCTCAAGCCAGATCCAGATCCGATCCTCAGTTCCTCGCTCCTGCAGTCCCGCCCGGCCGCTGCCCCCCTCCTCCCAGCCGGCCCCCTCTTCCGCCGCCGTCCGGTCAGTAGTAATGGACAGGGTAAATTAGGCAGTTTCATCTATACGAAAATACGTTGTCAAGTACGGGATCTGAGTATCTGAGTATGTACAAAAGTAATATATCTCTAAACATGATCATTTTTCAATTCAAAGAAAAAACTTTTCCGTATACTACCAGTCGCGCCGCGCGCCTCTAGCATCCACGGCCGACGAGGCCTCGGTATATGCATGACCGCGTGCCACTGACGTCAAATTCCGCACCCCCTGCACGCCTCCGTCCAGTCTAACACTAGTCTCCCTGCGCGTCCTGTGCGCCGCTGGCTCGCCACTTCCCGCGACCACCTCAGATCACATGGCAAATGAACATCTGGAACCTTCTGGGCTCCCCTTCCAGTGGGCTCTGCTCTCCCGTTGTTTCCCATCCTCCAAGAAAGAAAACCAGGGACGTGCTTCCCTTCCTCCAAGAAAACAACAGCCTCATCCTCGCCGATTCGCCATCCCCTTCAATCCTCTCTCCTCACCAGCCTCAGGCAGGCGACCTCACTCTCGCTCCTGACCGATCGCCGCTGCTTCCCCAAGGTAAGAAAAATCGACCAACCCTACCAAATCTTTCTACGCCTTTCCTTGTGATGTTGTGGCGGCTAGTGCCTAGGTGGTTCGAGCGATCGTGCCGTATAGGGCATGCGAGCCTGTGGGGTGAAGCTGGTGGTTGGTTTTTTGTTTCTAGAGTAGGATGTGCGGTGAGCGCAGCAAGCGCAGTGGTTTTTGTACGATTAACGAGAGCAATTGATAGTGTTGAGGATGCCCGCCAGTTGTTCGTCGAAATTCCTGCGACGTGGAACATTTGGTTTGGGGTCCTTCTAGTTTGGTTGCGACTTGCGACATCACTTGTGTCTGGATTGGATTGGCCCAAAGGTAATTTAGCTTGTGTCCGGATTGGATTGGTCCAAAGATAAAAACTACCCCAGTAGTTTTTATTTTGATCCAGTGCTCAACTGGGACTTAAATTGGGCACCGTACTTATTGTATGGTTCATTGTTCTTAATTGATTTATCTTAACTTTGCAATACTTGAAACTTTTGTTGTGCTGAGCATCCTGGTTATTTTAACATCCACTGTATTACAACCATTTAGGAAAAGATGTGTCATGGGAATTAAGGTTCATAACAACTTGGTATCAGAGCAGTTGATCCCTTCCCACGACTTCTGCTACCATGGTTACGGCGACATATCATACCATCAGACTTGTCGCCGAGTCGTTGGTCATGATAAAGGCTAACGCCAACAAGATGACCATGAGTAACAACGACAACGACAAGAAGATGGTGTCCATCTTCCTCGATATACATGCTACTTTAGATAAAATGATGCGGATCAGAAGGAGAAGAAGGCGCAACAAGAGGCGGCGGCGTTTCCAGCAACCACAGTGACACTGTCGGAACATGCTGCGCTGTTACCGCATCCAGCCATGGTGTCGCCAAAGTACGTCGTGGCCACCGTGGTGCTGGCAGGGTTGCTGCCATGCCTGCCGCAGTAACCGGTGAGTTTGCCGCAACCAAGCGTGGAGGCAACGATCTCTAATGACTCATGCAGCCATTGCAACCTCTCGTCAACAGGGGGGTCTTCTAAGGCTTCAGCCATGGCCGCCACCACAGCTCGAGGATAGTTGATTAGTTTTCTTGTATAGGGGTTAGGAAGGGATTACCTTCCCCAAGAAGAATATATATTTCCCTAAATAGTTGATTAGTTTTCTTGTATATGGATTAGTTAATCGGAAATATTATCTATTAGGAAGGTTATCTATCAGTTAGGAATGTTATCATTTAGATTGATTTTATCCATAATTGTTAGAAGATCTCTCTATATAAGGAGGCTTATTGTAATCGTTGGCATTAAGCAATGAGATTACAATAGTCTAAGTCCCAATCCCCTTCGTCTCCCCAATCTATAGTCTTCCCTCTCCTCTAGCAGCCGATGTCACCCGGCTATCCTTCCTGGCGGTGTTTACCCTGTTATGAACTAAGGTTTATAACAAGATGTTTCTCCAGATCAACTGCTAGATATATAACATTGGTTTTATGAGGCATTAGATATATAGCAGAACTTATAATTCATCGCATCTAGAATTGAACATTAAGCTTGTTACGCACGTAAGGATTGATGTCTTGCAGTTATTATATGTTAAATGTTCGATTCTTCTTTTGTGCCTGACTGCCTGTCTTTGGTGATAGTGTCCCAAGCTTATACATCTGCCCTCCTATTTCTGTCTTGCACTCTTCTATTTTAGGAATGTCTGAACTCTGCAGCATCTTGATTGTAAACAGATTGTTTTAGATAGAGGAAAAATTTACGATGATGATGCCACCATTGTGTAATGCTTAATGTCTTATTGTTCTCCAACCTCGACCATGCCATACATGATGAATGTGATAGTTATTTTTTTGTTCATTTTCTATGTTTTGTCAATCATTTGATGCTACTTCTTTTTTTTTACCTTCTGTCTTTTTCTTTGGTGAGTTTTAAGTGACGAAAGATGCGAAATTATTGGTTACTCTCTTCATGGATATGGAGATTGGAATCACTACATGTGTACTATTTTATAGTTTGTTCCAGTGTTAAACCGGCATTTAATTGGGTACCACGTGTAATGTTTTATTTACTGTTTTTACATGATTAAGCACAAGCTTTGTAGTACTCTATGGTGCACGGACACGGATACGTTGATACAACACCGATATGGGGATCCGTTATTTTCCCAAAAATACCGATATGGTGACACAACTATATACATTTAAATAGTAAGAATAAATTACACATATGTATTATTTTTTATGTTTCTTCATGCTTGTCAAACTGAAATAATGTAAAGTGTAAAGTAAACTCGGAATATGTACCTTTCAGAGATGACCATCGCCTCTTCATTCTTCTTTCAGTCAATTCATGATATGTTCAATTGTTCATATGAATACCATGTCCAGATATCAGAATTCCATTAACCTAGGAAAAGAAGTAACATGATTAGCGAGACCACAAATATAACATGTATACTTGATTATTGAACAATCAAAGCAATTGAGCAACAACAATTGATAAATGATAACTAATAAGCGATAAAAATTAGCAAGTAGCCAAGTTCAAGCATAGAAACTTAAATTCAGGGTTCAATCAAAAGCAAGCAGCCACTGGCCAACATAGGAGTGATTCAACTTAAGTTACATAATAAACTCAAATTGAAGTGGCAAGGCTAATTAAAAGACAACATGAGACTCCTAGACTTCAACTTCATCCTCATTTTTTTCTTGGATCACCACAGTAGACTCATCTTCAAACAATACACCCTCCAACTCTAGTTCTTCAAGAGAGAGATGATTCTAGAGTAGTTACTAGTGCCAACATGTTTGCAATACTTGCATCTCCATTTCACATTTCCTCCCCCTTGACCACCCTTGTCTAAATCGTCAACATGATTCGACAATGGAGGCTTGAACCTATTGTTGGTATTTTGCTACTCTCTAGCACTTGAATTATCAGTTTCCATTTTTCTAGAATGATGAAAAACAAGAAATCAATAACATAAGAACAAGCAATCACAAATTTACGATTGCAAACATCTAATTGACTCATGGTGAAGAGCATCAGTGCATCACTATGTGAATGAGTGAGTGTCATTCATTTATTTAGAGAATCAGTGAAAGACTGAAGAGCATGAGCATCACTTACTTGGAGAGGGAGGAGGCGTGAGGGAGCTGGCTTGCCGGAGGAGGAGGCGGAGGGAGGCTTGCGAGGGAGGGCGGTGCGGTGATCTGATCTGGCGCGGGCGAGGAGGGCTGCACGAGCCGGCGGCGCGAGGGAGGAGGTGCGGGAGCCGGCGGCGCAGCAATCCGACGGTGCGGCAAGGCCGATGGGGCGCGAGGAGGGCGATGGGGAGGAGGCGACGTGCGGGAGACGTGTCGAGGGGATTGGGATCGAGAGGTCAGAGGAGGGGAAGCTAGGGTTATGCCCTTGGGTGGGCTGGTTGGGCCTTGTCGGATACGTGGCCACGCTGTGTCCGATACGTGTCGGGAATTTTGGAAATTAAAATTCGCTTTTTAATTGGTCGACACGCCTCCCACGTGTCCGCGACGTGTTCGTGTCATATCCGTGTTGGACTCGGATACGGCAATAAACCATCGTGTCCGTGCTTTAGAGGTAGTACTTAAACTGGTGCTGTTATGCCCATCCTGGTTATTTTAAGATCCACTGTATCACGACCATTTCTGGAAAGATTTTTTTTCCAGATGAACTGTTATGGGTGCTCTATTTGCTATTTAAAGCATCTTGGTTGTAAACAGTTTGTTTTTGACAGAGAGATTTTACAATGGTGTTGTTGTTGCCTATTTTTTTACACATTGTTTTAGTTCTCTGACATCCACCATGCCCGTATTAACGATGAAGGCGGTATGGATTTTAGTTCATTAATGTGATATCAATCATTTGGTGCCGCCTTTTCTTTTTCTTTGGTACTTAAGTGACAAATGACGTCAAATTAATGGTTACTCTCTTCATCTTTTTTTGGTCTATAAGTTCTCACGATTTCAGTTTTGCACACTCTCAATCTCAAGTCTCAAATTTATGGCTTTCCAGAGTTGTCTTCTTTCTGGCTTATGTTAAAGTAGATTACTGCCATTTTGCATTTTTGCTTATGGTAGTTAAATTTGTCAGGTAGCATAAGATGGCATATGTTCTTTATCTTATGAACATTTTTGTTCCTCATTTAAATATGTACCCCGATAAAATGTGTAGACTGGCTGCAAAGATACCAGAAGATGGCTTTCAGATCCATGCTATCTTGATCTCTTCTTTGGAATTCGTATATCAACTTTTTTTTACTTTGGTTTGTTTCAGTGTTAAAGATGGATTCCAGCAATACACAATCTGAAGGTTCGCATCCATCTGTTCCCAAAAACCCTGACATGACATCATGCCGGAAGAAGAAAACTGATGATGTTACCTTCATCGAAGATCTGAAAGACCACATCGACGAGTTCATTCATGCGTCCATGGATGAGCACAAGACCTGCTTCAAGAAGACCATCCAGAAGGTCAGCTGTGCTAATATGCCGAAACTTGCTTCCTCTTGTCAATCTGCATTTTTTATATGTATGATGATCAAGCCTTTCGCTTTGTGTTGCGCAGATGTTTGGGATGTCAAAGGTTGTCGCAGAGCGATCGGCTCAAGCAAAGGAAGCCGAAGTCGAAAGTGCTTTGCCTCTTCAGACCAGTGTGTCGCAGTAGAATGTATTGGTGGTGGCAGCCTTGTTGCTTTCCGGTGTCTGCAAGGCTTAAGATCCCTATCAGTAATAGCTTGATCAGGACTTGTGTTTTCCTTCTCCGACTGTTGCTCTGTGAGCACCACTATAAATTTCATGAACAAACTTTGAACAATAGCAGTGCAACTTGGGACTAAGAGGCTGTTTGGTTCGTGGCCTAATGAACCAAGTCAAAATTTGGTATAGTCAGAACTTAGGCAGAACCAATATTTGGTAAAAAAAAAGAATGCTGTTTGGATTGCAGTTAAGACAAATTTTGGTGTTATCAAAATTTTGGCGAGCAATTTTTTCGCTTTCGGATTGCCCGGATTGCCTTCGTGTGACATTGGATTTTGTTAGTATTACTAAATTTTGTTGGCGTTATCAAATATAATATTGGTAGCAAACAAAATAATATAATGTTGGTAGCAAACAAAATAATAGCTAATTTTCACTGGTTATTAAAATTCGCTCGCTCTCTATTGTCCGTGCTCGCTCCGTATGTGACAATGGTTTTTTTAATGTTATTAAATATTAGTAGCAAACAGAATGATAGCTAATTTTAATTGGTGTTATTAAATTTTGTTAGAACAGGGCCTGAAACACTGCCAGGTTTTCGCCGATCTGTGCTCTTCTTATGACATTTCCTCTCAAATTTCGTTTGCTATATCAAGGCCCAAACTAAGCCTAGAACTCAAATTCAGCCGGAGAATATCCAACCTCAGGCGCCGCTGATGGGCTGAATTTTGTGCATCTTTCAACTCGGCTGCTCGTCCGGAACATCTCTCTCTCTCTCTCTCTCTCTCCACCTAGCTAGCTTGAACCATCTTGTCATCTTAAAAGAAGAAAAGGCGATCCTTACTAGTCACATGCAAGATACATTTGGCACTTCACGGTCTCCTTTTAAGGGCAAAACAACGTGGTACACATCAATATCACTCCGACGATGTCTCGCACCAGTCGATCGAACTGGCCACTCGAATCCAAGTGAGTGGGCAGAGCCCGTTGCCCTGCTACCTCGGATACGAATCACCGGCTCAGGTCGGGTTCTCCCCCATGGGGGCCCAGCGACAGCGAGACGCGACCTCACCTCAGCCCGAGGAAGTGCCCATCACCGTCCGCGTGTCCCCCCGCCTTTGACCTGACTCAGTACGTAGGTTTCTGCTCGTTTTCGAGCGTTTCATTCAGATTTTCAGCGAGGGCGGCTCTCGGCGTCAAAGGTGTCGGTGTCTCGGTGATGTGATCTTGCTTGCTCTTTTCTCTCTCTTTCTTTCGTTCTCTGTTTGTACATGAGAAGTTTGCATCTTAATTGCGGCGATTGAATTGTCCAGGTAATTTGAGGGCGACGCGTGCAATTACGGATTTGTTAAAGAACTCGTGCTGAAACAGACGTGATCTTGATGTAACTAAACTAATTCAAAGGCTTTTGATGGACTAGTCAATATCAGGCGGTGCTACTACTCTATACTCCTCCATCACGGCTAAATAATGCTGGCATTTGATCAAACAAACCATGGGGGTGGCTGTCAGGAAACAGGACCGCATCTAGATGGACGGTCAAACAATGCTCACCAGTTGATGAGGGCGATTTATGCGGAGTATATATGTGCCTTGAGATGCCTGTCACGTGTAGAGCAGGAACTTGAAGTGATCTACAATCAATTCATCGTACCAAGTATGTGTTCAGGGATGGAGGAAAAAACCCTACGGAGTATTGCATCTTGAGGTTAATTTGAACATCAGATAAAAAACAACTGGCCCATGTTTCCAAGACAAGCATCGGTTACCCTCTCTGATTAGGTTTGAGCAGGATAACTACTAATCCATACTGTGCGAACTGAAGACTGACCCAGTCTTCAGTCAACTCGATGGAACTCAAGTCAAAGCAACAAAAAGTCTCTAATTCACAGGTCAAGAGGCTGGTAATATGGATCACGTCTACATCTCCGCGTTTCGAAACAGCCAATTTTGACAAACGAAATTCGCACTATTTTTTTTTTTTGTAACTTATTGGTTGGTAAGCTGCATTTTTTCTTGAATGGATCACATCTTTTGCTAACACACACAACTCTAACCACAGATCATTTCATGTATTAGAGGCTTTGAACAAGGAGGATGTGATTGCGAATTAACTAACTGCAGCCGCCTCATCATTTGGGGCTCTACATCTCTCGCCGATTCCAAACTCCGACCACGACTAATAATCCACAATTCCACATACCCCAGGATCCTGAGTCTACCAGACACCAAATCTGGTGCGAATTAGTGTCGTGTTCTTATCAATTGATCACCGGTCCAGTTAATTAACAACACGCTGCAACTTCTGCAAGCTGCTTGCCGCCATGGACTGAATTTATCTCTAGATGTCTACCTACCTAAACTATTTCCCTGTGTGCGTACGTTCAACTACTGCAGCTAGCTCGATCGTCGCCGTCGCCCATGCGCGTATAAGTGTGCGCCGTATGTACTGCACGGCCAAGCATACAGTATGCTCTCGTACGTACACGCACTGTCTGTACGCTGTACCGGTGTACATCATGCGGGCAACTGTGGTCTTACGTACAGATGTACCGTTTCCAGGCATTATTTACAGGTGGTCGCTGCATGCCATGTGTGCCGAAGAAAATTTCTGCAGCTTTTAAAGCCTTTTGCGTTCGCTTTCGGATCCTCTACAGTTAGTACAGCGTTCTACCGTAGCACTATAGTAAATACTATAGTAACAGTGAGAAAAGTACTGTAATTTTAAAAAAAATCACCATAACTAGATCACGTAGTAATTGATTTGTACATTTATTTTTTTAGTTGTAACGCCTATATGTAACGTGGTTCGCAGCTGGATCCGTACGTTACATTGTGGTGACCGGCACGTGTATGGCATGTGCGAGTGCACCATGCCACCACACCAGCTTTTGTACAGTGTCCCGCGCCATCAACTTGACACGGAAGAGAATCATAGAACGATAGTAGTACTACGATTAACTTGGGAGGTGGTTGTACAGAACTATCTTAAGATTTAGCAGCAAGATGTCAAGAAATTTCTTCACGAAAATGTCAAAGAAAAACCCTTGTAAAATCCGCATGTATAACACACCTGATGTGCGTTGCGTTTGGTTTTGGTGGAACCAATTACCAAACTCTCTGGCCTTTCAGGCTTCAGCCGCGAAACTAGGGCGCGCACCAGTACACACCCACTACACTAGTTGGGTAAATCAATTGGGATCGTTTGGAATGTGATTTTCTCTCTCTCTCTCTCTCCAGATTCTTATAAGGATTTAACTATTTCGTATAAGATTACTACTAGTTGCCGAATAGGTCTTAATGGTTGGCAGAAACTATTATAACTTGATCATAATTGTACGGTAGGTACCTATGCTTAGCTGTTAACTAATAATTGGTGTACTTGTAACTTGAATTTTCAGGTTAAGGAAATTCATCTCGATTATTCAGTATGTTATGGCCATTTGGGATTAATTGTTTATCATATCTGGGGATTGGTTACATGAGAGTGTACTTGTGCTAAGATTCCTGACTGCAGGGACATGATCAACATCAAAGAGAGTTTGTGGTGGAGAGGAGAGGTGACTCTGAAGGATTGCTTTAATTATTGGGCTACATTTGCAGGTTTGCATAAAGCACAAAGATCCCCGTAATAGATGCGTCGCCCACTAGCTAGCTAGATTCTAAAGCATTGAGAAATCCCCCCCGGGCCAAGAAAGCAAAATCACTAAGTCATAATACTTAGGTCACTGTATGATAGATCCGGAGAATTAGGAATAGAAACTACTACTGGTATGCCTAGTTTCTATTTTAGCTTCAAATCACATACTCAAGCACGAGACATATCTAATATCTTCCAAAGGATTAGTTGGTCAAAACCTACCAAATCCAAAAATGGTCCTTAGTGTTCATGCGCAAATAAATATCGATTTATGTCACCTGGCCTCAGCTGAGCTGAACTGGTCCAGGACAGGAGATGGACCTGACTAAAGTTGAGCTGGCACGAACCTGAACTGTTTGTTGGTCCAGTCCAGAACTCCATACAGAGAGAGGTTGCTAAGGGCACCCCCAACAAGTAAATTTGTTTGATACTTAGCCTATGTTATGTCAGTTTTTTTGGTGAGGTGAGAGTGAGAGAGGGAAGAGAGAAGAAGCTTGATATTCATGCAAGTATCAAGTTTTTTTAGGAAACCAAGAGATGACTCCAAACTAGTTATTCTCTTGTCTAAAGGTACTTCCAATAGCTTGGGAGGGTCAAAGGAGATTCAAGTATCAAGCACTCCAATAGTTTATATCTTTAACTTGTAACTAAAATTACTTATTAGTAAATGAGAGAAATACTATATGTGAGAGAGATGGTCCACTAATTTATTGGTACTCTAGAAAGATTTGATTTGATACTCGTACGAGTATCAAGCTTCTTCTCTCTCCTCCCTATCTCTCTTTCACCTTGTAAAAAAGCCGGCACAACAAATTGACCAGCGTGGTCATTGCAAGTCTCACGATTATATGGTTTGAATTGTAAAAAGCTCCAGTGGAAAAATCTGCACAAGTAACGCAATCCGACCAATCAACGGTCGGTGAATTCGTTGGTCAGAGAGGAGAGGTGCCGCGATTTCTTTCGAGAGAACTGACTCGGTAAACTCGTCAGGTCGTATCAGCATCACTAACAAAAGAATCCACGTTCAGCTGTTTGAGGTCCAAGTTTTCTGTTTATTTTTAAAGATCTGTAAGTGGCTTGCTACTAGCTAGCGTGTGGTGTTGACGTGCAGCACGCACGCACGCTTGTGCACTCGTATAATCCCACTTCTATGGAGGTGATTTGAGAGCACACGCGTAGGGGTGGCAAAAAAAGCTCGCGGCTCGTGAGCTAGCTCGGCTCGAGCTCATTTTTTTGAGTCGAGTCGAGTCGGTCTTCGAGTTCGGTGAAGATTCGAGCCGAGTTCGAGCCGGCTCGCGAGCCAAACGAGCCGAACGCAACCCCATATAATCACGATGATTAGATTTTGAATTGATGATAAATAACTTATATAATCATATTATTCTACTTTTATTTTTGGGCTTGGGAAACCCTGACTTGAACGAGCTTTTTCGAGCCGGTTCGAGCTTTTTTCGAGTGGCTCTCGAGCTCGCTTTTCCAAACGAGCGAAGTCTCATACCGAAGTCTGGCGAACTTGGCTCGAGCCGCTCGACTTAACGCGTTTCAACCCTACACACGCGTATGCATGTGTGTATTTTCCCTGAGTGTTTAGTTTAATCAAGTACGGGCTGGAATACGAGAATTTTGTCAGATTATTATGAGGATAAATTGTTTCATGTGAAATTCGCGTGAAAGTAGAAGGCGCAAGACTCTTTACGCTCTCCTTTGAAAATTGTGGAGGTAGAGCGAGCGCCCACCGTCTGAAATAGCAACATTTATGGCGACGAAAATTCAGTAAGTTTACCAAAATTCTATTTGTCTCATCCTGGCTGGTAGCTAGGGAGTAGTACTATTTCCATGGAGTAGCACTCGATCGACTTCATCCATCACGAAGGCAAACCTCCTCTCCTTCCTCGTACTGCGATCTATCGACGTGTGAGCGTTGGCCCCGCAACTTACCACGAGTGAGATACTCCCTTCCTCCCGCAATATAAGATCAAACTCATGTAATTAGACAATGCATAGGAGTGGGGAAAAAAAAAGCTAAAAACTCGCGAGCCGACTAACCACGTCAGGGGCTTAGCTCGAACTCTTACCATAGACTTGTCCATAGATGACCCGACTTTAGCCCAATTTTTTTGGGGTTGGGCTTTGATTTTCAGCTCAAAGCCTAAAAAGCCCGACAATGATATTTTTTTTAAAAAAATGTTCTCGAAATAAATTAAATATTAATATTTATTCCAAAAAAGAATTAAAAGAATAATATTTTTTGGGAAAACATATGTTTCGGGCCGGACCAGGCTCGAGCCTACACATCCAAGGTCGGGCTTTTCCCAGGCTCGGTCCGGAGTTTGAACAGGTCGTGTCGTAAGCGAGTCGAGTCAGGCAACATGTTTTCCTCGTTAGCTTAACGAGTCGATTTGCGAGTTACTCATTAGGCTCGTTAAGTTTGGTGAAATTAAAACCCAGACGACAACGCCCAACAACAAGAAAAAAAAACCATGGGTTATATAACACATCCACAACGCAATCCTAACACTAACACACACGCGCGCGTGCGCATGCATGCATAGTCGCCTCCGGACCTTCGCGAGGGGCCATCGGCTACGCCGACGCCACCATTCGCCTCCTCCGGGCCCAGTGCTTCGGCCACCTCCACCCGCCTCCTCCACCTGTGTGCTTTGGCATCCCGTCGTCCCTTCCACCTCGGGCCTCCGCCAACGATGGAGTGACAACCCAGCATGGAGTGAACATGATGAACTGATGATGTAATGTGATGGTTTGCTCAAAAAAATATCGAGGCGCGCAAGCCAGCTCAGCTTGAACCAAGCTCGAGCCAGTTAGGGCTCGTGATGTTCTCAAGCCGAGCCAAACCTCTTTTCCAGCTCATAACATTTTTTAGCCGAGCCTGAGCCGCTCGCGAAGCTCATTCGTCTCGTGGGCTGCTTGCCGGGCCAGCCCAGCCCCACAAACATTAAGGCCCAGGGCTCTCAGTCCATTTCATTTCCGAGTGAGCCCTAGACACACACAACCCGAAAAAAAAAACCATAGCTGAGGATCTTTACAAAACCTATAGGTGCTAACTGCAACTTTACCCGTGGGCAAAGCTTAATTATACAATTAACATAAACCATGAAAGCACTATTTTTATTATAAAAACCGAACGTGGATAAAGATAGAATACAAAAATACCGCAATAACTGGCTCAATCGAAGGACTGTGAATAGAACGAAAAATTATAGCATTCTATCCTAATAGAAAGCATGTAAGGAAAGATGGAACAACATAGGCAGTGTAGTAAAACACACGGCCTAAAGACGTCAGATTGAACTACAGTAACGGAATTTTAAGGAGATTCCTTGTTTTGTTAAAAAAAAAAAGGAATAAGCATATCAAGAGTATGATCTAATCATGTGTTTCCATTGGTTTCTGAATAGAAAGTAGTGAAGAACATCACAACTGCAGTACCTAGACTCGTTAAGAAGCTCCAACTACTATTTGAGGTGAGCATTGTGCTCCAACAGAAAAAGATGTGCTGAGAAGGAAATGAGCCGACTCTCTCAATGGGCACTATGAACTAAAATCCTATTAGCGATGCTATGTGTACAAATGTTAACATCTTTGCGCATATTTCTTAGTAAACTAAAACCCATGCACAATTTCACCTTAAACAATATATGCTAGGGAAACGTAAATACGGCAATGCTATAATCCAGTGGTACCTATCCTATGTACAAATCTAATATCTTTCATAGTAGTTTCATCATCAAAGAAACCCTTCCGTGAACTGGTAAGTAGATAAGAGCCTTCGGCACAGTTTGTGTGAAACGAAAGGGAAAACTAAGCTATATGCAACAATTCTATATTAGTCTGATACTTTAGGCTTCATGACTGCCACTCCAATGCATAACTATACTACTGCTCAGAACTAAAACGCACGCCAGTTAAAACCCTCAACAAAGTAAGCAAACAAATAGACCGTTTCTTACCATCGATCTCCGGGAGAGGTCCTTTAAATGATATGTTCTCTGTGAATGAGGCCCTGAAACACCGTTGCATACAGTAAGATGGATACTAGTAGTGTGTGTCCTGGCAGTTCCTACTTTCCTAAGTAACACAAACACCATGCAAAATCGGACACTGAATCGCTCGCTAACCGTTATCTCTGAAGGTGTAATTTTTTAGCTCAACCATGGAGAAAGCACTCTTGATCTTTGCTTTTGATTTGATGGCAAGATTATTGGACAATGGAGCCGCACTTACCGGCGGTGCAGGGCGATATGCGTTTGATCCGCTCCTTGTCCGTGCACACGAGCTCCTTTTGCGCTGCTGCGGGCCTCCAAGGCGCTTGCTCCACCCCTACCCAAGGAGAAGAGAGGGAGGAGGCATAGCTGCGCGGCGCCTATAGCACCAACGCGGGGAGGCGGTGACGACACGTGGGGCGGAGGGCGCGACGGGGGAGGAAGAGGGAGGGATGGGCAACGTTGACTGAGAGGGGGCGGCGGGGGAGGAAGAGGGAGAGACTGGCGGCACCGGTGGAGAGGCGAGGAGATGGAAGGGAGGGAAGCGGCAAGACCGAGAGGGCAGTGGGGGATGAAGAGGGAGGAAGCGGCGACGGCTGGGGGGTGATCGAGCGGGCTACAGGGGAGGAAGAGGGAGGCACCGAGGGCGGCTAGGGAGGGGGATTGAGTGGGCAGCGGCGGAGGAAGGGGGGAAGACGGAGCGAGCAGCGGCTGTTGGTGAGGGAAACCCAGCGGGTAGTGGGAGAGGAAGAGGGAGGGGCCAGGAGGTGGAGGAGAATGGAGCGAGGGGAGGAGCAGCGCATGGGGCGAGCAAGCGAGGCGACGGGAGGAGAGAGCTGGGTGGCCTGCGCTAAAGCCCGAAAGCGTGGAGCAAGGGGAGGAGTGAGCCGTCCGATGATGATCTGTGTGTCCGAAGGGCCTCCCCACTGAAAGATCTAGACCCGCCATTATGAGTTAATGGAGTATTTTGGTGATTAATAACAAATCCAATTGTGAGACTAACATTTCTATTGCTATATCTAGTGTGCAGTTTGGATATAAAGGTGAAATTCAACGAGGTATGCATTTGACTCATACTCTTATATATTGTTGCATTCCTCGGATCCAAAATATAGGATGAACTCAACCATAAGTTTAACTTGAATATGTGCATATGATCTGATTACACATTTGTGTATGCACACATTTAGGGGAGCTTATTCTATATTTTGTGATTTCATTAGTATTGATCCATATTCTGTTTTCCACGTATATTTGGGATCTTTGCTTTGAAACATATCCGTTTGAGTATATAGAACTTTGTGTAGTTTTTGTATACTCATGTTTTGAGTATATAGAACTTGTGTAGTTCTTACATACTCATGTCGTGAGTATATGTAACTTGTGTAGTTCATATATACTCACGTTGTGTTACTTTTATCTACATTCAATTTATGTGTAATTGAAGTGGTTATCATTAATTACCAATGAGGGAAAGATTGGAGTATCTTGTCCCGCCATTATGTGATAATGGTTTGTTGAGGTAACTAATGGTAATCACATTGTAGACCTAACATTTTTCATGAGTTGGATGAATATTTTATGTTCTAGGGTAATGAAAATTTTGGATGTCATCATGTGTCAATGACATTAAAGTCAAGAGCTTAGAGTAAAAGATGCATCATGAGTTGATGCTTATCAAGAAGAAGAGATAATCATGAGTTGATCATCAAGACAAGAGAAGACCCATTATGTGTTGATGGAGGTCAAGCAAGGGATCATCATGTGTTGATGATTATGAAGTGAATGACCTGGATTTGAAGTGATGATGTGCGTCATCAAGCTTCAAGAAGATGCAATGCAAATGTATGACTAGCTAGGGCTAAGGATGTGTTCCTAGTCTTTTACCGGTCTTGATGTTTGGTTGGAAGACCGGATTGCTAGTATAGGTTGTCGTACTATTAAGAGGGGTTTTAACTAGTAGTTTGAGTTACTCATGTGTTGATAGCTCATTGTGGTTGCTCTAGCTCATCTAGGCATGATGCTATAATTTGCGAATGTGTTTTGCAAATGTCGAGGATCATGTATAACTCTTGTAGCATGTGACTTAAGTTTACAAATGTGTTTTGCAAATGGTGTAAGTCCATGTATCTTATACCTTGTGATGAGTATTCTAAAAGTTGGCAAATGTGTTTTGCAACTTGTTGAGAATATTATCTTTGAAACCTTGTTGAAAATGCACTCAAATGGGCAAATGTGTTTTGTCGTTTGAGTGAAGTCAAAAGTGCATTGTCTCTGGAGCCTGGCGGTCTGACCGCTAGGGGTCACTGGTCTGACCGGTGGCAAATTGGCGACTGTTATGTGTTGGGCGGTCCAACCGATTTCCTTTGAAATGTTTCTCTGTGCGGTAGTTCCGCCGTTGACAAACGAAACTACCGGTGTGCGGAATTTTCCAGAGAAGCACCATTTTGGTTCTTGCCGATTTTCCTCGGGCGGTCTGACCGCCAGTCTTGGCGGTTTGACTGATTTGGCGGCGGTTAGACCGGCCATTAGTTGGCGGTCCGACCGGCCGAAGGTCCAACGGCTAGTTTTATAGCCGTTGGCGCACGGACGATCCGACCAGCCATTAGTTGGCGGTCGGACCAGCCCTGTGCTGATTCGAAGGAATCTTTCCTCCAACGGCTAGTTTTTTAGTGTGGGCTATAAATACCCACCTTGGCTGGTTGGAGGTGGTTGTTGCTGCCATTGTAAATAAATCTAGATAAATGACACTTTTGGTCACACCGTCACCCGTAGCGTGACTAAACAACACTGACACGATATTAATGGTAGAGTGATAGGATTTGATCACGCTATAATAACTGACGTGACAGTGTTGTTCGGCTAGCAATGTGGGCAAAAGAGTTAGGTTTAGAAACAAAGTTAGTGAGGAATTAGTAATAAAATTAAATAAAAAAGCTCGCCAGCCGGCCATCTGTTCTCGTGATTTCTTTCAAAAACGATCAATGGTTAATTGTCCCCCCCCCCAACATAAGTGTAATGGCCGCATGTGTGTGAATAAACAAGACATGAGTAGACTTTATATCATTTTTGACTTTCTACAACCTTTTGCTTCCTTTTCGAAAGAACAATATGCCAGAGTATACTACTTTCTGCCATTTACTCTATTCTCCGCTCCTTTATTGGAACGAATCAATTCGACGGCTGGCCTAGCTAGCTTGCAGGACGACGGAGAGGATGGCACGGCGAATAACTGTCCCCGTTGACGTGTCCATCAGAATTCAGAAAGCTCACATTTGCTTGTTCTTTTCCTCAGATCGCATATGATGGTATGTCTCAGCTTGCTCGATTTCTTACTGATGATTGGATAAGTCACAGGCACAGGCACAGCCTTGATTAATTGGTTGGTTCATCACAAATTCTCAACGCATGCCTACTTGACTGTTGCTAAAAGAATGGAACAGTAGGCAGCATACTATTAACTCCCATTATAGTACTAGTATACACATTACTACTAGTACCGTTTAATTTCTTAATTACTGGGTGGAGATCCAGTGCACAACGCCCTGCTACTTAGCTAGCCTATGTGGCTACTATATGGTCCAATGGTATCTCTCTCCTGTCCTATGGTCCAATGATATCTCCTATCCGTGATGCTACTAGTACTATTGTTGATAAGCAAACATACTGGATACTGTACCTACTTGTTCTAGCCCATGTTACACTAATACATACTCCCTCCGATAACAAAAAAATATAATATTTTGGACATCGATATAGTCTTTAAAATAACAATTTAGTCACTAATTTATATTATATTATATTTATAAAATATAATAAAATTGTATTATTACAAAAATATTTTTCAAGACAATTAATTCTACACGTATCATTTTCAAGTGTTCAATCCAAATATTAATAAAGATACTAAAAGTTAAAGTTTATAAAATCTGACTGCATATACCCCAAAACGCAATTTTTTGTGATCAGAGCAGAACTCCACTAAGTAGCACAAGTATCCTTTAGACTCACAAATAATTCGTCCTCTTTTCGAGGGAGCTTGCATTTTTGTAGTATTAGTTTAAGCTTTGGTTAGCTACATTGTTAATAAATGCATCGACCATGAGTACGTGCATGCATCTCCATCTCAGAATCAGTTGGGAATACCTGTTGCATAGACTCGTAGTTGGTAGTGTACAGGTGGAGAGATACTATATGGGCAGCTCACTTGACGGAGAGCGCCTAGAGTTTTGGGCTTATTAAAACGGATCAGCTCACTTTACAACTGGGGCATACGGTGCTCTATTCTCAATCATTCGTGTATAGGTTGTTTAAGGTTAGAACAGTGTTTTGTATCGACCTTGAGCACATGTATTTACAGGGGAGCTTTTAACTAACACCTGGCCTTGTAGCTGGTGGCGTACGTGCATATGCAGATCCCAGTTGCGTACTGGAAGAATCAAATCTATCTGTTGATGAGTATACAGTAGTAGTGGTTGTTGTTGTTGTTAGTTGTCAGGTATGGGGTTTTCAAAAGGGAAAAGAAAGGGGTGCGCCTTTGTCCTTTGAAAAAAAACAAATGCGCATTCATCATTTTTTTTGTTCGTTTCCCTTTTTTGAGAGCGTGGCACAGGCACGACATTGCTCTTTGTTATTCACGCCGCTGGAGGCCTAAATGAGCATGAATTTCCAGCCATGGTCTGACAGCTGGAAAATATGGGTTTCGAGTAGAGAGATTGATGAGACGATAGACAGCGAACCCAACAATCCTTGGTTGTCACTATTCACAGTACCAAAAGGATTCAAGCATAAACCACACGCGTAAAAAAAAGACAAAAAAAGAAGCAAATCGCACCCCCACCCCACGTAGCGAGCACGCAGGAGGAGAAGGCGAGAAGCGGTCAAAGGACACAGGCGCGCGGCAAAAATCAAAGGGCAAAGGGCGAAGTGAAACACATTCCCCGTACGTCCGGCGCCCGTGAGGTGTACAGGGACGCGCAGACGCGGGACGTGCAGGTGGTTCCGCGGGCGCGGCAGGGGTGGTGGGTTTGCGCTGTCTGTGCTGCGTTTCGCGAGCGCGAGCGCGCGCGTAGCACCGATTCAGCGTATGGTTTTCTCGGAGCCCGCGGACGTGGCGCCGTGGCGGGTGCCGCACTGGCGCCGCCGCGTAACGGCCCGGCCCGGCCCGGCCTGCCCCCACGCGAGGTGGTGGTACTGGTGGGATCGCATCTCGACACCGTGCCGTATGCGCCCGATCTGAGTTCCACCCAGCGCGAGGGCGCACGATGGATCCATGTAGGATTCTTTGTACCCAACGTATTGCCAATATATTTCCCAGTTTCGTTTGGATTCTTCGTGCCAATATATTGGCTAATCAGCTACTAGTAGTTTTAGTTGGACAGGATAACAAACAGCCCTTGCCCTGGATTTCAAAAAAAAAAAAAAACAAACAAAGACCTTGGCCTGTCGCCACAAATTTGAAGCTGCTATAGTTTATTCATGTCAACCTAGGTCAAATTAGTCATATCAATATATGTAAGATTTACTTTGACCGAAGTAAAAATTTCTTTACGGCTTATCCCAAATCACCAGAACTTCAAATCTAGCTACCGTCAATGCTCCCTATTAAAAGAAGCTAACTTTATTCTCACGTGTCAACGTGGGAGGAAAATATGTGCATAATGTGATACTATGACGCACAATATTGTCTAACAAATGTCTAGCTCTAGCTAATATAGGAAGGATTCACAAGTAGAATGCCACGCTGTAGCTTTGGACATTTCACCGTAACAAACAATTCCCCGCCGCCGCCCTTGGCCAATCGTCCACTGCTACTCTGCCGGCCGCAGTGCCGCACACAGCCGCTTAAACCACCCAAAAACCCCAAACCACCACGCCGCCTCGCCTCGTTGACCTCAACCACCCCCATCTCGCCGCCCCCACCAAAGTGCACCAATTTTAGTTTCTGTTTGGTTTATGATTTAATTACTAGTTCAATGTCTGTGTTTTGCTATAATTTTTTTTTAAAAAATATATCATCAATCGTCGTTATACTCAGCCTACAATGCGAGTGATCCGTTGGCAACTTGTTCTTGAAAAAATCGATAGAATCTTTGGGCTTCTTGCGCACCAGCTTGGACAGTTGGGGTGTGGGGGAGTAAAGCGAGGTTACGGGTGGCTAACCGTACGCACGGAAGGAAATCGAGAAAGAACGAGATCCAACGGCTCACATCTCACGAAGAAATATAGTTCTAACGGCTCACTCACATCGTATAAGGCAGGACGAACCGCCACCAATTCCTTCTTTTAAGTAGTAGAGATACTAAAATTTTGATAATATTAAAACTAGGTAATGCCAAAACTTAGGTAAAAAATAGTGTTTGGATCGTAGCCACACCAATTCACGGGCAATGCCAAAAATTAAAGTACACATCGATGTGTTTGGATCGCAACCATACCAAAGCTTGTCAAAATTGTGAGTATGTCATATGACATCTATTTTTTTACACCAAAATTGTTGATTAAATCATAAGGAATACAATGGTTTGAACGGATCACAAATCGGATACATAATGTAAAAATATGATTATTTCAAACTTGTTAATCAAACTAACTATACGATTAATACAATATACAATCAACCACAGCACACCACGTCAACTAGCCATGCTTTGGTGAAGGAATTTGCTGTCCAAAAGTTGCCCAAGAGTTGGCTTAGAACACTTTGGCTTTACCAAAATTTAAGGCAATACCAAAATTTTAAACCAAACCAAACGTTAGTTAAATTTTACTGGTATTATCAAACTTTAGTAAAGTAAACTGAGGCATAAACAAAACACGCCCTAAACGCCCGCACCCACCCGACCTACCCAGCACGCACCACACCACACCACACCACACCCCGCAGTATGACCACCGCACCGCACCAGTGGCACCGTGGCGATTCAGCCCCGAGCCCCAGGGGCAACGCCGTCAAAACCCCCAGAAAAAGCACCCGAGCCGATCGAGGCGAGCCGGGGATCCCCGGCGGACCAAGCATGGCAACACACACAGGCACAGCGCGGCGCAGGAGAGCACCTTCCATTTAGGCCCGAAAATTTCAAAAACATTAAACAGCTTCCCTAAACAACACCGCACCCCCCTCCCCAATATTAGCTGCGGCTTCTTCTCCCATCTGTATCCTCTTCGTCTCCATCTCTTCCCCGGCTCCGGCCGCCGCCGCCGTCAGCTGCAGGGGGAGAGAGCTGGGTGGCGTAAAATTTGGATTCGAATCGGTGGGGAAGAGGAGGAGGAGGAGTAATAATTGGGCAGGCTGTTGGGGGAGTGTTACTCTGGGCATTGATGACGGGGTAGTAAGGTGAGCCCCCAAGGGTGGTGGTGCCTGTACCTGCGTAGCTGTGCCCCCTCCCTTTATTGCTTTTAATTTCCCTTCCAATTCCATCAGCTCCCCCGCTTCCCCCCAATTCCATCCATACTTTTAACGCGGGCGACGCGCACGGGAAGAGTGGTAGTCGCATCGCGGGCGGGTGGGCATGGGGAGTGGCGGCGGCGGCGGCGGGAGGAGGAGGTGATGATGCGCGCGCGTGGCGGCTGGCTCTGGGCGCTGCTGCTGCTCGTGGTGCTGGTGGCGGCGGCGGCGCCCGGGTCGGTGGTGGGGCAGGGGAACCTGACGTCGCAGGCGGATCTCGCGGGGCTGTACGCGCTGCGGGGCTCGCTTGGGCTGCGGGCGCGGGACTGGCCGCGCCGGGCGGACCCGTGCACCGCGTGGGTGGGGGTGGGCTGCCGCGGCGGCCGCGTCGTGTCGGTCAGCCTCGTCGGGCTCAGGCGCACGCGGTTGGGCCGCCTTGCCCCGCGCTTCGCCGTCGACGGGCTGCGCAACCTCACGCGCCTCGAGGCCTTCAGCGCCGCGGGGTTTGGGCTGCCCGGGTCCATCCCGCCGTGGCTTGGAGCGGGGCTCGCGCCCACCTTCCAGACCCTCGACATCTCCGCCTGCGCCGTCACGAGGGAGATCCCCGCCTCGGCCATCGCCGGACTCAGCAACCTCACCACCCTCAACCTCGCCGGGAATCTACTCTCGGGGCAGCTCCCGGCGGCCGCGCTCGCGGGGCTGGCGCGGCTCAGGATCCTCAACCTCTCGGGCAATGCCTTCTCGGGCGCGCTACCGGACGCGGTCTGGTCGCTCCCGGGGCTGAGCGTTCTCGACGTGTCTCGGACCAACCTCACTGGCGCATTGCCCGAGGCAAAGCCTGCGCTACCATCGAACGCGCAGGTGGTGGATCTGTCCGGGAACCTCTTCTATGGAGTCGTGCCGGACTCCTTCCGCCAACTGTTCAGCCGAGTGGTGCTGGCCAATATCTCTGGGAATTACTTTGACGGCAAGCTAGGTGTATCCAATGGTGGTGGTGGTAATGTGTTGTTTGCGTTGAATTGCTTCCTCGACCGTGCGGAACAGCGTAGCCAGACTGATTGCCAGCAGTTCTATGCTGGGCGTGGGTTGCCATATGATGGGCCGGTTGCCGCACCTACACCACTGCCTGCGCTTCCAGCTGCACCCTCGAGGAAGAGGAGGCGCAAGAATTTGAAGTACATATTGATTGGGGCCATAGGCGGGGGTGTCCTGCTGGTAGCTGTGGTTGCAGCCGTTGTGTTTTGCTTTGTGTGTTCTAGGAGGAGTACGAGTAGGGTTGATCAGAGGGAAAGTGGAGCTCCAAGGGCGCCGTCGGGAGTATCAGGGACTGGCGGGGCTGCAGCTACTGGTGGCACGCAGCCATCTGCATTGTCTGCAAACTTGGCGAAGGTTGGCGATTCATTTGCTTACAACCAGCTCGTCGATGCCACCTCGGGGTTTGGGGAAGAGAGGCTTATCAAGCATGGTCACTCAGGCGATCTATACCATGGAGTGCTCCAAGATGGGACCTCCGTGATTGTGAAGAGAATCAGTTCCCGTGTGGCTAGGAAAGATGCATATCTAGCAGAGTTAGATTTATTTGCCAAGGGATTGCACGAAAGGCTCGTGCCGTTCATGGGGCATTGCCTTGATAAAGAGGAAGAGAAGGTTCTTGTGTATAGGTCTGTCCGGAATGGTGACTTGTCAAGTGCACTGCACAGAAAGTCAGGGGAGGAAGAGGAGGGAATGCAATCTTTGGATTGGATAAAGAGGTTGAAGATTGCAACAGGGGTGGCTGAGTCTCTGTGCTATCTGCATCATGAGTGTACTCCACCGATGGTTCACAGGTATAAACTTTTGTGCAGTTTTATGGATGGTAAATTTGTTTCAGTTGAGTGTTCGTAGTAACTAGTCTGGTGCAAAATGGGTAAATTTATAAATTTCTCATGCAAATTGGATCTTTTATTTTATGTTCTTAGCTCTGTATTTCATTGTGATGATCATATAATGGGGCCGAGTGCGTGCCCAACAGCCTCCACATTTTGCATTTAATTGTGGGTGCTCTGGCAATTGATTTATCTGTTTTTTGGTATTGGGGGACTTCAGCAATGACCACCATCATATGTCCCAACAGAATTGATGACAGCTAGGAATACACTGGTCACATTCTTAATGAATTGGATATTGCTGAATCAGCATTCAGTACTATATATAGAATATTGTAGTTTTGATAAGTAGGCATCCTTAAATTCAGGTATACTTGTGGGATCCTCCCCTGCCGTTTCCCTTTTTAATATAATAAAACAAACATACTTCTCTATTATCATGTCATTCTATGATAAAGTGTCAAGTTACATTGGGATTTGTGTGATCTACTGACAAACTATTAATCTCCATATGGTTCATCACCACCTCAGTTGGTCTATATTTTTTTTGTTCAGTGGTTTTGTGACCTGTCAGTGAGATCATACATTGTACTATCAATTGTCATCGAAAAGTTTCTGATCTTACACACTGTTCAAGATGCATTTAAATACCCACCAGTATCATGCAAAAGGATAGGGAGTTATTTGTTCCCCTAATTTCACTAGGAAAATTATGCTTTGGTATCAATGCGAGCCATGCAATAGATCATGAGAGAAATATTGGTTGTTGAGCTAATGTGATCAATGCTCTGCAACAGGGATGTGCAGGCCAGCAGTATCCTTCTTGATGATAAATTTGAAGTGCGCCTGGGGAGTTTGAGTGAGGTGTGTCCTCAAGAAGGGGAAGGTCACCAAAATGTCATCACAAAGCTGTTGAGATTTTCGTCGTAAGTTTTAACTTCTATCACTGCATGCTTGGCTCATTTGTCTTTCGTGCTTCAAGAATTTAAATCTCCATAGAATGCATTATTGCATCGCGCCGTTCATTGATGACCTATTTATTTGCTAACATCTCTATTAAGATATTAAATCATCTACTGTATGGGGCAACTTAACCATAGCTTCAATGGTTTTGGATGAAGTGCATTCTGAAAGCATGTTGTAGACTTAATCATTGTGCTGTCCAAACTATTCCAGTCAATTACTGGATGACCCTTTTTGTAAAAAATGCTTGGCCTATTCTTTTTCACTTATTGAGAATGTGATCAGATCTAGCTATGCAAAATCCAAATGATTTCAATAAGTACAGGACAAAACTAGTGCTAGTAGGCCCATGGTAACAAAACTAAATGGAAGCTTTTTTTATATTATTTCTGGTACTTTCAGATCCTAATACTAGTCATGTTTTGTTTGATAATCACACGATTGGTGGTTTCTTTTAAGTATCATTTTGTTACATAAAGTAAATTCCTCTCATCTTCTAATGTCATGTTTTGTGGGCATGCAGGACGACAGATCAAGGTTCTTCTGGTAAGTGTATGGACACATGTTTCCATTACTTTCAAGCATTTTCAGTCTTGAGAATTGATGAAACTTGGGGGTCTAACGTCATATTGTCTTTTGATATTTTTTTGGATATTATCTATAGATTCTTCATGTTTATGGATGCAAGTGCATTGACCAATCTCTTCAATGTAAACAGGTTCTCCATCTGCATCTTGTTCATATGATGTCTACTGCTTTGGAAAAGTTTTGCTGGAGCTGGTGACAGGGAGACTTGGTATCAGCGCATCAAATGATGCTGCAACAAATGAATGGCTTGACAACACACTGCGCTACATCAACATTTATGAGAAGGAGCTCATGAGCAAGATCATTGATCCGTCACTTATCATCGATGAGGACCATCTGGAGGAAGTCTGGGCAATGGCAATTGTCGCGAAGTCCTGCTTGAACCCTAGGTCTTCTAAACGCCCACCAATGAAATATATCCTAAAAGCACTAGAGAATCCCTTGAAGGTAGTGAGAGAAGACAACGGCTCTAGCTCGGCCAGATTGAGAGCAACATCATCCCGGGGCTCATGGAATGCTGCATTATTTGGTAGTTGGCGGCATAGCTCGTCTGATATAGGTCCTTCAAGGGATGACAACATGTTGAAACGCTCAGAAACAATCAAATCATCTGGAGGGAGCAATGGTGATCATTCTTCCTCCCGCAGGAGGCAATCTAAGGAGATCTGCCCCGAGCCATCTGGCTCGCGTGACACCGATGATTAAGGAGCTTTCTTTGTTTTTTTGTGATCATTTGGGTTAAGAGAAAAGTCCCACGAAGGGCTCTGTTGAAGCTCTGCTGCCAGCGTGTGATTAAATTCTTTCAGCTGAAAAGTTAGGAGCGTGGATTCGCTTGTTGCCAATGGCTTCACAAGCAGCATATTGGCGCCAAGGTACCAATTTTTTGGGGCACAGTGGGAGGTGATCGTATGGAGGTCGGTGTACCTTGCCCGGTGCACCATCTGGACATTGGCGTGGAGTCGCTCTGGTTTCTCTCCGCTGTTCTTTCTTTTTTCCTTTTTCCCTCTTGATTAAAGAAAGAATGGCGAGCTGATTCTTTTTTCTTCTTCTGTAATTGATTGTTTCGTTGTTGATCATAGCAGAAATATTCGTTCCATTCATGCCTGGACGCCTCTGGTTTTTGTGTTGCTTCCTTGCACAGCACCCATCTCTTGATTCTGTGCTAGTTTGACGGGTTGTCAGTTCATGTTAGGCTTATGGTGTGTCATTCTAGGCGACTTGGAAACCTTCAGAAAAGGCCAAAACTGATATGGCTGCCTTTTAGAAAAGGCCAAAATTGCAAGTGTCCGTTTGTGGTACGATGGCCCGGCCCAAAAAAACTGGTGGGAATACTATATTAGTGAGCGCCTGTAGCTCAGTGGATAGAGCGTTTGTTTCCTAAACAAAAAGTCGAAGGTTCGAACCCTTCCTGGCGCAAATTAGTTTTTTTTAAATCTCTTCATTATTTGAATATATGGACAAATCTTGATGTCAATTTATATATATATATATATATATATATATATATATCTATAGCTTTATATTATAACAGTAGACAAACTCAGTCCCTAGATTTTAAAAACTCTCCCCTGTTTTGCCTCGGTCGCTCAGAATAGACAAACTCAGCAAATGCTTTTGGACAATATACAATACACAATAATGACAAAACTGAAGTTGTACAATCTCAAGATAAAATAAGGATAGTTTTTTTTTAACTTGTTGAGATTGAAATAACAAATTTAAATAGCGAAAAGAGCGGAAAAAATAAGACATCAAAATTTAAAGAAGACAAACAATTCAAGCTAGACCATTAAGTTTGTGTGTCATTCCTCATCAAGTGACGTTTACTAAGAAAAGCTTTGACGCGATTAGTTCACGATCAGAATCAGAATCAACTGTGAGCAGTGGAAAAAAACCTCGTTAGTTGGGCTCATTGATTCGGTTCAAAATTGCTTTAATTGGACTCGCTATTTGGTTATACATTAAATGAGTTAATTTTGAAAGAAATTTGATTTCACTCTGGCTCAGCTCGACTCGTTAGCTCGGTTTTAAAAATATTTTCAAATTATAAATAAAATGATACTAAATCAAGCGGTGTCAATTTTGAGAAAAGCTCAGTAAGACAACTACCTGACTTGATATCCACCCCTAAGTACGTATGGAGTTTTTTTGGCTAATATTGCACTGTTTAAGCATAAAATAGCAAATCTAGCTCTCTCCGGAGATTAAAGCAAAAAATGGCACCGCGGACTTGCCGGCGGGTGATATGTGTCAAGTCCGTACCTTAGGGAGGCCCATAGTTTTTGGCTAATATAACATTGTTTGCATGCTAAATATTAAATCTAGACCCCTCTGGAGATCAAAGTCAAAAGTGGCACTGCAGACTCGCCCCGACAGGTAGGGGTGAAAACGGCTTGGATAGTTTCTGACCGATCCGGATCATTTTGAATATGGATGCTATCAGCTTGGATATTTATAGGATAGTGTCTAATCGGAAACGAATACAAATTAGTTTTGTCAGAAACGAATACGGATTCGGTAGCGCACTTTCCATCGAATACGAATACGACTACGACTTCGGATATCCGGAGATACATAAGTTCGATATCGAGAGATACTGTTTGAGGTTGCATGTGCACTATCTTCCAACAACCATAACTTTATCGTTCAAAATCCAAATTAGTCAAATGAGTAGGCTAAATATTGTAGCTCTCGATGAGATCTACAACTTTGTATTTGTGAATATTTTTATTTGAGTCCATTTAATGTTCCAAAATATGTCCAAATATTTGAATAGTATTTTCAACACCCGACATTTCCCCGGACTTTGCCCAAATATGACTCATTTCATCATTCTTCTTTCTTGAGAGTCACAAAACACAATCATTATGCATATAAATAAATATTAATAAAATATGAATTTATGCAATGTTTATAAGGTAGACAATTTATATAAAGTAATCAAAAGTGGTAAATAAAGCATACAAGGGAGAGCATATTGAGTTATTATACAATAAAAACATGTTAGAGAGTCAATGTAAACATGTACATATATACTGAATTGACGAATATTTTGATCGTATAAACTAATTTTTTATTTCAGTTGTTGAAATGCGAACAATTTAAGGGTTTTCATGTTCCGTGAAATATTTGTGACCGTATTTTTTTTTCTATTCGTAGTCGCCGCATTTGTATTCGACATTTTTCATATTTGTATATGTACCAGGATATTCGCTTTCGTATTCGCATCTGGGGAAAAAATAAAAACAAATATGGCAAAACCATTATCCGTTCGTATTCGATCCGTTTTCACCCCTACCAACAGGTGACATGTGTCAAGTCCATACCCCAAGGGAGAGGACTTCCATCATCCGCACACTAGTCGTAGTTAGTTAGTCCAAATAATTTAGTCGTAGTAATTAGTTTTAAGGATTACTAGTTTTTTTTATCATGCACTGATTAGGTTAAATTTGTACATAAGGATTACCGAAGTGTAGTTATTTTGGGGAGGTAGAAAATATAGACTAAATAGTGTGACTTGTTTATTTGATTATGTATTGTAAAAAAGGTGAAGTGCTCCTAACATATGAATAGGATTCTTGCGGCTTTAGATAATGTTGAATATGCAAGACCTGCTTGTACGGGGCAGACCGAGTGAGTTGGAAATGTTAAGATACCTAATCAGTGTCTACTTTACAATATGTCGTAATCCTTAACAATTTGTATTAATAAATTAACATTTCGAAAAAGTTAAAAACTCGCATTCCAAATTGGGCCCATGAAATTATGTGATTTCCATGTATATTTAACTTTATATGTATTATCACATGTACCAAAAATTTATTATTAAATAAAATCACGCGTTGTATTATCACATGCACCATAAATTAATTACTTGTTCAAACCAGAGCATATGAAATCGGACACATGAAATCATGCGCTGTATTATTAATTTAGTCATAATTAATTTAGGGTGCATGTGATATATTAATTTAGTTGTAATTTATTCTCTAACTATGACTAATTAATTATGAATTAAACTAATTATGACTAAATAATTATAGCTAATTAATTAAGAATATTTAACTATGACTAATTAACTGCCACTGATTAATTACAAAAATTATGACTAATTAGCTATGACTAATTAATCACAAATAAATTAATTAAAACTACATAATTACAACATGGGGCATCCGTGGCAGGGGTGTGCGAATGAGGGAAGTCTCCTCTCCCTCCCCTAGGCACTTACTTGGGAAGTCCCCTCTCCTGGGATACAGACTTGACACATGTTGTCTATCGGCGAGTTCGTACTGTCATTTACAACTTTGATCTCCGAAGGGGGCTAGATTTGCTATTTCACACGTAAACATTACTATATTAGCCTAAAACTCTTGTGCCCCATGGGAGAGGATTTTCTTCATCCACACGACTTAGTTGTAGTCCTGGCCCGTATGCTCCTGTTGCAATTCATTTATTCATAATTAATTAGTCGTAATTAAATAGTTGTAATTAATTAGTTGCAGTTAATTAGTCATAGTTAAATATTCTTAATTAATTAGTTGTAATTAGTTTAGTCATAATTAATTTAGTCATAGTTAGTTAGTCCAAAAAATATAACTACTTAATTGTGTTAATTAATCACAACAGGATGTCTGGGAGTTACAACTAAATTATGTGGACGAGGGAAGTCCCCTCCCATGGGGCACTTATGTGGGAAGTCCTCTCCGCTGTGGCACAGACTTGAGGCATGTCTCTTGCCGACGAGTTTGCGTTGTTATTTTTAACTTTGATCTCTGATGAATACTAAATTTATTATTTCACGTACAAGTAGTGCTATATTAGCACAACCCGTGCGCCGGGGGATTCACACATGTCATCCTATAACTATTTTTACGGACGAGGAAGATCCTTACGTGAGTACCCTCCTTATTTCATTCTTATCGCATTCCATGGACGGATACATCCATCTATCTGAATTTAGGCCGGGCACAAGTATCCATTCAACTGGACACGAGAATTCAGAAGGCCATGTCATGTACGAGGATGGTAGGCCGTGGCATGCATTTGCTGCACGGGTCTTGTTCAAGCAAGCGAATTCTCTTCAAAAAAACACCGCGCGCTCATTACGAGCATTATTCCACCTGATAGCCTACAATCTCTACTAGCCGCAGGTTGTGGTGCTCGAAATTTGATGTTCTCCACGGCACATTGGTCTTGTCAGTACTGCCCTCACATTTATTCCTATTGCATCTATGCCGAGATAACTTCATGGAACAAAACATGGCTAGAACTTACAAGCAGCTGGCTTAACAAAGACATCAAGCTTGACATTTTATTCTTAAGTAAATGCAGCGACGATAAATTATTAAGGTGATTATTTAACTCAAGAAGGGTTGGCAGTAAATATATGATCGCCACAGTTAAATGTATTATTCAAGTAAATCACTGCAGAACTTTTAGATTAGATTGAAAGAACAAAATATGTATGTAATTTACCGTAATACTCCCTCCAGTCACAAATACATGTCGTTTAGGGATACTTGCTGTCATACTTTTAAAACTTTAGCTATTGATATCTTTTTAAATATTACAGTTGGATACATGAAAATTAAATGTATATATTTATCGTGAAAAGTATTTTCATAATTTTATAATTTTATTGGGTGTTATAACTCTATTACAATAGAAATTAGTGATTAAAATTACGTTTTGAGAGACCATATTAATGTCTAAAATAATATATTTGTGACTGAAGTGAGTATAAAAGTTCTTCAAGGAAGGTGCGGCTTTAGTACAAAAAGAGTCCAATTTAGGCCACATTGTGCGAAAATGTTGGATAGATACACGTTTCTTAAGTTGCTGAACGCGGGAGAGAGTTGTTTTGGATCTTCCGGTTTAATCCATAATAACAAATGGCGGAAGAAAAAGAGAAAATTACATTATAATAAGCATGCAACAATGATCGTGTGTTTAAAATAAATAGAGCACAAAACCAGATGTAAAAGTCTTGTTGTAAAGAAGAAAAAATGATGCAAAAGTAATTATAATTGCGGCAGTGACTCACCATTCCATCACCGAAATCCAGATCCAAGGTTGAGAGGTTTCCGATGTTAGATAGGCACTCGCTCAATGCGAATGGCTCCAAAACGAATTGGGGGATTATCCCCATACCAAGTATCACAGTAAACACACTTCGTTTCGGGCCCCGGATCAACTCCACCCTTAGGTAGCACTAGAAGCGGATCTCCAGCGCCAGGAGCTGCAGTTTATTGCAGGTGTTGAGGAGATCAGGAATGTCCGGGTCAGTGAAACAAAGATTCTGCAGGGTGAGGCTGGTGAGCCAACTGTAGGCGACGCGGCAAGCATGAAAGAATGGCATGAAGCGCTTTCGAAACAACGCCTTCTGCTGGCCACCCGCAGCGTCGCCGACGACCTCTGTCCATGTGTTGAACTCCAGGCGCTCCGTGGTGCCGCCGCCCTCGACGACGTCTCCGGTGGAGCAGCCGTTCGAGTGCAGGTGGTCAGGGCCTGCCAGGTAGAAGCAGTGGTACATGCTGTTGATGGCCCTCTCTGTGCCAGGTGCCAGCAGCCATCTTGTCGCGTCGGTCTATATATGCCGCCATTATATGATCCACGGTGTCCGGACAGAATTCACCGTCGTCACTCGGCGTGAAGTCGGCGATGTCGATGACGAGAGCGGAGTGCAGACGAGGGATGTGCTTCCATCGTCGCGAGAGAGCGCTCGCCCCAACGACGGCCCGCGGGCCGAGGTCTTTGATGATGTAGAGCAAGATGTGATCAGGGAGAACGCTGATCGTCTATCTTGAGCTGCTTCTTCTTCCCCGCTGCTTTGCTGAATAATGGTGACAGAATAAGACAGGTTGGGAGGAACCAGACGAGGAATCTTGATAGAGATCAATGTATCTAATAATATAAGTAAAAACCCACTTAGTCAAATCCCATTTAAGTCTTTCAAATAAGATCAACCTGATACCCTAGTCACGCCTATAGCTATGGAGTAGAGAATGGCTTATCTATCTATACGGCTGGTCGGCAACTACCAATTAACATCCATTGGCGACCAATTATGAACAATAAACAATCTTCGATCATAAATCACTCACAAAAAGTATAATTGGTCGGAGACAAAACAGTCTACCACACTAGTATTTAAAAACGTGAGGGCGTTTAATGGCAAATCTGGCAACTCACGATGGTTTATCAGGGACACGACGGTACAAGACAGAAGACGCCTATTGAAACATTAACCGCCACCCTTTAAATAGATATAAATTAGAGGGTCTGCATGCGTGCCCTCAAACACAACAAGAATTAATCATTCACAAGTAATAGTTGATAAGAATTGTGCCTTCATGTACAATTGCATCTTCATTGACCATGCAACATAGTTGCTACTAATCAACAACAGGTACTGGAGCGTGACGCTCTCCCCCTTCCAGACTCACGCCAACGGCCTACCATGAGCCACCTGCTCGCTGCCGCTAGCCACATGCATGCCGCCGCTGGCCACCTCCTCTAGGCCATCGGCGACATGCCTCGACGTCAACGGAGACAACGACCTTGTCATCCTTGCTATCACAACACCGGCTCTGATACCAATTGTTAGCACATGAGACCGATCTACGCACACGAACGCCTAGAACGAGAAAATGAGATTGCAAAAGGCGAGAGATAAAAATTTGTGCAGCTCAACAACCTACTGCTTTTCTGGTTTTTCTTCTCCTTTTATATTGATCTAGAGACCCTACGTTACATGCACGAAGTGCTACTAATAGCAACAGTTTCCTATGCTACTAATTCGCTCATAATGCGCCACTCTGCAGCAATGCACTTCATGCAGCATTCATGCGCAGCATCAAAACAAAAACAGCAGTGACGTTACAAGAAAACAGTAAATGAAATAAAATAGTCATCAAGGATTATTCAACAACGCTATGACGGCTAGGGTTTAGATTGATCAAAACATAGCGAGCCCACGATCGATTATAAGGCATATAAGGACATATACAATCCAAGTTGCTTATACATGAGTGTTTAAAGAGAGATAATATAGCAATGTCGTTAAGCACACACACATAAAATTCATTTTCTCTAACGCAAACATCATTTTTTATAGGTGCTTAGATGTTGTGTATCTACTAATTAGATATAGTTATATACATAAACACTCATTAAGCACCGGTGCCTACTTAAGCATCAATGCAACAAAATAAATGCCTTATTTGTCTTACATGGCTAAAAAATAGTGTGGATATCATGGGGATATGCTCCAGATTATAGGATGATGTGACAATTTGCAATGGCGTAAAAGGTTTGCCGTTTCTAGTGTTTTCAGCAAAGAATCAGGGCTGTCAGGCCTCAGGCGGTCTGACCGGCCTAAGAGGCAGTCAGACCGGCCTAAGGGCGGTTGGACTGGCCACACCTGGCGGTCGGACCAGCCAGTGGCAGTGGCGGTCGGACCGGCCAATTTCAGAATGTGTTGATTTGAGCTGGGCCAAAAATAAAGGGTGTAGGCAAGATAGGGGATTCTATTGCACTTGGTCTCATAATTTTTGGAGTCTCCAAGCAAAAGTTCTATTCGTTTGAAAATTCCAGTAGGTTTCGGAATTTTAGGGGCTGTTTTCGGCTAAGTCCCAACTGGCGGTCAGACCGGCCATGGCGGCGGTCTGACCGGTTTTCACTTGGATCGTCATCCTTCGTGGCGGCGATGTTCGGTTGTTAGGTCAAAGTCATGGGTTTCAGTGCATATGTATTGTATGATGCATGTTTTGACTAACATGGGTCAAGTTATGAAGAACTTGTTCCCGAATTCGGTTTACTTGTCTATTATTGTGCAGGTTGCTTGGTGGTGAACGACGGTCAACGGCGAGGATGATCGGGACTAAGCTTGGAGAGCTAAGGTCCAGAACGATCGACGATGCCGGGTGAGGTCAATGAACCCAAGCGTGGTGCAAGATGGATAAGAGTGACCTATTGGCTAATCCGCGGTGCAAGATGGCGCAAGGTGTAGCTAATTAGGTCAAGAGGAGATAAAGACGACGCATTAAAATACGTGCGTATGTGACCCATTTATTTTGGGCCTTAACGGGAGCCCAATTGAGTCAAACTTCTAGAAGGTCTAAGCCTCCACTATAAATAGAGGAGGGTGGTGGCTGCCCCCCTCTCTCGTCACTTTTATCGTTTTGAAACCCTAATTTGCTTAGGGAGAGGAGATGTGGAGATTAGGGTTCTAGAGAGTTTTGATTTGATTTCGTGCTCATAGATTGAGCTTTGTCCTCCATTGATGGAGTGACTGTAAACCAAAATCAGATCAAATCAATGCAAGGAAAGTTTAATCAAAGTTTTTTCTCTTTGCTTTCCTTCTCTCTATTTGATGATTTTGAGTCTTTCTTTGATCCGTGAGTTTTTGATTGAATTCTTCACGTGATCTAGCTTGCTGTGACATATTGGAATATATCTAGGATCATCTTAATCATCAATCACCCACGAGCAAGATTTTGGATCTAGTTTTCGTTTTGACTCGGTTTTGAACCCTTCTCTTGTCAAACGGAAAAGAATCATAATTATTCTAATAATTTTCATAATCTTCGATTGAAATAGGTTCCTGACAACATAGAGAAGGTGTGTTCCAAGTTTCATCAAGTTTAGAGTTGTAGATCAAAAGTTACATCTATTTGCAACTTCGTTCACCGGACTGTTCGTTCTTTTCTTCAGGCCGGCGGTCAGACCGCCAAGACCACCGGTCCGACCGCCAGGGGTCAGCGGTCAGACCGCCAATGACCCAGTGGTCCGACCGCCAAGCATCTGGTTCTCTTTAGTCTTTGTTGATTTTAGTTGTTTTGCTTAGGTGGCTAAATTGGATTCAATATTAGTCTTCCGTTGTACTGATATACTTATCTTCATAGCTTCCATAGCTACTAGAGTAAAATCTTATTAAATCAATTATTTGTGAAAAAATGAGTATGCTCTTATTCACCCCGCTCTAGTCGCCTTTTTGGTCCAACAAGTGGTATCAGAGCCCGTTAGTTCAATCTTGATCTTAACCGGTCACTGAACTTGGCGATGGATAAATACTCCACCAAGCCGCATATCTTCGATGGGCACGACTATGCCTATTGGAAGAATCGCATGCGAGTCTTCCTTGAGAGCGAAGGACAAGCTATATGGGAGGTTGTTCGAGCTCCGCTCGTTGTTCCCGAAGTTGCTACGCCGCCTTCAGCAGCCCTCTTGGCTAGCAACAATAAGGCAAAAAATCTCTTATATGGTGGGCTTGGTAGACAGGAGTATGATCGGATTTGCAATCTTGAGACTGCGCATGAGATTTGGAACACCCTCGAAACCTACCATGAGGGTTCATCCCAAATCAAGAAAGTACGCCAAACAGTCTATAAGCGTGAATATAATAAATTTGAGATGTGTCCTGGAGAGAGCATCGATGATATTTTCAGTCGCTTTAATAAAGTGATTAATCAGATGAAAGCTGTTGGTATTGAATATTCTCAGTATGAAAATGCTACCCACCTCTTGGCTGCAATCAACACCAAGGAGTGGAAGATAAAGGCTACTGCCATTGAGGAGAACGTCAACCTCTCTGATCTGACTTTGGAGCTGCTCTGTAGCAAGCTCAAGACTCATGAGATCAAGAGGATTGATCATCCCAAGAAGGAAAACATAGCTTTGGTAGCAGACCCGCTCAAGAGAGCTTCTGATGGGTCTTCTGAGTCTTATTCTGGATTTTCGCTTACTGGTTTATCTGCAATCCATGAAGAGTAGTTTGAGTGTCTCCCTGAGGCTGAGTTGGCCATCATAGTCAAAAAGGTCACACGGGCCTATTGCAATATGAGAAACAGAAATAGAGGAGGTCCCGTGACTTGCTATGAGTGTGGTGAGCTTAATCATATCCGGATAAATTGCCCCAAGCTGAAAGGTAAGAGCAACCATAAGGAGGGAAAGTCAGCTTGGAAGAACCCTCAATGGAATAAATCAAGGTATGATGCTGTCAAGCTGACGAAGGCCGCTCACCGGGTTCTTGCCGCTTTTGAGGAACAATCCTTAAGCGATGTGGACTCCGGGAGCGAGGAGGACAAGGAGGAGGAGATCCCTCAAAACAAGAAGAAGGGGAAGACCAAGGACTTCACCGGCTTGTGCTTCATGGCCGACTCCGTTGACGACGACAACGATGAGGTACCTCCTTTCTATAATGTTCTTTCTGATAGATGTGAAACTATGTTTGAGCAACTCATGAGTCAGGATAAGGCTTTAGAGTTTATCATGGCCAAGAACAAGGACTTAGAGTCACAAGTAGATAGTTTAACTTTAGAACTTACAACTGCTAAGACTCTTAGAATCTGATGAATGTTCATCTTGCCATGCTAAGCGCAATCTGGCCTTTGGTTCCGAAAGGTGCTAAATTTGACTTAATTGGATATTCGGACTCAGATTATGCGGGATGCAAAGTGGATAGAAAAAGCACCTCGGGTAGTTGTCAATTTTAGGAAGATCTTTAGTATCATGGTCATCCAAGAAACAAAATTCCGTAGCCTATCCATGGCAGAAGCGAATATGTTTCAGCGGGAAGTTGTTGTGCTCAATTGCTATGGATGAGGCAAACATTGATGGATTATGGAATTAAAAGCGATAAAATGCCTCTTTTGTGTGACAATGATAGTCTTTGTGAAAATTGCTAATAATCTGTTCAACACTCAAGAACCAAGCATATAGATATTCGCCACCATTTCTTGAGAGATCATGTGATCAAGGAGACATTGAAATTAGCCACATAGGAAGAAGACCAATTAGCGGATATTTTCACCAAGCCATTAGATGAAGGCCGCTTTTGCAAATTGAGGAATGAATTAAATGTCATAGATTATTCAAACATTGTTTAAATTTTTGTTATTACGATTGCTTTTTATTTGGTGTTATTTAAATATTTTGTAAAAGAATTTCTCAAATCTCATATTAAATTCACTATAATTATAAAAACTATGTTTATATATAATCTTGATATATTATATGCATAATGATCCTAAATGATGTTTTATTGAGTGTAAATCTAAGGATCATTTGCAATTATTCAAAATTCAAAGAAATCGAGCTTTATCAAAATCCCGGGACAATCGGTACATCCGGAGTTATGTGAGATGCGTCATGATGCGGATCATCGGCGTTATAATAGCGGGCGTCCGTTTTCCTTTTGACCTTATCACTCCAGTAGCTCGTCCGTTTTCCTTTTCATCTCGGTCGCTCGGGTTCCTCTCTCTCGATCGGCGTCTCTCAAAACCCTCTCTCAAATCGAGTGGTTCTCTCGGTGGATCTCAAGTCCTCGCGATCCTTGCATTTCCAGTGCTCTCCTTCCTCAAATCTCAAGGTAAAACATCTATTGATTCGTGTTTTACCGCATTTGGAGCACTCGGGCGATTTTAGGGTTTTGATAATCTTGTTGATAACTAGCAATCTAATTGGGCAAAAGTGCTTCACTGGTGTCCTATGACCCTTGCGCATCCAGTTCTAGCACTCACTCTCTTAGATTCCATCAAAATCTCGGAAATTCTTCAACCCTAGTTTTCGGTCAGGACAATCGGACGTTCCGGTTCTTGAGGGAGCGACCGCGATTCGACGTTCCGCCACATAACGGCGGATGATCCGATTATCCTGACAGAACCAGAAATTATCATTTCTTTCAATTCAATTCAATTCAAATCTGTTCCTTGACATCTTATAATCACTCCAATCTCTGTATAGATGCCTAGAATGCGAGGAACATCCAAGAAGTCTCAGGGATCGTCAAGACAAGGGTCTTCGGCACCTCAACCTCCACTGCGAGGAAAAGGAGGAAAGGAAAGAGACCGACTCGAAGCCGAATGAGAAAATAGCTCGAAGTAAATCAATTGAGGAATCGAATCAAGAAGAAGAAGAAGAAGAGGAAGTTCCTCCAAGGACAAAGAAGATGATGATTTGATTGATCCTCCGGGGACTCCTATTGACCTACATCTTCTGTCAGCAGATGACTATGCCATCAAGCGCCATGTCAATCAATATCTTCTGAAGAATGACACATTAAATCCAAGATTCCACACAATCTTTCAAGAGCAAGTGTATGAGCAAATATATGGTAGGCACAAGAAATTTGCCGATCATAAATGGATTAATTGGTCAAATATTAATACCTTGGACAAATACGATGGAGTCTATCGACTTTTCTACAATGTGGGTCTTCATGATCTTGTGGGCATAAAGCAGAACTATGATGACAAGATCATTCGACGATTTTATGCCACCTTCGCATATGTCCCATGACTTGAAGACTTTTAGATGGTGGTGGTGCGAAATGTGGAAAGCACCAAAGAGGAATTTATAGAGTGTTGAGAATTGATCCGACTCTTGGGATGCGCTACATGTGCTTCTTGTCCAGCTCTTAAACTTGAAACTGCTTTATATAAGGAGAAATATGCTAGAGCCATTAAAGGTAAAACCTGTGAATCATGTGTTAATCTTGAAGAAGAAAATGCCTATCTTAAGGATACCTTAGAAAAATTCTCTAATGGTAAGAAACAATTAAACATGATTCTGGACAAGTCTAAAACTCCTTATAAGAAGCAAGGACTAGGATACAATTATGTCCAAGATATTTCTAAGCCAAAAGTTACTCAAGTCTGGGAAAATAGGTTAGTTGAATTCAAAACCCATCCTGCAAAAACTATCTTTAAATATGCATATTATGCCCAACCATCTGTTAAGTCAAATGGTGCTTCTCCTAATGGTATCAAGTACCATTGCACCTATTGCAAAAAGATGTGCATTTGGTTGAGTTCTGTTGGCGTAGGTTGAAAAATGATAAGAAATTTTTTGCTATAATTTCACCCAATCAACCTAGAGCTTTTATGAGACAGGTAACATAGAAAAGAAGAAACATTGTTTAGGATTTGTGTCACAAGCTCATCATCATGCTCCTAGACAGGATAACTCTCATGTTAATTTAACCAGCGCTCATAACAGAACTTCAAATAAAATCAAGGATAGCACTTCTGCTTTGCATACTACTCGCAGACGTGTGTCTCAGTATTGAGTTCCTATATCTTGTTTAACTAACCCCAGTATTGAGACACATCGTTCTTCTGTGCCTTGATTTTCAGGATTACCGCGGAAAGAGGAAGGACACATGGTTCGTCGACTCCGGCTATTCACGCCACATAACTGGAGACTCAAGATGGTTCACCTCCTTCACGCGATTGACGGGTGATGATTTCATCACCTTTGGAGATGATAAAAAAGGGCGGATTGAAGGAACATGATCAATCAGGGTGAACGACAATTTCATCCTCAAGGATGTCGCCCTTGTGGACAAGCTAAGGTTTAATTTGCTTTCTGTCTCTTAACTTCTTGATGATGGCTATGAGACTAGATTTAAGAAAAATACTTGTCGGGTGCTCGATTCAACTGGTGAGCTTGTTTTTAGGATTACTAGAGTTACTAGGATCTTTGGAGCTGACTTTTCTGAATCTCTTGCTGGTTCTCTCAAATGCTTGATTTGATATTCTTCTTCTGAGTTCTGGCTTTGGCATCATCGTTTGGGCACATTGGTTTTGATCATCTGACGCGAGTTAGCAACCTTGAACTCATGAGTGGTTTGCCCAAACTCAAAGCCGTCAAGGATGCTGTATGTGCACCTTGTAGGTATGGCAAGCAAGTTGCCGCCTCACACCCTTCAGTGACTATGGTCATGACTGATAGACCGGGACAATTGCTTCATATAGATACTGTTGGTCCTGCTAGAGTTCGGTCAGTTGGTGGAAAATGATACATTCTTGTCATAGTCGATGATTTTTCTAAATACACTTGGGTGTTCTTTCTTGCTTCGAAGGATGAAGTTTTTGATCATTATCATGATCTTGTTCTTCGTTTGGCTTCTGAACTTCCGGGTGCCTTGAGAGTGATCCGCAGTGATAATGGCACGGAGTTCAAGAATACCTCTTTTGCTTCTTTTTGTGCTATGCGTGGAAGTGAGCATCAATTTTCTTCTCCACACGTCACTCAACAAAATAGCGTTGTGGAAAGGAAGAACAGGACCCTAGTCGAAATGGCTAGGACGATGCTAGATGAGTATAGCACACCGAGGAGGTTTTGGGCCGAAGCTATTTCTACTGCTTGCCATATTGCAAATCGTGTCTTTTTAAGACCTTCTTTAGGCAAGACTGCTTATGAGCTTCGATTTTGTAGAAAACACTCTGTCTCGCACTTTCGAGTCTTTGGATCCAAATATTTTATTCTCAAGACAGAAATCTAGATAAATTTGAGTCAAGAACTTTTGATGGTTTGTTTCTGGGTTATCTTGCACATTCGAGGGGTTTTCGAGTTTTTAATGCTGAAACTAATCTTATTCAGGAGACATGCAATGTCACTTTTGATGTGACTAGCCCTAGAGCTAGATCAGATATTTCAGGTAATACACAGGTGACAGAGAGCATTTTTATAGAGGAAGATGATGAAGGACTCGATGATGTTCTTCCACTGCCGTTGACGCCTTATTCCAAAGACAAGAGCTCATAGACTACTTCGCCTTGAGATGAGGCTCACAGATCTTTATCATCGCAGATACTGCGGAGGTCGAAGAGATGCTTTCCTCTCCGGGTGCACCACTTCACATTAAAATGCAGCATCCTCCGGATCACATAATAGGTAATCTCCATGAGCGAGTCACTCGCTCGAGGTATCATGATCCAAACCTCTACTCTCATTCTGCTTTTATTGCTTCTTTTGAACCCCGCGATATATCACATGCTTTATCGGATTCTTGCTAGGTCAATGCCATGCATGAGGAGATAGAGAATTTTGAGAGGAATAAGGTTTGGAACCTAGTAGAACCTCTTAGTGGCCATAATGTTATAGGAACCCGCTGGGTCTTCAAAAATAGACAAAATGAGGATGGTTCCGTGATTAGAAACAAGACTAGGTTGGTAGCTCAGGGCTTTAGCCAAGTTGAGGGGTTAGATTTTGATGAGACCTTTGCTCCTGTTGCTAGGCTAGAAGCCATTCGCATTCTGCTTGCATTTGCCGCATCTAAGGGCTTTAGATTATATCAGATCGATGTTAAAAGTGCCTTTTTAAATGGTTTCATAGAGGAGTAAGTTTATGTTAGGCAACCCCCAGGCTTTGAGAATCCCAAGTACCCACATCATGTGTTCAAGCTATCCAAAGCCTTATATGGTTTTAAACAAGCCCCTAAAGCCTGGTATGATAGACTTAAGACCTTTTTGCTTAAGAATGATTTAAAGATGGGTAAGGTAGACATCACTTTGTTCATTCTTAGGCGTGGTAATGACTTCCTGCTTGCTCAAATTTACATTGATGATATTATCTTTGGTGGTTCTTCTCATGTTCTTGTTTTCAGCTTTTCTAAGACTATGTCCAGGGAATTTGAGATGAGTATGATGGGAGAGCTTAATTACTTTTTGGGGTTTCAAATCAAGCAATGCAAGGAAGGGATCTTCATCCATCAGACGAAGTACACTAAGGACCTGCTCAAACTCTTCGACATGGGTGACTGCAAGCCGATCTCCACTCCTATGGCGACTTCGTCTGTTTTGGATCCAGATGAGGAAGGAGAAGCCCTGGATCAACGCGAGTACCGCAGCATGATCGGTTCCCCCTGTACCTGACAGCCTCAAGACCGGACATCCACTTCACGGTCTGCCTCTGTGCGAGGTTTCAAGCGCCTCCGAGAGCTTCCTATCGCCAAGCCGTTAAGCGCATATTCAGGTATTTACACTTTACCCTCTTGTATGTCATTTGGTATTCCTGTTCTTCGTCTTTGTCCATTCGGGGGTTTTCTTATTCTGATTTTGCGGGCTGTCGGCTAGATAGGAAGAGTACCTCAAACACTTGTCACTTCCTAGGCACTTCTCTTGTCTCGTGGTCTTCTAGGAAGCAGTCTTCTATTGCACAATCCACTGCTGAAGCTGAATATGTAGCTGCTGCTAGTTGCTGTAGTCAGATTTTATGGATAGTAACCACTCTTAAGGACTATGGGTTAAAATTTTCTAGTGTTCCTCTTTTCTGTGATAACACTTCTGCCATTAATATTGCTAAGAACCCTGTGCAACACTCTAGGACCAAGCACATAGACATTCGCTATCACTTCCTTAGAGACCATGTTAAAAAAGGTGATATTGTGCTGCACTTCGCGGAGTCCGATGCTCAACTAGCTGATATCCTCACCAAGCCTTTAGACCCAACTAGATTTGCCACCTTGAGGAGCGAGTTAGGGGTAATTTATCCCTATGGGTTGGTTTGAGGGGGAGTTCGATCTTTTCTGATCTTACCTTGTTCTTCTGATCTTTCCTTGATCTTTTCTGAACTTATTGATCTTTCTGAACTTTTTAGGCTTTTAGGCTTTTCTTGCATCTCATTGTATCATATTGCATTCATATGAAAAATCTAAAAAGATGCATTGCAATATAAGTTTTTCTGCTTATCTTTTAAAATTGATGAAGCTTTGCCTATTACCCTTTGGAGCTTTAGTATCTCAATTCTTACTCAATGCCATGTCTAGTTCTTTGACTTGCTAGAATTATCATGCTTTCACATATACAGATAAGACTTTATTGTATGAGCTAGAACTCTTAAACAACTCGAACTAAAAACTGCAATTTGTGGATGTTTTAGCTAGTTGCGCAATTAGTGCTCCTTTTGTGATATTGACCCTGTCAGAATTACTTTGTTAGCTCTTGAATCTAAAATTGATCATTACTTGAGCTTCTTGTGTTTTTGAGAATCTAAAACCACTTTTGTGAAATATAAAAAATCAAATTTCAAGATTGTCTTATGCTTAAATTGTGCCAAACTACTCTTACGAGACTGCATGTCAAAGACATGAACTTGGAGATAGTTTGATGATCCAGACAATCTCATGGGGTCTGCTTGGCAGAATTGACATGAACCTCAAGATTTGTCGCCCTAGTAGAAGCTTAGGAAGAACTTGTGGATGGCTCCTAGTCCCGGATCCTCTTCACTAAGATATACCTTTAATCAACTTCTGGTCGGCGCTTAGGATGAGTTTGCGGATGGCTCTTAGTCCAACATCTTGTCACTAAGTTAGACCATTAGTCAACTTCAATATTCAGTGCAAATGAAAAATTATTGAAAAATGGGCGTTTGAGAAATTTGAGCAAAATGATTCAATATAGGACCTGATTGTCTCTTAATGTGGTCTTTGTTAGCTTTTTTTATCTCACTTTGACATTTTGACATGGCCAGTTTCATTTTAGGATCCCTATTGATGAACTTGCTAAATTTGAAGCTTTGCTTAAATTGATCAAATTTATTACTTTATTTTGAGCCTTTGTGCTTAGCTTTGATATATATGTCTTATCATGATCTTGCTAGCGCTGTTAGGCTTGATATGTTGTTTGTGCAATATGAGAAATGCTAGCTTGTTCTTTTGGGTAATCTCCAAAGCTTCTTGTAGTCAAAAATTGAAAAATACAAAAATGATGCCACTCCATTGCACTTCATGCATACTCCTTCTTATACTTCTTTCTCCATTCCGCATTTGTTATCTCTGGACAAGAGGAAGGCGTGATTCCTTGATGACTCCATTGTCAAAGGGGGAGAAGTTATTTCAATGTTGGGGGAGAAGATATCTCAATGTTGTATAAAGGGGAGAAGATATAAAAATGTTAAAAAGGGGGAGAAATTGGACAATTTGAAATTTTTTGAAATCTGTGGATCATAGTGAGGGGAGCTTTTGAATTGCATTCTTATCGTCTTATTGCTTTTTCTGAACTTGAATTGCATTTCTTAATCCTCACAATGATCAAAGATCAATTGAACAATTGTTCTTTCAATGGACCTTAAGTGAGATTTTTGACTTCTTTCTAGAATTTAAAGTTTTTATACTTTCTTTTGCCTTATCTCACTTGCCTATGCTAGTCTGATGCCAGCTTGGTCATTTCTATTGCTTTCTCTTGCTTATGGACCAAGTTGTGCCTTTATACGAAAACGAAAGTATTTTAGTTTTCAAACCTCCAAATTACATTTTCTGGATTATTGCCAATGTGTTCATCAAGGGGGAGATTGTGGATATCATGGAGATATGCTCCAGATCTTAGGATGATGTGACAATTGGCAATGACGTTAAATGTTTGTCGTTTCACGTGTTTTCGGCAAAGAATCAGGGCTTGCAGGCCTCAGGCGGTTTGACCAGCCTAAGCGGCGGTCAGACCGGCCTAAGCGGCGGTCCGACCGGCCACCCCTGGTGGTCGGACAGGCCAGTGGCAGTCCGACCGGCCTTAGTGGCGGTCGGACCGGCCAATTTCAGAATATGTTGATTTGAGCTGGGCCAAAAATAGATAGTGTAGGCAAGAGAGGTGATTCTATTGCACTTGGTCTCATAATTTTTGGAGTCTCCAGTCAAAAGTTCTATTCGTTTAAAAATTCTAGTAGGTTTCGGAATTTCAGAGGTTGTTTTCGGCTAAGTCCCCACTGGCGGTCAGACCGGTCAATAGGTGGCGGTCAGACCGGCCAGGGTGGGCGGTCAGACCGGCCATGGCGGCGGTCTGACCGGTTTTCACTTGGATCGTCATCCTTCGTCGCGGCGATGTTCGGTTGTTAGGTCAAAGTCATGAGTTTCAGTGCATATGTATTGCATGATGCATGTTTTGACTAACATGGATCAAGTTGTGAAGAACTTGTTTCCGGATTCGGTTTACTTGTCTATTGTTGTGCAAGTTGCTTGGTGGTCAACGACGGTCAACGGCGAGGATGATCGGGACTAGGCTTGGAGAGCTGAGGTCCAGAACGATCGACGATGCCAGGTGAGGTCAATGAACTCAAGCGTGGTGCAAGATGGACAAGGGTGACCTATTGACTAATCCGCGGCGTAAGAGGGCGCAAGGTGTAGATAATTAGGTCAAGAGGAGATAAAGATGGTGCATTAAAATATGTGCTATGTGAACCGTTTATTTTGGTCCTTAACAGGAGCCCAATTGAGTCAAACTTCTAGAAGGTCTAAGCCTCCACTATAAATAGAGGAGGGTGGTGGCTGCCCCCTCTCTCTCGTCTCTTTTCGTTTTGAAACTCTAATTTGCTTAGGGAGAGGAGATGTGGAGATTAGGGTTCTAGAGAGTTTTGATTTGATTTCGTGCTCATAGATTGAGCTTTGTCCTCCATTGATGGAGTGGTTGTAAACCAAAATCAGATCAAATCAATCCAAGGAAAGTTTGATCAAAGTTTTGTCTCTTTGTTTTCCTTCTCCCTATTTGATGATTTCAACTCTTTCTTTGATCCGCGAGTTTTTGATTGAATTCTTCATGTGATCTAGCTTGTTGTGACATATGGGAATATATCTAGGATCATCTTGATCATCAATCACCCACGAGCAAGATTTTGGATCTAGTTTTTGTTTTGACTCGGTTTTGAACCCTTCTCTTATCAAATGGAAAATGATCGTAATTCTTTCAAGAATTTTCATAATCTTCGATTGGAATAGGTTCCTGACATCATAGAGAAGGTGTGTTCTAAGTTTCATCAAGTTTGGAGTTGTAGATCAAAAGTTACATCTATTTGTAACTTCGCTCATCGGGCTGTTCGTTCTGTTCTTCTGGCCGGCGGTCAGACTGCCAAGGCCACCGATCCGACCGCTGTGGTCGTGGTCGACCGCTAATGACCCAAATGGTCCGACCGCCCAGCATCTGGTTCTCTTTAGTCTTTGTTGATTTTAGTTGTTTTGCTTAGGGAGTTAAATTGGATTCAATATTAGTCTTCTGTTGTACTGATATACTGATCTTCATAGCTTCCATAGCTACTGGAGTAAAATCTTATTGAATCAATTATTTGTGAAAAAGTGAGCGTGCTCCTATTCATCCCCCTCTAGTCGCCTTTTCGGTCCAAGAAATAGTTTTTATTTGCTAAGCATCTATCTAAGCACTTGCATTGTACATGCTCTAAGGCCAGAGTTCATTCAGATACCGGTTGGATTCAATTGAAAAGAGACTTGACTTCTTCAGCTCTTAACAGGTCTCTGACGTGTCGCTCACCGTCGGGCAGCTCGAGTTCTTCTATGGCCACCACACAACTTGTTTGATGAAATGCTCTGTAGAAGATGGGCCGGGTGATGGTTTCACGTGGTGCAGGGAAGAAGAGGACCGAGATACAAAGGCATAATAGTCTCTGCATAAAAAAATTGACATCCATGCGCTGGTCAGAACGTACAATAGTACTCCCTCCATTCAGAAACGTACCACGTTTTGGAAAACATGCAGTCAAATTTCTCTAATTTTGACTAATAATATATTAAAAAACTATTTAGATTGGTTATGACAGAATAATATCATTAGATTTGTCAAGATAAATATTTCCATAATCTAATAATTTTTTAATTTTTACTAACTTAATCATATGAAAAATAACGATCAACGATAGATATTGGAGACTGTGCCGATATCCAAAACGTCGTACATTCTTGAACTGGGGTAGTACCGGTCAACTTGTTGGGATTAACAGTAATGTAAAAAAACAACATGAAATCCAATTTGACAGTGGCAAAAACGAAAGACACGTTTTAACAGTTGCATAACCAAGAACGCTCACATCTGTTATAAATAGCACTTGTATTCAATATGAGGCCAATGGGCCAATATATATACAAATACATATGTGACATATATGCAAAGAACCCCTTGTACAATACACATCTAACACCCCCCTCAAACTTATAGTGAATCAACAACATTACGTTTAGAGAGATAGAAGTTGTGCTGAGCTCTGGTCTGCGCCTTTGTGAAAAAGTCTGCCAACTGAAGTTCTGAAGGCACATACTGAAGGGCAACAATCTAGTCCTGCATCTGGGCTCGCATGTAGGAAGCATCAACACCAATATACTTTGTAAGTTCATGCTTCACTGGATTTGTAGCAATGCTAATAGCCTCTATACTGTCAGTTGAAAGAGGAGTAGGTGCTGAAACAGAAATACCAAAATTCTTAAGTAACCACCGTAGCCAAGTAACCTCTGTAGTCAATAAAGCCATAGCTCGCAACTCTGCCTCAGCACTCGAACGAGAAACTGTTGTCTGCTTCTTAGTCTTCCAAGCAACGAGAGAACCACAAAGAAAAGCACAATAGGCAGAAAGAGACTAGCGATGAGAGTGATCACTAGCCCAGGTTGCATTAGAATATGTCTGGAGCTGTAAAGAGCTGGAACAAGGAAAGAACAGACGACGAGTGATGGCGGTTCTCCGGTGACGGGCGGCTCCGGCGGCACCCTCACGCGTATGCGGTGGAGGATACATCGGAGTCGGAGGTGGCGCCAAGTCGTTGAAGACGACGAAGCGGGGTTGGAGGCGGCGCCAAGTCGGTGAAGACGAAGCGTAGTTGGAGGCGGCGCCGAGTCGGTGAAGACGAAGCAGAGTCGGAGAGGTGCATGGACCGAGCTCAAGCTCGGGCGGCAGAGGCGCAAGGCTGTGACTGCGGCGAACGAAGAATTCCCAGCAGCAGCGGTGCGGCAAACGAGCACGACCGGCGATCGATGGAGAGCTGTTGTGCGGAGAAGCATGGCGGCCGTAGTGGGCAAAACACCAGACGGCGGCGACTGCCAGAGAACGAACCGACGGCGGTGGCTCTTTGGTGAAGAAAACCCTAGGTGCGCTCTGATAACATGTTATGAATAACGCTTGTATTCAATATGAAAACAATGGGTCAATATATATACAGATATATATGTGGCATATATACAAATAACCTCTCGTACAATATACATCTAACAACATCTAGACCGGCAAAAACAAAAAAAATTTCTTACATATATGCTGAGATAACTTCATGGAAGAAAGCACGTCTAGAAGCAGATTGCTTGACATAGACATCAAGCTTAAAATTTTACTCTTAAGTGCAGCAGTGATAAAACATTAGGGGTGACTGGTGAGTATTTGACAACTTGACATCGAGTTAGGACTTGGGAGTGGTTCTCTGCTACGTTTCTTGACAATAAACAGTACACAGTAACGACCAGAGTAAAAAATACCGGCCGATGATAACCGGTTTTCCCGGCCGGTCTCTGCAGAAAAAAAACCAATCGAAATATTTTAAATTCAATTTTAAATTTTTAACTCTATAATATTCTTCTCCAGTTGATGGTCCGGTTTTTTATCCTTGGTAACGACAACTTGACCAGGTACTGGGCCTGTCTGACTAACAACAAATGTTGTTCATTAGAAAAGAGAACCGATGTTCACAACGTCAAGATGAAATAAAGAAACGTTTTTTCCCCTGCAGTCTACCCATCCCAGTTTCATAAAATACCGAGAATACCATTCAAATAGCAAATAAATATCAGATAGAAGACAACTAATGGCAGGGGAAATTAATTAGTTTGTGACATTTCCTTGCCTACGTGATAATTGTTATGAAAACACTAATTTGAGGATGGACAAGTAATATCTGGTGCTGTAACATCACAAGTGAGATATTCTGCAGCTTCATTTTGTTTATCTGAACATAGCATTAGTCCTCAACTTATCTATCTACGTCGTTTTTCAGAGCTATACCAAGAACCCATATCATGGCTGGTCGATGCTCCTCAACTTGCTTCAGCAGAAACCAGTGACGAGTGCGGCGTAACCTCAGGAACCGAGTGTCCGTTCATGGCATGGTCAACATGGTCAGTTTTTGCATCTACTGCCCAAAAGCTTGCTGTTTTGATGTCATCTTTCATCATCAACTTGGAGTAATCCTCATGGTTGTACACTACATTGTTCTGCCCTCCAAACTCTACCGGAAGGACTTCTGGATCAATGTACTTGTACATGGTCTTCATGCTCTCCTCGTTCTTCAGGTAGACAAAGTTCACCTTCTGGATTGATTTTGGGTCAAGGAAAAGTTTTACAACCTGAAAGCATTTGAATCATTTAAGTTAGAAAATAAGCAACACAAAACTTTTTTCTGTATCGACACTATAACTATTTTTTAATCTTTGTGGATAAAATTAGGCACATATAGACAGTACTGCATTTATGAAAGGGAAAGGTTCAAAGCCTACACCTTCCAAAAAGCCTCGAATACTTTAGGGGGATTAAACAGAAATGCAATGGCCAGCCTCTCAGGGTAATGATTTTGCAGGATATTTGTACTTTCTCTGGCGGTCTTTATGGGGGTTGCATTGGCCAGTGTCCATCCTGTAAAGTCTATCAACCACACCATTTTCTCTTGACCTTCGGGCAGGCTGAGGACTGCATTCTCCAAGGCATATACAAGAAACCGCAGCTGCCCTTCATGGGATGATGTATTCTGAAATTTGAAAAAAACAAATCATACAGGTGAATTCTGAGCTAAGGAAGCTAGCGAGACTGATAGTTTTCAAAAAGGAAAAGCGCAAGGATGACACTTTAAAAGGGTTGAGTTCTTGCCTGCTTCGCAGGTTTCATAACGACAACAGTTCTCCCCTCTCTATCTAGAAAACTTGCCCTGTACATTTTACCTGTTTCTGCTTCAACAGAAACATCGGGCTGAAATAAAAAAGAGAACAATTAATAGGACGTTTAGTCACTTGACCAGGTTTCAAAAAAAAAAAACACTTGAGCAATACATGCAAGGGAAAGAAAAGGGAAGAGCGTATTTACCCAGCGAATATCCTCTGGCCTGTAAGCTGCCCTCCACTTGAGACTTTCTTCCAACAATTTTCTAGACTTATCAACATTCCAGTTGCGGGCTTCTAGATATCTTCCCAAGCATGCTTCGCTGCAGTACTTCTCACCACGTGCAGTCATAGGCCCAAGTGCAGCTCTCAGTTCATTGATCTGCTCATAGCACATGGTTGAATGAGAAATTGACGAGAAAATAGCAGATATGTTTGAACAAACTAGAAGCATTTGTTATTTGTCAAGTTTGTATGCTTTATACAGATAAAGCTAGGCCCCAAGGGCAGTTCTCTGTGACAAGAACTAGTAAGTATTTATCGATATTTGCTTGGGGGCTTCAAGTCAACTGGAAACATCAAAAGCGATCCATAAGAGAGGTCATGCACTTCGTACTCCTAAAGTGCTACATTATACGATTATGTAAAACAAAATTTCAACTAGTAGGCTCATGTAAAACATGAATTGTCAACATAAGACTATGCAAAGTTAGAGATATTTTGTAACCACAACATATTTCTTATTATCATTCTCATCGAAAGGTAAAATGCCAACCATCCTTTGCAAGGAAGTATGTCAAGTAGATTATAAAGCTGGATTAATGCATTTTGAATCCTTTGAGCATAACATTACTGTTAGAAGGTGCATATGACTATGTAACCAGGGAGTCCATTTTTACTAAGAGTCTTCATCATGCTAAAACAGTACTTCCATAACAGATGAAAGTGGAAATGCAGCCAAGTCACTCATAACACAGGAACTGGGAATAGACCATTTGGCTCACGGGATAAATATATAATATACAGAGGATAATTTTCCACATATATCTCCCTTTGTCATTGATTTACTACACCACAACCTTTTAGGGTGACTACTACCTCTGCTATATTCAGGTCTACAGTCGTGCCAATTTTCATGTGTTTAAAAGTGCATATACGGTTTAAGCCTGTGACAAACAGAAGCTGTCAGGTAAAAATAGTGAAAATGTAATAAAAAGAAGGGGAGATATATATCGTTTTATTTATTTGGGAATCAATATTGTCGTAACATCTACCTTAAGAGTATTAATGGCGCAGCTGTCATTGCAGTTTTTTTAAAAATAAAGCTAATGAATGCATCAACATTGTAATTAGTGACCAGAAGCCATGTACTTTGTATTCTAATAGTTCCACAAACTTAGCATAACATGACAATTTTCAAAATTACCCTTGCTTCTCGCTGCTCAGCATCATCTGAATTGAAATGAGAGGCGTGCTTTCGCCTAAACATGATTTCTTCCACTCTTGATGCTGCTCAACCCTGAAATAGATGATGCATGCTCAACCCTGAAATAGATGATGCATAGTTAAAAATTTGGAACAAAATTAGTTAACCATGCACCAAATTCATTATCGAAGGCATAACTTAAAACCATAAAGCATCAATAAAAAAGGCAGTCAAGCATATTATTGCACAGTAGTTATCACAATGTGCAAAACAAGACATTTAAATGGAATTTAGTTGTCTCCTGTCATTTTAAAAAGTAAATTCAGTTGTTCATATGTACATATTAGTGTTTGAATATAGCCTTAGTATATTCCAATGGGCCAAAAGCCAATATATAGCAAGTACAAGGTGGGGACAAAAACAAATAACACCCTACACAATATATATATCCATGGTTATTAAGGCGGTAAGGCGAGGCGAGCGCGACCCACCCCTCACACCTTTTAGCGATAAGGCGAGGCGAGGCGACACATCCTAAGCGATAGTGCAATGCCAAAGAAGATCCCCGGCAGAGCTCTAATTCTCGACCAGAAGATCACGCTGTGCACTTTGCCGTGCCATTGCCATTGCCATTGCTCACGCATCATCTTCATAATGCGGCAAGCGACAGCAGACCCTCCCTTCCTCCCGCTCGAGCTCTCCCTCTCCTCTCCGGCCGTGAGCCGTCGGTGACCTCCTCCTCCTCCTCCTACCTCGCGTGGTTGGTTCTCTCCCACGAGCGTCGCCGCCATCTTCCCGCCAGATCTGGATGCCTCCGCCTCCTTGCGTCGCCGCTCACAATAGGGAGAGCCGTCGTGCGCTTCGCTAGTCACGTGATCGTTCGCTTCTCCTCTACGGCAAGGCGGCTCTGCGGCAAGGCGACGGCGAGGCGATGCACTGTCGACCGCCTTAACGCCTAAGCGTCGCTTAGGCGACACCTTGATAACAGTGTATATATCTAACACCCCCCCCCCTCAAACTCATAGTGGGTCAACAACACTGAGTTTGGAGAGGTAGAAGTTATGCTGAGCTCGAGCTCAGTTCAGTGCCTTGGTGAAGAAATCGCTAATCAAGCTCAAAGCACATCTTCAAGAGCAATAACTTGGTCTTGCACCTGCGATCGCATGTACGAAGCATCCACTCCAATGTGCTTGGTAAGCTCATGCTTCACGGGATCGCGAGCAATGCTGATCGCACCAGTACTATCTGATAAAAGCGGAGTCGGTGCAGAAATAGAAACGCTAAAATCCGCAAGGAGCCACCGAAGCCAGGTGATCTCAGCTGTCAACAGTGCCGTAGCTCTCAACTCAGCCTCAGCTCGAACGAAGCGCACCGCTTCTTAGTCTTCCAGGCAATCAAGGAGGAACCAAGGAAAACACAATAGGCAGAAAGAGACCGGCGATCAGAATGATCGCTAGCCCAGGTCGCATCAGAGTATGTCTGAAGCGGTAAAGAACTGGGACGAGGAAAGAAAAGACGCCGAGTGAGGGTTCCACGAAGATATCGAAGAACACGAAGAAGGTGACTGTAGTGGAGCTGAGTGGGAGCAGAGACAAACTAACTCAGGATGTGCACTAGGTGAGAAATGTCAGGTCGAGTAATTCCAAGGTAGACGAGACTCCCGACAATATGGCGATAGCGAGTGGAATCCTCAAGAGGCTCACCATCAGTAGGCCGAAGGTGAACACCTAACTCCATAGGAGTATCCACTACGCGCTGATCAATGAGACAAGCACGAGTAAGGATATCCTGAATGCACTTCTCCTGGGAGAGATAGTAGCCTTCAGGCGTAGAAGTGATCTCAATCCCAAGGAAGTAACGAAGAGGACCCAAATCAGACATCAAGAACTGCTTACTGAGACGCTCCTTCACAAAAGCAATGTACTGAGAGTCATCTCCAGTAATGATCATGTCATCCACATATAGAAGGAGCGTCGACCCCGTGGAGAAGTGTGAACAAAGAGAGCAGGGTCGTGATCACTGGCGGAGAAGCCGACAGCAGTGACAACAGAGGAGAAGCAGTCAAACCAAGCACGCGGGGCTTGTTTGAGCCCATAGAGAGAACGACGAAGGCGACAAACCATGCCATCAGGGACAGAATACCCAAGGGGCGGCACATATAGACCTCCTCACGCAACTCGCCGTTGAGAAAGGCATTCTTAACATCCAACTGAGAGATGGGCCACTGGCGAACAGAGGCCACAGCAAGGAGAGTATGAACAGTGGTCATGTGAGCAACAGGGGCAAAAGTCTCATCGTAGTCGCGACCATACTCCTGCTGAGAACCACGAGCTACAAGACGAGCCTTGTAGCACTCAAGGGAACCATCCGAGCGGGTCTTGATCTTGTACACCCATTTACACGTGATAGGAGTAACAGCGCAGGCAAGGGCACAAGATCCTAAGTGCTAGTGCGCTCCAAAGCAGCAATCTCCTCGGACATCGCGAGCTGCCACTTAGGATGAGCAGCGGCCTCACGGTAGGTCGTAGACTCAGAAAGAGCAGAGGCTGCAAAGCCATAGCGCGCAGGCGGCCTGATGGTGTAACGATCACGAAGAGCATATCTAGGAGGAGAAGGCGGAGCTGGACCCAACAATGATGGAGAGGGAGGACTAGGAATAGGGCCCAGCAGAAACAAAGGCTCAAGAGAGGAAGTAGGAGGCCGAGGACGGCGAGAGTAGTGCAAGGGTAAAGATGGAGCCTCAACAAAAGAGCGGGAAAGAAAATCCGGTGGAGGCGGAACAGATGGAGCCGGAGGAGTAGATGGAGGATGAGGCGAAACAGTGGTAGAAAGCTGAGAGTCAGGAAAAATCAGAAAGGAGATCGACTCAGCAAGAGAATCCGGGCTGACAGTGGGGGAATGAGGGTAGTAAGGGCGGGACTCGTCAAAAGTGACATCCCGAGAAATCCTCATCCTACGAGCAACAGGGTTGTAGCAACGATAACCCTCATGCTCAAGAGTGCGACTAATAAAACACACTCAATCGACCGAGCGATACCAGTGCGCTCACAAGGTGGAAGAAGGACGAAACAGACACAGCCGAAACTACGAAGATGACTGTACTCTGGAGCTCGACCAAAGAGACGCTCAACAGGAGTAGAACCCTGAAGAGCAGTAGAAGGTTGTAGGTTGATGAGAAAAGCAGCAGTAGAAACAACCTCAGCCTAGAAATGAGAGCACGAGCGGTCTCAAGCAAGTGACGATGTTTACGCTCAGAGACATCATTCTGAGCGTGAGCACCAGGACAAGAGTACTGAGGAAGAGTGGCACCTGCTCTGCGAGAAAGCGACGCAAAGCAGCAGAGAGATACTCACCAGCAGAGTCCGCACGAAAAACACGAATGACCGAATCAAACTGAGTGCGAACCATGGTGGCGAACATCTGATAAATAGAAAGAACCTAGCTGCGCTCGGACATAAAGTAGATTCAAGTATGACGAAAATAATCATCAATAAAGATCACATAATAGCGATGACCCCCTTTCGAAACGAAGGGAGTCGGACCCCAAACATCAGAGTGAACAAGATCAAAAGGGCAAGTAGAAATAGAATCACTAGTGGGATAGGGGAGCTGCAGCTGCTTGCCAAGCTTGCAACCCATACAATGTAAAGAGGTGTTCCCAGAAACAGACCCAAGAACACCACGACCGACTAAAGACGATAGACGCGAGCCGCAGAGATGACCGAGACGATGGTGCCACTGAGCAAAAGATGTAGTGGAGGACACAGCAAGAGCAGAGGTAGTGGTAGTGGCTGACTGGCTGGTGGAGACAATGGAAGGAAGATGAAGCCAGTCGAGCTCCCAAAGGCGCTGCGAATCACGGCGCCGAGGGCGATACCAGCAGAGTCCCGACGGCGGTCCCGAACACAACAAGAGTCGACTCAAGAACAACACGACGATCGTGATCGGTGATTTGACCACCGACGAGTCTCCTCAAGACGCACGGTAGTGAGGGCCTCCACCAAGCTTCGGGCGCGGTGACGAGTCAGAGCCGCGCCGCGATCTCGAACTCAGCCGAGACGCGCCAGAAGTCGAGAGGCGGTGAGTCTCCGCGAGCGCGGAGCAAAGACACAGCAGGGACAGTCCGGCAGACATCCGGCCCAGAGAGTCAAGTCGACGCCACGCCTCGGCGACTTCCGTAGAAGTCATCAACGGTGGCATCGAGCCGTTGAAGAGAGTGTGCTCGATGCACAACCGAGAGATACATAGCATCGCTCGTCGGTGATAGTGAGCTCGAGGCGCCCCACATAAGTTGTGTCGTGGCGGCCCGCCACATCCATGGAGATGGTCACGGGTATGCTACCCACCAGATGGCGGTAGCACGAGCCTCGACCTCTGCCCGTGCTCGTAGGCGTGCGGCTCGATCGGTAGAGTCAGAAGCGCCTCCAAAGGCAAACATTGTCGACCTCCTGAGCCGCCCTATTCGCACAAGCAGAGGGAGCGGGTGGTGTAGGATGTGGCGGACATGGCTGCTCACCAGTGAGATGACCTCAGAGACGCTGGCTATTGAGGTGGATCCTCAGGTGAACGGCCCACTCCCTAAGTTCGCCCCATTAAACCGAATCGGGCGCGGGATGGCGAAGGAGCCTCGGTAGAAGCCATCAACCTTTTTCTTTCCTTCTTTTAATTTGGCGGCCGGCCCAGCAGACAAAACGGAAGGAGTGGCTCGCGAAGACGCATGAGGGAGGAACTCTAGGGTTCCTCGGCGCGGCGGCAACCGCGACGGCCGAGCGGCGGGCCGGCGGCGAGGCAAGCGACGACAGCGCAGCAAAAGCTGCTACGACGGCAAGCACCGGCGGTTCAATGGCGGCGAGCCCGAAGCGGCGACGGCAAGCGGCGTACGGGCAAGCGGACGACAGATCGGCGCTAGAGACCGCTGAGGCGCGCGGCGGGCGGCGGCCGAAAAAGGGGAGGAAGGAGTGGAGGCGGCGGCGGCTGGTGGCTAGCGGCGGTGGCTACAGTGGCGGCGGCGGCGGCTGGTGGCTAAGAGGTAGGGTTTCGAAACTCTAGCTCTGATACCATGTTTGAATATAACCTTAGTATATTCCAATGGGCTAAAAGCCAATATATAGCAAGTACAAGGTGGGGACAAAAGCAAATAACACCCTACACAATATATATATCTAACAATTAGGAGCAACAGAATACCTATATACAATTGTTCATATAGTGATACTTTGCTTAGCTTACTTCCAGATAAGAGTACATGATTAGTATCCTTCCAGATAAGGGTAGTCCAAAGGGTCAACTTCAAAGTAATTCGAAAGGGCAGAAACAGTGTGTAATGACAGATCAACGTTAGCACCCAAAGGATTACTTTTATGCATAATGCAGAGGAGCATTGAGGAAGTTAGTCTGATCTTCGATGAAACAAATGCTGGTCCTAATCTGAACTACTCTGCGCAATGGATAGATGAATGTAAACCGCTGACAATGGCTAACTCTTGTCCAAACCCACTTCAAATGCTCAATTCGAAAGGGCAGAAACAGTGTGTAATGACAGATCAACGTTAGCACCCAAAGGATTACTTTTATGCATAATGCAGAGGAGCATTGAGGAAGTTAGTCTGATCTTCGATGAAACAAATGCTGGTCCTAATCTGAACTACTCTGTGCAATGGATAGATGAATGTAAACTGCTGACAATGGCTAACTCTTGTCCAAACCCACTTCAAATGCTCAAGTGCAGTAAAATTTTGAATACTACATGGATGTGAAGTATGCTATCTATTCAAGAGCAACAAAATATGAAATGAAGCGTCAATAAATATCCATGTTAGATTGAGTAAACAATTAAATATAACATGCATATACACTACAAATACATTCACATTGCTAAGTAGTTAATAACTATGCATGCTTGTTTGACCCAACTTCTAAGTAAGTTTACAGTGAATTTGAAAAGAAACAAAAACCTAGACTGGATGAATAATATCAAGATTGCTTGGATACTCTCAACAACTTCCATTGGCAAAGTTGGTTTGGAATCCCACCAGTTGGTGTGAGTTAGAGCTCATGTGTGTGAGACGATTACCATTTTTCCTATTACAACAGTTCACTCATGAACACTACAAAAATGAAAGTTAATATTGGACAAAAAGTGAATATAATATAATTAGATTTCTAGACTATACTTCATAATATGGTAGTGTAAATGACATCAGTCAGCTCTTATGTGCGCCAATATTCATACTTCAAAGTATACATATGCACATATACAGATGCAAAGATTACCATACTATGCACATAGCCACATATTGAGTATGAATAAATTATATGCCACCACAAGGATTTGGAACCCATTTCTGCATACACAAATAAATGCATTGACACTTTTATTGTTTCTATGCGCAAAGAACGACATGTGCCTCTTCCCCTTATTCGCTATCACATAATAATTCGGTAGGCCAGCGTTGTGATAGGCCTATAAAGGTAACGTCCTAACCGATTACACCAGACTAAAACATGCAAAACACAAGTAATTCACTGAAGGCAATGAACAAGTACAGCACCTACATGGATCTACCATGTCCTCAATTTTCTGTTTCCTGACAGGAACATATGTGGACAGGGAAAGAGGCGAACTTTATTATTAATTTAATGATTAGGACGGCCTTAACAGCAGCCCCTATTGAATTTTGACTTCTTAGTTGTTACTTTGAGTTTAAGGGAAAAGGTTATGGAAGATAAAGGTTTTAGACTTGTTATTACTTTTATAATCTCATTAATTCATCTGGGCAGGAATCATAGATCTGCCAAAACGTGATAGAAAGAAGAGCATGAGTTCATAACACTTCCGCAGATAGGCATCAAGATATCGGAATTCTTACAAGCCCTTAGGTGAACCTACACATCTTTTCCCTCAAAAGATGAACTTTTGATACTTACAGTACTTACAAAAAAGAACAGAATATGATGGACTTTAGGTGGACGATTTTACAATCTGCTAAGAAACAAGCCCAAGATTTATCAAGAACCAGAGGAATATAAGACAAGCATCTTTGTATTACCAGAACATGAATGGGAAATAATCTCTCGTAGCACATACCAATCCAGCCAAACAACAAGAACAAGAAATGAAAATAAATCAAGAACGCCTCCACACCTGCAGGACACGCGAGAGGCCCCAGAGAGATGAACAGGGCCAGCAACTTAGACCACGAAGCAGCGAGTCGCCCACGCAATGGCGGCAAGAACTGACCAGAGCTTTGTGGCGTTAGGAGTAGAAATGGTAAGAGTTGGACTTTTCTCCCTCGCCCCCAGCCTGTCCTCTCCTGTCCTCTTGGGGGCGCAAGAATAAACAAGAGTTGGGAGGAGGCAACACCGCAGCAGTGAAAAGGACATTGGAGAGTTAACTTATGGTTAAAACTTCTAGATTTTCTATGGACGATGGGATCGCTTTGCGGAGTAGTAGTTTACCGCCGGCTTCTCTCGAGAGAGTGAGTCCGGATCGCTGACCTGTGGTGTTGGGCGCCCTGGATTCTGCCTCTGCCGCGGTGAAACCGACGGCTGGGATTTTCCAGATCTTGGGGCGGGTACCGGGTGAAACCGAATGTGCCAAGCGTGGACAGCAACGGTGTGCGTAGGGGATAGGTGCGTCTGGTTTTTTGTTTTGATAAAAGGATGGCACCCATTTTCATTAAAGGAAATAAATTACACAATTCAATTGACAACAAGATTACATAGAAGGTCTGTAATCAAGCAACAATAAAGATAAAATCAAACTAGTATGATTTGATGTAAGTTTAGAGGGCCCTTGAACCGCATTACATTAAACATATTCCATCAGCTAATCTGCTAGTCCACGGCGCCCATCTGCTTCTTGCTCCAAAAACTTCAAAGGCAACCTTCCCAATTGCTCTAGCGCCCTTGAGAAGCAACTCCAGCTCTTCCACCTTCTACAAATTAGACCAAAATTTAATCCAATGACAGATGGTATGAATCACTGAAATAGGTTCTGCATGCCACTTATGTTGGAAACACGCCATATTGCGCACTTTTCAAATACTCCACAGAATGACAGTTACACCTACCAGCACCAACTTCCTAGGCTTCCTAGCAAACTTCCCTACCCAGGTAGTGAATAGTCGACAGTATCTGCTGGAGGATTAGGCAAGCCAAAAGTACAACTCATGATATTCCAAATATATCTCGACAGAGGGCACATCAAGAACAAATGGTCAATGCTTTCTTCCGCCCCACAAAACATACATTCTTTGTGACCTACCCAACCCCGACGAGTAAGGTTATCTTTGGTCGTGATGCTTTGTTTCAGTACTAGCCAGAGAAAGACTTTAAGCTTTAAGGGTAGTTTAACACTCCAAATAAAGTTATGTGGGAAAGCAATGCTCTGCATCCTCAGAACATTATACAATGATTTAACAGAAAAGGCCCCGAAGATGACCACAGCCACAACAACGTATCACATTCCTTGCAATCTGCTAGGAGCTTATTCCACAGAATAAGTCCTTCTAAATCTAATGCTTCTAAACTCCTGTTCAAAAGCCTTAGCCACAGTAATATGTTTGGAAATGGTAACATTATATAGTCTTGCATACTTTACTGAGAACGATATATCTCCCAACCACAAATCCTCCCAGAATCTGATTCTAGCGCCATCTCCCAGTTTCCTTTTGCAACAAGACAAGAAGATATCTCTTATCCCTAGAATACCTTTCCAAAACCATGAATCCCCCACCTTAGGCACCACCAGAGCCAATGTATTTTTGCTGAGATATTTCCTCATGAGGATCTCCTGCCAATGGCCATCCTCATTCTCCAACCTCCAAAGCCATTTACCTAGCAAGGCTGAGTTCATGGCTCCTAGATCTAAGATACCCAAACCCCCCTGATCTTTAGGCAGACATACCATTGGCCAACGAACCAAATGATATTTCTTTCTATCTCCAGCCTAATTCCATAAAAATCTAGATCTAAAGAAGTCCATTTTTTTCTAACCCCCACTGGAAGCTTGTACAGAGACATCATGTACAGAGGTAAACTGCTAAGAGAAGAATTTACTAACACCAACCTCCCCGCTATTGATAAAAGTTTCCCCTGCCAGCAGCTCATTTTGTGCTCAAATTTGCCCTCAATCCTTCTCCAATCCATATTTCTAATTTTCTTCATATCCACAGGAATTCCCATGTACTTCAGCGGTAAATTTCCCACCTTACATGTGAAGATTTCCTCATGGATATCCTACCTCATTCCTGCTGACCCGATACAATTTTTTTTGCTCTTATGAAAGTTTACTTTCAAACCTGAAACATGCTCAAATAGACATAGAATAAACTTCAAATTTTTTGCACTCTCTACATCATCCTGAACAAAGAAGATAGTGTCATCCGCATATTGCAAGATAGCCAGACCACCATCAACTAAATGTGAATTCAGACCTTTAATCAACCCTAAATCTTGAGCTTTCTTGACTAAGAGAGCTAAGATACCCCCACTAGGTCAAACAGCAGAGGTGAAAGAGGATCACCCTGCCTTAGACCTTTGTAAGTTCTGAAGTAGGGGCCCACATCATTGTTAACTTTGACACAAACTCTCCCACCACTAACTACTTTTAGAATCCAATCAATCCACTGGGATGGAAAACCTTTCATACTAAGAGTCTTGTAGAGGAAAGACCATTTCACTTTATCATACGCTTTTTCAAAATCAACTTTGAACAGAATCCCTGATTTTTTCTTTCGATGTAGTTCATGCATGGTTTCATGTAAGGTTAATACCCCTTCCATGTTTTATCTAGTTTTAAGAAAAGCTGTTTGGACCGGAAGAATCACTTTATCAACCACTCTAGATAATCTGATAACTAAGACTTTAGTTAGGATCTTATAGCTAATGTTCAAGAGGCAGATAGGCCTAAAATTATGTATTCTTTTTGCATTTTTCTCTTTTGGGATCAAAGAGATTATACCATGATTAAGTCTAGAAATATTGACCACGCCTACAAAAAAGGTATTAGCATATCTTTGAGATCAGTCTTCACCAAGGACTAGAATCTCTGATAGAATTCAGCTGGAAAACCATCTGGTCCCGGGGCTCTATTTACCTCCATGGAAAAAACAGCCTCTTTCAACTCCTCCATGCTGAAACTCTGAGTCAAGGATATCTTGTCCTGCTCATTCAGCTGGGGGATGTCCGCCATGTTCAACTGGAAATTAGTGTTCTCAGGAGGCCCAAAGAGATCTTTATAATACATGGTAATGTACCTCATCAAGTCCCCCTCACCCTCAATAACCCCCTCATCTTGCTGTAGTGTAAAGATGGTATTTTTCCTATATCTCCTATTTGCTTTAGTGTGAAAGTATTTAGTATTATTATCCCCTTGTAGAAGATTTCTCTCTTTAGCCCTTTGAAACCACTTCAATTCCTCTTCTTTTAGAATCTCTGCCAATTGGGCATCCAAATGAGTCTTGAAGGCTCTATTGGCAGCATCTAGTCCAATTTGTTCATATATTTTATCCAAGGAATCAATCTGTTCTAAAAGTTCCTTTTTCTTTTTCTCGTGTTGTCCTTTCATGTTTCTGTTCCAGCCGTATAAAACATTTCTAAGTTTTCTCAATTTGTTTTGCCAACTATCCAAAGGAGGATTGGTTGCTCCCATACTGATTGGATCACATTGAGTAAGTCATTCCTCAAGAACCAGACAAGCTCAAATTTGAAAACAAAATTGTGATGGCAGCTCTCCCCTGTGTCTATGAGGAGGGGGGCATGATCTGATAAAACTCTAGGTAATGCCCTGGTGCATACCATAGTATGGTGTTGTTCCAATGGTATGCTAACTAGCACTCTATCTAACAATTCAAAAGTAGGGTTTTCATGATCATTGCTCCAAGTAAAACGTCTATTGCTGAGCTTAATCTCCAGCAGTTCAGCGTTTTCAATTATAGAGTTGAAAGGAAAACTCCATCTGCTACAACCTCCTGGTTTATTCTTCTCACTAGCTTTCCTAATCATATTGAAATCCCCGGCCAAACATATTGGCATGGTTGATTCACGTAGTATTTGAGCTAGCTGAACCAGAAATGATTCCTTACCCCCTCTTTGTGCAGGGCCATAGACCACGACCAAGTCCCACATGAACTTGTCGCTTTTATTTTGGAGAGATAATTTAACAAAATAGTCATCCTTATACGACTTAGTCACCTTGAAGAGGTTCAGGGCAACCCCCACCAAAATGCCACCTGATCTTCCTCTAGGAGGAGACCAAATCCAGAAAAAGTATTGATCCCCACAAAGATAATTCACTTCATCTTGAGAGAAATCACTCTTAATTGTTTCCTGGATGCTAATAAAATCTAGCTTCATGCCTAGGATAGTCTCTCTAAGAAACCTCCTCTTCACAGGACTACCTAAGCCTCTACAGTTCCTTATCAAACCTTTCATTTTTTAACAATGGATTTTTTTTCTACTCAGTTTGCATTTTAAGGTAGGTTTAACAGAGCAAAGTTCAGGAGAACCTCCTTTCGTTTTCTTCCTGCCTACTGAAGCCAACTGGAATAAGGCCAGATTGGATTCCTCTAAACCAGCCTCTCCTACATCAATCTCATTCACCAGATCTTGAAACACTATAGACTTAGGGTCCTCCTGATCTATATTAGTTTCAATTTGATTTGTTGTTTTAAGTCTTCTACTTTCCAACGACAAATTGACTCGGGCATGTTCTTAAGATTTGAGCAGCTCTAGGTTATGCTCCACCATCTCTAAAGAACACCCTAAATCAAAACCTAGAGAAGACGCTATCTGAAAAATAGAATTATTGGAAGAATTAACCACAAAAGGGTAACTATTGGTATTACCTGTTCCTTTCTCCACATCCTTGATTCTAGCTCTCTCTTTAGCTTTGTCAAAAACATTGGCTTCTTCAGAGTCTTTGAGTCTTAAGCTTCTTCTGGGTTGAGATTGCCCCCTACCACCTTGACATTGATCAATATCACCAAATTGGCTCTCCATTTCTTGGCTATCTACTAGAGATACCCCAACTTGCTTAGCAAAGTCCCCAGGATCTGATTCCTGAGTTTCAGAGAACTCCACACCATCACTACCTGAGATTTGCATTCTTCCTTGACTTTCATCTACCATGATTTTTTCCTCATTCACCTTTTTGTCCTTCTCCTGATTGAAGTGTTCTTGAAGGCTGGTCTTCTGGGTTGGCAAGAGCTTCTGAGCCTTTTTAAGTTGGGTGCTATCCCCTCAGCTTCTGTTTGATGGATGCAGTCTTCCACTTCATTTTGCTTGCTTCCCTTTGAAGAAATTCCTACCTCCTTTTGTATAATATATCCACTCCTTGCTTGTCCCATACCTCCCAGCTTCCAAGGAGAAGGCTCATTCATACTCACACCTTTCTGACGTTTGGAGTCATTGTCTTGACAAACCTCAGCTCCTGCAATCTCTACTTTATCTCCACTAGGGATCATATCATGAGCCTGACTGCCATTCCTTGACCAGCCGATCTCAGCCACTGACTCTACTTTGAAGAAGATGTCATAAATCAGCAGCTTAGGAGTTGTAATTTCATATTTGGCCTAAATCTTAAAGGAATCATTGACCACTATTTTCAACCTGACCACATCATGAGCTTCTAACACCTCCATGTCCACCTCCTGGACTACTCCCAAGGACGATCCAATTTCATAGAGGGCTTGGTAGGTCTTCATAGTGTCAGGAATCCCAGAGACTCTCACCAACACACTATGTAGCTTTCCAGACACCATGGTTTCAGGAGTCCACCGAGAGACACTTACTTGAGCACTATATCCTCTTAAAGTCACTGGAGAAAAATGTGAGACTTCCCCGATTCTGGCTGCAGAAGGAAACTTCATCAGAAAGATTACAGGGCCATTTTCCCAAGCATGCCATTCCCACTTCCAAGGAAAAGTTAGTTCAAAATCATGAGCTAACTGCCGAGCATTTAGGTTGCCAGACACTACCTTGACCAAGGCCATGGTGTTGTTTCTATCTTCCATGGCCACTTCCCTAGCATGGACAATCACAAAGCATCACTGTGCGTTTGGTTGGGCACTGTATGGGATTGCATGCCAATAGTGTGTTTCCACATGTATCACTGGACATATGGATGCATCGATCGTCTAAAATATATGTGTAGTTTGTCACGTCCAAGTATAAGTATAAACAAGATGGATTCGGATCCACTGTAGTAATTGATCCGGACCTTCGATTTTCGATCGGACGGTGGAGATCGCTTCTGATGTCATGCCACTGTAGATCATCTGCATTGATCCTAGTCCGAATATTATATCATATGATGCTATTGCTAGGTTTTGCCATTATAAAAACACACCGCGAGCATGTTTCGCAACCACACGGTACAGCGGTGCTAACATACTATTTTAAAAATTATATGAAGGCATTGCTCTCATCACACTATTTCCTATTAGTGTATCACAAACAGTGCTAACACTAGCTTACAAGAATATTTACAAGTAAAAGTAGGCTGATTTGGGCTCCCCTCGACGTGGCCATGTCATCAGCAAAAATATGGAGTGTTAGATCGTCGTCGTCCGGCCAGATCGCGTGGAGAGCCCATAATGGGATCCGTTGTCCGATCGTATCGGGTTCGCTCTTGGTTGTACAATCGGGTCTGCTGAGAATCCTAATGCCATCCTAGTCCGGGCAGCCCTCTGTCCTCACACCCCCACCCTGCCCCCGTTCCCCTCCCTCACCTCCCACTCCGCCCCTGCCTCCTCCTCGCCATGTCGCCCCTCTCTGCTGGCACCGCCGCTCCCTCCCCACCCAGTCGTCCCTCTCCGCTGGCACCGTCGCTTCCTCTCCACCCAGCAGCCGGTCCTTGGCCCCGCCCCTCGGCACTCTAGTGGCAACCAAGGCCCCCAGATCCCGTCCCCAAGGCGGCTTCCATTCCACTCCTCCCATTCCCCTCTCTCACACCCCAAGACGACTGCCTCCTCCCCTCTTTGCTCTCCTCCACATCTGCCTCCCCTCCCCATCCCTCTACCTCCCCTACCGCCCCTCTCCATTTGTGCCGCCACTCTGCCCTCCACGTGGACATCGTGGAGGTGATACATGGGTCCATGGGTGGATGTTGTACTGCTGGAGAAAGGTGGGTCTTGATTTCTCGATTGATTGTTCTTAATTTATGCATCGATGGTAAAGGGAGAAATTTGGTGTGGCTGGTGGGACGAAATTCCAACCATGTGAACAACATAGAGCCTATGAAATATTTATGTGCTTAAAATTCAAAATCATTTAAAATTTGTTAAACAATATGCATTTTATTTATGTTTCTTTGAAAATTTTATTCCTTACCTACTAATTCATGTGTTCACATTATTCCACTTTTCAGGGTTCTCTTGAATCTGTTTCAATTGGTGAAATAAAACTAAGTTTTCTCAAGTCACTAGTAAAAGTAAGTTTCAGTGTCATCTCCAAGGACCAAAAGCTGCAATTGCTAATAGATGATCTTGGGATTGTAACTAGACCATCCTCACAAAGCAAAAAGATAATCAGTCAGCAAGGCCTCGCTCCACACGAAAAGGGAGATGGTTGGTAACATCAAGTATGGCCAAAAAATTTCAGTTTCTGTGACAGATCTGATGATCAAGGTAACTTTTTTTTGTCTTGGTAATTTCTTTTCATCCAAAATCTGATTTGCACGTGTAGTTCGCTTGCTTCTAATTTCTATACCACACTAACGTGTTTGGTGTGCTTAAATTTGTTGAGGAAGTAGCACTGGCTAGATTAAAGGTTAAAATGCCTTTTTTTTCTCTTGTTTGTTGGTATGAGATACTGTAAGATCGAGGAGGACGACCGAGTTTTATGCGGAATTGTAAATCAATTCGATTTTGCACAATCAAAGCCTAAATCAACTAGTCTTTACTAAGTGCACCAACAACATACACTATTGATAATGATAGCAATCATTCAAAGACATGAAAGCAATTTAATACAAGGAATGTAAATTGCACAAAGTAAAACACAATAGAACAAACCACAATAACGCAATGATGTTTTACCGTGGTGTTCGGAGACTTGCCAGTCTCCCCTAATCCATATTGAGGTAAGCCCAAACTAATTGGACCGGCTCCACGAATTAAGCCAAACACCTCAATTCCATTAGTGGTAGCTCTTTCCCGCTCCAAGTAGGTGAGCTCCAACCTTCACAACACGTCGGGCCTTCTCACAAGTTTCTTGAGAAGATCACCGGTGCGCGACGCCTCCACGCCGTCTAGGTGTCGGCAAACACCAAGAGTAACAAGGTAAGCCCCTTGCTTGACTCTCACCACATGCAACGAATGCACAAGCTCAAATGGATACGAAATCCACCTCTAGATGCAACACATGCAACTAGAGACATCTCTCCTTGCACACAAGGTACAACACATGCACAATTGAGATGAGAAACTCACACTACCTCAAGTGAGTGAAATGGAAGGCCAAAGATTGTCTCACAACCGGCCAAGGTGGATATTTATAGCCCACACGTAAAAATTAGCCGTTGGGAGCAGAAACCCCCAAAAATCAGGATTTGCTGTAGTACCGTCGTACAAACTCCGGTATTATTGTTTTCCATTGTTCATCGGTTGTACGGGTGCATTAACGGCTCAAAAACTAGCCGTTAAAGTTTTTTGTGGTAGTACCTCTCTTCTTGGGTGGTACCACCGTAGTCCAACTTCAGCACAGACGACACTCGGTAAAAAGATCATAACTTTTGACTCCGATGTTGGAATTGTGTGATTTTGGACTCTATAGAAAGCTTATTTAGAGGGCTACACAACCTACCTATTTGATTGATCTCAAACACATTTGATCAAATCAAAAGCATAACTCCAAAGAGCCACTACCATGGTCTAAGTCCAAAGAAATAGCAACAAGCAATCTTAGACCATGCCAAGCGAAAATGCATGAACCCCAAAAATTTACAAAAAATATTTGCAAACTTAGATAATGCCACAAGGAATAGGTACATAGACTTCAACTATTTGCAAAACACATTTGCAAAGTATAGTCGCACGCTACAAGGATTAGATGCATGTGCCTCGATTATTTGCAAAAGACATTCGCAAACAATAGCATCATGCCACAGAGAGCTAGAGCAAGCAAGATTGAGCTATCAACACATGATGAGACTCAAGCTACTAGACAAGACCTCTCTTAATAGTATGATAATTCTATACTAGCAATCTAGTCTTCCAATCAAACACCAAGACAAGTAAAAGACAAGGAACACATCCTTAACCCTAGCTAGTCATACCTTGTCTTGAGCATCTTCTTGAAACTTGATGACACACATCTTCACTTCAAGTCCGGGTCATGGTCTTGATATGCATCAACTAATGATGCATCCTTTACTTGACCTCCATCAATGTAACATCCCAATTTTCAGAGCTTTAAAAATCTTTAAATAATGGTAGCAAGAAAATTCATCATTTGGATTTATTTGAATATTAAATTAAAAAGCTTAATATGGACTTTAAGGACAAATTGATTTAATGTGCTTAATCCCAACATCAACAATTGTCAGAGCTATTTTATTTAGATTCTATATGCTTGGATATATTTTATAGAATTTTCTGGAATTTTTCCAAAGTCATTTGCTATTTTCTAATTGCTATTTGCATTTTCTGGATTTATTTAAAGAAAATCAAAGAAAATCCTTGAACGATCGGGCGAAGCCAAAGACTATTCCATCGCCCGGCCACTCGCATGACCATTCCGCTTGCGCTTGGATCACCGCCGCGTGTCCCTTCGCGATCGCGACGCGCCATCGCGCCTTCGCCGCTTGCTTCTCACCGCAGATCTCCATCGCCGGCCGCCGCCGCCACGCCGCGCTTCGCTTGCTCGCTAACCGGTGGACCCGCCAGACGCCGACTCGTGTCGTCTTTCGCCCCGATCTCTCGCGCTGCCTCTTCCGCTTTCGCGCGCGCTCCGCCGTTTCGCTCGGGACTCGCGTCCTCGGCTATAAAAGCCCCGAGCCCCCAATCTCTTCGCCTCTCTCTCCTCCTCCAGAACCCCGAAGTCGCCGTTCTCGCCTGCTCGCGGCGCGGCATTGCCTGTAAGACCGCCACGGCCGCAACTCGCTACCACCGCCTTCCGCCGTCTCAGAGTCAGTTGGCGGTGCAACCACCGCCTCCGAGCGCGAATAACACGGCTTCATCTCGCCGTCGCCGCTTCGCCGGGGCGCCTCCTTCACCGTTGCCGTGCCGTCCGACAACGCGAGCTCGCCGCCGCCTCCTTCATCGCCGCCGGTGAGTTCGTGCCACCGCGCTCGCCGCCACCTCTAGTAGCATCGCCTTCCTCTTGGCGACCGTTTTGGTGCTTCAGCGCGTGGCCGACTCACCGCGATTCGCCGTTGTCGCCGCGGCAAGCCTCTCGCCGCGGCCCTCCTCTGTTCTCGCCGGTACGGCGTGGCGGCCTGAGTCAACGACCACGGCTGCCGCGCCACCGAGGTGGCGCTGCGTGTGCCGCGTTACCTTAGCGTGGCGTTGTCCACCGCCACCCCCTCACCTCGGCTCGGTGGATTTGGTCCACCGTGAGTGAGAGGTTGACAGTGGGGCCCACTGTCGAGACGGATTTTAATTATTTTCTTTTTCGGTGACGCAAGCATTGCGCAATAATTCGATTTTCCTTTATAAAATTAATTCGGGAAATTTGAGAAAATCCAATTTAGGGTTTAATTGATTTTTCCAATCTTCCAAAGCCCATATCTTTTGCATCCGAACTCCGATTGAGCCCATTCAAATTTGTAAATTCATATAAAATTCAGATCTATTTATTTATGAATTTTATTTAATTTTGGAGTTTGTTTTGCCTCTGTTATTTATTTGTTTTGTTTCTTTTGTCTCGTTTGCAGAGTAGCGTCGATACTTGGGAATTTTGCGAGAAGAAGGAGCACCTCAAGACCAAGACCAATATCTAGATCTATTCCAAGGCAAGTTATACCTTTGATCATTTTGAACCCGTTTTCAAAATACTTTGTTTCAATGTATTGCATTCTATTTCAAGTATATATTTAAATGCTTTTGGGTGTAGTTATTAAATCCAAATTGTTATGCCACCTTGTCTATTGTATGCCATGATCTTTTGTCACCCTAGGTTGATTAATTATTAGTTGGTATTATCGTAGCACCAACGTGGGTTGGTTAGATACGATTAGATCGCTTAGTCATGCCACGAGTCATCATTTCATGTGAGAGTTGCAATTATAAACTTGACTAAGTGATTATGAAAGCGTGTGATGAATCATGTGTCTTTGTGTGCTATTACTCGTTGATGGCATGTGTTGCACTTAATCAACAGGTGGGAAAAGATTTAGACCGAGGCAAGTGGTGGATTACGTGTGAATGGTGGAGTGTGTGCTTATTAAACTTTATGATTTGGGTTAAATCGGAAGTCTTGCCTTAGTCAATTAAGGACTTAACTTTGTGCGCCATTGAGCTGGGCCTTCATGCGACCACATGCCTAGTATGGGTGGGCCCGACTTAGTAAGTTATGGAGTCTTGACATTGACAACTCAGTTTGTATTTAAAGCGTGTGATGGTGGAGGTGTGTACCGTGTGTTTGGGTCACATCGCGGACGGTTCATTTGCATCCCATCCAATGGTGTGTGTCGTTCCAAGGGTGTGTGTACAAATTGGACGGCATAAAGCACACCAGAGTGTCATTGTTTGAGATGAAGTCTCGAAAGGTTTTGTTGTGATCAACTCGATCCGGTTGGTTTCATCGTGTGGGTAAAGTGTACAACCTCTGCAGAGTGTTTAAACCAATCTATTCGAATAGCCGCGTCCTCGGTTATGGACATGCTCTGAATTTCACACGAGGGTAGATTTTCATAAAACAATTGGGAATGGTCACTGTGTGAGATAACTTATTGGTGTGTGAAAGAACTTGATTAGACTGTGTGTCCTTTGTGAAATCAATTGTTAACTTATTATTGTCTATTTGTTTTGAATTACGCTTTCAATCTATTATTTGTATTCAATTGCAAATGTTGCATTTCGCAAAATAACCACGAAGCCATTTCTTTGGAATAAGCCATCATGTATAAATGCATTCGTGGTATGACTTGCAGTGCGGTGTGTACTCACTCTTGCTAAACAAATCAATGAAGTGGAGGAGTCGTCACTTTGCTTTTGAAGAAGAGTTCTCGAAGGTTGAGCGTTAGGGTCTTGATCCCGATCGGTTGCTGTGGTAAATTGATGGGAGCCACCGGAGTTTATTTCGTTTCACTGCAGTTTATTTATTTATTATCACCTTGCATGGCTTAATAAATGTAAAACTCACCGTAAGGTCCCAACAGATTATTTGTTACTTAAATGTACTCGTTTATTCTTATATTCGTTGTATGGATGTGATATTTCATCAATGTTGACTTTGTGTGCACTAGCGTGATCTGGACTAGTGCGAGAATACACGAGGGTCCAGATTTACATATTTGGGTCCCGACAGAGGTGGTATCAGAGCCATACTGACTGTAGGTCTTGACCCTAGTTAGATTGGCCGTTCTTAGTGAGTCCAAACTATTTTCTAAAGCAAAATTAACTTACAAGATTAATTGAACTCCTTAACTCATCTCATGTCTCTCTTGACTCAACTATTGCTGAAATTCTCTCTCCCATTGTTTTAAAGTTGTTTTCATATCCTTGTCCATCTTGACAGATGCCTCGTCTTCAGAGTTATGGAGAGCGCAAGGGAGGACTTGCCGCCGAGCTTTGGAAGTTGCTACAAGTACTTGGAGGGTTCGATCGTCTATTGTACCGTGGCAGTGCTTGGATTGTGAACGGCCGAGATCGTGGAGTAATCTGCCATTTGACCATCTACGCCAGGCAGAACACCAAGGCGAGTAAACCATTGAACATCTCAGCTCGAAGGAGTATTTGGATTGAAGCAATCCAGGAGTCTTCGCGCCTTGCCATCCTGAGGATCTGCAACATTTACTCTCGAGAGCTTCGTGACACAGTTTTCCGTTATCATCCCCGCACTTCCGACGTGGATCTTGCTGCACGTTTTCCGTCTACAAAAGGAGAAGACAACGCCACCGTCGTGCATCTTGCCCAGTTCGCCGCTGCTCAGGAGGAATCGTTGGAGTTAGCCGCTACAGAGCTGGAGTGTACCTATGAGACTCTTCAGAGAGCTGAAGAAAGGATCGCCATATTAGAAGAAACTCTTTATGGACGACACGAAGAAGACACTGAAGAGGAAGACCCAGAAGAAGTCGATGGACCGGTGAACCGAAGAGCCGCAGAGGCGCAGAGCTGAAGCACCAAAGAAGACTGCACGGGGACACTGCTCCCATTGCACCAACCTCGGGACATCAGGATCAGTTTGCAAGGATGCCAGCTCACTTTCAGGTCTACAGCAGGCGGGAGCACCGTCAAGGTCTGCGGAGGCTATTTGATCGAGTAGTCATTCGAGTTGTTTGAGCTTAGCGATGATAAGTCTTGAGTCGCCCTTTAGGCGGTAGTTTGGTGTGCTTAAGTTCGTCCTTATTTTTGTGTGCAAGTATGAGCTGCAAAGGCCCTTAGGCATTTGTTGCAAGCCATACTATTATCTTAATCAATATAAGAGTTTCAGTTGAGCTTTCTTAAAATATGTTGGGTTTTACCTACCCGCTTAGTTCTACAACTTATCTCGTGCTTGCTACCTTATCTAACCCTTGAGATTCACGGATGGTTCGGACTCGTCAAGCTGCGCAAGTGGTTACGATACTCCGATGTCGGAAGGACAGAACAAATCCGGAGAAGCAATTCCACCACAAGCACCTTGATCGATCTGCGAATTTTGGAGCATTCATGATTCGAGATCCAACCGATGTACACCATGATGAATCAGATGCGGGCTATGAATAATCAGAACAACAACAATCAGCATCACAATGGAGCCCCAGTTGCTCATGGTCACAATGGATCATCCAAGTTGGCGGAGTTTATGAGGACCCGATCCACCAACCTTTTACGACATGTCTCACCAGTAGAAGCTGATGATTGGCTTCGTGTTATTGAGAGGAAACTGCTGATCACTCAATGCAGCGATCATGAAAAAGTTCTCTACGCCTCTCACCAGATGGAAGGCATTGCTGCCGAATGGTGGGAAAACTTTGTGCAGCGCATGGAACGCCGCAAGATATTACTTGGGAAGAGTTCACAACTGCTTTTCGCCAGTATCATGTACCAGAAGGAATCATGGATCCAAGAAGGATGAATTCCGTGCTCTTTGAAAATTTTATTCCTTACCTACTAATTCATGTGTTCACATTATTCCACTTTTCAGGGTTCTCTTGAATCTGTTTCAATTGGTGAAATAAAACTAAGTTTTCTCAAGTCACTAGTAAAAGTAAGTTTCAGTGTCATCTCCAAGGACCAAAAGCTGCAATTGCTAATAGATGATCTTGGGATTGTAACTAGACCATCCTCACAAAGCAAAAAGATAATCAGTCAGCAAGGCCTCGCTCCACACGAAAAGGGAGATGGTTGGTAACATCAAGTATGGCCAAAAAATTTCAGTTTCTGTGACAGATCTGATGATCAAGGTAACTTTTTTTTTTGTCTTGGTAATTTCTTGTCATCCAAAATCTGATTTGCACGTGTAGTTCGCTTGCTTCTAATTTCTATACCACACTAACGTGTTTGGTGTGCTTAAATTTGTTGAGGAAGTAGCACTGGCTAGATTAAAGGTTAAAATGCCTTTTTTTTCTCTTGTTTGTTGGTATGAGATACTGTAAGATCGAGGAGGACGACCGAGTTTTATGCGGAATTGTAAATCAATTCGATTTTGCACAATCAAAGCCTAAATCAACTAGTCTTTACTAAGTGCACCAACAACATACACTATTGATAATGATAGTAATCATTCAAAGACATGAAAGCAATTTAATACAAGGAATGTAAATTGCACAAAGTAAAACACAATAGAACAAACCACAATAACACAATGATGTTTTACCGTGGTGTTTGGAGACTTGCCAGTCTCCCCTAATCCATGTTGAGGTAAGCCCAAACTAATTGGACCGGCTCCACGAATTAAGCCAAACACCTCAATTCCATTAGTGGTAGCTCTTTCCCGCTCCAAGTAGGTGAGCTCCAACCTTCACAACACGTCGGGCCTTCTCACAAGTTTCTTGAGAAGATCACCGGTCCGCGACGCCTCCACGCCGTCTAGGTGTCGGCAAACACCAAGAGTAACAAGGTAAGCCCCTTGCTTGACTCTCACCACATGCAACGAATGCACAAGCTCAAATGGATACGAAATCCACCTCTAGATGCAACACATGCAACTAGAGACATCTCTCCTTGCACACAAGGTACAACACATGCACAATTGAGATGAGAAACTCACACTACCTCAAGTGAGTGAAATGGAAGGCCAAAGATTGTCTCACAACCGGCCAAGGTGGATATTTATAGCCCACACGTAAAAACTAGCCGTTGGGAGCAGAAACCCCCAAAAATCAGGATTTGCTGTAGTACCGTCGTACAAACTCCGGTATTATTGTTTTCCATTGTTCATCGGTTGTACGGGTGCATTAACGGCTCAAAAACTAGCCGTTAAAGTTTTTTGTGGTAGTACATCTCTTCTTGGGTGGTACCACTGTAGTCCAACTTCAGCACAGACGACACTCGGTAAAAAGATCATAACTTTTGACTCCGATGTTGGAATTGTGTGATTTTGGACTCTATAGAAAGCTTATTTAGAGGGCTACACAACCTACCTATTTGATTGATCTCAAACACATTTGATCAAATCAAAAGCATAACTCCAAAGAGCCACTACCATGGTCTAAGTCCAAAGAAATAGCAACAAGCAATCTTAGACCATGCCAAGCGAAAATGCATGAACCCCAAAAATTTGCAAAAAATATTTGCAAACTTAGATAATACCACAAGGAATAGGTACATAGACTTCAACCATTTGCAAAACACATTTGCAAAGTATAGTCGCACGCTACAAGGATTAGATGCATGTGCCTCGGCTATTTGCAAAACACATTCGCAAACAATAGCATCATGCCACAGAGAGCTAGAGCAAGCAAGATTGAGCTATCAACACATGATGAGACTCAAGCTACTAGACAAGACCTCTCTTAATAGTATGATAATTCTATACTAGCAATCTAGTCTTCCAATCAAACACCAAGACCAGTAAAAGACAAGGAACACATCCTTAACCCTAGCTAGTCATACCTTGTCTTGAGCATCTTCTTGAAACTTGATGACACACATCTTCACTTCAAGTCCGGGTCATGGTCTTGATATGCATCAACTAATGATGCATCCTTTACTTGACCTCCATCAACACATGATGGGTCTTCTCTTAACTTAATGATCAACTCATGATCATCTCCTCTTCGAGATCTTGATATGCATCAACACATGATGCATCCTCTTCTTGAACCTTGACTTGATGATGATCAACTCATGATGCAATCCAAAGTCTTTATCACCTTGGAATATAGCCTATTCATCCAACTCATAGAAAATGTTAGTCCCACAAGGATAAACATTAATTACCAAGATATATCTGTAAATAATAAATACTTCTAAATAAGCCATTACTGACAGGTGTGGTACTACCGCAGTTGATCATACGATAGTTCCGCTCTCCGGTCATACCGAACACAAGGGCGGTACTACCGTTTCGCTTTGAGGTCCAAAACAGGCACTCACTGGAAATAACGTACCGTTTACTAAATTTCGATTAAACAAGGGCAGTAGCTCTGCTCAGGATTTGCAGTCATACCGCGACGCGATAGTTCCGCCAAATAAACTCCAGTACTACCGCACATCGGTAGTACCACTTACCAAATGCGGTCATACTGATTTCCATTGAAATTCTTCCAGAAGCTTTTCGAAATGCAATGCATGACTCCTTTGCCTTGAGCCATGTCGATCTTTTATCATCTTTGCATTTCCTTTTCATGTCATCATTCAAACTCCAGGACTAATTCTTGAAAACATCTTAGTACACACATTAGTTCCACAACATGATTGTTATTAATTACCACAACACACCATTAACTCATAATAGTGGGTCAAGATACTCTTGTGTAGTTCATATATACTCATATGATCTTACATTCAATTATTTGCAATTGTGACGGGTGTCATCAATTACCAAAGAGAGAAAGTTTCTCTCTTTGGTAATTGATGACACCCATCACAATTGCAAATAATTGAATGTAAGATCATATGAGTATATATGAACTACACAAGTTTTGTATATTAATTTGATATATTTCAAAGTAAAGATCTTTAATATATATGGATAAAGAAATATAGATCAATACTAATGAAACTACAAAATATAGAGTGAACTCCCCCTAAATGTGTGCATACACGAATGTGTAATAAAAATATATGCACATATTCAAGTTAAACTTTTAGTGGAGTTCAACCTATATTTTGGATCCGAGAAATGCAATAAGATATAAGAATATGATGTCGAATGCATACTTTCATGATTTTCATCCTTTTATCCAAATAAGACTACACAATAGGTATATCAATCAAAGTGTTAGTCTCACATATAGATTTATCATTAATCATCAAAATACTCCATTAACTCATAATGACGGGTCTAGATTCTTCAGATACACGCCCATGGTTCAAAATACATACCCATAGTTCAAATAATTAATCAAAATATGGAGTATATGATGTATTTTGTATTGATTACTTTGTGTTGGTCTATATTTGGAACGACAATGTCTGTGAAAATTTTATTCCTTCCTTTTAATTCATGTGTTCACATTATTCCACTTTTCAGAGTTTTCTTGAATCTTTTTCAATTGGTGAAATAGAACTTAGTTTCCGCAACCCCATCCTAGATCCCCGATAAGTCATCCCCACACCCGACCCTGTTGGGTGGGGGTGGGAGGGGTCACCCCGCCCCATTGTCGACGGGACCCGAGCCCCATGGAGATTTCTGTGGGGATGAAAATAATGGTTTATATATCAATTTTTACTTGTTTATATGACTTTAATTATTAATTTAGAAATACTTATGTTTTTTATAATATACCGTTTCAATATTTATGCCTTAATATATAGATTCAAGTTTTAATACAAATATATAAGAAAAGAATGTAAATCTTATATTATAAAACTATAATATATAAGCAAAATAATTTTATGGAGTCCCCGCGGAACCGTGGGGAGGCCACCCCCGGTGGATGGTCAGTAGAAGAGTTAACATAACGAACCTGCAGGAGTTCCGTTTTTTTCTGAGACTGGTGTGAATTTTTCGCCAAAGTGCAACACGTACAAGAAGGAGCTGCCCTTTAGATCTAAACAGATTCTGGAGAATTGGAGAGTAACTTAGTCCAAAGGAAGTCTATTCATGACAGCAACATACATTAATGATCATTTCGTCAACTGTATATCATAAGCTAATTAAATCCAGAAAGTACGCAAGTCGCTCATGTTTATTTTTTTCGACTCAAAAGGGGGAAATTTTTATTGTTGTAAGATTAGTAATTTTAGTAAATATTCAGAATTAATTTCATTATAATTAACGATAATTAAAACATAATTTTGGCAACATTTAAATGACAGAAGTATTATATAAGCATGCAATATCTTCATGTCAATTAAACAGGATAAAAAGCTCAAAAGATATATCTTAACAACTAAAAAAATCAACATAATGCTCGGATTTAGATTATTTGTTTATTGCTATAAGATGTTGGGTTGCTCAAGATAAAATCTTGACCTCCTTACCACTTGTGTCAAAATTCTATCACAAATTAAATATGACAATTAATCTGAAATAAATTAGGCATCGAGCTTTATATAAAATCTTGCTTCGTCTAATCAGTCACTATAAAATAAATCATCAGTTGAGAGTTCACTGTCAATATTTCAATTGAACCAACTACGCAATATTTCAATTGACAGGAATGTAAACAATGACTGAATAATATTCACAGTGAACCACAATGAGCTATACCTACCAACAAAATAGAGCAAAGTGACCAGACAACATCAACAGAATGAAACAGCGTGATCAGATGAGCATGAATAACATGACACAATAGAGAAACAGTAAGTTAACTTCTAGCTCAAGACTAATTTATATCCAATTGTCGTATTCAATTATCACAATAACCCCAACTTTTCATCGAGTTTTAATCCAAACCACAACATTACTAAGCAATATCTCCCAGTACTAGAGTCAATCAAATCAACACGATTTGAAACTTCTACTAGCACAACACATATGCAAAGTAATACAAAAAATAGAAAACAACAATACTCACGATGTGGATGGCACTCAAAGCCACCGAGCAATAAACCGAGAAAGGCATGCCAAAGGCGTTGACTCAGAAAACCAATCGTCCCGCTGGGCCGCGTTGAACGGACAAGGTTTTTGGAGATACAATGCCAATTTGCGAACCGGGACACACCAATTTGCGAAGTATATGTATAGAGAATGTTGCATAAGACCCAATCACAGTACACCAGCCGAATGCAACTACAGAGCACCAAATGCCAAAAACTGGATCCTTCTTCCTCACCAAGACCAAGCAAGAGCCGACCAGAACAAAGCTCCAAATGCGCAAGTGCCAAGGTCCCTCACAGAGCGCCCAACAGGGAAAGGGCGCAAGAAGGGAACTGGCGGGATGCACAAGGAAGAAGGTTTTGGACCTCACCACCGACGACATTGGGTTACCCACGGTGTCGTAGGAGCTCCAAGAAATCCAAAACTAAAGACAAATCCAGAGGAAATGAAGAACCACAAAAGGGGAAAAAAACTCACTGTATTTCGGTGTGTTGAAAAAAAGGAAGAAGTCGACCTCGGCCAGCATAAGAAGATGAGGAGGAAGAGAAGGCCAGGCTGTCGCCGCCAACGGCCGACGTGCAATGCGCCCAGGCTGCTCACCCAAGTCGCACGTGCCGCCGCCAGTCGCAAGAGCTCCAGGCCGCACGCCTCGCTCGATAAGGGTTGGAGAAAATGCATGCAACCTTATCCTTCCCCTATATCAATGACAAGTGGCCCCATAACTTCTTTTCTTTTTGTATTTCTTCTTTTCTCAATTGAGAAATTACCAAATAGCCCTCCAAAATACAACAGTTCCCACCAATTTATCAATTTGATAAAAGATGCTCAAAGTCTTGTTTAATATACAATTGTTCGATGATAGGTACCTTACGGTTTTGAACCCAAAGTCCAGCAACAAGGACTACGACTATGCACAGACAAAGGAGGACTTCACCTTGATCCAATGCCTTAGTGTGTGAATTTCCGCCCAAGTTACATTCTATACAGGGCGGGTTGCCCTTTTCCCTCTTGGGTTGAGACGTTACGGTCGTATCCCCATATCTAGCTCATGAGTATTTAAGAAAGTATACCATTATCTTCCTTGGATCGCGATCTCACGATCATACTTAAGTAGGTGAATTCTTAGGGAATCTTGTAGGGTGATTCCCGATGTCATATAGGTATTGAATTCATTAAGAGCTATTACTCAACGTCCCATACAGAAAGAGCAATGCAGCTAATGAGACTCTTAGTTGTGCTCTCTAATCCCATATAGTTTGTTGTCATAGAGACTAGTTCAACGGATCTCCGATCTACTATGATAGGTTACCACCAATGTGAACCTTTACACTGGTATGAGCCCTATTCTCTTTGACGCTGCAAAGATGGACTTCCGCACCAATCCTTTGGTGAAAGGATCTGCCAAGTTCCTTTCGGATAGGATGTATTCCACAGAAACAATACCCGTCTCTCTAGCATACCTTACCGACTTAAGTCGCCTCTTTATATGTTTTGAGGACTTCATTCGCCTTAACCAAAATGGTTTGTTTATTGCAGTAGGTCAATATAGCTAGAATTGGCTTTTCCGGCACAGGTAGGTCAGAAAGGAGTTCTCTAATCCATTCCGCCTCTACAGCCGCTGAGTCAAGTGCTATCAACTCAGTCACTGTGGTTCAATGTGATTATTATTCAGCCATTGTTTACATTCCTGTCAATTGAAATATTGTGCAGTTGGTTCAATTGAAATATTGACAGTGAACTCTCAACTGATGATTTGTTTAAAGTGACTGATTAGACGAAGCAAGATTTTAATAAAGTTTAAGACCTAATTTATTTCAGATTAATTGTCATATTTAATTTGTGTAGAATTTTTTTTACCCAAGTGACGAGGAGACCAAGATTTTATCTTGAGTAGCTACATCTGAGAGCAATAAACAAATAATATAAATCTGAGCATTATGTTGATTTCTTTGGTTGTTAAGATATATCTTTTGAGCTTTTTATCTTGTTTAATTGACATAAAGATATTACATCCTTATATAATACTTCTGTCATTTAAATGCTGCTATAATTATCATTAATTATGCTAGAATTAATTCTAAATATTTACTAAAACCGCTAATTTTACAACAATACAGAAAACCAATCGTCCTACTGTGCCACGTTGACCGGGGCACCCCCGTAGGCCCACCCTAGATCCGCGGTAAGTCATCCCCACACCTGACCCTGTTGGGTGGGGGGAGTCACCCTGCCCAATCCCCGACGGGACCCGAGCCCCATGGGGATTTCCATGGGGATGAAAATGATGATTTATATATCAATTTTTACTTGTGTAATATGACTTTAATTATTAATTTAGAAATACTTATGTTTTTTTTGTAATATACCACTTCAAAATTTATATATTAATATATAGATTCAAGTTTTAATATAAATATATAAGAAAAGAATGCAAATCTCTTATTTTAAAACTATAATATATAAGCAAAATGTTTTTATCGAGTCCCCACGGGCCAGTGGGGAGGCCACCCTAGCCCGGCCCATTAGCCTAGCGGGGCACATCCCTTGACGGTGTGGACCCCCGCCCCCAATGAGGATTATCTCTGTAGACCCGTCCACACAAGAAAATTGACATCCCTAAATTTGTCATGCACGGTTACGGTCGGTGCATTAATGAAAATCAACGGATTCACTGTTTCTACATTTAAAAAAAGTCAATAGAACTTAGCAGATGGTGTTGCTACTTAGCACCCTTTTTTTCTCATTTTTTGTGAGGAGTAAAATGATGTTGATATCAGCTGTAGCAGTTGACTAAATACAGGAGCCTGTTACGGTGGACGGTCAGTAGAAGAGTTGGGCATCATGAACCAGCAGGAGTTCAGGTTAATTTTTTCCTGAGACTGGTGTAAAACTTTCGCCAAAGTGTGGCATGTACAAAAAGGAGCTGCAAAACTTTCGCCAAAGTGTGGCATGTACAAAAAGGAGCTGCCTTTTAGATCTAAACAGATTCTGGAGAGTTGGAGGATAACTTAGTCCAAAGGAAGTCTATTCATGACAGCAACAGACATTAATGATCATTTCATCAACCATATATCATAAGATAATTAAATCCGGAAAGTACGCAAGTTGCTCATGTTTGTTTGCTTTTCGACTCTAAAGGGGATGTTTTATTGCTTAGGAGAAGCATAACAGGTCGACGTTACAAGCTGGAAAATAAATACCATTGGGGGAAGAGCCTCGGGGCAGGCCTAGAGCCACCCACCCCTAGAGCTAAAAAAGCTACCTCATGAGCAATTTCATCTCCTGTAGTGCCGTAGACAGTTGCTTGATCTCCTCGATAGTGTGACAGGCAAACCATCCATGATAGAACTACAAAGTTTGCAAAATATACGTGGCAAATGTCCCGAAAAACATATAGACGGCTCACGGCTGAAGACCAAATTAATTGCAGCTGCAAAAGAATCAAACACTGAATTCAAGTCCGACCGCATCGCTATCTTTTCAAAGTATGGCATGAGAATTTTGGGCCAAATTCACTAATTTTTCTGTCTTTTCTTCTTGTGATTGGCTTGTCTACCGTAATCCTACTGTCTATACGAGATATCATTATTTCTGTTGTTCGTATCATGCGCGATTATACTACAGTATGAGTGTATTCGACTTAGGCTTGAAACAACAGTTCCGCTCATCCAGGGAGGCCTCGAAACCATGTTGCTAGTACCAGTATTCCAACGCATAAAGAATTCCAACACCTCATTTTCCAACTGCCGCTGTAGTCATCAAGGGCATCTCCAGTAGTAATCACCTCAGTCGTCTTTTACCTACCATATCATTTAAAATTCTAGTTGGATGAGAGATGATGCAAAAAATGGTAATGTGTTATCTCCTATATGATAGACAAATTTGATATGCAAATTATCGTAAATGGTGAGTGTGTAAGGGGAGAAGTTGTGGTGAAAATGAATGATTTTATAAATAAATTATTAGAGATGCTATCTCTAAAGTTGTCTATAGATGAATTAGAGCCTTTAGAGACAACTCTGAGAGATAAACCATTGTACATACTCTAGTTCAACCACTCGTCAACTTGACAAATTTTGATGTACCCCACTACCCAACCAGTATAAGACTTTGATGTATCCAAATAGCAGCCAATTTAAAAGGAGAATGCATGTATCACAGTGAACCACTAATATTTTATATCATTCGATTTTTGGACCCTTAGATCTACATATCCAATGTTTTACGTTCCTCTCTGTGGCTCCTCGTGTCATTACCTCCGTGGGTAATCACATTTAAGCATACAGATTACTATTCATATGACCAGTAGGGCACCACTCCGATGAATAGTAAGTCTTACCAAAGTCTACGCAGCAGAACAATAAAATAAAATTGTACTTTTTATTACAGTGGTAGCCACACAAGGCTATGATCTTTATTACAAGTGGTATTTTATAACTACAAAATGGGACTAAGTCTCTTCGCTTGTCCTCCTTACTCCACCGGTCTTCTACTCGCCCCACGCGTCGAATATGGCGCCCATCTTGCCCTAGTCTTCGTAGTCAGTGCCATCACCTCCTACAGTCGCATCGGTACCTGGGTGTTCTTTGTCCCACTCGGGATAGTTCCCGGCCGGACTAAGAGAATAATAGCAAGTTTGAGTACTAATGTACTCAGCAAGCATTAATAGCAAAAGATGCAATGTACGACTCATCTCTGTTTGTTATTACAGTTTCTAGATCATCTCTGATTCTAGAAAATAATTCATTAAAACTTAAGTAACAAATTTTAATACTGAAAAGATTACTAGTTACTCGGAGAGAAGATAGACCCCTGGCGGTTCCCGTAGACTCCAATCCAGGAGACATGCATGAATTCATGATTTTATTTAGTACTACGTAGGCTTTGTACCACTTTACCCATAACTACTCTGAACTCTAAACGAGCTAAGTCCCCTGCATTTCATTTGATGCGGGTTCGAGTTCAGAATACAGAACGTTTTCCCAGGTTACGTGATTAAGTCTCCACCCATTACTTTCTGTCGAAGTCCAGGGACGTTACCCCAATCATCCACCGAGTTCCCGTAATGTTGGGTGGGCCGATTCTCCCTTCACCCAACACTCCACCTGTGCTACTATCCTACCCAATGTGGAGAACATAATTATGTAATCAAGGTAGCATTTTCTGCCCGCCGAAACAGAAAAAATGGTTTACACTTAGATTACGGCCCCTGATCCGGGTGAGAGTTTTGCTGATCCTTATATATTAACCATATGTAAAGGGGTCACACATCCTCCCTCATCATCACCAACACCATCGTCGTCACATTCCCCTACCTGGGCCCCCTTTACCAGCCTAGTAATTCTCTTTCCTTCTCACATTCTCATTTCTTATTTTCTCTCATTTTCATCTTTAGTTCGATTTGATTTTGAGACATAGTTTTGATGCATGTACTTATATATGATACAATAATATACAATTTACATTTAATATTACTATATAGATGTTCAAGAGATAAGCTTGCCTTCATAATTGCAAAAAAGATCGTCGTCGACGTAATCGGTATCAGCTACTCCTGCCTGTGTTGGTTCGTCTGCTGCAATTATACAATGGTGCGATAATATATAAATAAATAAATGTTTAGTTGCTTTTGGGTGATATTATGCGTGCATAAGTTAGTAAATTTTATTTTGTTAGCAGATTTTAGGTTAATTACCTTTTTCGGATCCCCCGTTAAGTTAGCACTCCCAACTATGGTTGTTCTATAGTCTACTGACTTTAAGATTGCTAGTTGTCGCTTGCAACTAAGATTATTTTATTCATGCAGACATGCCTAATCGATTTTATTTAAGTGCTTACGCATTTATTTAATTCTCTAAATAGACTCGGGGTAGATTTATTTAATTATTTTAACCTAATTAAATTATTTCTAACACATTAGGTTGTCTATTTATTTTAGCGGTTCATTGGTGGGCTTGTTTGGTTGAGAAAATGGTATGGTGGTGGGGCTTGGGTTGGAAAGGTGAGGGGCTTTGTGAATGGCTTACTTGGTGGCAGTGCTTGCTTGAGCTTTCTTGCTCTTGGTGGGTGATGCTTGGTTGCTCTTGACTTGTGGTTGTCTTCCCTTGTTTGCTTGGTTTGCACGGGGGTTGCCTTTGACTAGGAAAGCTTGATGTGGTCTTGTGTTGGCTGTGAATGGGTGTGCTTGCTTCTTGTGGGTGTGGCTTGTTCTTGGTTTGGCTAGAAGAGAGAGCTTATGATGGAGGAATGCCTCTCCTAGTGTTTTGCTTGTGCTTGTGAATGGGAGAGATGACTTGACTGGAGGAGAGGCTTATGAGGCAGGAGGCTTTGGGCTAGGGTGTTCCCTTGGCTTGCGCATGACCCTTTTGACCTTGCCCTTATCCATATCACCCTCCCATTGCACTGTGAGCTCATGGACTGTTTGGTCCAAAGGATGTCTTGGATGTTATTTTTGGATTTTCTATGGTTCAGGTAAGTTGGTATACGGGGGTGTTGGTTTTTAATAAATGTCAAGTGATGAAACCTACGGAAGTGAGACGGTGCCGATTGACTTAGGTTGGTCTGGGAACCTTGATAATCAGGGTGCCAATTGACTTAGGTTGGTCTGGGAACCCTACTAAACTTCGTGAAATCTAACGACAACTTTCTGTACTCTAATTTATATTTATTGCATTTGGTTTGCTAATCGTTTTCTGTGTTTCTTGACGAGCGGTGGAAATGTGGATCGCGGGATGGTTCGATAGGCTGGCAATCAATGGACAGATGGCAAGGAGGGCTTCGGCAACATGCAATGCAATATTTTATTCTATAATTTAATCATCTGTTGTAATTAGTTCTTGTAATTACTTCTGAGTTCGTAAGTAATGTTTTATTTTCGATCGTAAAGGATTCTTGTAATACAGTCTGATTATATTAATGTTGTATGCCCGCTTAAAATGAATTCTTGTAAGATAATTATGAGTGTGCATGAATACTTTACTCTCGCATGTAATTTATTGTTGTAATTAATTTTGAAAGAGTAACAACGTTGTAGCATTACTTTAAAATTCATATTGCAATATTGGGAGATGGATTCTTGTAATAAATCATGTGTTTCTATTTAACGATTTAATTTACTTGCGATGGATCCTTATAAATGACTTTGAGTTATACGATGTTGTAGTATTGTTTCACTTATGCTTGTAATGGATTCTTGTATATTAATTCGATGGAAATAATTATTGTAATTTAATTCTGAGTTTGTTCTTACTGCTTTACCAGTAATTATAAAAGATTCTTGTATTTGACTTTAAGATTGAATGGATGCTGAGATATTGATTTTGGAGATCTTTATTGTAAAGTCTGAGAATGAGTCTCGAATATTATTAATTGCCATGCGTTCGATTGCTTGCGCTGCATTCATAATGTAATTGATCTCAGAGATTGTATTTGTTTTATGTCTGCTTGTAATGAATTATTTGTAGATAATTTTGAGATGTAATATTTTACTTTTGCTTGCAAGTGATTTTTGTGATTGAATCTGAGATTATATTGATGATTCTTTAATACGGCAATAATTTCTGTGGTGGAATCTGATGTTGAATTCTGATTGTATTATTTTATATGAGATCGCTTGGCGATGTGTTCGATAATACTCTGAGCTTAATGTTTTGTTCTTGATTATAAAATTTTAATTTACTGCTAATTATTGATTAGCGTTGTTCAAATTAGTTTTAATTTTTTGGGTTCTCATACTCTCACCGCGATAACAAATAATCCTCATTTTCCCCTCTTCCTCCTCCGACCTTCGGTGTGAACCCTAACCGCTGCATTCGCACTTGCGTTGCCTTTCTGTAAGGAATATGCACACTTTTGTGATTTTTTTAATCACTAAAACAATAATCGATGTAACAGTGGTATATATATACTAGGCATAGTTGTAACTATGAACAGTAGCATGATCATCAACTCAAGTACATCTATCTCATATATATGTGCTAACAAGATAAAGTCTAAAACAAGAACACTACTAGCAGAAGTAGGAATCATCATCATCACATGACTAATTTCTAGGAAACAAGGCCTAGCCATGTTAAGAGATATCACCACGACTTACAGAGTATCGCTCCAGCGAAGGTCGCGGTAGAGTCTGATGTGAAGAAGATGATGCTAAGCAGATAATGAAGGAAGTTAGTGTCCCTCGTGATCCTGCATGGGTTGGGGCGAATCAGGTTTTTGGGAATCATAATGCAGGATCACGAGGGACACTAGCTTTGTAGACACTGCTCTCCCCACGTCGGTGCACGCCGAAGAAGGAATGGAGTAGTAGTGGTAGCTCTGCACTTAGGAACCAGAAAGCAGTAGCATTCTCTCTCAACTATATCCGAATCGAGAGGATGTCTCCTGCTATAGGTACTGATAAGTTCAGAGGGAAGGCAGATCATCACGCAAGGAAATTGGAAACTGCGTTAAATCATAATTAATGTGTGCCATAAAAAGCCCCATAAAATTAGTGTAATTCAAACGTTCAGCTTCATGTGTGCCATAAAAGCCAGTTCGATTTCCAAATCGTATACGCGTAGATGTCATATAATCATGCATGATTTTGAGGTGCAAAAAGAAGCAGCAGCCTCACACCCAACTGGATGCAAAATCGTTAGACCATTCACACGCGGGCGATGGCGTGGCGAGGCGAGCGAGCGTGTGTGTGCTTCTTTTGCTTACTTCAACTAGGTAAGATCAACTCCACCTTATAAGTTGGTCTCCTCCTACCTAGACTAGCAATATGGAACTAAACTTTCCACCTTCCACCATATATGAGTGAACCTTAGAGATTTTCTAGGATTTATGAAGGGTGTTATTTGGGGCCAAACCCATGAACTCCAACACTTCCCGCTTGCAGTCGCACGCCACCGTGTTTCCTCGTCGGTGCTATGTTTGGTCGTTGGGTTTTTTAATACCATTTTCGTAGTAAAATCCATAAATCAAACAGAAGCTTGCTCTAAGAAAGGAAAGAACCCACAAAAAACTTCACCAACCGTCGTAACGCTCGTACCCACAACAAATATCTTGTGACCACAAATTCCTGGACCGAATCCCACACGCATCTGCCATCTGGCCCACCCAAACAAGAAGAGCCCAGCCCCGCCGCCATTTCCCATTTCCCCACACAAGTCACGCACCGCGCAACCCAACCAGCCCAAGTGTCGAAGCCGTGACGCGCAGAGCGAGCAAACAAACGCTATGCGCGTCATGGCCATGACCACTGCCCCTCGCTCGCGCCCACACATGGCGGTGGCACCCTCACGCGACACATACCTATACCTCATCTTCATGCCCTTCCTCTCACACAGCCACTCCACCCTCGTCGAGGCCAAGGCCGTGGCTGTTGGCCTAGAGTAATCTTGACGCACGCTTTCCTGGTGGACACACGCTCTCTCCCACTGGAACGCTTCGCCACAGTTAAAGATGAAGAACAGTAGAACACACACACACACACAAATGTTTGGTCAACGCCAACACAACTAGACTTCGGTTTTCTGTTTTCTTGATGTGACACAAATCTCAACAAACTAACTAACACATGTCATATGCATGCGGTCAAGCCACTATCACCTTATCTGCTTATTGTGCTAGGACTCAAACACGCGAGCCACTACTTGCTACAAACATGCACCTCATGCAGGGTGTACTCATGAACCTGAGATGCGTCTGTTACATACTGGACATACTAAGCGACATGATTAACTTTGAAAAGAAAGGTTTAACGAGCTTATATTTACATTCACCGCCTTAATCTTGTTGGCATTACTTCACCAATTGCACTCCAATTCTCTGACGCATCTCAAAGAACTTGATGCGTCCCAAAGGTTTTGTGAGAATATTTGCTAGCTGATCGTCGGTCTTGACATACTCCACCATGATCTTTCCTTCCTCCACGCACTCCTGTATGAAGTGATAGTGTGTATCAATGTGTTTGCTCCTCTTATGATAAACTGGATTCTTGCAGAGTGCTATTACCGACTTGTTGTCAACCTTGAGAGTTACTTGTCTTGGATCTTCTCCCTTCAGCACACCAAGTAATTGGGTCATCCAGATGCCTTGACATGCTGTAGTTGTGGCAGCAATATATTCAGCTTCACATGATGATAAAGACACCACTTTTTGCTTATGAGAATTCCAAGTAATCAAGTTTGACCACAGGTAGAACATTGTTCTAGTAGTGCTTTTGTGATCAACTATATCACTAGCAAGATCACTATCATAGTACCCAATCAACTCAGTCTTCACTTGATCTTTTCTCTTGTAGTGACACCCAAGGTCCACAGTGCCTCGTATATACCTGAGAATCTGTTTTACTATCGCCATGTGCTTAGTGATCGGTTCTTGCATGAAGCTGCTCACCATGCCGATAGACAAAGCCAAATCAGGTCTTGTGTTCACCAAATACCATAGGATTCCAACGATGCTCCTGTAATGAGTTGGATCGACCGGAGGTGAGTTGCCTTCCTTACTGAGTTTGAGTCTAGGTTCCATGGCAATTGGCATGAATTTCTCTCTATCATGCATGTCCACTCGAGTAACTTTGCAGCGTAGCTCTACTAGTTCAAGGTGATGCTTTGTGATGTTTGAATGACTTCAATTCCCAAGTAGTAGGACAACAGTAACAAGTCATTCATGTTGAACAATTCCTTCATTTGCTTCTTGAACACCACAATGTCCTTGTCATTGCTTCCTGTGATGATTAGCTCATCTACATAAACTCCAACCAATAGCACAGCATCACCAACTCCTCTCTTATGGACAACATGTTTATATGTGCTTCTTATGAAACCAAGAGATATTAAACTCTCATCTAGGTTTGAATTCCAGGCACAGGGAGCTTGACGCGGTCCATATAGCGCCTTTCTCAGCTTTAGGACTTTGTGAGTTTGTTCATCTTCCTCAAAGCCGGGTGGTTTAGAGACAAAAACATCCTCTTGAAGCTCGCCATTAAGGAACGCTAACTTGACATTCATGTGATGCACTTGCCATGTTTCTTGCGCAACGAGTGCTACCAGCAATCCCATTGTCTCAAGCCGCACAACCGGTGCAACCACCTCCTCAAAGTCCATCCCCTGACGCTACACATACCCTTTAGCTACCAAACGAGCTTTGTGCTTGAGAATGGCTCCCTCTGGGTTCTTCAATTTGTAAACCCATTTCAAACCGATGGCCTTCTTTCCTACTGGTAGGTTGGTAGCACCCATGTCTTGTTTTCTCTGATCGACACTAGTTCCTCTTCCCTGGCGAATGTTTCCCAACCTCAACTAACGATCTCGGCTTTTCTTCACCGAACATACACAACTCAAGTTCATCCATTTCAATCGGGCTTGTAGTGTCATATAATTCTTGTAAAGGCCGAAACCACTGGTGTTCTTCTGCTGATGAAGACACATAGCTTGGTGTTGATTGTGCTGGCGAGGTGGCTGGCGCGGTAGCATCAGCAAGATCAATTTCTACCGCTGTAGGCGTTCTTGGTGTTGCGGCAGATATTGGTGAGGTTGATGTTGTGGGTGTACCGACAGGTAAGGAATCAACGCTATCCCCATTGAGTGCTTCTATATTCTAGCGAGTCTCAAACTCGACAGTGAATATCTCACCTTCTTGTCTCTCGGAGACCTCTACCGCACCCCATTCACATTGTTTTCCCTCTTCAAACACCACATCATGAGAGACACAAAGCTTCTTCTTCATTGGATTATACAACCGATAAACCTTGGGTCCAGCTTCATACCCCAACATGATCATGGGTATGATGTGGTCAGCCAGCTTCTTTATGTTTGGGCTAGTCACCTTCACATGTGCCAAGCACCCCGAATGTGCGAAGGTGTTGTATGTTTTGTTTTCTCCCACAACAAACTTCATACGGTGTCGAATCAGTGACGCTCTTCGTTGGAGCTCAGTTTAGGAGATACACAGCAGTGTTCACCGCTTCCCCCCCCCCAAAACAAACTTGAAATTCCTTTACTCTTGAGTAGGCTTCTAGCCATCCCTACGACTGTCTGATTTCATCTCTCCACAACCCCACTCTGTTGTGGTGTGTAGGGGGCAGTAAGGAACAACTTGATGCCGGCATCCTCACAATAGGCATTGAACTCATTTTAGATGAATTCCCCTTCACGATCAATGCAGAATGCCTTCAGTTTCAGGTCCAGCTCCATCTCAGCACTTGCTTTCACCTTCTTGAATAACTTGAACGCTTTCACCTTCTTGAATACCTTGAACGACGCATCCTTGGTCTTTAACACGAAAATCCACATATATCTGCTATGGTCATCTACCATCAACAAGAAGTACATGTTGCCAGCCGATGTTGAGGGTGATATCAATCCAAAAAAATCTCCATGGACTAGCACCAATGGCTTCTCCCCTTGAAATGTAATCTAATTAGGGAAAGCAATGTGCCTTTGCTTCCCAACGAGACATCCATCACAAACTTGGTCAGCGTGTTTGAGATGGGGTAAGCCAACCACCATGTCCATGCTTGTTAGCTTCTTGAGCGCTTGGAAGTTCAAATGTCTGCATGCCATAGCCAGGGGTCCTCTCTCATGATTGCCATTAAGCATGCCGGTTCAACCAGATCAATACTGAGGATGTATAGCCAGTTCTTTGTCCTCTTTACTCGCGTAAGCAGCCTTCTCTGAGTGTTGAAGATGCGCAATACCCAGCCTTCATAATCACCTTGCACCTCTGTTCCTCCAATTGATCGAGGCTCACTATGTTACACTTCAGTGATGGTATATAGTACACATCAGTGAGTGCTCGGTGCTCCCCATTCTGGCATTGAAGCAGCACGGTTCCTTAGCCACAAATGTCCACTGATAATCCGTCTCCAAACCTTACGGTCCCGGTCACCACCGCATCCAAGTGATTGAACATCTCCTTTGAACCTGTCATGTGATTGCTTGCCCCAGAATCAAGGTACCACTGATTGTCATACCTTGTTTTGGTCATATGCTGAGGTTTGAGCCCTTCTTCATTGAGCATCACCTCCACTGATCCCTCCTGGATCGAGTGTGACAGCTCACAAACCTCAACCATCAATAGGGTCAGCTCTTCATCATCTTTCTCCATAATGTTGGCCTTCTCCTCCTTCTTGCTGCGACATTCTGATGCAAAATGCTCACGTTTGTTGCAATTAAAACAGTGGATTTTGGACTTGTCGAATTTCTTCCATCCGGGCTCGGTAGTGCATTTACCATCACCACGCTCGTCGTGGCCACGCCTGCGCCCGCCACGCCATCGACATCCCTTGTCACTTGACTTTGAACCACTACTTGATTGCTCACCTCCTTTTCTTGTCACCTTGGCCTCCTACTCAGCACGGGTTAACAGCAGATGCTCATCTTCACCGACGCCAAAATGGCTAGCTCCATCCTCGTGCGTTCTCAGCCGCTCGATCAATTCTTCAACCTTCATTGCATTGAGGTCTGCAAATTACTCGAGCGTGGTGACAACCGGTGTGAATCTCCCGTGGACGACACAGAGGAACTTCCTCACAACATAGACTTCCTCCATTTTGTCCCATAAACCCTAGATCTTGCTGACAAGCGAAGTCATCAACTGACTCAGTATATTTCATGCGCAAATTCTCAAATTCGCTCTTGAGATTTTGCACACGCGCCTCCCTGACACGATCTTCACCTAGGTGCATTGTCTTCAAGGTCATCCATGCTTCCTTGGCAATTTCTTTCTCCGCCAACAATAATAGCATTTCTTCCGACACGACTTGGAAGATCACCGCGAGCGCCATCTGATCTTTCCTTTCTTCAACAGCTCCTTTCTCAACTATTGCGTCCCCCACACCTTGAGCATGCATGAAGACTTTCATCTTCACTGCCCAAGTTGTGTAATTGTTCCTTGTGTGCATCGGGTATTGAAGGCTTACACTGCCTTCTCTCGCCGGTGCCTTCGATGAGCCCTCTCCATCGCTTGTGACTCCACTGGCCGGTAATCGTGGCATTATCTTGGGCATACAAAGATGATGAACACAAGCTCTGATACCAAATGTTGGCCCAGAGTAATCTCGACACACTTTTTCCCGGTGGACACGCGCTCTCTCCTGCTGGAATGCTTTACTGGAGTTGAAGACGAAGAACAATAGAACACACAGACACCAAAACGCTTAGTTGACGCCGGCGCAACTAGACATCGGTTTTCTATTTTCTTGATGCGATGCAAATCTCAGAAAACTAACTGATTACATGTTATATGCATGCGGTCAAGCCACTGTAACCTGATCCGCTAATTGTGCTACGACTCAAACACGCGAGCCACTACATGCTATATACATGCACCTCATGCAGGACGTACTCATGAACCTGGGATACGTCTGTTACATACTGGACTCACTAAGTGACATGATTAACGTGCAAAAGAAAGGTTTAACAAGATTATATTAACGGTGGCGGCGATCTCCTCCGTACCAGTCCACGTGGCGTCGTTCCTCCTCCCGGGTGGCCACGCAGACTTCTCCCTCCTCCCAGACGAGGCCTCTGCGCCAATGCTTTTCACCGTCGCAAAGGCCGCCCTAGAGCCAGCACTCGCGACGGCTGTCCGCGCCTGCAACAGCGTTGTGGCGGTTGTCTCGGACACCGTGCTCCACTGGGCTCCGCATGTAACATTCCACACCATTGGTGCCTTCCCAGCGGCTACCATGGTCGTGGTGCACCTACACCACCCCGATGTCTTCCTGGACCCATTTGTCGTCCCCGGCAGCTTCCCGCACCTTGTGAAGCTTTGAAAGGTCCAGGTCAATGAGGAGGCCCTAGCGCACCTCCCCCTCTTCCACACTGCCGAGGCCGAGAGCTACGTCGTCATCTTCAACAGCTTCTCGGCACTCGAGGCCGACTTCTGTTAGAAACAACCAAGGATCAAACTTACGCAATACCAACCGCGAGTACACTCTGGACTAATTCAGAATCAAACTCGATGTTGACACACACATGAGAGCTCTTACGGCGACGCACGCCTTTTTGATTTCTGTATTGGCTCTATGGAAACAACCAAGTACATGGATAAATAACCTTGCTTACATGCAAGCAGGAGCTAAGCGCTTTGCCGGATCTCATGCGCACGCACGCACGATCCACCCTGCAGAGCCACCAACTCATGCATGACACGATCCACTAACACGCATGCAAATCCTAAAAGCAAGCTAACGACACAAGACTCACTCCATGCTAGACTTGTACATGACACACATGCACTTACTACGAACATGAACTTAACACGTTACGGCTATATGCAACACGTCCAACAAATGACGTGATTAAAAACTTCAATCCTACATGCAAGGCTCAAAACTAATTCAAGCCATGATTATTTCCAACATTGCCTCCCCTAATCATGACTTGCAATGTCGCTTCATAGGAGAGTCGGCTCGTCATCTACCGTCGCGAGGCGCCTCTTCCTTCTTCGGTTTGCGGCACTTTCGCTAGCAAAGTGCCCACGAAGTCCGCATTGTAGCACTTGCCTTTCTTGCCCTTTGACTTGCGCTCGCCATTCTCGGTGTAGACGCTGCTGCTTCCGTCGTCGTCGTCGTCGTCGTCGCGGCCACCACTACGGTCACCGCCATTGTTGCCGCCGCCGCGCCGATCCTTGCCTCGCCGACGTCGGCGCGCCTCCCACTTGCTCCTCCGTGAGCGATGGCGGCTGAATGCCGTCCGCGACCTCCTCAATGCCGCCTGGCGCTCCTCGCCACACGTAGCCTCCCGGCGAGGCTCCTCGGCGACATCGTCTTCAAATCTGCGAACATCTCGATGGAGCACGCGATCTTATTGTACCTTGCCGGCACAACCCGTAGCATTTTCTTCACGACGCGCTCCTCCTCCATCTTCTCCCCAAGCTCGCGCGACTCGTGGCGAGGGCCGATCCGCCTGGCGAAGTCGTCGATCGTCTCACCGATCCTTGAGCGTCGCATTCTCGAACTGCTTGAGGAGGTGCTGCGCCTTGACCAAATGTTAGAAACAACCAAGGATCAAACTTACGCAACACCAACAGCCAAGTACATGGCTAAATAACCTTGCTTACATGCAAACAGGGAGCTAACTACTGCCCGGATCTCATGCGCACGTACGCACGATCCACCCCTGCAGAGCCACCAACTCATGCATGACACGGTCCACTAACACGCATGCAAATCCTAAAAGCAAGCTAACAGCCTGAAGACTCACTCCATGCTAGACTTGTACATGACACACATGCACTTACTACCGAACATGAACTTAACACGTTCTGGCTATATGCAACACGTCCAACAAATGACGTGATTAAAAACTTCAATCCTACATGCAAGGCTCAAAACTAATTCAAGCCATGATTATTTCCAACATTGCCTCCCCTAATCATGACTTGCAATGTCGCTTCATAGGAGAGTCGGCTCGTCATCTACCGTCGCGAGGAGCGCCTCTCCCTTCTTCGGTTTGCGGCACTCGCTAGCAAAGTGCCCACGAAGTCCGCAGTTGTAGCACTTGCCTTTCTTGCCCTTTGACTTGCGCTTGCCATTCTCGGTGTAGACGCTGCTGCTTCCGTCGTCGTCGTCGTCGTCGCGGCCACCACTACGGTCACCGCCATTGTTGCCGCCACCGCGCCGATCCTTGCCTCGCTGACGTCGACGCGCCTCCCACTACTCCTCCGTGAGCAGTAGGCGCTGGATGCCGTCCGCAGCCTCCTCAATGCCGCCACAGCGCTCCTCCGCCACGCGTAGCCTCCCGACGAGCTCCTCGAGCGACATCGTCTTCAAATCTGCGAACATCTCGATGGAGCACGCGATCTGATTGTACCTTGGCTGACAACCCGTAGCATTTTCTTCACGGCGCTCCTCCTCCATCTTCTCCCCAAGCTCGCGCGGCTCGTGGCGAGGAGCCGATCCGCCGGCGAAGTCGTCGATCGTCTCACCGTCCTTGAGCGTCGCGTTCTCGAGCGCTGAGGAGGTGCTGCGCCTTGGCCTCCTGCCTGACGCGAGTCCCCATCCGCCTCGACTTGCGCCTCCCAAGCCTCCTTGGCGGTCTTCTTCCGGCGAGGCGGCCTTCACTTCTGGTGGCACCTGGCGCAAGATGACGCTAGCGCCGCCGATCCTTGCGCGCTTCGGCCTTGCCCGCCTCCACAGCATCCCAGAGCTCCATGCCCTCTAGGTTGACTTGCATCACGAGCGCCCACTCGTGGTAGTTCGTCTTCGTTAGCATCGGAAGCTCCATCACGCCGCCGATCACGCGCTCCAACGGCGTCTGGCGCCCTTGTCGTTGGTGCTCATCTTCACAGTGTCGATGGCGCGTTGCTGCTTCTTCGGTGGTGGCGACGTGTGTCGATCACGGCCGGGATGTTGTCTCAATCTTGGCTCTGATACCAAATGTTAGAAACAACCAAGGATCAAACTTACGCAACACCAACCGCGAGTACACTCTGGACTAATTCAGAATCAAACTCGATGTTGACACACACATGAGAGCTCTTACGGCGACGCACGCCTTTTTGATTTCTGTATTGGCTCTATGGAAACAGCCAAGTACATGGCTAAATAACCTTGCTTACATGCAAACAGGGAGCTAACTGCTGCCCGATCTCATGCGCACGTACGCACGATCCACCCCTGCAGAGCCACCAACTCATGCATGACACAGTCCACTAACCTGCATGCAAATCCTAAAAGCAAGCTAACAGCCTGAAGACTTACTCCATGCTAGACTTGTACATGACACACATGCACTTACTACCGAATATGAACTTAACACGTTCTGACTATATGCAACACGTCCAACAAATGACGTGATTAAAAACTAACTTCAATCCTACATGCAAAGCTCAAAACTAATTCAAACCATGATTATTTCCAACAACTTCGCCAAGTACTACTGGAGCCTAGGTGGCCCTCCCAAGAAGGTGTTCCTCGTCGGCCCCATATGCCCAGCCGCCTCCCCCGCCGCACGAGGCGACACCATAGTCATCGGCGGCACAGAGTGGGACCCCATCCTGTAGTGGCTCCGCCAGCCAACTGGGTTGGTGGTGTACGCTTGCTTCGGGAGCACGTGCTGGCTAGGCCCGAGCCAGCTCGGAGAGTGGGTCGCCAACCTACAAGGTCCGACAGGCTATTCCTCTAGATGATCAAGGCGTCGACTAAGGGCATGAAGCGGCACAAGGAGCACACGTCCAGCCACGCCATGGTGGTGGCCAGGTGGTGGGCACCGCAGGCGAAGATCCTGGTGCACCGCGCGGTGGGTGGCTTCATGAGCCACTGCGATTGGAACTCGGCGCTGGAGTCCGACGTGCCCCTCACGACGTGGCTGCGCGCCAAGCAGTTCCTGAACGAGGCATTCCTCGTGGAGGTGCTCCGCATGGGCATGCGGGTGCGGGAGATGGCCAGCATGGTGGATCTAGAGGCGGTGATGCCGGCCGAGGCGGAGGCGCGCACGGTGGGCAGGCTGATGGGTGAGGGAGCTCGGCGTCGTGGCGCGCACGGCCGTGGCTGAAGGCGGGTCGTCGTGCAGTGACTATGCACGGCTGGTACGTGAACTCAAGGCGTTATACGGTCACGACGACAGTGATGCACTGACGACTGACGAGTGATGATTATTGTAGTGAGAAACATGGATATGCATTCCGAGAACGTATAGCCAAAGGAAGATTCAAGGGAATATATACCAAAGAAATAGATTGGAGAATTTGTTCTACGTAATTTTTAAGTGGTTATCGGGTTATATGCTTGTTTTTACTTGCATTGGGTCAAGTAATGATATGGTTTGTACGCAAAACAAAGATCGATCCTACAGCTACAGGGACAAGGTTGCAATGTTTGAGACTCGGGTACGTAGCCTCCATCATTCATGACGACATGTTTTACTACATTCATTCGTGGATACTTGGACTTGGAGGGTACTCCCTCCCGTCATTAAAAAAAAATTATTTTGGACATTGACGTCGTTTCTAAAATACAACTTTGTAATATATATATATAACCTGACAAATTATAATATTATAGAAGTAGTTTTCGAGAGAAATCTACATATATAATTTTTTTATGTATTCAATCTAAAGATTTAAAAAGATATTAGTATCCAAAATTTAGAAAGTTTGACCGGGCGTATCACAAAACGACATTCTTCGGGAGTGGATACTTTTTGGGGGGTTTCAAGGAATACGCACATGCACACGCACCACTATGCATGCACACACACAATATACTGCCTTAGCACAGGTCTAGAAAGACTAAGGTTGGAGACAAATCCGCAGCCTTATAAAATATCTACAAAAACACATTTACTTATCTGTAACATGTACTTGTGTGTATATACTGGCTCATTGGACCCCTGATAATACAAGTTGTTATTCATAAGATGGTATCAGAACGTACCTAGGGTTTCGCTTCACTTGTCGCCCCGCCACCGCCGCTCTGACGGCATCGTCTCTTGTCGTCGCCCGACGACTCCCGATCGGATCCTCGACTGTCGCGCCACCTCCGGTCTCCAGACGCATCGTTTGCTCCGCCGACTACTCGGCTACTCCGCTGCCGCTGAAGCTCGTGCACTGCGCCTCCAGTTAGCAACCAGCGGCCGCGCGATCTCCTGTCGCCGCCGCTTGCCGACGTCTCCAGGGCGCGCCACCGCCTGCTTGACGACCTCCTTGACCTCGCACTGCGCCGCTCGGGACACCGCCACCTCGGCTTCCTTGTGACCACCTCGGATCCGCGCCGACGCCGACACTGCCGCCGTGTCCGCCGCTCGGGAAGAAGCGCGAGGGAGGCCCTGGGCTCGGTCTTGCCTTCGTCCACCCGTCCCACGGAGTCTCCACATATACCTCCTGAGGCCTCTCCACCGTTGTCGCCGCCTGCCTCGTCGCCTGTGGCTCCTCAGGCTCCTCCCACTCTCTTTTACACTCGTCGACCTCGTCTTGAGACTCTTCCAGATGAACCATCTTTCCTTGATGTTTCATCTTCTTCTGATACTCTATCTTTCCCCGATGGGCCATCATCTCCTCGCTACGGTCTCCGCGATCGTCGGTTGATTCGGCCTCCTGCCCGTTTTGGCCTTGCTGGTGCAGATACCCATGAGCCTGTCTCCTACCGGGATGTTGTTACTCACCCTGAGTGGCAGCATGCCATGGCCGAGGTGATTGCTGGTCTCGAGCGTACTGGTACTTGGGATCTTGTTCCTTTTCCATCTCACTCTCGTCCCATCACGTGTAAGTCGGTCTATAAGATTAGAACTCGCTCTGATGGCTCTCTTGAGCGCTATAAGGCGCGTCTTGTTGCTCGTGGCTTCCAGCAGGAGCATGGTCGTGACTACGACGAGACTTTTGCTCATGTGGCCCACATGACCACTGTTCGCACTCTTCTTTCGGTGGCGTATGTTCGCCATTGGTCCGTTTCTCAGCTTGATGTCAAGAATGTATTTCTTAATGGCGAGTTGCGTGAGGAGGTCTACATGCATCCGCCACTTGGGTATTCTGTTCCTGAGGGTATGGTCTGTCGTTTTCGTCGCTCTCTCTATGGCCTTAAACAAACCCATCGTGCTTGGTTTGAGCGTTTCTCCTCTGTGGTCACTGCTGCTGGCTTCTCAGCTAGTGATCATGATCCTGCTCTTTTTGTCCACACTTCGTCTCGTGGTCGGACTCTTCTACTTCTATATGTTGATGACCTGATCATCACCGGAGATGGTTCTGAGTACATTGCCTTTGTCAAGGCTCGTCTGAGTGAGCAGTTCCTTGTGTCGGATCTTGGTCCTCTTCGTTACTTCCTTGGGATTGAGGTTACTTCCACTCCAGATGGTTTCTTTATGTCCCAAGAGAAGTATATTCAGGACCTTCTTGATCGCGCTTCTCTCACCGATCAGCGTACTGTTGAGACTCCCATGGAGCTCAACGTTCATCTCCGGCCCTCTGATGGCGAGCCTCTTTCTGAGCCCACTCGCTGTCGTCATCTTGTTGGGAGTCTTGTCTACCTTGATGTTACTCGTCCGGATATCACTTATCCAGTTCATGTTCTGAGTCAGTTCGTTTCCACTCACACTCAGGTCCACTATAGCCACCTTCTTCGAGTTCTGCGATACCTTCGTGGGACTATCTCTCGCCATCTCTTCTTTCCACGCTCCTGCTCGTTACAGCTTTAGGCTTATTCGGATGCTACTTGGGCCAGCGATCCCTCTGATCGCCGGTCTATCTCTGCTTACTGTGTTTTTCTTGGTGGTTCTCTCATTGCCTGGAAGATGAAGAAACAGACTGCAGTATCCCGTTCGAGTGTAGAGGCTGAGTTGCGAGCTATGGCTCTCTTTACAGCAGAGATTACTTGGCTACGGTGGTTACTTGAGGATTTTGGTGTTTCTGTTACTACATCGACTCCTCTCTTGTCGACGATGCAGTGCTATCGGATTGCCGTGATCTGTGAAACATGAGCTCACCAAGCATATTGGTGTTGATGCTTCCTTCATGAGGTCTTGTGTGCATGATCAGTTGATTTCTCTTCAGTATGTGCCTTCAGAGATTCAGATAGAGGATTTCTTCACGAAGGCCCAGACCCGAGCACAGCACGCCTTCTACCTTTCCAAACTCAGTGTTGTTGATCCACCATGAGTTTGAGGGGGGGTGTTAGAGATATATATGTGTTAGAGTAGGATTCTAGATATTATTTGGTTTTCTTATCTCTAACATGTACTTGTGTATATATACTGGCCCATTGGCCCCCTGATAATTCAAGTTGCTATTCCTAGCCATCATCATTGGCCTCCATGTATGTAGGCTTGCATTTTACCATGCCCCGGAGATTGCAGGTTATGCACGCAGCGCGAGAAAGATTACCATGCTAATTAGACGCAAATAAGTGCCCCCTCTTTTCCCAATGCAAGAATTTCTAATATTCACACTAATATTTCGAGATCACGAGATAAACTTGCTGCGATTTTTTTAATCAAGTGTCCTAGCTTCTTTCAATTGTAACAATGTGCATATGATTAATGTTTCTTTTTCTTGCTCCAAAATATCTCGACCATGTAGGTCTGTGTATGTGTTTGATCCTTTTACAAGTCATTTTAATATGTGGGAAAATTTTGTTGATGGCACTAGAAAGATGTGTAATATCAGTTCTGCCCCCAAGAAATTGGACCATGTCGTTTTTATCACCAAAATTTCTGCGTCATTTTGCTTTTGCCACTATCGTCAGTATTTGTTAGTTTGACTATCATAATGGATCGTTTGACCGCTATTTCCTTCTCAGGTTTTTTCCAAAAAAGATGTTCAATGTCTCTGTCAGCTTGTGGGCCCCACGTCAATCCCTTATTTCTCTCTTTGCCGGCTTGGAGGGCCACCACCGACGCAGAGGCGGCGGCGCGGCGAGGTGGGTGCGTCCGGAGGGGCGCTGGCTGGGAGGGCCTACCCCGAGGTGGAGGTGGAGGCGGAGCGTCGACGGCCGAGTCTGAGCGGACGCCTCGGAGATGGCCGGGTGTGCGCCCGAGCCGGCCGCTAGGAGGAGGGTGCGGCCGCGCAAGTGTCGGCGTTGAGGGAGGGGTGCGGGTGTGCGGGCGCCGCCGCTGGGAAGAGCGGCTCCTGGCGCGCAGATAGGGAGGAGCGACGCCGGGAGGAGGGCGAGGGCGAGAGAAGAGAGCAGGGACGGAGACAGAGGGACTAGTGGGAGCCCTGGTCCCCCAAGGTTGATGAAGCTCTTTATATAGTTTTTAGTTTTCTCATGTAGAATAGCAAGTATTTATATTTGGCACCCTTCGATATTTAGTTATCATCATATGGCCCCCTAGGTAAAAAAAATTGGCTTCGTCCTTGGAAGAGAGAGAGGGGAGGGATAATGAAGAAGATGAAGAGCAAGAATGGTAGATAAGTCTTTTCGCATACAATTTGACAGTCAAGGGCTTTGACTGACGGTAGTAGCAAAAGCAAAATGATGTAGAAATTTTAGTGGAAAAAACGACATGGTCTAATTTTTGGTCAAGGGTTTTGATTGACAGTAGTGGTAAAAACAAAATGATGCAAAAATTTCAGTGACAAAAATGACATGATCTCAATTTCGATGACATAACCTATATTGCATATCTTTCCATTAGTACCAACAAAATTTCCTCTTAATCTTTTGCAGGAGCTAGAGCGACTTGCAGAGATGACACGTACGGTCATGGTCTTGGCTATCTAATGTCGCCATATTAAGTTTGGAATATTCTCATGGTTCAATCGTATCATGTTGACAAGACTTGTCAACTTATCTTTTCTCTCGTTGTGGGTCCTGGAGTATAAAAGTGTTGAGGAACCGCCGCTGGCGAGTCCAGTCAGAACAACCACCTCGTAGACAAACGTAGAATCACATCAAGCAATGCAAGAATAAATAGTAGACTGAACACACAAAGAGACAAAGATGCAGGGGTATTCTTCTCATTTATTCCTTCATCAAGCGATCGACCTTTTACAATGACTAGAACCCCCTATTTATAGGCTAAAGACCCTGCTAGAGTTTTGGATGGTGCACCCACCCATGGGCCGACTGCTAGCCAAGCCCATGATTTCCCAACACTCCCCCTTGGACACCCATCCTCACATATTCATGTCTCGTCAAAACTCCATAAAAACTCAGTGAAAAAATTTAGAGAAAGAGTACATGATACACGTTCTTTCTGCGTTGCACGAATTGCCATATTAAACAACTTAGTCGAGAAATTTCAAGAAAACTCGTTAAGGGAAAAAGAGTACAATCCACCCAATTTTGTTTAATCTCTAGGATTTACTCTTTAGGTACTCGATCTTCGTGATCAAGTTTCAATAATGGATTCGTGAACATTCTCCCCCTGAATTCTGTACTTCTCTAAGTCTTATTATTCTAATTCCACATATGCACCTTTCGAAGCTAGATGCTCGAAGTGATTTAGTGAATAAATATGCAAGATTTTCACATGACTTAGTATGCAGTGCTTTAATTTTGACCATCTTTTGTGATTCAAAAGCATAGAAAAACTTGTGGTTAATATGCTTTGTGAGAGGACTCTTCACATAACTTATATGCACTTGTGCAACACAAGCTGCATTATCTTCATAGATAATAGTGGGAGTCTGTGTGGTATTTAATCCACACAGCTGCTGGATGTGGTGAATCATCCGCCGAAGCTAAGAACATTCTCGCGAGACCTCATATAATGCTATGATTTACGAGTGGTTCGTCGAAGTTGATACAAGACCACGATTTCTATGAAATTGCAGTTCCACCACATAGGAATACATAGCATGTTTGCGACTTGGCTGTATGCGGGTCTGACAAGTACCCGGCATCTGTATAACCATTCATATACAGGTCTTGGTTCTTTCCGTATAATAGATCAAGATCTTTGCTTCCTTAGATGTATCAGAAGATGTCCTTTATTATCTGACAATGCCTTTGGTAGGTTCTGTACTATACCTTACTAATAGGTTTACAGCAAATGCAATGTCCGATCTAGTATAATTGGTTAAGTACATGAGTGCTTCTTTTGCACTCAAGTATGGGAATTCCGGTCCCAGGACTTCCTCCCCTTCTCTAGGTCTGTACGGGTCTTTGTCTTGCTGCAAAAATCTCCCAACCATTAACACTTTCAAAGAGTATGCATTTTCAAAATTGAACCTTTCTAACACCTTCTAAGTATAGGTTGACTGATGCACTAATATCCCATCAGGGGCATGCTCAAGCTACAACCCTAGGCAATATTTAATTTTACCCAAATCTTTCATTTCAAATTCCGACTCTAGGTAAGAGCTTGTTTTCTTAATACCTTACAGGGTTCTGATGATATTCAGATCATATACATACACTGAGATTATACAAAATTCATCCTAGGATTGTCGTATAAATACACATATACAATTCTCATTGTTTGTATAGCCTTTCTTACATAGAAAGTCGCTTAAAACAATTATACCACATCTTGCCTGATTGTTTTAGTCCGTACAGTGACTTTCAGAGTTTCACACTGTACAGATTTTTATTCGCTCTGTCTTGGTTCGGGACAGGGATACATTCAAGTACCTTCGTATAAATGTCTAAATCCAATATTCCATAAAGGTGTGCAATTACCACATCTATAAATTTCATTTCAAAATTCAAGTTAGCTACCATTGAGATTAAATTAAATATCTAAAGGGTAGTTCCGCCCATAACTGGAGAATAGGTGTCTTCATAATTATCTCCTGGACGTTGAGTGGAACCTTGTGCAACGAGTCTTGCTTATTTTTTATTTCTCTTTCAAACAAATACCCACTTATGCCCTACCGGGTGCACATGGAGAAGCATGCGGGTTACAGGTCCAAACATTATTCTTTTATTCAGATATAATAATTCAGTTTCTATTGCCTTCTTCCAATATACCCAATCTGATCTTTTCTCACATTCAGCGAGCGATGCAGGCTCTGGATCAAGATCGATGATGGTGGTAATTTTCTTTGCAAAATAAATGTCGACATTGGTTGTTGTCTTATTCATAGATTCTCCCGTTGTCACAAAGTTTATATCTATTTCTTCATAGGGCGATTCCTCTAATGCTTCTAATGCTTTTACTTGCCCACCTGAAGAATATAGACCCACTATTATGAGTTGATGGAGTATTTTGGTGATTAATGATAAATCTATTTGTGTGACTAGCACTTCTGTTATTATATCTATTGTTTAGTCTCAGTTGAATAAAAAGGTGAAATTCAAATAGGTATGCATTCCTCGGATTCAAAATGTAGGTTGAACTCCACCAAAGGTCTAAATTGAATATGTGCATATGTTCTTATTACATATTTGTGTATGCATACATTTAGGGGGAGTTCCCTCTATATTTTATGGTTTCATTAGTATTGATCTATTTTTATTTATCCACATATTGGGGATCTCTACTTTGAAACATATCCTTGAGTATATAAAACTTGTGTAGTTCATATATACTTATATTTATTTACATTCAATTATTTGTAATTGAAGTGGTTGTCATCAATTACCAAAAAGGGAAAGATTGAAGTATCTTGTCCCACCATTATGAGTAAATGGTATGTTGTGATAATTAATGATAATCATATTATGGAACTAACATTTTTCTTGAGTTGGATGAATAGGTTATGTTTCATGATGACGACAACTTGGAATGACATCATGAGTTGATCGTCATCGAGTCAAGGTTCAAGAAGATGCATCATGAGTTGATGTGTATGAAGATCTTAAATAAAAGGAAATCATCGTATGTCGATGATGTTCAAGAAGAGCTGATGATCATGAGTTGATCATCAATTCAAGAGAAGACCCATCATGTGTTGATGGAGGTCAAGTGAAGGAATGCATCATGGGTTGATGAATATTCAAGTCAAGAACTTGAAGTAAAGGAGATCACCATGTGTTGATGGTTATCAAAGTCAAGAACTCAGAATTAAAGTAAAGATGTGTATCATCAAGCTTCAAGAAGATGCTTAAGGCAAATGTATGACTAGCTAGGGCTAAGGATACGTTCCTAGTCTTTTACCGGTCTTGGTGTTTGGTTGGAGACCGGATTGCTAGTATAGGTTGCCGTACTATTAAGAGAGGTCTTGACTAGTAGCTTGAGTTAGTCATGTGTTGATAGCTAATTGTGCTTGCTCTAGCTTATCTATGCATGGTGCTATTGTTTGCGAATGTGTTTTGTAAATAATTGAAGCTCATGCATCATAATCCTTGTAGCATGTGACTTTAGTTTACGAATGTGATTTGCAAATGGTTTAAGTCCATGTACCTTATTTCTTGTGGCGTTGATTCTAAAAGTTGGCAAATGTGTTTTGCAACCTGTTGAGAATCGTGCCTTTAACTCTTGTGTTCATCGCTCATCAATTTGGCAAATGTGTTTTGCAAATTGAGTTAGAGTGAAATGCCAACTGCTTCTTTTCTCAAAAAAGTTTGTAGTACCGACGTTATGTTGGCGGTACTACCGCTCTACAGTTTGACCGGAGTTCTTATGACGGAACTATCGCAAAGAGGTATGACAGCAATCCCTGCGATATGTGTTTTCCAAATAGATGCACTTTTGGAGTTTATTTGCTCTCTTAGAAGTGCAGTAGTACCAGAGTTCATTGAGCGGAACTAACGTAGCCCGGTAAGACCGAAAAGAGAACGGCAATATGTTATTTCTAGAGAGGGCCGGTTTTGGATCTCTACGGGAAGCGATTGTACCGCCCTTATATTTCGGTATGACCAGAGAGCGGAACTACCGCATGATCAACGTCGGTAGTACCACACCGCGCTCTCAACGGCTATTCGGCGAATTATAGCGAATTCTTGTCTTTGTCGATGGGAGTGCGATAGTACCACCGATGAGCAGGGTACTACCTCCCATGCTGACTTTTTCAACATCTTTTCCCCAACAGATAATTTTTATGTGTGGGCTATAAATACCCACCTTGTCCGGTTGTGGGCAAGTAGTTGCTGGTGCTATTCGTTCCCTTGAGCAAAGAGTAAGCCCTCTCCTCTCTTATGTGCATGTGTTGCACTTAGTGAGTTTAGAGAGCAAACCTTAAGTGCATGTGTTGCATTAGGTAGTGGATTGTGTATCTACTTGAGCTTAGACATTTGATTCCTTCAAGTGAGCGTCCTCGACTTGTTACTCTTGGTGTTTGTCGACACCTAGACGGCTTGCAGGAGTTGCGTCGGTGATCTTCTCAAAGAAGATTGTGAGAAGACCTGAGCGGTTGTGAGTGGTTTGGTGCTCGTCATCTCTAGAGTGGAGGAAGATCAACCCCGAGTGGATCGAGGTATTGGTCGTGTTGGAGCCGGTCCAAATGGTCGGACTTACCTCGGAGGTGTTGGCTTAATTTGTGGAGCCGGTCCAATTGGTTTGGGCTTATCTCAACTTGGATTAGGGGAGACCGGCAAGTCTCCGAACACCACGGTAAAACATTATCGTGTCATTGTGGTTTGTTCTTCTTCTGCTTTACTATATTGCAATTTACTTTACGCAATTTACATTCATAGAATTAAATTACTTACTTGTATTTGTATGATTGCAATCATTATCAATAGTTTTATACTGTTAGTGCACTTAGTCGAAACTAGTTGATTTAGGTTTTAATTGTGCAAAATCGATTTAATTTATAATTCCGCATAAAACTCGATTTTAGCCAAAAGATTTTAGAACCGCCTATTCACCCCCCTCTAATCGGCCTCCTCGATCTTACACCACCACTGCTTCCTATTACGGGGGCAAGTCCCTTTAGCTTTTTCAGCTCTGATGTGTGCGCACACATCCATGCTGAAATCTCCCTTCGTGGGAATATTCAAATCTGGTATGTATTTTCCTGAAGATTCCATACGGGTGCTAGGTATGCCTTTTCCTAAAGGTTTCATACTAGTGCTAGGTCTGAACTGGCTCCCCTTCTCGTTCTGTGGAACTTCAGTGATCAGTTGTGTCAAATCCTTCTTATTCTTTTTCACCAAGCGTCCCCGGTTACTTCATATTCGAGGGGTCAGAGTTCTTGTCCTTTCTGAGGTCTCAGGATGGTATTAAGGATACCCTTTTATTTCTTCGGTATTTCAACCATCTCCAGTGCATTGCGTGCAGGCATATGCAACTTGGTCACACTCTTCAAATCACTAAAGTGGTCAAGCGGTTGATTCACTAATGCTTGCAAATTAGTTATCTTCTGGACTTCAATTGTCTTCTGGACTTCAATTATCTTCTGGACTTATCTTGTTGCTTCACTAGTGTGCGGATCATGTGCATAAATTCTTGTGGTTTGCCATGTTATTTTTCGATATTTTTCATCAAGCGGTTGATGTCATCCCCCTAATGACGGGAAACAATCCTCATCAAATGTGTTATTAGCGATGCGGGCTGCCTGTAAATCTAATGTCATGGGGTCTAAATATCTGATTATGAATATTGTCTCATAACCAACGTATATCTCAGACTTTCGGAGAGGGCCCACTGCGGTTCATTGCGATGGTGGTATAGGTATATAAACCTTGCAACCAAATCTGCAAAGATGAGAAATTTTCGGTGCTGATCCTTGCGCTAGCTACATAGGTGAATGAATGTTATTTGTTGATGGTCTAAAATTGATGAGGGCTACTGTGTGTAGGACGGCGTGTCCCCAACATGTAGTTGGTAAACAACAATTCTGCAAAATCTACTAGTCCGTTCTGGGTGTGGACATGTGGTACGGTATGCTCAACTTTAATTCCCATTTACATGTAATAATCATCAAATGCCTTCGAAATAAATTCACCAGCGTTGTCCATTCTGATGGACTTCACATGATGATCAGGGAAATTATTCTTAATTTAAATTATCTGCGAGATTAGCTTTGCAAAAACATGGTTTCTCATATACAATAAACATATGTGCGACCATTTCGATGAAGCATCTATGAGCACCATAAAATACCTAAATGACCCTGACAGAAGCTGTATAGGACCGCAAAAGTCTCCCTAGATACGGTCCAAGAATTCAGGGACTTCATCCTTCACTTTCAAAGCAGAAGGTCTAGTAATTAATTTTCCGGTAGCACATGCGTGGCACACAAAATCTTTCTAATTGTGAAAACTCTTTACATCGGTATTATGTCCTTGTGAATTGTTAATTATCTTTCTCATCATCCTAAGACCTGGATAGCATAATCTATCATACCAGAGATAGAAAAGTTCAGAGCTTGTAAATACGGTTTTCAGAGTAGTATAGGCTGCAGGTGCCTTAATATTAGTGCGGTATAGCCCAGTTTCATATGAAGGAAGTCGTTCTAATACCTTTTTCCACTTTCTTCACACTTTGTAATGAGAAGGCATTTCTTACTATACTCTTCTTTGGTCCCTATATGGAAACCATTAGCACGAATATTCTTAAGAGTTCTAGTCGATTTTTGGTACAATAAATCTTCTTTAATGGCCAAAGTTGGGTTTATCGGGAGTATAATTGTAGCCCTTCCTGAACCTATTATACTAGTATCGCTGCCTGCGATTGTCGTAAGACTAACAACATTCTTGCTGATCGATTGAAAGGATTTCGTCTTGCTCAAGGTGGTATTCGTTGTGCCGCTATCTGCTAAGCACACTTCCTCCATAGGGCACCACACGCATTCTAATACTTCAAATATCATAACATAACTTACTATTATAAATACAGAAATATAAGCCTTGTAGGACACATCGCAAGAATTTAATGTTTTGCTCTCCTAGAGCTTACAACCATTATTCAAAATTTCATCATAATCACAAACTGCAAGTGACTGTAAAAGATCTAAGTGCGATGTGTGCACCAGATCGAATCAGTTAAGTATGTAGTAACTTATGCCTGAATCGGCTCCATGATGATCTTCTCCTTTTGGGCAACTACAGCTACAGCCGCTGCGATGTCCAAAGGAGGGGTGATGGGGGCTGCTACTGGGCTATCCACATCCATGAGTGCAACTAATGACTGCGGATCCTCTGTACCTGTAATGGTGAGGTTTGCCTTATGTTGTTCTTTGCCCTTCGTCTTAGACTAAAAAGCATCAATAACGTGCGGCCCACGACCTTATTCTTCATGCCCCTCTCCTTTGTGAGAGGATTTCTCACCTTGTAGCTGCTAGCATTGGCTTCATGGCCAACATTGCTATTAGGCAGTTGTGAGATGTAGTTCTTCCTCAGAACATCATCTTGAGCTTCCGCAACTTGCATGATGTCAATCAATTCGACATACTCCTTGTAGTTGTCTTGATGATAGCTGCGTGCGGATTGCACCGCATTCGATGAAAGGTGGAGAGAGTCTTCTCAATCTTCTGCTCATCTGTGATTACCTTGCCACAGAGTTAAAGATTGGTACAAATTCTGATCATGCTGGGCCAGCTCTTTGAACTCCTAATTCGAGATGCCAGTCATGTACATATTTATTCACAGAGTTCATAAGATTCCTGCTAATAATTTGCATAAAATGCTTGCAAAATTCACATAATGCTCTTCAAACTCTCGGTTCGTGAGCCTGTATTTTTCTATGCATTTTCATGATTTACTGCTATATTCAGTTATTAAAAGCAATATAAACCATCACAAATAATCAAAACAGTAAATACAATATATAAATTGCATATAAATAATAATAACAGAGTTGAACATGCTTCAAATGCTCAAAATGATTCAAAATTTGAATTCCCGAGGCCCTTTCTGCTGGAAAACAAATTTTCAGTGAATTCTACCATTTCCGAGGGCTAAAGCACTAATTTTTAGTTCTAAGAAAAAAAAATCGCGTAATTTTTACATAATCTAGGGGCTGTTTTGCAAAAATCAAGAATTTACTTTTTTCATTTCTTTTCCTGATTTTATTATTGGTTTTTAACTAGTGCCGGTCCACTTCAGCCCATTTGGGCTAGGTCAAAATGGGTGAAGAGGTAGGGTTTCCCTACCCTGTTCAAACTGGAGGTGGCGGCGGGTGTGAAAATTGAAAGTCGGTGCGGGCTCGGTGGCCCAGGCGAGCGGCGAGGCGCAACTGGCACGCAATCTGGTGCAGCGGCCACGCAGCGTGGGAGGGCCAATTGCTTTGCGGCGGCCGCAGGCGCGCCACGATGGTGCGAGCTCGTGGTCGCTCTTGTGGCGGAAGCGATAGCGTCGCGAGATCTTTGCGGGCCTGAGCACGACGCGGCGTCACGGCCATGAAGCAAGCCGGCGATGTGCTATCGTGCGGGGCTGGTGGGGGCGCGGTGCACCCGTGCGGCACGGTCTTTGCCGTGCCACCCCCTTCCTTCTTTTTCCTTTGCCGGCGGCGTGGAGCCGTGCATTCGGCGGCACATGCGTGCGGAAGTCGCTACCGCTTCGAGCAGGGTATAGCGGGGTGGCGTCGGCTTCAGGCAACGCTCGAACGCGGAGGTGGCTTTGGCGGCACGTCTGCGGGGTGGCAGACACGGGCATCCATGGTGGAGCGCGGCAACACGACCGTGCAATGGCCATGCGGAGCCGGAGCATGCTGTCGGCCCATTTTTTTTGCACAGTTCATCAAAATTACTATTCATTTAATTACTGTTCATCACATTATGGTTCATTCAATGTATAATCTGCAGTGCAATCGTCATCCGCGCTTTCATACAACCTACCGATCGGCTTGGCCGGCGACTTCAAGTCGGCTCGCGGTAGTTTAGAGTGGATTTGCATCGTAGAAAAAACTCTAGAAAGCTAAATTTGCATAATTGAAAGCAATATAGAAAATATGATTCGATCTACGAGCGTCGTACTACGACGGTTACCATAAGAGTCCGAGTAGAGTAGGCCGGAGTCGATAATGCTAATAACATGTTGAGAAACCGTCACTAGTGAGTCCAATCCGAACGATCACCTCGTATACAAACGTAGAATCACATCAAATAATGCAGGAACAAAGAGTAGATTGAACACACACAGAGATAAAGATGTAGGGGGTATTCTTCTCTTTTATTCCTTCATCAAGCGATCAACCTTTTACAATTACTAGTACCCCCGATTTATAGGCTAGAGATCCTACTAGGGTTTTGGATGGGGTGCCTACCCACGGACCGGCTGCTGGGCCAAGCCCATTGTTACCCAACAAAAGCAGTGCAGTTCTGGTGGTCATACAAGCACTCGGCTGGCCGTGTAAATCCGTGTTAGATCTAAAGGTGCCTGTTATCTCTGTTATCTATGGTCATGGGCGAACCCAGGATAAAATTTTAGGTAGGGTAAGTCTCCAGTGAGGCCGTACATATCACGGGCGTCCTCCTCGCGTTGCTTGAGGAGGATCGCGAAGCGTCATTCACTGCGGAGCGTGGTAGTGCGGTCGGACACTGACGACAGTCACGAGGCACGCAGCATGCGCTCGATGCTCGCGTAGTTCAAGAGCGGCATCACGTGGGACGCCGAGGACGCCAGGTTGTTGCTTGGTTGTGGCGACATCACAAGCTGGCTGGCGCCTAGGTAGGGGTGTCCGCGCCGGAGAAGAGCTCGAGCGGTCGCCCGAGCATGCCTGAAGGGAGGGTCCGCCTCTGTCTATGGTAATATATATTTATAGATAGCTTATTATTGTATTATTATGTTATAGTCGGCTACTACATGAGAGATGACTCAATTTTCTATGCACCCCTTTCTCATTCACATCATCTTAGGTCCTAAGTGACAAGATTTACGTATAGTTGATATCACATTATTGTACATGCCCTAGCCCAAACAAATCCCAAGTAATCCTACCCATCATCATATTTCCCACAAAACTAGCTTCTAAGATCGTGCAGCTTTATCAAAAAAAAGTATTGGAGTAGCTGTCTGATACACCACTCGTTCATCATGATTCCTATATTGTTTATTGCTTGGTCAAGCTAGAGACTTTTTGGCATTTCGGGCCCCCTGATCTTCTTTATTTTCAAAACTACCCTCTTTCGCCATAATTCGCATATTTAGCCGCTGTGCAGTGCACCTACCCCTGTTCCCGGGAGCGCAGGGGTCCTACCCCCAACACTGGGCGCCGCAGGCCACCTGTCCCCGAAGCTCATAAGAAGAGTTAGTTTGTCAACCTAAGTTATCAGTTAGCAATAGAATTTCCTCGACTCTTGGAGTGTCTTCAAGCACTGATCAAGCAGTACCGTTAGAAGCAATCGAGTTGCTAGAAGTCGTTTCCCGCCAATAGCCAGTTTGTCAAGTTTTCGTTCAAGCAAGGAGTAAAGCAAGAAGCAAGATGTTTCTTTCGTGAGTGTTCAACAAAGTAGTTCCGCCAGAGTCAAAGCAGTTGAAAGAGCAAGAAGAGAGCCGGAGGGTTGAGTTCCCTAACCTATTCTATAGCCAGCCTGGATCTCAGGGACGAGATTCCTTTAAGGGGGGAGGTTTGTAACATCTCAAAATTTAGCTTTTCAAAAATCTTCTGAGTAGTTTCAAAAATCTTTTGAGGGGTTTTCAAGAATTAATAAAGTTTAATTGGGATTTTTATAAATTATAAATATTTAATTTGACTAATATAAACCATAATTAAATCAAAAATTATGTTATTTGGTTTTCTTGTGTTCCAATGAATTTTTTGGTATTTTCTGATATTTTTCTGGATTTGTTTGCTATTTATTTGATCTCCTTGATTTTTGACCTTTTATTTAATTTTGAAAATTGTGATTACTGTTCATGTCGGCTTTCAGCGAACACGTAGCCGAACAGATCGAGCTCGTTACGACTCGCGTTTCCAACTCAAACTTCTAAAATTGATATGTCCCTCCTCGGTGTATATAACAGCAAACCGTTTGCACCTAGATGTCCGTCTTGATCTCCTTTCCAATCCCCTGAATTGGTTTCTTCCGAGTCAATCTATTTTTGTCGCCATCCGTGAAATACCGAGCTCCAACCAAAGATCTTCTCGCGAGTTTCTCCTTCATCCGACGTCCTTCGGCCGAACCATCTGCGGCGTTGAGTTCACGGCGTCATGCTCTACATCATGGTGCCACCCCTTCGCCCGAAGATCGTCGGAGCACGATCGGCCATTAAAGCCGAAGCGTATCCTTCGCATTGCTCCCATCCTCGGTGAGTTTTTCAAAATTTGACCGCACCATCGCGTCTGGCTCATCGTATCCTTTTCGTTTTTCCCCTTCACCGTCACCGCGTCGCCGCCGGCCGCCGCCCACGTCTTGCGCCAAAATCAGCCTATTCTCTAGTTAGTTGCAACTGCTCTAGTAGTTAATCCTTCTCTTTTTTTTTCTTTCACAGCCCTAGCTTTGCCATCATTTGTTCTCATGCTCCAGGAACCGGCCGGCAACAGCAGCCCTCCATCCCTCTCTGAAGTCTTATGTTCTCTGTTGATTCCTTTACTATGTATTCTAATCTCTGTTAATCCTTCCTCTCTGCCATCTATTTATTCTAATTCTTTCCTTGCCAACTCCATGCCATCAAGTGCCATGAATCGGCCAAAGCTATCCCTACCTGTAGCATGTGTTCGGTGCTCTGTTCCTTCTAAACCAACGCATGTAGTTTTTCCCTAATGCATGCTTCCTTGTTAATTCTTTCTTTCTCTGTGTCATGGAAGAAAATAAGTCTCTCTCTTACATGTTAACCCCACATGCCACCTACCCAATTAAAAACCCAAATTATTTATCTCTCTTACATGCGGGTCCCGCATGTCAGTCAACCTTGGTCAAACCCTAGTCCATGAGCTTGGTCCACCGTGGACTAGCATATCTCTGTGGACCTGGTCCGTAGACCAATGGCCCACATGTCCCCCTAATCTTCTTTTTCGGAATAAATTTAATTCTTGAAAAAACCTTTTATATCGTTGGTCCCACATGTCGCTCTCTCTACTTTATTTTTGGAATTATTTTAATTCTACAAACTCATAAATATCAGTATGTCCCACCTATCATACCCTCAATCATTTTCTAATATTTTCAGAATAGAATATTATGAGAATATTCCGTAGACCCACTTGTCAATTTCTCTCTCCCTTTTTATTTTCATCATTTTATGTGAATTTCAAACTTCCGAAGGCTATATCTTCTTCGTCCGAACTCCGCTTGAACTCATTCAAGTTTCTAAATTCATATAAATTCAATATCTATCTTCCAGTACCATTCAATTTCAAATTAGAGTTTATTTGATTTATCTTTTTGAATTTTGTTTGTTTTACGCTTTCTTTCTCGTTACACGTCGAAGTCCCAGAATCGGTCGAAGGAACTGAAGATCAAGGAAGTAGAAGATTGAGGATAAATAAAACCATCATTGCTATAGCAAGGAAAGTTATACCTTTAATCATATTGAACCCGTTTTCAAAATACTTTGTTTCAACGTATTGCATTCTATTTCAAGTATTTATTTAAATGCTTTTGGGTTTAGTTATTAATCCAAATTGTTATGTTCACCTTGTCTATTGTTATGCCATAATCTTTTTCACCCTAGGTTGGTTCATCATTAGTTGGTATTACAGTAGCACCAACGTGGGTTGGTTAGGCATGCAACGAGTCATCATTTCATGTGAGTTGCAAATATAAATTTGACTAAGTGATTATGAAACTGTGTGATAAAACTGTGTGTGTTATGTGCTATTACTCGTTGATGGCATGTGTTGCACTTAACCAACAAGGTGGGAAAAGATTTAGACTGAATCAAGTGGTGGATATTGTATGATATGGTGGAGCTGTGTACTGGGAATGATAATATGTGTGACTTAATTAGAAATTGAAAGTCTTGCCTTGGTCAATTAAGGACTTAACTTTGTGTGCCATTGAACTGAGCCTTACTGTACAACCATATGCCTGGTATGGGACGGGCCTAACTTAGTAGGTTATGGAGTCTTGACATTGACAACTCAGGTTGTAGGTTAGACTGTGTGATGGGTGGAGGTGTGGACAACGAGATAGGTCACATCGCGTGTAACACCCTAGCCCAACACTGAGCCTGGAATGCCACTAAACTACTCTCTAAACTAATGATCATCGACAAACTATAAAAGTTCAACAATTAAACAACAATAAACACAACCATAGACCACAAAAGAACATGCATAATTATTGATCAAGTAAGAGTAAATGAGTAAGGGGAAGCATTACCAGGTAAACAATTCAGAATTGCACCAACTAATGAATACAAAGCATTGAACCAAACAGTCTAGTCCAAAATGTTGACCTAACTTTTATTCAACCTCTAACATGTCCTAGAGTAATCCTGCATTGAATAAAAAGGTTCTTATGGCAAATGATCATGTGTTTAAAGTATGAATCTATTCCATGTGCTCTACACACTCTTACTCGTGGCGCCCTCGAAATTCACCTAAAAACAACAGAAGAGCAAGGGTGAGTCCACGACTCAGCAAATACATTAGTATACAACGAACAATAATAAAGCAACATTATTCAATAACTTCATTATCATCACATGCACTTCTATTAATATTCTCATGCTGTTATCTTCACTTGTTTTCACAACCATTCATCTCATATCAATGCAACTCTACTCTACATGTCCACATGTACTTCTTTCGCGTATACCGGTATAGCATGAGTGAATGCTTGCGACAACATTCACTCTCAATCCCGTTCCTCCTCAAGGATCGGGGACCTTCTCCACTCCCGTGGAGTTGTGATCAATCATGATCACCTTCTCATATGCAAAGATGCTTATGTATGAAAAATGCAAACTCCATCATATTCATCATATCCAACTTTTCCTCATGATTATCAACAAAGATATAACCATACCATTCCATTATTTGCAATTAAATAAAATAAAAGCACGACTATAATGGTAATAGAAGAGAAAGAAAATAGTGATCAATCATTGATCGTTGTCTACCATGCACTTGCCTTTACTAGTTGCGACGCACGGTTTGGTTAGAAGATGGCAACAAGCACGACGCCTCTCCTACATCAAATATTCAAATTTCAATACAAGCTACAGCATCAAGAATAGCAATCAATCGACATCGCTCCTATCCGTCCCCAAATATACCACGCTTCTCCGGTACCGAATAGTCACCCCTTGCTGTCCTGCTACTAAAAAGAGTGTAACTTTTGACCCAAAAGTCCGATCACGACAGACCACCCAGTTCTGGATTCTTCATAAAATTCTTCGAATTTTCTTATATTACCAAGTCTTCTAATTAAATAATATAACCCTTTGCTTTTAACCCAAAAACTGATCTGTTAGTTTCGGGACAGCGGGTCTTACTAAATTCATAACTTTTGTTTTACCCAACCAAAATTTGAGTTCTTGGATTCTATAGAACTCTTAGACAATTATCTACATCTTTCATGTAGATCAAAAACTCTAATTAGTCTATTTACTATTTTTAATATTTAGTCTACCAAAACAGTGCCGAAAGACGACAACTACAAAGACAGAATTCTTCCAAAATTCATAACTCGAATTATACTTGTCCGCTTGACATGATAAACTATTCTATAGAAAGATATCGAAATTATCTACAATTAACTAGTAGATGATATTTCCAAAATTTTCCATTAATGTACCCGAAATAATCGTTCAACAGAACAGCAGGCTAAACAGATCTATTAATCGGCCCTTCAACTAAAGATTATAGAATCCTCTCTAATCCCTATGGTTCTAACAAAATGCATACATGTAAAAGTTGTCGCACCAGCACTAGCTAGAATTGGTTTTCCTCTCTCCCTTACTATTGAACTCAACATAAAGTATAGTAAAACCTTGAGCAAGTTACGTAGTAGCTAGTAAGCAGCTCATGCACTCACGTGAGCATCAGAGGGCCATGCATGCATGTGGTTCTTTGGCGGCGATGGCACCGCCAAAACCCAAGCTACACTTTGATTGGTTGCCCCACGCCGCATGATGTAGGCTTCACACAGCTGGCGGCGCACGGACTCGGGCGGCCTCACTCGCGGGCAGATGGCGAGGTGCTATCGACTGGATGGTGACGCGCACCCGCGGAAGGCGACAGTGAATCGGTTTCACGATGCGGACAGCAGCGCGGCAAATTAATCGACTTCACGAACGTGGCGGGAAGAAAAGCGGCTGGCAAAAACTGCTGGTAGCGCCCGGGAAAAGAAACCAAGACGGCGGCTAGGGTGGATAAAAAAAGACTGCTAGGGTTTCTAGAATCCCCACGAACTTTTTATACCTCGCACAGTCTAGTCTCTCCATAAAATTCTAAAATATTATATTTTCACATATCTAATTTGTTTAATTACGCACAAGCCCTTAAGAGGTTATTATTATTTATTTATTTATTTTTCAGACTATTACATCGCGGGATGGTTCGCCGCATCCCTGTCCAACGGTGTGTATCGTACCAAACACTGTGTGTATCGGCTGGACGACATTAACGCTCATCGGGAGTGTCAATGTTTGAGATGAAGCTTCTGAAAGGTTTTGTTATGGTCAGTGCTAGCTACACTGATTGTATCTCGTGGGTAAAGTGTACAACCTCTGCAGAGTGTTAAATCAATCTATTCGAATAGCCGCGTCCGCGGTCATGGACATGCTCGGAGATTTCACACGAGGGTACATTTTCATAAAACAATTGGGAAGGGTCAGCTATATGAGATAACTTGTGCAACTGTGTGAATAACTTGTTTAGATTGTGTGTCTTTTGTGAAAACAAATGTTAAACTATTACTATTTATTTGTTTTAAATTATACTTTCAATCTATTATTTGTATTCAATCGCAAATGTTACATTTCTGCAAAAGAACCACAGAAGTCATTCCTTTGGAATAAGCCATCATCTATAAATTGTATTCTGTGGTATGACTTACGAGTACGGTTGTGTACTCATGCTTGCTATAATCAATCAACAGAAGTGGAGGAATCTTCAGTCAACAAGGTCTACTTCAAGGATCGTGGAGAACTAGGTCACGCTACCCCAATCGATTGCCTGTGGGCATATGGATGGGCTTCACTAAAGATATTATGTTTCATTCCACTACAAATTTAATGAGCTATTTGCCTTCTGAGACATTAATTGTAAGCTTTGACCTTAAGGTCGTTACTCTGACAATTATTATTATTTGTGTATTTATTAGTTAATCTTTGCATATGGATATGATATTTCATCGATGTTCCCACTATGTGCACTAGCGTGATCCTGAACTAGTGCAGAATACACAGAGGGTCCAGATTTGCATATTTGGGTCCCAGCAGAAGATATCTGAGAGAGAACACTACACAACCAAACCCAACACTACACCCGAGCTTGCTTCACCACGTCAGGATGAACAAGATGCAGAAGAAGCAATGAGACGAGATACGCGAACTAGCAAGGGCTACTCGGGCTCGGGACGAACAACCGAGGGTTGCTGCGGCTCGGGTCGAACAAGAGGAGCGTGCTAGGATGGAAGCTATCTGCAATGACACCCCCTGTAGCAGCCACCCCTACAAAAACATTCCAACCGAGCGTTCGCTGCAACACCCGCCAGAGGGGGAGATGTTGTCCCTTTGTTGGTGCAGGGACACATGCAAGTTCTTCAAATCCAAGCAGCGGCTCAGCCTGGGCATGCGTTACTGGGGTTGTGTGAACTATTCCTGTGACTATCCCGACCGCCGTTGGGACATGAGCAGCTATCGACAGCCGGTAACGACCAGTTACAGTATATTTTCTACTATTTCTCTTTCAAAGTACGGACTAACAACCTCTTCCGTCTACCCGTAGTCCCCGGATCCGCTATGTGGCTACCGCAAGTGGATCGACTAGGAGATCCACCCACATGACCAGTGGAACTCTCGACTACAAGGAGTGGAATGTCAAAAGGGCCCACGAGATCCGGGAGGAGGAGCGCCGCAACGACGAGCACAACAAGCGCATTCGTCGGGAGGAGAAAGCTCGTCTTGAGGTGTGCAGGCGCATGGAGCGCGAGGCTCATGAGATGGAGCACAAGAAAAAGAGGGAAATGACGGTACGAGGCCAATGCGATCGACGAGGAATACAATGCCGAGCTTGGAAGGAAGGGCAAATGGCCCCGGTCCATACAGTAGGTTGGGCCATTTCGTAGTAGTCCACATGCCTACCCGCCATACTTTTTACTTTCCCCTAAAGGCATGTATACTTACATAGTTTAGATACTTATGTCACAGTGTACCGTAGTTGTAGCGAGGATGACTAAAGCAAATAGCTGAACCATCATGCCATATGACTACGTATAACATGCTTCTGTCCGAGAACACTAATGTAGTTCTGGTTTCGTGCCTCCGCTGAGCTATCAAAGTAAGCTTATATTGCAAGTATGCATCTTCTAGTGAAATCCCAGAAATGACCATTCGCGCAGACATCGAATCCTCCATGTCAGCATAGCTAAATGCAACTGTAATGACTACATGAAAAAGAGAGGTGGATCAAACACAAGCACGTGAACAAAAGTACAAATAAAATAAATAATTTCTATTTTATTAGATTAATTAAAGCTTAATTGTAAAATTTTGGAAAATAAAAATATTTTAAATGAATAAAATAAACTTCAGTTAAATTCAATAATATTTTATTAATCTTATTGGATTTTTTATGTAATTTTTTAAAAAAAATTGAATTAAACACAAGCACCGGAGGCAGGTGGCCTGCCACGCTCGGGTCTGGGGCAGGTCCCCTCCTGCTGTCTCTGGAACGGAGGTAGGTACACTGTATAGTAGTTACATACAAAATAAGGCTAATTTAAAAATAAAGAACAGGCAAGGACCAGACATACCAAAAATTCCAGGCGAGAACATCGCGAAGGACCATGATCACCATGTGTTCGTTCTGTATCTAAAGGTGCGAAGAAAATAAAACAAGTCTTGAAACTATGTATCGACTATCGAATGGAACACTATATATTTATATAGTAGCAGATAAGATCTGCACATCACCAAAGTAAGGTGGTACTAAGCTCTAGACGATTCCAACACAATATCGGTATGGGACTGTCTGTGTCTACGCACAAGTTGTTTGGAAATTTATTATTTTAATCACTTGTTTCTACTTTTAAATTTTCATCTACGGTATAAAAAATGTTACCAAAAAACAAAAACAAAACAAAAATCTAAATTAGACATAAGTAAATCTAGAAGAATTCTACAAATACAAGTAAATAGAAATAAATTAATACAAAAATAAATTAATTAAAAGTTACAGTAAAGTTATGCTAAAGTTGTATATCACTTGATACTGTAATTTTAAATTTAATATTGTATAATTGCAGGTAATTGATGGATAAAAAATTAAACAAGTAAAAATTATCAAATCCGTATCTATATATCTGGGAATAATACGGTCAAATCCTCGGTATTTTGACCGAATGTGTAACTCCTCCCGAAACGCAAATGGCACTAATGATTTTAGTGAATAATCTTTGCGTAACGACCGAGGTGGTTTTTGGAATTTGAGGGCTCAGAAAACGAGGTGTGCACCTCCGATTGGAGCGCCGTCTCTCACTCAAAAAGGATTTAAAAAACAAATCCACGGATGGCGTCAGCTATCAAACCGTACGCCTGTCCTAGAGTTTTTAAGCTTATTTGGCACATTCGCGACGTATAGCTAAATTTGGCGTAACGGACACGCGATTGGTGGAGCTGTGTCTAAGTTTGTGCGTCTACGGGGATGAGGCAATCTCCATGTGCATCTCTGGTCTGAATTTTACTGTAGTTAATTGGATAACTAACTGAATTGGTAGCTTCTGATATCAGCATTTTAGAGAGGACGAACACATACTCCGCAACTAGGTGGCTGACAAAGTTTATCATATATGCGGAAGTCATATTTCGATGCTTCCGCAGCGGCTCACTAAGCTCACAAGTATAGTCGATCACCGTCTTGACCGTGAAGACCGAGCTAAAGAATTTTACTCGGTGAGCATTGACCTTGCCAAGGCAGCCATCCACTACGCACTTCATTGTGTAATGTTCTGGGTTAGACCGGTACACTAGGTACACACGACTGATAGAAAGGCATACAATGTTATAGCTTGTTGCATGGCCACCTTGCTATGGAAGTGTTATCCAACTAAGAGGGTGTCAGCATCAAACCCCCACTAGGACCCTTCTTCTTATGGTAGTACGAGCGATCGCACTACGATATCATCAAGTCTAGATGCCACGTAGGCACCTCCGAAGACACAATTCCGCCGGTAGGACCAGCACCCTCGGGTGTGTCCTCGTCGCTACCATCCGAGCCAGCGTTAGCATCCTCGTCGGACTCCAACCCAAGATACAGGTATGGTAGATACTCGTGGTAGTCAATGCGGGCCGACCACCACAGTCTCACTCGCTCATTTTGCACAAAATTATACGCAACTCTTCTCTCGTGGACTTCCTCAAAATAACACATTCATATTACCATCTTCAAGCTCCAGCTGCGATTGCCCGCTTCCCAAGGCACTGGCATCATCAAGCTTTCCCAGCAGTCTGTGTACGAAATTCACATACACCATCGACCTCCCGTATATTGCCGCCTCGGATTGGAAAGCAATCTGCATGTACTAGCCTCATGCAACGCTTCCGTTCACCTTGACTAGCTCACACACCCCGTGCGTGCATGTGATCACCTCGATAATAAGTTTCTTTGTCGTTGGCTCCGAGACGAAATCTCTCCGAATGTAGCTCTTAAGCTCGTGAATATTCATCCCATCGAGCCCTTCTGCCCAGAACACCTTGTACTGGCATATCGACAAATCCAACACATCGGAGCCAACCCGTACGAGACCGTCGCCATAAAACATATTTTTTTCCTAAATGGCACTATTTGAAACTGAATTAGTAGAAATGGTCTCGTCGCGGACGCAAATGCAAAATTAGCTCCCAAATCCGCCCCAGGGCCGCGCAGATGCCCACCGTGTCGCCACCACAACCTCGTCCACGCCACGGGCGTTCAAACAGCCCTCGTCCGCACCACCCTGGTGCCGATAGCACTATGGATGCCTCGTACACACCTCCCTAGTGTGGACGAGCACTGTTCTTCATGTTTGCACGTCTGTAGTTCATACAACCAGCAAGAATAAGCCAAGGCGCGCCACGCGGGCAACACCGCTCCTCCCCGGCCTAGACGCGTCGCTGAGAGTGGCTCAGACGAGTGAATCATATTGTATCACGTGTGTAACTGCACTACACAGATGATATGCAATTTTGTTTTGCTATATTTTTATACATATTTTGTATGTTATGTGTGTACTGCAGCACTATATCCACATGAGAACAGAGAACCAGGAGTGTTGATATTTCCACATGAGAACATTTCGAAATAGACATTGTGATTTACATGCCGTGCATGGTTCGGTTACAAGCATTACAAGGTACACGCACAGGTTTATTGCAATCAGAATGAAGGAGGATGCAAACTAGTCTTCGCGGTGCCAAAGCCCCTGGCCCTTATCTCGATGCTGCCCACGATGGCGGCGAGTGTCGAAGTCGTCCATGTCCTACGATTCTATGATGTTAGTGGACCGTATAGTCAAAAATGTAACCAAGATATAAATTATACATAACTCACGTCTTTGATATGGACTATGGAGTGTGCCCAGGCGACCAAAAATGCTACGACGGCAGCCGATCTCAGTTGTAGGAGCCTTCCTCTTCCCCTTATCTCAGGACTCCCCCATGTCGGTATCGTTTTTTGAACTCCTCCATGTTCTGCGATACAGGCTAGACGATTGCATGATGTTAAAAGAACAAAAGGGCAAATATAAAATCAGGATGCGAATTGTACGTAACTCACATCTTCGATGCGGAGTGCTCCCAGGCGACGGGAGAAGCTACGATGGCCGCCGGTCTCAGCCGCAGGAGCCTTCCCCTTGTCCGTAGGGTGAGCCCTGGGCTCCTCGGTGCCTCCTCAATAGAGTTCGGTACATAAGGTTTTCATCACACGAAGGTCTCAGCCCGCGTCAAGTAGCTCACCATGTACTTCTGTTGGATAAATGCCCTATCATACATCTCGGACCGTCGATCCACTGGAAGAAGTTGCAGCGCATCTCAGGCTGCCATTACATGCAGATAAAGTTACAAATTTATGGAAATCGATGTAGGGAGTGGAAAATCGATGTGTGCGAAAGAAACGCTTACAATGTGGTGCCCGTACATGTAGTATGCCCAGGCGGAGGTGTCTTGGTGTGTCGACTGAATGATCTTCGCCGGCTCTTTGCACACACACTGTGGGATCAGAAACTATGGTGGTACCGGAACATCCTTCATTGAAAAATTTGGGTATCGTTTGGCCTTCTTCGCAAGCTACTTGCACTTCTACAACATCCTTGCGTAGAAGTTTGTTGTTAAGTCCGACATATTGTAGTCCCACCAAATATTTCGTTGTACAGAACAAAATAAGGAGGACAATACATTAAATTACGACATTGAATGACAACTAGACAAGGTCGGTCTGTTGGAGCAATACTTCATTGAGTGCCTAGGGATCTTGCATATCATGTACTTGATTGTGCGGCTAAGACTGGTATATTGGCTGGCATCCATATCATTTGAAAGCACCGTGTCTGCCGTCGTCCCTTCCCTGTTGTCTTCAAGGCCTTCTTCGGGCCCATTGCACTTTGTCCGGTCAAAGATACTTGTAGTTCATGTCTAAGTCGTACGAGTGAAACCCTGCACTCCATATATCGAAAAGGTGTTGCATGTCGTAGTACTTGGAGATGTACAGTGTGGATATCTATCTCATTTGCGCACACGCCTTGTACACATGTGAGCATAGCTTGTGCAGGAGTTTCAGCTTGTTGCAAGTGCATGTTGCCACATCACCCAGGGCGCATTCCTATTTCCTTTCCCCCCTGTCATGATTGTTGACATATTTCTATCGCAGCTCGATGTCGTACTTCTTCCTAAGGTCATCGATCACCCAGATGTCTTGCATTCGGGACTTCAACATCTTCGAGTCCATATACCTCTGCATGTTATCGGTCCACTGCTTGCCTTTTTCCATCTGTTGCTTCGCTGCAGTAGCTCTATTAACGAAGTAACCAACAGTGCGAGTCCAGGTCTTCTCGACGATCGCAGTTATAGGGAGGCACCGCATACCTTTGATGACGTTGTTGTACACCTCGGACATGTTGGTCGTCCTAATCCCGTACCTCGCACTGTCTGTGTCATAGAGAAGGGATCATTTCTCTTATTCAGGAGCATGGCGATGAATCCATTGCGAGAAACATATGGCACTCCTGGGTTGCTCTCCCTCTAGTACCTCCAGAGTGAACTCCCTTGTATGCCTCGTAATCCAGTGTTCGAGGTCTGACGCAACTCTTCTCTCATGGACTTCCTCCAAAGCAGCAGATTTCGTGCTACCATCTTCAAGCTCCGCTTGTGGATCCTCGCATCCAGAGGCAGCAGCATCATCATGGTCTCTCCGGCGGCCTGCGTACGAATTTCACGTACACCATCGGCTTCCCGTATATCGCCGCCTCGAGCTAGGAACCAATTTATATGTACTGACCCCATACTACGCTTCCATTCACCTTTAGGAGCTCCCACACGCCCTGCCTCCCCTACTTGTGTAGGTGATCGCCTCGATGGCAACCCTCTTCGTCTTGCCTTAGTGTCGAACTCTCTACAAATGCAGCTCCGAAGCTCGTGAATATTCATCGTTTCGAGCCCCTCCACCCGGACCACCTTGTACTGGCATCCCGACAAGTCCAACCCATCGAGTCCGGCCCGTATGAGACCATCGCCATAAAACACAACTAAGTCTTGCATGTTTGAAATTACCTAAAGCAACAACAACCAGATTCACAGTACGCAATATAACAAACAGGGTATGTAATTAACACTAATTAATTCACTTCACACGATTATTTGCATGTGATTATTTCTACAATTCCACTAATAAAAAAGGACTAAACAAAAAATAGCAACTATTTATGATTATTTAATTTGCCACTAATTACCCATGACACAGATAATTACAACGTATAACACACAAGAAAGCAATTAAATACAAGTCAATATGAATAATTAATTAATAAGCAACATTTCAATTACTTAGCAATAAATTACGATCAAGTAATTAAATATATCTATGTAATTCCCAATAATTAATTATGATTAATTAGTTACCATTAACTAACTACAGGTCATTACTCACCAACAAATTAATTATGGTCAGGTAATTTCAACCTGTTATTTTGCACTAATGCAATATGTACTACTCATCTACATGAAATTTAATTACGACTAATTAACTATGAGTATTTAATTATGACTGCTTAATTACTACTTACAAACTATGACTCAATTACCACTAACTAAATACAACTAATAAATTATCATTAATTAACTACGACTGAAATTATTACAACTAAAGCATACAAAATAATTTTACCTTGCCTTGATGTGAACCTCACGGGACTTATACGGTCCTAACCACTACTTTTGGTTCAACTCTCCACAGCGTATTCCAAACAGAGTTTTTGTTCAGCTCTCTTTGTTCTCAGCGATGAGCGCGAGAACGAGAACCAATCCACGAGTGAGAGCGAGAGCGAGCGCGGTTTTCATAGGTGCTCGAAGAGGTTAATCACAAATGAGATAGCATCATTAGCAATACATCCGGACGAGGCAGCAACGTGATGGGCGAGACAGGCAAAAAGTGATGTGAGAGAGGTTGCTTTCGGTGCCAAAAGCAACTGAAAGCGACCATAAGCGGTGCGTCTGGGCCATGGAGGAGTGGTGCTGCCCGCGTGGTGCACCTTGGCTTATTCGTGCTGACTGTCCGAACCACGAACGGGCGAACAAGAGGAACAATGCTTGTCCGCACCAGGGAGGTGCAGACAACACGTGAACAGTGCCTGTCCGCACCAGGGAGGTGCGAACTATGCGTCCACAGTGTTGTCCGCACCAGGGTGGTGCGGACGTGGGTTGTCCGAACGCCCGTGGTGCGGACAAGGCTGAGGTGGCGGCACGGTGGGCATCCTCACGACCCTGGGATGGATTTGGGTACTAATTTTGCATTTGCAGCCGCGACTAAGCCATTTCTGCTAATTTGGTTCCAAATAGTGTAATTTAGGCAAAAATTTTTTTCATGAAACGTACTACAAAGTCTTGCATGTTCTAAATTACATTGTACACGACTATTTACATGAGATTATTTCTTGAATTACCACTAATTAAATAGGTTTAAACAACCACACATAAAATTATGACATATTACATACAAATAAACAATAATCAATTAATTAGCAATAATTTGATTACTTTGCAATAAATTACTAAGCGACTAATCCATTACATCTAGGTAGTTCCCACTGAATTAGTTAAGATTAATTGGTTACCACCAATTACGTATGAGTCATTACTTACCAACTAATTAATTATGGTCAAGTAAAACCGACCACTTATTTTGCACTAATTTAATTACGAATGCTTACTTACCACTAATTTAATTATCAATTACAAAATATGAGTCAATTACCACTAACTAACTACGACTAATATGTTATCGCTAATTGACTACAACTAAAATAATACCAACTAAACCACACGAAGAAACTTTACCTTGCCTTTAAGTCGAACAAAGTATTTACTTCCCAGCGTATTTACAACAAAATATTAGTTAAGTTATGTTTGTTCTCTGCGACGAGCGCGAGAACGGGAACGAATTGCAAAATGAGAGTGAGAGCGGTGCCAGTTTTTATAGGCGTGTGAACGCGTTTCGCGTAGACGGGCAACATGATCAGCCATGGATGCGGGCGGAGACAGGACGTGGCAGATGGGACGGGAAAAGATGAGGGATGATTTCGGTGCCGAAAGGGCTAGCGGGCACGGACCGGCCGCAACATGACTGGAAATGTAGCCACGTAGACGGTGGATAGGCGTCTGTGCCACTGAGCCATGGACAATGCTTGTCCGAGCCACAGAGCCACAAACAATCATGTCTGGGCAAGAGAGCCACGGACAAAAGGCTCATCCATGCCACAGAGATAAGGACAACACTGTCCAGGCCAGAGATCCACGGACGCCCCTTGTTCGGGCCAAGGAGCCACGGACAGGGCGATGTGGCGCAAGTAGCGAAGTCCGAACCACAAATGAACGGTGGAGATCGACTCCGCGCCACAGTGGCACGAACTTGGACACACTTCCACCATCGAGCGTGTCTGTTACACTAAATTTGGCAATACGCCACGAACAATGTCATTTTCGCTAATAACTTGTGCAACAGTGCCAAATACTTAAAAAAAAACTCCTGTCCTACCGGTAGGAGGGACCGCGTTCGCGAGTGACACGTAAGCGAACGAAGCGCGTTGCTCGCAACGACCACGGCGGCGGCACCACGCCATATGACCGGCTTACCCTCCAAGTCAAACACCAACTTAAATAGACGCCATTAGCCAACTCCAAGCAATTCTTGTCAAACTTTTCCATCCCAACAATAGCCCGTCCCCTGTTGCTGGTTTCTGCATCCATTTGCATTCCCACTCCCATTCCCCGTTGGCCGTCACACTTGCAGAGAGAATTTATTCTCCCAACACGAGATCGAGAATGAGATTCAGAGAGAGTGCATGGTTTGTGGCGCCAAGAACCGCGTTAAATATGGACATCCTGGATCACTCGGAAGATGAGGAGGAGCAGAGCCAGTACAGCAGCGGAAGGGGCTCAAGGTTCGGCGTGCGGCGGCTGAAGCGGAGGTCCAGCAGCCACCACCAGCTGCTGCTCATGGACTGCGTCGGCGGCGGCGGCGGCGGCGGCGGCAACGGGGACGGCGCGTCGGAGGAGACCGTGCCGCTGCCGGAGTACGAGCGGCTGTCCCAGTCCGCGCGCCTACCCGACGATCCCGACCCAGCTTTAAAGAACCCGCCGCCGCCGCCGGAGCAGCAGGTGCAGGCGGTCAAGCAGCGGGCGTCCCCGCTGCAGCCGCAGAAGCCGGCGGCGTGGAGGTTGATCGAGTACGTGCGGTCCAGGCACAAGTCGGGCGGGGCCGCCAGCGGGTGCAGCTCGTCGGACGGCGACTCCAAGAGCTCGGACGGCGAGAAGGAGGGGGAGGTCGACGGCGGCAACGAGGGGAGCAAGGAGGGGAAGAAGGACAAGAAGAAGAAGCGGTCGTCGTGGCTGCCGGACCCCGACCGCCGGTGGCCGGTGCAGGGTTTCTACTAGGTTCGTTGCGCCTCGTCGACTCGTCGCTGCGTTTCTTTGCACGATTTCGAGCTCGTACGTAGAAGCTGGTAAAATTCATGACGTGTCCCTCGTTCCGATTTATTTCTTTTTTTAATTTTCCCTTTCTTTTAGTCATGGTTTTGTAATGTCGATGGCGAGGGAGACGAGGTAAAATTGGCTTTGCTTCGGAAGCTGGATGTAGAAATGCACGCTGTCAAATGCAAGAAAAGCAAGCACCTTTAGTTCTTTCCCTAATTTTTATTTGCGTGTGCAAAGATTTAGATGAAGAAAGAAAGATCGTAGTAATGGTCAGACAATCAATGGCTTGTGGATGGCAGATGGCATGATGCTGAAAATAATGATATTGCGTACGTTGACCTCTAGCCCGTTTGAATTCCGGGTTCGTAAACAACGGACGAACGAGAGAACTCTGAATTCTGGTCAATCCTGTTCTGCAGTGATCTTCCAGCAAATAAGAACAATCACGACACAAATCAAGTGACTGCTCTCTGCCACAACGACTGGAAACGATTTGACCCGTAGCATGAGCACCTGTTTTGAATATAAGCTACTAGTTTAAAAAACAGTTTTTGCGCTGCAAATCAAAAGTTAGCTTTGAACATTATCACTAGTGACTTTTCTGTCGTAACAAGTGGGACCAATAAACCCAGAGCACGAAATCCTCAATGAAGAAAAGGAAAAAGATTAAACGGTTCAGACTTCAGAGTTCAGTGCTGCATTTGGCGGAAAAGCAAAACCTGCATTTGGCCAAGATTTGAAGAGTTCTATTACAGTTACGCTTTTGAGTTATATTCACATTCCACAGAAAAGAACACCGCACGTAAGGACAGTTCAGTGCAGCACTCATCTGCACGATGGGTTCCATGTTCCACATGAAGAAGGTAGAGTTAATATGTACATACCATTTACCTTACAGCAATTCTGGATAGCTTCTTTGTGCGTAAAACAAGGATTTACACAAGGTAGCACTCTAGGCAAAACACAGAGGATTCAGGACGACATATGGTTAATTACAGGTGAGAATGCACAGCGAAGGACGCACTGATTGGATAGCACCAACAGCAATTCATCTCTCAATTTCCCCCACCTTGTGGAGCCCTGCCAGCACGCCTGAACCACGTCTTGAACGCGGTGACCAAGTACGGGCAGTCATTGACGTTGCGAGTAGAGAACCCGAGGCATTGTTGCAGCAGCACCTGAGCATCTGGGACAGGCAAGGTGGAGATGATCTGTAGAAATGTCTCCTCCAGCTCCTGGCAATTTGGTGACTTGTACCCACCACTCTGCATGGGTTGAACTATGTCCCTGCAGACGTTTAGGACGGGAAGCCAACTTCTGACGAGCTTCATCCTCACCTGACAAATAGAAAAGCCGCATAAGAAGCTCAGACCCAATTAAACACAAGAACAAGGATAATACTAGCGTAGAGTACATGAGCTCTATGTAGGAAATAGGGCAACAGCAGGCTACAAGGAGATCTCCATATTAAAATTGCCAGTTCAGTGTCAGAGATCAAGAGAAATGGCTGAGGCACAGGAAATACCACATTCAGATATATCGCGACCCAGATTAAGAAGAATTCATTACTTTTAAGTGCCTAGTGCCTACTGCACATGCACAAATGCAACTATAAAGTCAAATATCTATTCAAATAATCCACTAAAACAATTGAAACTGATGCATTGAACTATTCAGAGCCTACCCATTTACCTAATATTTAACCTGAACTCAAAAGTATATTAGAGGCTAGACACTGAGGCAAAAGTAGATAGTGTGAATGAAAGATGGAAAGGAAAAGCAATGCATATTAGCACATGTGTATGATATGATAAAATACAACCAAAGAATTGCAGCCTCTAGCAAGACTTGTCCCTTCAACAAAAAATAAGTCCATAGGGTAGATGCACAAGGCTACTGAAGCAGATAGTACCAATGCCACTCTTTACAATTATATTACAAACACTAAGTGCAAAACAAATAGAGAGTCCATTTGAACATTTTGACATATCTATAGCTTATAACAGTGGTCAAGGATTTATACTCTTTATTTACACAGATTATCGTAGCAAGCATCACAAATTCACAATGAATTTATACTCTTTTCCAGCGTCCAGTTACAAACACTGCACTTCCAACAAAGCATTCAATGAATCTGCCTTGCAAATAAAAACCCACGTTGTAGCATTTTCAGGTAACAAAATACCATAACCTACCATGACATGTTGCCTCTTTTAGGATTGTGATGTACATTTGCTAGCCATCTAAAGGATGAAGAAATAGCTGGCCTAACTAATGGCACCACATAACATGTGGAAAGGGGTAGGGCCGGGAGAAAGCCTGCATAATTCTGGGGCATGTTGATGTTTTCAGGAGCAAAGCCCATCAGCTTGGCTTCACATCAGAAGAGAGCAGACTACATCCTTGGATATTGGTAATGGGGGTGTATCTTTGTTTTAATGATATATGACAAAAAGATGCTTGTGTTTTTAGGAGATTGACAGCATTGTAGACAAACCCGAAAGCAGACCTGAGCATTCTGTCTGCTAGGATGACCTGGGAAAAAGCCCATACTTATTTGGATGTCATGTAGCCCCTCTGACCATAGATACTAAGTTGGATCTGCCAGGCTAAAGGTCAAAAAAGAGTTGGCCCACCATCTGCCCAAATGTGTCTAGGCCAACTCGACTGGGCCTGGCTGAAAACCTTATACGCAAGGTGTGTGACTGCAATTTTTTTCTTGTAAAGATACCTCAAGCTAAACAAGAAACCACCCATCCTAACCCTTTACTCCCCAAAATCACCACTTGGCCTCTTACTAATAAAATCCTATACGACCCCACTGATATACGCACGCATAACTCTTTATTCACCTATGCGCATGAATAACCCAAGTCTTGATTCATCCTCATTAAAGCTTTCCATCTGAATTCAGCTTGGATCCTTGCATATCTAGCTCTCTACTTCAAGGCTAAAAGATACCTTCCTGTCAGCACTTAACTATCTCTACCACCACAAATAATATTTACATATCCAGATCCACCCCTTATCAGTATAATTCCATTAAATCCTCCCCCCAAAAAAAAACACACACACGCAAACTACCAGGTCCACATCTAAAAGCTGAACCTTTCTATTTGCTTGACAACGCAATCACTACCATTGAAACTTAAATCCAAAATATATCACATAGTAACAACTTCAATTTGTTACTCATGCAATTAAATTCTGTTCACAACGTATTGATCCATTAGTGCAAGTAACTAAACAAATAAAGCACAAGCTCATCAATATGTTCAAAAAGCTTTTACCTTTGCTCTGTGATGTGCTAGACAAGACTTCAACAGAATTTGATTTAGTGTAAAGTTAGACAAATCTAAGATTCCTAAACAGGATATAATTCAGTATGGTAGCAATCTTGTGGAAATTCCTATTCATAATGTGACTCAAAAGTAAATCACAACCAACCAGGACCACCCAACGAGGATATGGAAATCGGAACCTATGTACCTTGTGGTTTGAATATTCACGAAAATGGTATGCAAGTCATGTCTGGCACTCTGGCTTAAATATACAAACGGGATCAAATTTGGTGCTATTTTGTGCTAAGAGAGAAAGATGTGAACTTGTCAAGACCACTAAGTCACTAACCTGTACTCATGAAAACATTCCATTCATAAATCATAACGAAAGCTGAGGCAAAATTAAGTCATTCAATATAGCATGGGATTATGTCCCCAGATGTAAGCTACTAAACATTTGCACCCCACACAACAACATAATTAGATATACGATAATAATATTTACCTTGACCATTGGGGCAAAAGGTGGAAAAGCTAACATACCTACTGTCGAAAATGTACAAGTCAACACGTTGTACTGCTTTGCAACAGAAGCAAATCATATTGAAACTAGTCATCATCTAACTCAATTGTGACACTTATCATAGCATACTTCACAAAATACTCACCCGGATATAAGTTTGCACAATAAGAAAAATCTCGGCTTGCAGACTAACCTGCCGAGGAACCAGGGTCTCCCCAGCCACAACCGAATTGGCGAGCCTGAGCGTGCATTTAGTCACAAGCACCGGGAGCCCAGGCGTCATGTTCCTCCACATGTCCGCATCATTCAGCAACTTCTGTAAATCAGCAGCGAGCGCAGCCTGCTCACTCCACAGCTTCACCGCGTTGTTGGCCACCCTCATATCCACCATCCTCTCAATGAGCCAAAGGAGATGCTTCACATTCAAGACCGCAGACTGCAGGTTCAGCCTCTGTATCGCCTCACGCTCGTCGCTGTCCACTGCGACCCTGAAGTCCGGGCTGGCGTATTTCCCCATGAGCTCCTTGACGGTCTCCAGCCGCGATAGGAATGACTCGTCGAGCACCTTGTGCACGCAGTCACGGGAGGGGTAATCCTTGAGAAGCATGGCGACGAACGCCTTTGTGGCAGCATGGACGGGGTGGCCGTGGATGGCGGAATGGATCAAACCGTGCAGCATCGCCTCAGAGGCCGACCTGGCTGCCACGCCCGGGCCGGAGGATGGGGCAGCGGCGGGGGGAGGGGAGACCCTGGCGAGGAGGTCGGCAGCCTCATCGGCTGGGAGGAGCGGCGCGAGGTCGAGGACGCGGGACTCCTCCTCTTCGGACCAGGGCACGGCCTCGAGGAAGCGGATACACGCCTCGACGCACGCGTCGAATAGGAGCTGTAGCGCAACCGGGAGGAGGTCGAGGGCGTCGGCGGGGGAGCGGATGGCGCTGGCGAAGTCGAGCGTGTGGAGGAGGCGGAGGACCTCGACGTAGGCGTGGAAAGGGCGAGAGCAGGAGGGCGAAAGGGGCACGGCGAGGGAGAGGCGGCCGGAGGCGGAGGAGGGAGGAGGGCTCCAGCGGTCAGAGAGGAGGGCGGCGAAATAGCGGGAGCGGAGGAGGGACGCCGAGGAGACGTGGAGGTCGAGGAAGGGGGCGGGTGCGGGGTGGTGGTGGTCGCCGCCGCCGCTGTCGGTGTCGTCGGGGGAGGGATCGAGGTGGAGGCGGAGGAGGAGGTCGGCGTTGGGGAAGGAGAGCGGAGGGGAGGAGGCGGCGGAGGAGGAGGAGGTGGGGAGAGGAGGCGACGGCGGGGAGGAGAGGGTGGCGAGGCGGGAGCTGCTCGCCGAGCGCTGGCGCTTGCGGAGGAGCATTGCCGTTGGCGTTGGGAATTGGGGATTTTTCCGTTCCTTCCGTGGACGGCTAGGAGGGCGGTGGAATGCGTCGGTTGCACGCTTTTCAAAGAGGGGACAAGGGGAATGGCCGAATGGATTAGGATGAGGATGCATGCATGTGGATAATGAAACAGCTTTAAGTTTCCCGAGTTGTATAAAATGTCAGGGAATCGTCACCAGTGTAAGATGTTAGGGAATTGTCGTCAGCGAGTTTACTTGAATGATAACTTTGTAGATAAATATAGAATCATATTAAATAATACAAGAATATAAGAACAGAATGGTAAATTGAACACAGAGACATATAAGGTTTCTAGCTTCTCTTTATTGTTCTTCATACGATCAATCCTTTACAATAACTAGTACTCCCTATTTATAGTCTACAGCCCCTGTTAGGGTTTGGGATGAAGTGCTCATACATGGGCCAGCTACTGAGCCGAGCCCATAGTTTCCCAACACTCCCTCTTGGGCACGCATCCTCACATGTTTATATCTCATCAAAACTCCATAAAACCCAAGAGAAAAATTTAGAGAAATAGTACATGACACACGTTCTGCTGCGTTACAAGAATTGCCTCGTTAAAAACCTTAGTCGAGAAACTTCAGGAAAACTCGTCAAGGGAAAAAGAGTACAATCCACCCAATTTCATTTTATCTCCAAGATTTACTCTTTGGGTACTCGATCTTCATGATCAAGTTTCGGTAATGAGTTTGTGAAGATTCTCCCCCTGAATTCTGCACTTCTCTAAGTCTCATCATTCAAGTTTCACGTATGCATCTTTCAAAATTAGATGCTGGAAGTGACTTATTGAATAAATCTGCAAGATTGTCACGTGACTTAGTATGCGGTACTTTAATTTTGTCCATCTTTTGCAATTCATGAGCATAGAAGAATTTGTAGTTGATATGCTTAGTGAGAGGACTCTCACATAACCTATTTGCACTTGTGCAACACAAGCTGCATTATTTTCATAGATAATAGTGGGGTTTGTGCGATATTCAATCCACATGACTGCTGGATGTGGTGAATCATCCGTCGAAGCCAAGAACATTCCCGTGAGGCTTCGTACAATGCTATGATTTTCGAGTGGTGCGTCGAAGTAGATACAAGACTTTGCTTAGACGATTTCCGTGGAATTGCAATTCCACCACATAGGAATACACAACTTGTTTGCAACTTGGTTGTATGCGTGTTCTACAGGTACCCGGCATCTACATAGTCATTCATAGTTAAGTCTTGGTTCTTTCTGTAGAACAGACTAAGTTCTTTGCTTCCTAAGAGATATTGGAAGATGCCATTCATTCCCTGCCAATGCCTTTAGTAGGTTTTGTACTATACCTTGTTAGTAGGTTCATGGCAAATGCAATGTCTGGTCTAGTACATTTTGCTAAATACATGAGTGCTCCTACTGCACTCAAGTTTGGGAATTTCGGTCCCATGACTCCCCCCCCTCTTCTCTAGGTCTATACGGGTCCTTATTTTGCTACAAAGACCTCCCGACCATCGGCACTTTCGAATGATATGACTTTCCAAAATCAAATCTTTCTAACACCTTCCAAGTGTAGGTTGACTGATGTAATAATATCCCTTCAAGGGCATGCTAAAGCTGCAAGCTTAGACAATATTTGGTTTTACCCAAATCTTTCATTTCGAACTCTAACTCTAGGTAAGAGCTTGCTTTCTTAATACCTTACAGGGTTCCAATGGTATTCATATCATCTTCATACACTGAGATTATACAAAATCCATCCTAAGATCGTTGTATAAAGACACATGGATAATTCTCATTATTCGTGTAGCCTTTCTTGCATAGAAAGTCGCTTCAAGCGATTATACCACATCCTTCCTGATTGCTTAACTTCGTACAGTGATTTTCTGAGTTTCACACTGTACAGATTTCTATCTGCTTTGCCTTGGTTATGGATAGGGATACATTCATGTATCTTCGTATAAATGTCCGAATCCAATATTCCATGAAGTTATGATGTTACCACATCTATCAATTTCACTTTTAACTTCAAGTTTACTGCTATTGAGATTAAATATCTAAAGGGTGGTTTCGCCCATGACCGGGGAATAGATTTCTTCATAAACAACTCCTGGATGTTGAGTGAAACTTTGGGCAACAAGAATTGATTTACTTCATTATTTCCATTTCACTTTCGAACAAATACCCACTTATACCCTACGGGGTGCACATGGGGAGGCGAACGGCTTACAGACCCAAACACCTCTCATTTATTCAGAGAAAATAATTCTATTTCTATTGCCTTCTTCGAATATTCTCAATCTGATCTTTTCTTATGTTCAGCGAGCGATGCAGACTCTGAATCAAGATCGATGATTGTGACAATTTTCTTTGCAAAATCAATGTCGACATTTGTTGTTGTCTTATTCATAGAAAATCCCGATGTCACAAAGTTTATAGATATTTCTTCAAGGGATGATTCTTCTAATAATTCTACTTGCTCACCGCTGAATTCAATTACGGGGGGCAAGTCCCTCTAGTTTTCCAGCTCCGATGTTTGCACACACATCCATCCTGGTATCTCCCTTCATGGAGATGTTCAATTCTGGTATGCCTTTCATGAAGGTTCTATACTAGTGCCAAGTCTCAATTGGCTCCCCTTCTGGTTCTGGGGAACTTTTGGTGATCGACTGTGTCAAGTCCTTATCCTTTTTCACTAGACATCATCGGTTACTTCGAATTCGAGGGGCCAAAGTTCTCGTCCTTTCAGAGGCCTTAGGGCGGGATTAGGGATACCTTCATCGGTATTTCAAACCCTCTTCGGTGCATTGCATGGAGGCACATGCGACTTGGTCACGCTATTCAAATCACTAAAGTGGTTAGGCAGATGATTTGCTAATGCTTGCAAATCAATTATCTTTTGAACTGCAATTGTCTTTTAGACTTCAATTGTCTTCTAGACTTTAATTATCTTCTGAACTTCTCTATTTGCTTCACTAGTGCACGGGTCATATGTATGGATTTCAATTATTTCCGATATTTTTTATCAAGGGTTTGATTTCCTCCCCCCTAATGACGGGAAAACAATCCTCATCAAATATGCTATCACTAAACGGGCTGCATACAAATCTCCAGCCATTGGGTCCAAATACCTGATTATGGATGTTGTCTCATAACCAACGTATATCTCAGACTTTTGAAGAGGGTCCATTGCAGTTCATTGTGGTGATGGTATAGGTATATAAACCTTACAACCAAATCTTCAAAGATGAGAAATTTTCGGTCTTGACCCTTGTGCTAGTTGCATAGGTGAATGAATGTTATATGCCAGTGGTCTAAGATTGATGAGAGTTGCTGCGTGCAGGACTACGTGTCCCCAACATGTAGTTGGTAAATAACAATTATGTTAATCCATTATGGGTGTGGACATGCGGTACGGGATGCTCAACTTTAATTTTTCATTGTCATGCAATAATCATCAAATATCTTCGAAGTAAATTCTCCGATGTTGTCCATTCTGGAGGACTTCACATGATGATTAGGAAAATTATTCTTAATGTTAATTATCTGCTAGATTAGCTTTGCACAAGCATGATTTCTCGTAGACAATAAACAAACGTGCGACCGTTTCGAGGAAGCATCGATGAGCACCATAAAATACCTAAATAGCCCTGACAGGGGTTGTATAGGACCACAAATCTCTCCCTGGATACGGTCCAGGAATGCAGAGAGTTCATCCTTAACTTTCAGAACAGAAAGTCTAGTAATTAATTTCCGATGGCACATGCGGGGCATACAAAATCTTCCTGATTCGGGAAAATATTTACATTGATATTTTGTCCCAATGAATTGTTAATTATATTTCTCATCATCCTAAGACCTAGGCGGCATAATCTATCATGCCAGAGATAGAAAAGTTCATAGCTTCTAAATATAGTTTTCAGGACAGTATAGGCTGCAGACACCTTAATAATAGTGAAGTATAGTCCAGTTTCATATGAAGGAAATTGTTTTAATACTATTTTTCTACTTTCTTCACGCTTTGTAATGAGCAGGTATTCCTTACCATGCTCTTCTTCAGTCTCTACGTGGAAACCGTTAGCGTGAATATCCTTGAGAGTTCTAGTCGATTCTGGTTACAATAAGACTTCTTTAATGACCAAAGTTGTGCCCATTGGGAGTATAATTATGGCATTTTCTGAGCCAATTATATAAGTATCATTGCCTGCGATTGTCGTAAGACTACAAGCATTCTTACTGATCGACTGAAAATTTTCATTCTTACTAATCGACTGAAAATTTTCATCTCTCTCAAGGTGGTATTCCTTGGGCCACTACCTGCTAGGCACACTTCCTCCATAGGGCGCCACACGTGTTCTAATATAATGTACATTATTAATATACCGCAGAAAACAAACAACATATAAATAAAACACTTTAGATATCATAACATAACTTGCTATTATAAATACGGGAATAAGTCTTTTAGGACTCATTATAAGAATTTATTGATTTGCTCTCCTAGAGCTTACAACAATTATTCAATGTTCCATCACAATCACAAACTGCAAGTGACTGTAAAAAAGATCTAAGTGCAGTGCATGCACTAGATCGAATCAGCAAAGTATGTAGTAACTTCTACCTGAATCTGCTCCATTATGATCCTTTCCTCTTGGCCAACTACGGTTGCGACCGCTGCGATGTCCAAATGAGGAGTGATGGGGGGTTACTACTGGGTTGTCCACATCCATTAGTGCAACTAATGGTTGTGGATCCTCTGTGCCTGCAATGGCAAGGTGTGCCTCATGTTGTCCTTTGCCTTTCTTCTTAGACTGGAAAACATCAATAACGTGCGACCCTCGACTTTACCCTTCTTGCCCCTCTCCTTCGTGAGAGACTTCATCACCTTGTAGCTGCTAGCATTGACTTCATAGCTAACATTGCTACTAGGTGGTTGTGATATGTAGTTCTTTCTTAGAACATCATCTTGAGCTTTCGCAACTTGCATGGTGTCAATTAATGTGGCATACTCCTTGTAGCCGTCTTGATAATAGTTGAGTGCAGATTGCACCACATTTGGGTGAAAGGTAGAGAACGTCTTCTCAATCTTCTGCTCATCCGTGATTACATTATCACAGAGTTGAAGATTTATACAAATTCTGACCATACTGAGTCAGTTCTTCGAACACCTGATTCATGATGCCAGTCATCTTCATATTCATGCAAAGTGTTCATAAGATTACTGCTGGTAATCTGCATAAATTGGTTGTAAAATTCTCATAATGTTCTTCGAACTCCCGGTTCATGATTCCATATTTTTTTCTATGCAATTTTTCATTATTTACTACCATTTTCAGTGATTAAAAGTAATATAAACAATCACAAATAATCAAAATAGTAAATACAATATATAAATTGCATAGAAATAATAATAACAAAGTTAAACATACTTCAAATGCAAAAACCAATTTAAAAATTTGAATTCACGAGGCCCTTTTCTACTTGAAAAAGAAATTTGGTGAAATCTGCAAATTCCAGGGGTTAAAACATGAAATTTCAGTTCTAAGAAATTTTTTTGCGTAATTTTCATAAGATCCAAGGGGTTTTCTATAAAAATTTCCTTTTTCCCGAAAGAATATTGTAAGTTTCAGAATTTATGAGGGGTTTTTTGCAAAATTTCCTTTTTCCCCGAAAGAATCTCATAATTTTCAGAATTTACTAAAATAAAATACTACTCGCACACACTACCCCCTTTTAATTTTACAAAATTTTCTATACAATTTATTCTTTCTTTTCCTTCCTCTATTCTTTTCCTACTCTCTCCCTCTCTCCACCTTATCTCTTCGGCCGGCCCTCCCAGGCTTACCTCTCATTCCCCATCTCTGCTTCTTCCCCTCAAGGCTCTCTCTCTTCCCCCTGGAGCCCGGCTCCTTGGTCTTGTCCCCCTTCCTCCGGCCGGTCCAGTTGCTCCCCCTTCGGCTCACCCCTGCGTTGATCCTCCCTATTTGGCCACCCCATCTCCCGCACGGCATTCGGCTGGAGTTCCCTCCGACGCCGCCTCCGACTCGGCGTCGCGCGCTCCCTCTGGCTCTCGTCCCTCGGCACAGCCTGGCGGCTAGCGCTGCATCAACTCTCCCTCTGGCGCTCCCTCTCTACCTGGGCGCCTCTTCCTCTGGGCCTTGGCTCAGCCTTCCCCCGGCGCCGCCGGCCCGCGCGCTCAGCTGCTCCCAGTGCAGCCCCCTCCCCCTCCTATACCTCTTAATTTGATTTGGTGATTTTTACTGATGTTGCTTAATGAATGATGCATGAAATGGTTGTTGGATGTGGGCTTGCTACTGGTGGAGGTGGATTAGATTGATGCATGGTGGGTGATGGAAAGGCTACCGGTGGTGATAGCATCCATGCTGCCATGACCGTGCCGCTCTTGGGTAAACCCTTGCCCTACTCTCTACCCCCTCCTGATGCTCTACGATGGATGTTAGTGCTACCAAGGTTTGCTATGGTTTTGGGACATATGGGTGAATGTTATTGCAACTGAGCATGGGGTGGCTCTGTGATATGATAGCAAAATGAAAAGATGATGTGGGCTATCTTGCGGTGTTCCGATTGGGAATGGGATGGCAGCGCCGGTGGGCTGGTCGTTGCCGCAGTGGTGATGACCGCTCATTGGTGCTCTCCTTGTTCCCTGCGGTCTCGGCTTGGTTGCAGCAAAAGATTGGTGATGGTTATGCTCGCTTGGCTTGGCCTTGTGATTTGTTCTTGGCCTTTGCTTTGGTTGGCTTGCTCTTGGCTTCCTTTGGTGGTGCCCTGAAAGGTGCTTGTGGTGGTGCTTAGCTTGTGAGGTGAATGAGCTGTGAGGCTTTTGTTAGAGATATAATTAGAGATAGACTTGTGTTAGAGTAGGACTCTAGATTTGTTTTTGGTTTCCTTATCTGTAACATGTATTGTGTATATATACTTGCCAATTGGCTCCTGATAATACAAGTTGCTATTCCAACATGGTATCAGAGCATTAGGGTTACCTCGTGCAACTTCGTCTGTCTGTCGCTTCGTCGGCATCATCTTTGCTTCACCGACGTCCTGCCGGCCTCGTCACCATCTCCCGTCGCCGCCTCGGGAACCAACTCCCGCGCTGGCCTCCGCATCTTCACCGCCCGCCGCTGCCTCGGGAGCCAACTCCCGCGTCGGCCTCCGTATCTTCACCGCCCGCCGCCGCCTCGGGAGCCAACTCCCGCGCGGCCTCGCATCTTCAACGCCGCCGCCGCCGGAGCCACCTTCGGACTCCGGCCTCGCATCTTCACCGCCGCGCGCTGCGCGGCCTCGCCTCTTCGCGGCGCCTCGAGCCACCTTCGCCGCCGCCGTCTCTCGAGCCTCCTCGCTCTCGGGGACCACCGCGACCTCCATGACCGACGCCGCCGCCAGCCGCCGCCGACCACCGGACTCGGCCATTGAAAGCACAAAGCGGCGCCGCCGGAGACTATCTCGCCGCGCCGTTACACAAGGGGAACCTAACTAGGTTTCCCGCTCAGCGATGGGTAAAGCGTCCGGCCGCCTCTCCTTTAAAGGAGCGCGAAAGAAAAAGAAAAAACGTTGTTCTAACCGCCGCCGTCGGGCCGCTGTTAGACCTCGTTGTTTTGGTCGCCGCGCCGTCGGTAGCCGCCTACCAATGGGCACCGCTTTCCCTCCTCATTGCCGGTGATCTTCGGCGGTGTTAATTACACCGACTTTGTGTCTCACATGCGCATCCACATGCGTGGTCTTCGTCTCTGGGGCGTCCTCTCTGGCGATGTCACCTGTCCGCCATGCCCTACTCCTCCGACGAAGCCTACGTCCGTTGCGCTTACTCCAACGGTGACAAAGCCGCTATTGAGGTCGCCGCCTTCTCGATGAGAAGGCGCCCGCCTACCAAGAGGCTCTGGATTTTTACATGGATCGTTTGACTACCTACACTCAGTGGTGCGACGACGACGCTCGGGCTGCTGATGTCCTCATCGCCAGTGTCCAGCCTCATTTCTCTTATGAGATTGTGGGATTTTCTTGGTACTTGGATGTGGACTCATCTTCGGCGGCGCTCTACGAACCATCCGAGATGCCCTCTCACATCGCCATGAGTTCGTCAGAGCACTCTCTTCAACGGTGATGCTACCTGTTGACGCCTTCTACGCTCGAGTTCGCGATGCCGCGTCAATCGGACTCTCTTCGCGACCGCCGGGCCGTCGTTCTGTTCATCTTTGCTTGGTGTCCGTCGCGACACAGAGTTTCAGCGTGTCTCACGAGTTCCTTACTCGCTTCGCCCCGAGTTCGGCGCAGGCGTGCCCAGCTACTTGCACGCCACCCTCGTGTCACTCTTCTGGAGGCCCTTACCGAGATACGCGCAGAGGAGACTCGTCTGAGTGGTGCCGGTCTGATGCCACTCCCCTCCGTGCTCGCCGCCCGTACACCTGCTACACCGACTGCTTCACGCTTGACGCCGCTTCCTCCACGGGCCGCCAGTGGTGGTGGCCGCCCTCCATCGGCGGTGGTCGTCCTCGCTGCTCCTACTGCGACAAGATCGGCCACATTGAGTCTCAGTGCTACAAGAAACAGCGGCATATTTCACGCCGTTCTTCTCCTAGCACTGGCACTGGTACTTCTACAACGACGTCTGCATCGACTACTTCCGCTTTTTCTCTCATCGGCGGGAGATAGCGGACCGACGATCGCTTGCCGCCTGTGTTCTTCCTCAACGAGTTCTGCGGAGTTCTGCGACCGACTCTTCTGCACCGAGAAACCACCTCCTACAGATGGTACCTCCGTGGATCCTTGATTAGGAGCATCCTTCCACATGACTTCCGATTCGTCCACTCTATCTTTTGTTACACCTCTTGATTCCCTGTCAATGTTCTTCTGCGATGGTACCTCTCTTTCGTCTGCGGTCGAGGACCTCTTAGCAACTCATCTTTTCATGTTCCTTACATTGCTCATGTTCCTCGCCTAACCATGCGACTTCTTTCTCACTGGACAGATTCGACCTTGGTTATCGTATCATTCTCGACTCTGACTCTTGTTGTGTTCAGGACCTCCATACGGGAGCTCTGGTTGGTTCTGGCCCTCGGCGCCTTGACTCGCAGCGTCTCTGGGAGCTTGACTGGCTTCACCTTCCTTCCGCTGCCACTGTCGCCGCCAGTCTCTCCGCCTCTGCCACTCCGTCTACCGGCTCTTTCCAACAATGGCATCACCGTCTTGGCCATCTGTGTGGCTCTCGTCTGTCGTCTTTAGTTCGTCGTGGTCTTCTGGGGTCTGTCTCAGGAGACGTGTCTCTACATTGTCAGGGCTGTAAGTTAGGCAAACAGCTTCAGCTTCCTTATCCTCATAGTGAGTCAGTGTCTCAACATCCATTTGATCTTGTTCATTCTGATGTTTGGGGTCCGGCTCCCTTCGTTTTGAAAGGGGGTCATCGATACTATATCATATTTATAGATGATTTCTCTCGCCACACTTGGATATATTTCATGTCTTCTCGTAGTGAGGTCTTGTCTATCTATAAACAGTTTGCCACTATGGTTCGCACACAGTTCTCCACTCCTATTCGTGTCTTTCGTGCTTTGAAAGGGAGATGCACTCGGCTGGGGGATGTATCTGGCTTGCCTTTCCTTTGTGATCAGCTTGTGACCCTTATGCCCTTGTGCCAATCCGCATGGCTCTCACAACATAATTTTGGGCTATGGGCATTTTGGCCGATTGGCTAGCAATTCACTATGCGAGGGATTCTCTGCAGTCGAGGCAAATCAGTATACGTAGGTGCTGGATTCTATAACGCCGAGTGATGAAACCTATGAAAATAAGACAGCGCCGATTTACTTATGTTAGGCTAGGTATCGTGGGTATCCAGGTGCCGACTAGTCTGGGTTAACCTACGTGACTTGAAAATCAAGATGTCGGTTAACCTAGGTTGGTGTGGGTAGTCTCGATACTCATAGTGCCGACTAATCTAGGTCGATCTGGGAACCGCGATGATTCCTATGGTACTCTGACGGCAATTCATTTTATTCTAACTCTATTCTATTGCTTTTGAGCGGCTAACTGTCTTGTGGTTGGTTGGCGGACGATGGAGCTGGGAATGGTGTTTCGGATTGGGTCGAGGAAGACAGTTTGACTGGACGGCGATGGACGGACGAGATTTCAAGGAAGTCTTCGGCGGCATGCAATGCAAGCTTTTATTTTAATCTTTTTGTAGTGTACTCGAAGTTGTAAAACATGATCTGCTCTGATGTAATTAATTCTTTTGTTACTTGTGTTTAGAAAATTTTATTTTACTACTAATTACATATTTTTATTTGTTTAAGTTAGTTAAATCTCCTGGGTTCTCACAAAGTTAGAACATCTATTTCCCCAAAAAAAAAATACTTGAAACATCAGTTGATTTCGGTGGCTGTAGATGGATGTAATATATAATCTCCAACCTATGTTTTTACAGATCAATATAAACTTGTTTACTGCACCAGCGTCTAATCAGTTGTTCTCGTGCTTGTCCATCTATGGAATTTATCTTTGCGCAATTGATGCCAGTGTAGTTTGATTATCGGAGTGAGTTTATCTTTTACATCACTACCTTCAAAGTAATGTTCTCTCTGTCATGTATGAAAGTCTAGGATATCTATATTGGGAATTTAATTAATGTGTTCTTTGCTCTTTTTCATATGCAGTGCTAATGCAGATATACATGTTATTGCAAAAACTGAGTTCAGATTCAGTGCCAAGTCTCTAGACTGTTGTTGCCGCATTACATGGGTGTAAGACGCATTACGTGGGGTAAGACCATGAGCACCGTCTATGTCAATTCTTTCATATTAAAAAGGCATTGTCAACTACCAACTCCTTTCAATATTTAGATGTCCTTCAGATGGTTGTCATGGGAATTGGTCATAAAACAGAGGATAATGCACACTGCTTCTTAGTGCAATTCTTTGGTTTCCATCACGCGTGCGATGTGTGTTATCCTGTATTACAGGAAACACATTTCCTTCTTAGCTATTCTGTATTGCTATTTCATAAACTCTTTACAGATGATTTCTAATCAAGTTACCTTTCGTTGACATATCTTTGGTTGGTTCTTACTGCCAAATTGCTGAGATGTTGCTCAACAAGGCAATATTGGTTTTCTACTTTTGTGTAGATTCATCTTATGTTCTACAGCTATTGCATGAATGCTAAAAGTACATACTATTTCATGCTGATTTCAGTTGCATCGTTTATTCCAAATATGAGATCCAGGTAATTGAGATTGTTATCGTCGGTGTACTATAGGATAGCAGTCTACAGTTTCAGAGAACACGTATTGCAATGCTTGGAGTACGTTTATTTTTAGAGTGCTATATGGTTTGTACCACCTTCCATTTTTACAGTGCATATGCAAGCTAAATGCATGCTGCTTTAGTATCAGCTGGTAAGACAACTATAATAATGACCTTACCATAATACAACATGCTTCTCAGTTTTTGTGCTGATGTGTATGATCATGTTAGGTTCTAGTGCTATTGCAGAGTGCAAAAAAATGCATACTATTTCAGACTGATAGCAGTAGCAGCAGTTTTCCCGCAAATATGGAATTTAAATGATTGAAATTATTATCATGTGTCTACTATAGGATAGTAGCCTAGAGTTTCATATTAGGTAATATCTCTGACTGAATACTATGCTTTTCATACTTACATGCTCAGCCTGCATTTATTTTTAGAGTGTGATCTAGCTTGTACCACCTTCCATTTTGACAGTGCATGTGCACTGTAAAGGCTTGCTGCTTTTGTCTCTTAACTGCTCAAACAAATGTAACACTTGCCTAAACGCAAAACAGTTGTCTTCTCATTTCATGCAGCATATAGAGTTCCCTTTTCTGTGTGTAATTTATCTGCCTGGTCGGATCTTAGGCCGAACATGTGATGCATGCTGCTACATATGTAGTCATAACAGTGAGATGTTGTTCCTATACAAAAAGATGTTTTACAGAGTAATCAGCTATAAAAACAGTCCTTTAATTGATTCTGCTTCTAAGCACTATCGTTCGTTGCTAATCAGGTGCACAGCGCAGGACGGTCATTATCTGGCTACGCATCGCCCTCTTGTCCTCTGAAGAAGGGTCATCCCGCTTTAAAAAATAGGTAAATCACAGGTATACCATGCATGCTTGTTTTTCCCTCCTTCACACACGCCTGCCAGTCTCTGTCCTATTCGCTGTTATAGTCTGTTACAGGGTTCCGAAAATCGGCCCATTATCGGTAAAATCGGTTCTATCGGCAGGTACCGGTAGAAATTCAAATCGCTCGAAAATCTCAGTTTGGATGAATTTCGTCAAAAAAAATTCGAATTTACTAGGATTTTGTTCAGATTTGAATATTTTAAAATTTAAAATCTGAAAAATTCAAATAAAAATTGAAAATTTTGATCGAAATTTCCCGATTTTCGGTCTTACCGGCTACCCCCGTTAAAAAAATTGCTCCGGTAGAAAAAACCCTGGTCTGTTAACCAATTTGCTCACTTCCCCTTTCTCCTGCAGCAAAGCCTACCCGATATGCAGGCTTCTACTGCACATCACCTATTCAGCTTCTGCAACGGATAACCCCGCTCTACTCTACAGGCCGATAGTAGGATCAACAACCTTATTTTGTAATTAGTACACGATTGTGTTCCCAACAATCTAAATGTTATATCTTATAAAAGGCACTGCTTACTTGGCAACCTTATGTAATCCGTAGCCACGCCCGTGATCGCACCACGCATGGTGTCTAATGGCATCTACGTTTGTCTTAGCTATTCATGCGATGTATTAGCCACTATGCTTCCCTTCATGCCTTTTGTGTACAGCAGAAATAAGTCCATAGTTCCGTACACAATATTGCCAATATGCTGTAACTACCAAGTATGTTGATAGTTTGTCTCATCCTTGTCTCGTTCGCATTACCATCCATACATTTAGGATCCGTTGGATTTCGCTGGAATTTTATACAACAAATGTTAATACTTTTTAATGAAAATGCTTTTTTTTGTTGGTTCCAAGGCCCTTCAAGTGGCTCTCGTACCATGTCAGCCTAATTAAAAAAAAAAGCTAACATGTATGTAGGCAATAAACAAGCAATTGGTCATATTTATCTCAGATTACATCTCAACAATGTATTCGAGGTGTTTCGTCATTTGGATTTTGGAGCAATATTTTGCACAGTAGCATGAGTACTTTCTCAGTAATGAGACGCGTTACCAAAATTGACATGAACATAGCCAATCGAGGCTAGAAACCACACTATTACGTACCAATGTCATGATAAAAGGGATACAGGTGCTTTGGAGAATTTGGAGACTGGGAATAGAGAAATTATGGACAGGGGAGGGGAAGAATTAGGGATTTGAGGCTGGACAGAAGCAAATCAGAGGTAGGTAACAAGAGGAACCGGAGGGAGGAGGGGGAGGCCGATGCCTTCTGTAATTTTCTCTTCGATGCCCTTCTCCCGTCAAGACATAGCCATATATACTGCACCGTGATGTTGCTTGTTGTCTGGACAAAAGCCCATCTCCTTGTTCGCCCATTTGATCCATTTTCATTCGAGTTCAACAGCCCACGCGGTGGCCACAACACCATCGTACTCTCGTCGGACATTTGCACAAACACCTTGTGATCGTCGGCCGAACAAAGAGACACAGCCGAGCAAGCTCGTCTCTCTGGCCGGTGAGAGCAAGGAGAACACAGCCCGGCCGGGCGGCAAGGTGGCCCGGGAGAACACTGGTTGGGGCGGACTGGATGGCATTTGTGATGAGGTAACTCAGCACCGAACACCGCACTGACAGAGTGGTGGCAGCCGTAGGAGGATTTTTTTTAAAAAAAAAATAATACATTTTTAATATAATTATAGAAATAAATATCTTTTAATCTCTGCTATTTAAAAATTAAAAATTAGAGTTGGTGGTTATCCGTCCTCCCACCATCTTTCACGTCCGATAGATCGGCGAGCTGGAGGACCAAAAGCCCAGATAGTTTCGCGCAGCAGCAACCCTAGCTCTTGTGCCGCCCTCCCTCCTCCCCACCTGCGCCGCCTGCCTCCCACTCTTGTGCTGCTCGCTCGCCCTCCCTCTCCTCTCACTTTCATGCTCCCCACTCGCGTCCCCCGCCTCCCACTCGTGTTGCCCTCCCTCCCTCTCCTCTCTTTGAGGAAACGACTTGAAATTCAATTCGATGAATGCACATTCGAGTGAATAGTATGCTTCAGATACTATTAGTATGCATTACATACTAAAATTTTGGTACAAGTATGAGTTTCCGTTGCAACGCACGGACGTATGACTAGTAATTTTTTTAAAAAAAAAGGACTTCTGTTATCATTCTAAATGGCGAAATGACCCTCTCGCCATTTAGAATGGTGACATGAGCCCTGTCGCCCACCGAATAGGGTCAAATGCCTATGACATCATTTAGAATAACGATACAATCTTCCCTATAATAGGTCCACAAAATTTGGCCAAAATTTATTTTTAATTCTAAAAAAAGAGAAAGATGGGAGGGAAGGGAGAGGATCAGAGAGAAGGAGAGGAGCTAGCAAAACGTTGTCTGTCCAGTCGTCCACCTTGCAGTAATTTTTTTTTTGTAACTGAATGGAATATATAGTTTTAGATGTATGGTTATGTAGTGTAGTATGTTGTACAGCCTTTTATGTGTGTGTAGTTTAGTTTTAGATATGTCGTTAATCGTATAAATTTTGTTTGTAGTGCAGTACATCGAATATGTCGAATGAAATCAATTTCAAATTTTACTATAGTCAATGGGTTGTTCTGGAGAGTCCCGATGGGGTTGATTTGCATTATTTTCAATCAGTGACCGTCAACCTAATAAGAACAAAGCAACTTACATGGGACGTTGTGATGCGGTGGTTATATTACACCTTCGAGTTGGATCATGCTCTGCACGATCTAAAATTGAGTTGTGTTGCTACTCGAGCACCATATGGCATACATTGGGAGTTAGTGCAGCTGAAGAAAACAAGGTCATGACAATCATACATAATCATGGCGAGGGAACGCGAGTGGGATTTGATACTTCTGGCCCAAGCATATGTCAAAACTTCACCTGCGTGTGCAGCTAAAGAAGGGGAAGTTGGTAGTGATGCCGAAGAATTTGAGGACTCCAGCCACAGTATGGCACACACAACGCCTAAATGTCAAGGAGTTAATGGTGTCGCTGATGAAGGCGGGGGCGAAGAAGCTCCTTTCGTCCAAAAAAACTAGTTGGAATGCATATAAAGGTGAGGAGATTGAAGCCCTAGTTGAAAGGATAGCGCTTGAAGACCGGTACTACAATGCATTATCAGAAGATGAAGGTTCAGATGATGAGGATGGTGGAAAATAGTAGACGATTCCATCCGAGTGGAACACATACCAATTCAACAACCTCATCCTGGACGAAGGATCCCATGTACTATAGGAGTACCACAAGAAAGAGGTCAGACAATGAGCCATGTACAAATGCAAGGAGATAGTCAAGAAGCTATGGAATTCTAGGCCTTGTCGCTGCGGCACACATTCACGGTAGTGAAGTCTAACCCAAGGTGCTTCGACGTAAAGTGCGAGATTCCCTTGGGGAGTGCATGCATTCCAGTCTAAGTGTGACACTTACTAGAAATGGTCTATAATAAGTCCTCGCACGTGTCATATCTGAATCAATGCAATCCCACAAGAACTTGTCATCAAGCTTCGTTGCGAGTGTCATGTATGGCGAGATCGTAGATAACTTGGATTTCGAGTCACGATCTGTCATTTGAGCAATAGAGTTAAGGTTCCAGTACACAAATCAACTATGTTAATGCGTAGAGGGCAAAACAAAAGGTATTGGAAACAAAGTTCATTACGTTCGAGGACTCTTACCACAGCCTGCCTGGTCAACTCCGAGTCATACAGGACAGGAATCCTGATACGTTAAAATTCAAGATTCCACATATCCGCGGTTCGCTTGGAAGAGAGTACTAAACCGAGCATTCTTCGCATTTGGCATACGCTGAGCATTCCGATATTGTCGTCTGATCTTGTGCGTGGATACCACGTTCCTAACTAGGAAGTACAAGGAGCAGATACTTACTCAATTGCGACGGACGGAACAACCAAATTCTTATCATGGTTTTTGCATTCATCGAAAGAGAGAACACGAACAATTAGTTGTGGTTTCTGCATGACATGAAGATTTCTGTTGTACATGATTGTCCTACCGTATGCCTCGTATATGAGCGGCGTGCAATCCTATTGAGCTTATTCATTCATTTTGATATGTGATCTTGGATCTAACAACATAGCTTAGTCATAAATCATAATCGCAGTAACAAAAGTACATATTTTTCCCCATTAAAGAGTACTCGGCTTACCCAAAGCAAGATGCTGGACATGAGATCATCCCTAAACATGGCTGCAGTCTAATTGAGATGCAAATCCTTTTCTCACTCGCAAACTTGGCCTTTCCACTCTTCCTAGTAAACTGAAACTTGGGTGATGGCATATTTTCCGGAGATGTGATTTTAGTGTGCTTTGAGATGGGCCATCACCCATCGGGCCTATCTGGCTGAAACTTTTCCGTTCCAGTTGTTAAGGTTTACGTAGTTCCGCGTGGAAAATATGCCATCACCCAGCTTCATGGCGAGCCTTCAGGCCTTGCCAGGTGTGGTCGTGCCCCAGTCGCTGCTCGCTCCAGTTGTGGCTCCTCCTCCTCCTGTAGGGACTCCGGTGAGTATATATGGTTGTTTATTCCTTTAGCTTGTGCGGCCCTCCTGTAGATACTCATGAATTCGCTTCTTCTTTGTGCAGCCACAGTCGGCGGGTTCGAACCCGACTCCTCAAGGTGGCCCTTCTCCACAGTGGGTGTGTGGCCCTCCTCAAGGTGGCGATTCACACTCGGGTGGGGAGGTGGCATGAGGTACCGTTTATTTGTTTCTTTTCATGTTGCATGGACTTGTGTTAGACTTAGCCTTATGTTGGACTACTACTAGAGACATATATATATTGTGATGGATATTGTCATGGATGATGCGAATGTATGTGATGGATTATGGACAATGGATTTGTATGTGATGTATTATGGATGGTGGATGTGTATGTGATGGGTTATGAATGTGTATGTGATGGAATATGGATGTGTATGTGATATATCTGTCTTTGTGTGTTGATATATATGTGATTTCTTTGTTTGTCTTGATGGAAAGCAAAAACCAAAAAAAAGCATTTTCCCTCTTGCGAGTGCCACACTCGACAAAGAGGGATTTGCCGAGTGTCGTAACCATGACACTCGGCAAAGCTGCGAAGCAGAAACCCAATTTCCCAGCTTTGCCGAGTGCCATAGCCATGGCACTCGGCAAAAAAAATTAAAAAAAAGAAAAAATTTCTTTGCCGAGTGCAAGAGTATGGCACTCGGCAAAGAATTTTCAAAAAAAAAGAGAAAAAATTCTTTGCTGAGTGCCGCTGAGGTGGCACTCGGCAAAGAGGCCGTCAGAGTTGACGTCGGATTTTTTTTTGCCGAGTGCTGACGTGACACTCGGCAAAGGCTTTACCGAGTGCCCGATATGTGGCACTCGGCAAAAACTTCTTGCCGACGGGTTCTTTGTCATTCGCTCTTTGCGAGTCGCGGCACTCGGTAAAGCCTTTGCCGAGTGCAATAGGGGCTTTGCCGAGTGCCCTAAGCACTCGGCAAAGAGCCCGTCTGCAGTAGTGCGCTCGCAATATCGCATGTGACCATGCATAACTTTGCGGTCACTTCCAATTTCAGATAACAAAAACATGATCGCCGTATGCTCTACTATGCAAAACGAGTCGGCCTAGTTGGAACATGAAGAAAGGGATCAAAGAAAACGAGTGGGTCATCACGTCCCTGTTTACGTACGTACGTGCCAGAAAAACAGATGAAATGGCACGGTAAAATTTGCGGGCACCGCAAGCATTGTGCTTTGGTTAAGTACCCGGTGGTCTCGTGCATGTCGTCGTGGCGGGGCTGCTGCTTGCCCTGCTCCATCCCGACGTCCTGGTCCCCCGGCGGCGTTCGACGTCGCGGCGACGTCCCCCGGGCCGCAGCGGCAGGGACCAACAAGCTGCTTGGCGCCGCGACGACACCGCCGGCTCCTCTCTTCCCGCCGAATCGGCCGAGCGCGAAGCCGAGCCCCGTGCTGCCGCCGCCGCCACTAGCCAACCTAAGCGAGTACATGAGAGAAAACGCAAGTACGGCGATGGTGCCTCCCCAACGTTCTTCTCGCTGGAGATTTTTGGGACTGTGACACCATCCATTTGACGCTCTGGAGTTCTAGATTTTGTCGAGATAACACAGTATAACAGCTTGAGTTTGCACCAAAAGCTGGCACCTGGAGAAGCATCATTGCTCGAAGCCTGGAACTGGCGCCCCAACAATCACGGGAAACTTCGGCACTGAGGCAAATCGATGACGTTGAACACTTTGGATATTATTGGCTTGCCTGCATCGACAGATCGAGCGGAACATTCGGCCTGGAAGAGGAGAGACCGGGGACTAAAAGAAGAATTATTGGACCCATGGGCTTTCAAACCTCTTCTTAGGAGTTAGGCCGGTAAACCTATATGAATGGTCCATGAAGAATAATATCTAGATTTAGGTTAAAAAAAACATGGCCAATACTCAGAAAACCTTCCTTTTGTCGTGCCGAATCATAAATATATGATAGAGGAAAGTGAGAGGAGTTTTTCTAGAGGAAAGGAGAGGAGGAGATAAAGAGCTAACTTGACAGTCATTCATTTCTGTATTTTTGTATTGAGCTACAGATTAAGAGTAAGTGGAACAAAAGGGAATTTTATTTAAAACTATCTTTAGACCAAGAGCATAGACTCTCATTGATTAACCAGGAGTACAATCATGCTGTACACAAGACAACAAGAAGTCGGCAACCTGATTAAGGCAGCAACAAGAAGTCAAGAATGACAAGTTAGCCAGCTTAGCAATTTTTCTTGCAACATTTGGGCACTCGATAGTTATTTTACATGGTGTGATTCAACAATAAGAAATTTGCACCATACCATAATCACAATACCAGAACTAGGAAACTAGGTTTAGAAAAACACTAGCCGTTAGTCGGGCGATGGCCACCTAGGCCACCTAGGCAGCCGACTAGACTACAGTGCAGAGCAACGCATAGCAGGTTAATGCAATGAATTAAGCATGCAACAAGCATATAATTGAACAATGCATATTTGATTGATGATAAGTTATTTGCTATTTTTGTGAGAGAATGTATGAATGAAACATATATATGTAGATATGCATATCAAAGACTTAACATAGAAAGACATATCATAACATCACAGTCTCACACAATAAGAAATAGCAACAACACATAGATCCATCATAGTTTTATACTCTTAGAAGCAAGCAAAATACTAATAGAGTTCAATATTCACGATGAATTGATAATATGACTCAATCTATCAATCTTGAGTCAATCTTCGTCATCTTCCTCGTAATTCTTGGTAACAACCACTTTATTTTGGTCGGACTCGAACTCAATGTTGCCCCCCCCCTGATATCATCTTCAAAATCGGACAAGAAATCATCTTTACATAGGTCTCTCACTCTTGCGCTCCTACGAGGTTACATGGCTTCACCAACCCCAAATGTTTTATCAATGAGTTTCCATGTACGCTCGGTACCGACCTCAACCTCTTAATCATCATCACCACCTTCAATTATCCACTTTTTTGCTTGTGTAGCATCCAAAGCTAGAATGATATCGATGTTCTTCACATTACTCTTCTCTTTTTTTGCTCAACAATCTGGCATTGAATTGAACATAGACTAGATTGTTGAGGCATTTCACATCTAACCTATTTCTTCACTTTGAATGCATCTACGAATTGCAATGTGGAGTGTAGTAAGTTAGATAGTTAATATCTTGAGAATGAGATGGTTCGTACTTCATAGTTGAGATTTACTATGTCAAAAGTGGTCTAATTTCTTCCACATGCAGTTGAATTTGAGGTCAAGGAGAAGATTTTTATGGCCATTATGTGCAAAGTAGGAACCTGGTATCCAAAAATAGACTACCAAGTAGCTAGAGTAGAAGGATATTAGTACAAGACAAATAGCCAAATGTGCATTTAGCAACGTTCCCACGAATATGACCAATATGTTTCTTGAGCCTATACATCCCTCCGTGAATTACCTTTCGACACAAAGGACACTTCACTTTATCCAAGTTTTTTGGATCATATAAATACCCGAATTCTCATCATATATCTTCAGAATTCCTCTTAAGGGCGCTTGAACTTGCTGCACCCGTGGAAGCGACGAATGACATCTAGATAAATTAACATATCACACATTTATACATCTGCTCATCTAGAAAAATTAACAAATTAATGCACATCACATCACAGCAGAGAGCACAACACAACATGGCACAATAGAGAGCACATCACAACACGCGGGGGCGAGAAGTAGAGCAGAGTGGGGGCGCGGGGGTGAGAAGTAGAGCAGAGCGGGGGTGACGCGGGAGCAGAGAGCAAAGTGGGGGGCCGCGTGGGAGTAGATAGCAAAGAGTAGAGTAGACAGAGCAGAGCGGCGGCTCGGGAGCACAGAGCAGAGAAGTCCATAAATGGAGGGCATTCGGCGGCGCGGGAGCATAGAGCAAAGTGGGGGCAAGAAGAATGTGAGGGCAGCGACATACCTCGATTCGGCGGCAGGTCATGGGAGAGGCGAGATCTATCAGCGGCGAGCTCGATTCAACAGCCGGGATGGTTGAAACCCTGGCGACAAGCTCGATTCGGTGGCGGGGGAGACGGGTTACAGGATGCCCGAACCCTACTGCGAACTCGTTGATGTCAGAGACCACATTTCTTATGTACCCCACATCGTCGCCGCCTTGAACCGACTAGGACCGTGAATAACTCTATATTTTACACACTCCCTCAATCTCAGTCGGTTGAAAACGCATTGAGATTGTGTCGTAGCGCCGAGAAGATGGACGTAGGTAGAGACTTAGTGAGTATATCCGTTGTTTGATCCTGAGAGGAGATCAACCAACTTCCAATGCTTTTTGTGCAACTCTTTCACGCACGAAGTGAAAAATATACTTTCACGTGTTTAGTGCGTGCATGGAAAACATGATTTGCTGGCAAATATGTAGCACCCAAATTGTCACACCAGATAACCGGTGGGTGATACTGAAAAATTTCTAATTCAGCAAGTATGGACTGTGTCCATACCATCTCTGTTGTTTCATTGGCAAGGGCTTTGTATTCTGACTTGGTACTTGAGCATGAGCCATGAGACAAGATTGGGACCAAAGAATATAGCAAAGCCTCCAGTAGACCATCTGACATCAATATCTCCCGCCCAATCTGCATATGTGAAAACACTAACAAAGTTTGAATTTGATCGCCAGATTTCAAGTCCAAATTTCTATGTGAATTTGAGGTATCTCAAGATCCTTTTCACTGCTATCATATGCCCTGCTATGAGTGCGTGCAAGAATTGACATACCATATTAACTGAGAAGGCAATTTCTGGCCGTGTAAGTGTCAAGTACTGAAGTGCACCAACAATACTTCTGTACTTTGTAGCATCAGTCAACGATAGAGGTATGCCCTCCTTTGTCAATTTTTTGGTTGATGACATGGGAGTGACAGCAGGCTTGCAATTGTCCATGCCGAATTTCTTCAAAACATCTGTGGTGTACTTATGCTGATCTAGCACAACACCATCTCCAGTTCTTACGACTTGTATTCCAAGGAAATAGTGTAACTCTCCTAAATTCTTGATTGCAAAGTCTTTTCTCAATTGCTCAAGCAAATTTTCAGTGGTGGTTTGTGATGAACTAGCAACAATGATATCATCAACGTATATCAGCATATATATGACTTCATTGTTGTGTCGGTATATGAATAGCGAAGTATCAACCAGAGATGGAACAAAACCGAGTTCTTGTAATTTTGAACTGAGTCTTGTGTGCCATGCCCTTGGTGCTTGTTTCAACCCATATAGAGCTTTGTCAAATTTGTAGAGGTACTCTGGATGTCTTGTGTCCACATACCTTGGGGGTTGTTTCATATACACATTTTCCTCAAGTACACTATGAAGGAAAGCATTTTGTACATCCAGTTGCTGCAATGTCCATCCCTTTGAGACAGCCACTGAAAGGATAAGCCGAACTATGACATGCTTTACAACAGGACTGGAGGTATCTTCATAGTCAAAGCCATACGTTTGTTTGAAACCTTTGGCCACAAGTCTAGCTTTATGCATATCAATTGATCAATCTGCCTTTCTTTTAATCTTGAAAATCCATTTGCAATCAATAATATTGATTCCACACATAGAGGAACAAGATGTCAGGTATTGTTTTTCATCAGTGCATCGTATTCTTGATCGATAGCATGCTTCCATTCTGGATGCTCAAGACCTTCAACATGATCTCCAGGTTCAGTAGTACATAGAAAAGCTCGCCATTTGGGGTTATAGAGAACGGTACCATCCTTGTATTGCTTGGCTTGTCGTATGTCATCCTAGAGACAAGTACGCATTGTGTGTTGCTGTTGAATTGGAGCAGTAGGTGGCATAGCAGAAGAAGATGTCGGTGTGCTACTTTGTAGCACATCTGTTGTGGTAGATAATTCTTCTACCACGATAGGGATTTCCTCTGCCACATCAGCCAATTCCTCTGCCGCGACAGCAATATCAGGGATCATGGCAACTGGCGCTAAGTCTCCAACATCTGTCAATACTCCATCACCTCATTGATTCTCAATCTGCAAGGTACCTGAGGACAAGTTATACTGCAAAGAAGAGTCCCTAATCTCATCGTGGTTAAAAGCAAAACAAGGTAAAATAATAGAGTTTTCACTGATGGAATTTGACTCGAATGTGACTTAAGAGAAAGGAAAATGGTGTTCATCGAACACAACATCTCGAGAGATATAAATACGAGTAGAAGGGACATAAAAACACTTGTACCCTTTATGTATAGTACTATACCCAATGAAAACACATTGCTTGGAACGAAACTCTAACTATCGTTTGTTGTAAGGACGCAAATGAGGTCAACAAGCACAACCAAAAATACGAAGAAGAGTATAATCTGGTCATGCTCTGAAAAGTTTTTCAATAGGACTACAATTTTGAAGGACTTGAGTGGGAAGACGATTAATAAGATGACAAGTTGTCAAGAAGGCCTCATCCCAAAATCAAATTGGCATGGAAGATTGAGATAGAAGGGTTAACCCCATTTCAACAATGTGTGTATGTTTCTGCTCAACCGACCCATTTTGTTGATGGGTCTGAGGACATGACACATAATGTTCTATCCCAATTTGTTGGAAAATTCTGTTAAGACGACGATACTCGCCTCCCCAATCAGCTTGCAAGCATATTATTTTAGTATTTCAGGAGTCGCTCAACATGACTTTGAAACTGGAGAAAGGTTCGAAACACACTAGCTTTACTCTTTAAGACATATAACCAAGTGAATTTACCAAAATCGTCGATAAAAGATACATAATACATGTATCCTCCTATGGAGGTGCGGACCGGACCCCAAACATCTGAGAATACAAGCTGTAAAGGAGCAGTAGACACACTAGATGACCTAGCAAAAGGAAGCTGATGGCTTTTACCTTCTTGACAGGCATTGCAAACGGAATTATTTGGTTTCCTAACACACAAACCTAACTTATTTGAAATTAAAAGTTGTTGAACGACAGGAGAAGATGGATGACCAAGCCAGCGATGCCAATCCTCATAGGAGATCTTGACACTAGACAAGGCTTGCTTATTGCTTGCAGAAATTGGGTAAAGACTCGCATGTGCCTCGAAGAAGAACTCTCTTCATGACTCGATCCTTCACAAAGAAACAAGTAGGATGAAATTCCAGAAAGACATTATTATCATTGTTAAGGCGATGTACTGAGAGGAGGTTCTTAGATGCAATTGGCACATGGAGTATGTTTTTAAGTTTAAGTGATGTAACAGGAGTATGAAGTGTAGATTGACCACGATGAGAAATAGACAAACTCATACCATTTGCAGTTTGAACCTGTTCCTTGCCGTGATATTTTTTCCCTTGTGGTCATCTTGTCGAGTACTGACATGATGTGGTCAGTGGTGCCACTGTCGGTGTACCAATTCGGATCAATGCCATAGGATGACGACGACGTGGATAATGTCGCCGCACGAGTATCCTCGAACTGGTAGGAGTGGCCAAAACGATGGTACCATTTCAACGCTACATGCCCCATCTTCCCAAAAAACTTGACAAGTGGGTCTGTCTCTGAACTTGTTATTGTTGTAGTGGCCGAAACTTCCATTGCCACCATCACCATTGTCGCTGACATCACCTTGATTGTTGAGCGGTACATAGCTCTTTCCTCGACCGCGCCCTCCCTTGTTGCCACCACGATAGGCCTTGTCTCGTGAGACATAGTTAGCGGAGGTGACACGGGGTCGCCCGATCTTCCCGACGTATGATCAAGATACTCACGTGTAGCCTCTCGAATCGTAGTGATTCCCCGTTGCCAATGCAAGAACGATCACTCTTTAATTCATGAGAACACACGCGCTAGACTTCACGACCACCAAGCGAAGCCCTATCGCACTCCCAATTCCCAGCGGAAAGGTTGAACGATCTTGATTTCGATGAACTCTCAGTTTTCTCTCATGATGAATTCGATCACCATGGAAGAACTTTCAAGCAAAGCAATCTATTAATCTCAAAAAAATGGTAGATCCTTTACACGATGGATGGATTGTGGTACTTATGGCATCCTCTCTCCGTTACGTATGGCTAGGGCCAGCTGGGGTGAGGTCGACCAAAACAACCGAGTCCTAATCCAGTTCGGCCAAAGAAATCCGGCTCAAAGATAATTACCTAAGGTTCGGACTTAAAAGGAGAAACAGATTACATGACCGAACAAGCAGTGAATTCGGCCAAACAATTGGGTGTACTTGGGCCAAGGCCGTGAGTGGTCCAGCTGCATGGTCTCTCTCCTTTTAGTTGTTAACTGCATGGATCTTGCTCTTTGATGTTTGACTGCATGATCATGTTAGCTTTGGACTTGGATGGTTTCTCTTGTGGTTGGTCCTTGTTCCACGCAACCAGCACATACAAGTGATTTCTTCATTCCCTTGCTACAGCAATAGCAATGGAATCTTGGACCCTAGAATCGTCACAATATTCGAACCTGAGAAGGCACGAGAATTTGGCATGAAGTAGTATATCGTTCTCATCATTAGAAGGCAATGTATTAAGAAACAAATTCACATGTTTATTTAAAAGCTTAGCTCGTGCTCTAGTCATTGGACCTTTTTGTGATGCTTCATGAATACTTGGAGATATAGCCAGAGTCTGCTCTGAACTCACGCCTCCTACTCGTCCCACGAGTCAAAGATGGCTTCCATCTCGCTTAAGTCCTCGCCATTGGTGCCTTCTCCTCCTACTGCTTTGCATCGGTACTGCAAGTCCTTTGCCCGCTTCGGGATAGCTCCCACGGACTAGGATCTAACAAAGGAGAATACTAACAAGGTTGAGTCTGAAGTACTCAAAGAAGCATTAATAGCAAAAAGTGCCTTTGCATGATTGATCTCGGTCTTTATCCCAAATTCTAAAATCATCTCATTACGAAAATAAATCATTAAAACATTAAGTGGCAATTTTAGTTACGAAAATACTACTAGTCACTCGGAAAGAAGAAAGACCCTAGCGGTTCCGTAGACTCCAATCCAAGAGGCGGCATGAATTCATGATTTGTATAGCATGCGCAGCTTGCACCACTTTACCCATAGCTATCCCGAACTCTTTATGAGCTAGGTCCATCGCATTTCCTTTGATGCGACTTCAAGTTCGAATCTGAGGCGTTTTCGTGTTACGTGATTAAGTCTCCACCCATTGTTTTCCGTCGGTGTCTGGCGCACTGATCCTCCACCGAGTTCCAACAATGTTGGTTGGGGCGGCTATCCTCCGAGCCCAACACTCCACCTTGGACCGGCTATCCTCCGTGTCCAACATTCCGTTGTGGAGAACGTAATTACGTAAGCGGTAGCATTTTACGCGTAGAAAGCGGGAAATGGTTGGCATCGATTTTCTGACATCGGCCAGAGTAAGAGTTTTGTTAGTCCTTATATTATAGGCTGTAGGTAAAGGGTCCCACCTCTTATCATCATCATCATCATCATCATCATCATCTCTTTTCTCTATCAAGGCCCCTTTACCCACATAGTAATTCTCATCTCATTCTCATTCTCATCTTTCTTATCTTTCTCATCATCTCAATCCAATTTGATTTTGAGAAATAGTTTTGATCACGATACATATATGATAGAGCAATATCGGTTTACATTTAAATTAGCTATATTGATGTTCAAGAGGATCGCTTGCCTTTAGAATTTTGGAAAGGTCGACGATGACGAATCTCTTATCGACTTCTCACGTTATTGAGCTCGTCCTCTGAAGCGAGCGGTAATACAAATAATCGTGAGAAATACTTAGTGATTTTATATGATATTAAGCGAATAAGCGCTAATAGACTTCTATTAGTTAGCCAATTTTAAATTTATAAATATTTTTCCCAAGCCCTCAGTTACTTGATTCTCACTAAAATCCTATTTTAATTACCTATTAACCCTAATCTATTCCAAATCCTAATTAACCTACCAAAACCTAATTAACCTAACTAATTACCAAAACCCTAACCTAATTTCTACCAAATTACCTAACTACCCCCTTTTTTTCTATTACTAACCCTAACCACTAATTAACTAACTAACCTACCGGCTAATCCTACTCAACCCGGCTAAAGCCCCCTCTAATCCTACCTAATCTAACCCCTTCCCTCTCTCTCTTTCTCTCTCTCCCTCATTCCTCGCGCCGACTCCTCACTTCCCTCTCTGCAGGCTCCTTCCTCTCACCGCCGCCTCTAACCCTAGCTCTCCTCTCCGCTCTCTCGCTCTCTGCTGCTGCCGCCTCCGGCTCAGGCGCCGCTCCTTGCGCCTCCTCGGTCTGCTGAGGCTCCTTCCTCGGCACGGCTCGCCTCCTCCTCTCTGGCGTGGCCAGGGCTGCGCCTGCGTTGCCTCGCCTCAGTGGTCGCTCCGCCTCGGGCCGGCTCGCGTCTCCTCCGCTCAGACCTAACTTCGGCTCGGCTCGGCCGCCTCTACTCCACTCGCGGTGCACTGGGTGGCTCGGCCGACCCGCCCGACCGCCCTACGCGGCTCGACCTCGCGCTCTCTCTCTACTCGCTTCCTCTCCATTGGGTCGGCTCGGCGCTGGCGCGCCGTCTCTGCCTTCTCGGCCGGCCCGGCTCGGCTCGGCTCGGCTCGGCTCGGCCTCCGCCGCCATGGCTCCCAGTGTAAGGTCGCGCCGGTCTCTGAAACCCTAGGTAACCCAACTCCTTAACCCTTCTCTACTCCTACAGCTCTCGGTGAGGTGCACTGGTAGCTACTAGATTGCTCTCTCGAGATCGTGATGTGTGGATGATGAGCAATGAAAACCGATTTGTCTTTGGGTGTTACCTTTTGATGGACCTAGGTTGGGGAGAAGGGATGGCAGTGCTGGCTTGGGCTGGTGCTCTTCCTTCTCTGCTCCTGGTTCTGGTTGCATCGCTTTGAATTTGGCTCAGTCTTCTTTGTTGCTGGTGGCTCCTTTGCCTCTGAGGCTGCTTGCTTGCTTCTTCTTTGGCTCAGTTGAACCTCCTTCAGTTCTTGCCTCTCTTGGTTGTGGAATGGGATGGATGGATTGGATGACTTAGCTTGTGTTTTACTTTGTGAATCAGGAAGTGGCTTTGGGGAAATGTATTCTTTGGGAGGAAGCATTCTTCTTCTTGCCTTCGGGGAGATGCCTTGGTGTGCTCTGGTGCTTTGGGGATGCACTTCTTTGGTAGCTATATTCTTTGGTAGCTTCTTGGGAGATGCATTTCTTTGCGACTTACGGGGAAATGCATATGGTCTTTGGCTCTTGCAAGGGGGATGCACTTGTTCTTTGGGGAGATGAATGCAAAGGTGGTGTTGGGGATGCATTCTTTGTTGGGAAGGGGATGTATTTCTTCTTGTTTGGATCTTCTTGGTGCTAGTGAGGAAGGCATCTGTTGGGGAGATGCATTCTTTGGTGGGGTTATGCTGAAATTTCTTGGGCTGCATGGTGGTGCTTTCTTTGGGAAATGAGCTCTGGGGAAAAAGATGCATTCGGCTGGGGGATGCATCTGACTGGGGAGAAATGTATTGTTGTTTTTGCTGGCTTGTTTGGGCTCGGCCAGGGGAGCTGCACTTCGGTGCTGCTGGTCTCCTGTGCGTAATATTTTGATGGCTTGCTGCATCGCTCTATGAGAGGGGCTTGGGAAATGGTTGCTGCACCCGATGAAGCTTGGCTGAGGGTGTGGTTACCGGGGGTATGCGCTGAGGGTTTTGCCTTTGTGGCTTCGGTAAATGCAAATAGTGGGTGTTTGGTTACGATAATGCGGATGATGAGGCCTGAAGTAGCGGATGTCGAAGGATCTTGGGTGGTGCGGATATCTTGGCGATCAAGGGCCGACCGACTCGGTTGGTGCAGGGATCTTGATTGCTAAGGGACCGACTACTCAGGGTACTCCGGATACTCTACTGCACTTCGGGAAATCTGACGGCCACTTTCTACGCTTTAACTTTTATACACTACTGCTCACAGAAATACTTTCAATTACGATTACTAACTAATTGCTGGTTTTCTTGCGAGCGAGGAAAATGGATCACGAGGTGGCTCTACGGGCAAGCTCTCAAAGGCAAGACGACGAGGAAGACTTGCTACTACAGACGACAAGAAGAGAAGACGGCTAGGGTTTTAATTATTTACCGCCAAAAACATTGTAAATGCTTGTAAAACAACTGTTGTAAAATCTTGTTGATGCAATGAAATGGAAATGTTGTACGTTAAGAAATATGCAAATGGTGCGGGTTGTCACATCCTTCCCCCCTTGGAAAATTTCGTCCCCGAAATTGCAATCACTGCGGAGGGGTGTGGGCTAGGCTCGCGTAGCGCTTCTTCCTCTTCCACGAAGCTTCGCTGACGGGGTGATCTTTTTACTGCATTTCTTCTTGGACAAAACTTCGGGTTCCTTAACTGACGGGTTTCTGTAGCCAGAGTCGTCACGAGGGTCCTTTGAAAGTTGAACGTCTTGTAGAGAAGGGTTGAGATTTGTGTGTAGAAAGGTGAGGGTCACCTCAAATGGTTCCCTCTAGGTTCAAATATTGAGGTATTAGGGTTGGGTCTTGACTGACTTTTTGGTGGAAGCTTGCTGGAATACGCCATCTATACTTATTTGGAGAGCAGATGACTATTCAAATCAGTGGGTTCACTCCCAGGGATTTTTCCAAAAATTCAGAATTTACAAGGCTCTACACTAGCAATATAGAAGATATAAAGGAGTGGGTTCTTCCAACGTTTCAAAGAGTAATACCCGGGGAGTGTGGAAGTAATAACGTACCCGTTATTACACCTGATGCTTCTCCCACCTGTTTGGCGGTCATGGGTGATAGGCGTGCCGGTTCTCCTTTTCCAGCTTCCTTCGTGACGAGTTGGTTGTCTTCAGTCTGCTTCATATAGGTGAGTTGTGGTGGTGCTAGAGCAGGTGGTCTTGGCCTAAATGCTGGTTGTGGTGGGGTTCCAAATGTCCTCCGGGAATTGGGACAATCAATTTTACGATGTCCAAGCTGTCCACAATTGAAGCATGCACCTGTATTCTTCAGACAATCCTTTGTCATGTGGTTTCCTCTACACTTCCCACATTTAATTGCTAGGGGTACTGGTTGCTGCTGGGTTACTGGGGACTGAAAAGGTGGGTTGAAGAGTCGCTGCTGAGGTGGTCCATATCTTGGTGGCGGTTGCTGCGACACAAAGGGATGACGTCTAGGAGCAGATGAAAAATGGTGATCAGTTTTGGCCTTCTTCCTTCGCTCTTCGGTGAGGTTGGAGTATTCATTCTCCAGAATTATGGCTCTGTTGACTAGGTCTTGGAATTCAGTGATTTTGTGGATGGATAGGAGCATTTTCAGATATGGATGCATTCCATCTAGGAATTTCTCTATTTTCTTCTCCTCGGTGTCGACATCAGCTGGAGCGTAGCGGGAAAGATCGTTGAACTGACTCAAATATTCTACCATCTTTTTCCCGCCTTGAGTTAGAGCTCTGAATTCCCGTTTCTTCAATTCCATTCTTCCTGTAGGCACATGTGTTTCGGTGAAGCGTATCTTGAACTCAGCCCAAGTGATGGGTTGCTCACTGACACGGTTGCGGTTGTAGTTAAGCCACCAAGTAGCTGCTGGTCCGGTCAGCTGGTGTGAAGCATACCGTACTTTCTCCACATCTGAGCATCCTACTGTATCCAATTTCTTCTCTATCTCCACCAACCAATCACTCGCGTCCAGTGGATCAGTAGCTTTAGCAAAAGTGGTAGGGTGAGTTTGGAGAAAATCACCCAGACTAACCCCACGGACTGGTTGAGAGGTGGTAGGTGCTACTCGAGTTAATAGAGCTTCCATGAAACGGTTTTGGTTCTCCTGGGCTTCTTTTAGAGTTCTCTAAGAATATGAGTACATCAGCCATTATGCCTAGGGGATCTGTTGCTCTGGTGGGTGGCTGTTGACTGGTTCCTGGGATGGTAGTAGATGGAGGTTGATCAGGTGCTGACTCATTGGGGTTTATTGCTGGATTCTGTGTGGACTGTCCATGCGGCAGGAGTCCCAGTCTCAATTTCAATGCACGATCTTGACTTCCTTGGCCTTCCATTTTTCTTAACAGCTGTTGGGGTAGAGATAAAGGTGTTACACTTATCTGGCAGGAGGTTAACCGCGGGTGAGTTGGATTATGACATGCACAGATAATCAAATAAAAATCAAGAAACAATGAGATGCAAAAAGATCCAAATCCTATACTAGCTGAGTCTTTCGTGCTCAGTCACGCTTGAGATCCCGTTCTCAAGACCGCCCAAATCCACAGGTTTGGGACTGCTCAAAGCTTGCCTCTGAGTGCGAACCTACGCTACCCTGGATCCACGCGCCCAGGCACGCTCGAGATCTGGCTCGAGTCCACCCAAATCACATATTTGGGACTGCTCAGGGTTCATTCCTGAGTACGCCCAGGATTTCGCTCCTGGGTACGCCAGAGCTACACGCTCGGAGTGCCACGAACCACTCGTCCGGGAAATCTGATGTGCAGAAGTGAGACAAGACACCTTGATATAGAAGAAGAGGTAAAGAAGCTAAAGAGTATGGTCCAGACTTGTCCAAAATTTGGAAGCGAGTCCATACCGAGTTCTACTCCATGCCTCTAGTCCGGGCACTAGGCTCTAAACCTTATGGTATCTTGCACCCTGACCTATATTTTCTATCCTAGGTTGAGTTGGAATCTAACCATCTACTCACAAAAGACAACCACACCGATCCTAAGACAACAACGCGTTTCCCCGCACTTTCTCGAAAGAATAACTAACTTAGAGATGGTTCTACGTTAGCAGGAATGTCACTTTTAAGAAGAGGTAAGCTTTTCAACATAATATATTTTTTTGAAAGAGGGCGGTTTGGAATCGAAATTGGAATGAAGGCAAGGATTAATAAAATATTTAGTGCAATATAGCAAGCAAGAATGGCATACTTAAGGTATTACTACAGTTTCTATTTTATTAGCGTGGCCCGATCTTATTGCTCGATACCACTGTGGACGCCCGTGTCATTACCCTAGGGTAATCACACTTAGGCATACGGATTACTATTAAATGCGCCGGTGAGAACACCGCTCCAACGAATAGCAAGCCATTTTATCGAGGGCGCTTGTGAACAATAAAATAGAAGCTGTACATCTTTATTACAGTAGTAGCCACATAAGACTAGGGTTAAAGCTATTACACAGATACAAAAGGGAGCTTCTCCGCTCTGGAGTCTGCTCTGAACTACCGCCCTCCTACTCGTCCCACGAGTCAAAGATGGCTTCCATCTCGCTTAAGTCCTCGCTTGTTGGTGCCTTCTCCTCCTAACTGCTTTGCATCGGTACACTGCAAGTCCTTTGCCCCTTCGGGATAGCTCCCGTAGGACTAGGATCTAACAAAGGAGAATACTAACAAGGTTGAGTCTGAAGTACTCAAGAAGCATTAATAGCAAAAGTGCCTTTGCATGATTGATCTACGGTCTTTATCCCAAATTCTAAAATCATCTCATTCTGAAAATAAATCATTAAAACATTAAGTGGTAATTTTAGTTCTGAAAATACTACTAGTCACTCGGAAAGAAGAAAGACCCCTAGCGGTTCCGTAGACTCCAATCAAGAGGCGGCATGAATTCATGATTTGTATAGCACTGCGCAGGCTTGCGCCACTTTACCCATAGCTATCCTGAACTCTTTATGAGCTAGGTCCATCGCATTTCCTTTGATGCGACTTCAAGTTCGAATCTGACGTTTTCGAGTTACGTGATTAAGTCTCCACCCATTGTTTTCCGTCGGTGTCTGGAGCGCAGTCCTCCAGAGTTCCAACAATGTTGGTTGGGCGGCTATCCTCCGAGCCCAACACTCCACCTTGGACCGGCTATCCTCCGTGTCCAACATTCCGTTGTGGAGAACGTAATTACGTAAGCAGTAGCATTTTACGCCACCAAAGCGGGAAATGGTTGGCACCGATTTTCTGACATCCGACCGAGTAAGAGTTTTGTTAGTCCTTATATTATAGCTGTAGGTAAAGGGTCCCACCTCTTATCATCATCATCATCATCATCATCATCATCTCTTTTCTCTATCAAGGCCCCCTTTACCCACATAGTAATTCTCATCTCATTCTCATTCTCATCTTTCTTATCTTTCTCATCATCTCAATCCAATTTGATTTTGAGAAATAGTTTTGATGCAGTACATATATGATAGAGCAATATACGGTTTACATTTAAATTAGCTATATTGATGTTCAAGAGGATCGCTTGCCTTTAGAATTTTTGGAAAGGTCGACGATGACGAATCTCTTATCAGCTTCTCCTGTCGGCTGGAGCTCGTCCTCTGAAGCAGAGCGGTAATACAAATAATACGTAGAGAAATACTTAGTGATTTTATATGATATTAAGCGAATAAACTGCTAATAGACTTCTATTGGTTAGCCAATTTTAAATTTATAAATATTTTTCCCAAGCCCGGCTCAGTTAACAGTTCTCACTAAAATCCTATTTTAATTACCCTATTAACCCTAATCTATTCCAAATCCTAATTAACCTACCAAAACCCTAATTAACCTAACTAATTACCAAAACCCTAACCCTAATTTCTACCAAATTACCTAACTACCCCCTTTTTTTCTATTACTAACCCTAACCACTAATTAACTAACTAACCTACCGGCTAATCCTACTCAACCCGGCTAAAGCCCCCCTCTAATCCTACCCTAATCTAACCCCTTCCCCTCTCTCTCTTTCACTCTCTCTCCCTCATTCCTCGCGGCGACTCCTCACTTCCCTCTCTGTCGACTCCTTCCTCTCACCGCCTCTAACCCTAGCTCTCCTCTCCGCTCTCTCGCCTCTCATTGCTGCCGCCTCCCGGCTCAGGCGCGCTCCTTGCGCCTCCCAGGTCTCTGTGACTCCTTCCTCGACTCACGGCTCGCCTCCTACGGCTGTGGCCAAGGCAAGGCGCCGCCTGCTTGTTGCTCTCGCCTCGGTGGTCGCTCCGCTCCCCAGCCGGCTCGCGTCTCCTCCCGCTCCGACCTAACTCGGCTCGGCTCGGGCGCCTCTACTCCACTCGCGGTGCCTGGTGGCTCGGCCGACCCGCCCGACCGGCCTCGCGGCTCGACCTCGCTCTCTCTACCTCGCTTCCTCCCGGTGGGTCGGCTCGGCGCTGGCGCCGCCGTCTCTGCCTTCTCGCCCGGCCGGCTCGGCTCGGCTCGGCTCGGCTCGGCCTCCCGGCCGCCATGGCTCCTAGGTAAGGTCTGGCCCGGTCTACTGGAAACCCTAGGTAACCCAACTCCCTTAACCCTTCTCTACTCCTACAGCTCGGTGAGGTGCCTTTGGTAGCTACTAGATTGCTCTCGAGATCTGTGATGTGTGGATGATGAGCAATGGCCGATTTGTCTTTGGGTGTTACCTTTTGATGGATCTAGGTTGGGGAGAAGGGATGGCGATCTTGGCTTGGTGGTGCTCTTCCTTCTCTGCTCTGGTTCTGGTTTGCATTGCTTTGAAATTTGGCTTTAGTCTTCTTTGTTGCTGGTGGCTCCTTTGCCTCTGGCTGCCGCCGCTTCTTCTTTGAGCTCATTGAACCTCCTTCGGTTCTTGCCTCTGTTTGGTTGTGGAATGGGATGGATGGATTGGATGACTTAGCTTGTGTTTTACTTTGTGAACTGGGAAGTGGCTTGGGAAATGTATTCTTTGGGAGGAAGCATTCTTCTTCTTGCCTTCGGGGAGATGCTTTGGTCGTGCTCGTCATTGGGGATGCACTTCTTTGGTGGCTATATTCTTTGGTCGGCTTCTTATATAGTAGTAGAGATGTCCTCATAGTAGAGGATGTCCTCATCAGGAGGAACCAGAGCCGGAGAACTCCAGTGCAACATCGTTCAACTCCTAATAAGATAAGCATATAGAGCGCTCAAGGAAATCGTATCTGGTCTTGTGGTGACAAATGTGACAAGAGTCATACTCGGGTCCAAGACCAAAGAGTATGTAAGTGACTATCTCTTCTTGCATCGGGTGCCCAACTGACGCCAAGGTATCGACACGCATCTTCTTCCGATTTTAGTACTCCACCATGACAAGATCCTTTTTGCGGAAATTTGCCATCTCCATCCGGACCATCATGACCCGAGCTCTCGAATGAGTTGAGAACATCTTCTCAAGAGTTACCCACACTTGTCGTGCAGTGCTCAAGAAGAGAACCTGAGCGAGAACATCTTCGGAGAGAGATGACAACAACGTACCAAGGGCCATCTGATAAGCCGAATTTGGCGCCTAGGTTGCATCGTCTTCAGTGGTCTCCACGATTGTGCCGTCGATGAGGCCAAGGAGTTGTTGACCTCGTAGATAGGGCAAGAACTACGCCTTCCACAGAAGATAATTTTTCCCAGTCAGTTTGACACTGATAAGATGTCCAAAAGACGGGGTGGGGAGGAGGCTGGTCATGGTCACCGTTTGAGCGGACACAGTCATGCCAGAGTTTTGGCTAGTGTTGGAAGGAGTCATCTCTTGAGGAGAAAAGATGGCTATGATACCATGTAAAAGGATCGATAAGGTAGAAGATTGATTTGATGCGACACAGCCAAAGCTCTGCGCTCGGCATTGTATTTATCTCTGTTGTCGGATGGTGAACAATCCGTATACATGGCAATGTGATTCACTGCAATTCTGAGCTGCGCCTCTGATGATGGTCTTTATAAGTTACAATAGACACCTCAAAGACCAGGTCCTTGGATCCAAGTCCTTACACAGGTATGCAAAGGAATGGATCTACCAGTCGTCCTTAGGCAGACAGCACCAACCGTGAAGAACGCACGTGCCCGACACTATCCGGCGATCCTACCACGTTCAATTGTGCATGCGTGACATGAAAGAACAAAGCTGAGGAAAACGAAGTAACACGGTGCTACCAGCTCAACAGTGTTCAGGATCAACTATCAAGGCTGACGAGAGGTGAACAGTACTCCAGCTGAAACGAAGCAGTGGGAGGCGGGAAGCACTAGCCGCTAGGAGACCAGCGCGAGTGTGTGCGCAGATTCAGTTGGATCATGGCAGTGGCTGAGGCAAATAGTAAAAACTTGTCAAGGAAACGATGATGATGATTGGTGATTAAAAGCCGCAGCTGGCCAACTAATGGCAACCTTAAGCACCGCTCCGCTCGTGGAGGCTTCACTTTCCTCTCGCAAATGGCGATTGTCAATGGTGGAGACCGACAACTCCGAGTGGCCACAAGATTCTGTAAGGAAGGTACCTGAGCAACCGAGAGTCAAACGTATGTGACCACACCAAGCACTCAGGTCAGGCCCCTTCCTTGTAAAAGCTTTCAGGCTTAACTTGCAGTGAGGTTCAAACCTGACAGAAGTGCGTCCAGAGAGAAGCTTAACGCCTGTGCATAACACATGACGTATAAAGGAAGCGGAACACATTAAGTTCAGTGGAATTTCAGAGAAGGCGAAAACATTTGATCTAACTGGACAATGAAAATTGTGTATTTCAGCTATTGTAGGCAAGGGTTAGATTTGGAGCTAGGGCAAACTGCAAACATATGTTTGCTCTGGATTCTGATCATTGGTATTTTGGTCATGACATGCCTTCACACTTAAGAAAGGGAACAATGTGGCAACTTAGTCCAAGAAACCGAAAGTACCTGAAAACAACAGCAGGTATACATATACAGAACAATGTTTTCTAGTCCAAATGCGCAAAAGTCGGTGGCAGATAAGAACAGCAATTTTAGATCTGGAAGAAAAGGCAAAGTGTCAAAAGAAAGATGCTACCTTCTAGATCAAGATAAAACGCCAAATTTTCTAAAACATTGTAAGACCACGACAACATACAACCTGAACATAAAAAAGCACAGCGAAGTACTAGAATAAGAACATCACTTGGCATGAATGATAGAGTACATCAAAATAAACAGCTGAGAGTGGACAAATGCAGTTGCTAAGAATGGGAGCTATCTGTGAAGAAAAGCTTGAGAAACTAAAATCAAATATACAAAAAGAGACAAAGAAGACCTTGCAGACAATACTTAACAGAAGAGTTTGACAATGAAAATAGCAAACTAACATACCATCATGCATAGCTAACTTTTTTTACTGTGTGTGTATGTGCGAGTTCATACAAAACTAACAAAAAAGACAATCTTTCTTCTATGTTTTTTGATAAACTATATTGCACATATTCTAAAGCAGTGCAAGACCATTTTTGCTTTGATTGATTGGCTGGGAAAAATGACTTGTAAAGTGCTAAATTCAGAAGGAACAGTAGAAATTACCAGGTTTTGATGACAAAACCCCAAATCAGCCCACATAAGGACAACTAAACTTAGCAAGCCGAATAATTTAGCCTGGCTACCTACTCAACTAGTTGACAGCTATACTACCTTCACAACAAAAATACAAAATACCAAGACAGGTGTTGGGAGCTGCAAACAAGTTACGTTAGGTTTTAAGGTAACATTGCTTAGAGTTAGTTTTATAGCACCTACAAGCTGAAAATGTTAGAGATGCTAATACATACACACCATCAATTGTCATAAAACAAATCACGAGCAATCTATTTCCTCCTGAAGGAATAATTCAATCAGTTTCTATACAATTAGCGCTAAATTTGCTCTAACCAGCTATAACATGCAGCACAACAGGCACCAAACAAGCTAATTTAACTAAAATTCCACAATTATATCATCTAGTCATTACCATCATCCTAAACACAGTTTAAGGGAAGGAACTAATACAAAAGCTTCAAACCGATTTCCTAACCATTTCCTCCCTGATTCTATGACAATGCCCGGCACGCGCCCAATTACACAAAGAAAACACCTTACCGCCAAGCAGACACTGTGAGCAGAGGTCGTTTTTCCCATGCCAGCGACAAGAACGCAGGTTGCAGCTCAACAAGTGAATATTTGTACTTGGAGTCATAGTTCCAGAGCAAAAGATCGGCCTGGCTCATGGCATAGTTGCTCAGCCGGACTGGCTCGAAGCCGCACCACTCCATCAGCGTCTGCCACTCGCTGCTGCCCGCCATCCTATCCGTCCTGTCTGCGCCCTCCCCTGGCCCAACAGCCCTCCGAATGCGCTCCCCAAACATGCACCGCTCCACCCTCACCCTCTCCGGTGAGTCCCGTGCCATTGCCACATCCAACGACTCAAACACCGACCGGTAATAGCTCAATGCATTGGCAAACCGGTCGGCGAACCCAGCTCGGTTCAGACTGACCTCATACTCCCCGAGGGTGACCACCGCTGGATTAAGTGATTTGGCGAGACGAAGGACTCGCCGTACCGGCTCATCGGAGTCACCAAGAAGGTGGTAGAGCTGGAGCATGAAATTGACGGCCACAGCCTCGTCAGGCTCGATAAAGAAATCAGACTGGTCGAGCTCGTGTACTGGCCGCAGCAATGGGACAAACTCGAAGTCCACCCCAAGAAGCTTGGCAAAGTCGCGGAGACGGGCACTGGTAGCGGCAAGGGACGCCGCAGGCTGTGGCCCCAAAAGCGGCGAGGGGACACCGGAGATACGTATCCTGGATGGCTTCCCCTCGGGCCGGGTGGCGAGCGCCTGGAGCAGCACCGCCCACTGGATACCCTGCACGATCCCAAAGTCAACGATGTGGATCTTGCTCGCCGCGCCCGTGGCCTCCAGGATGGCCTGGTTGGCGGTGAGGTGCGCGAACTTGGAGTAGGGGCAGGCGTCGTTAAGCGTCTTGTAGCAGAGCGTGAGTTCGTCGGAGGCGAACCGCGCGTCTGACGCCGTCGAGGGGCGCGCCGCGCCGCCCCAGGCTAGGCGGCGGGCAAGCGCGTCTGCGAAGTATAAGGCCACGCGATCCGCGGGGTCCCCAGCGTCGGTGGCGGCAGCGCGGACCTTGGCGAGCTCCGAGGCGACGAGCCCTGGGTCGGCCGCCGCGGTGCGGGAGCAAGCGAGGAGCGACTGGAGGATGGGAGCAGAGCAGGAGGCATCCAAGGAACTCGGAGAAGAACACGCTACCGGCGTGGAGGTAGCTGCCTGGGGGAGCGATGCCGGGGCAGCCTCGGGCTGAGCGGCGGCGGCCTCGGCGTGGGCCAGGGCTGGGGGCGGGACGGGCGGCGGCGGGGTGGTGAAGATGAGGCGGTCGAGGTCGGAGTCCGGGAACACGGGGGCGTCTCCTATAAGGCTTTCCATCCACCCATCAGAGTCGAAGTCCGCCGCCGTGGCGAGGTCGGAGAACACAGCGTCCGCGGCGGACGCCCCGAACGCGTCGGAGAAGAAGTGCTCCGCTGGGGGCCACGCCGCGGATGCGCCGCCATACGACAGCGAGGCCGGGATCTGGGCGTGCGGGTTCGCCGGGTCCAGTGGCAGCGCCTGGCGCGGCGGCGGCAGATGGTGCTGGTGCCTCTGCTGGTGCTGGTGCTGCTGCTGTTGTTGCTGCTGCTGCTGCTGCTGGATCACCTGCTGCGCGATGGCCATGAGGTTGCCGCTGTCCGCGCACATGTACGCCATCCCTCCTCCGCCCCTGTGCCGATCTGCGCGCGGCCGGTGGGCGAATCGCGGAATGGTGGGGGCTCGGCCGAGGAATTGGGGTGGTTTGGGGGCGGAACGGAAGGGGATGACGAGCGGCAGGGGATTTAAAACAGTAGGGCGTGGTCACCGTGGTGGCAGACACACTCACACTGTGCGGGGGCGCAATTACGATATTGTCCTCGTGCTGTACTGGTGTGGTTTGCCCTTTGGAGCTCGCCGACCTCAACGGTAAAATGGGAGTGAGTGAAGAGGGGGGGTTTGGCTGGGCAAGCGATGAAGGGGGGAACTCGAACTGGCGTGATCAGGTAGGAGGATCTTCTGTGGAGGCCAGAGGGCTATCCATCGTCTCTTGTTTCTGAGATTGGATTCTTTGTTGCGCACTTTGCACGTGCTTGTGCTTGGTTGGATTAAGGCAAAAAAATTAATTCATCTTGAGTAGATAATCCTATATCTGTGATCAAAAAAATAATGTCTATGAGTAAATATCTAAATGATCGATATCTACAGGTTTATCTATTTCATTTAAAAAGTACGCTTAATATGCACTCCAATAGCGCATATAGAAATTTCTTTCCAAAACTGCACAGGCGTGGTGAATTTGTTGTAACAACGTGCAAAAGAAGAGTATTGGTGAGCTAGAGCTTTCCAATCTCTAGTAAGTGTAACTTCTTTTTCAAAAAGGGTAATGCCTTTGGCCTGATGCTCGAATCAGTTTATCTATTTTCAAAATATTCATGTTGGCCTCTTTACTTGCACTTTTTATCTATTTGAGGGCGAACACTGGCATGGCTTGACAAGTGGTGGTTGACGTGGAAGCCAACAATTAACACATTTAATTCTCAAACAAAAAGGCTTTTTAAAAACTCACCTATACATCATTCTATTGTTCGGTTTCTAAGAAAAAAGTTACACAATACTCCATCTCACTGACATATACAATACATTGGTTTAATTCGTACTTATCATTCTTGCAATAAGTAACATATATTTCAATATGGTAAACTTTAAATATATATATCAATAGTTTAGATAGAAAAAGTTAACTGTATCATCACTTCTGTGCAACTGAGTGTGATGTGTTGAGTGTATGCGACTATAAAAAACTAAGAACTTGTTTGGAACACGGTAATTTTGTAGGAATTTCAAAGAGATCGGTTCATTTTTCGTAGAAACATAAATTCATTCGGGTTGATGCCAGTTCCAAATGGGATCTATTTTTTTTTCTATATAAAGTGACTACATATTCAATCGTGATGCACTGATGCCAGTGAGATGCCAGTATGCCCCGCAAGGCCGCAACTCGACTGTAGCCTCTGGTCCTGGAGCGCCGCTCTAAACTGCCGTCAGCCTCCAGCCGCTATCCATTGGGCGACCGGTGATGCTTACAGAAAATCTTCCCGAACCACAGGCTGGACCACACAGCCACGCTGAACACCGACGGTTTCCTCCCACACCGCCACACACACCAGCGTCGTCCCGCTGGTCCGTGACGTCTCACTGTCCCTCCGGTCTCCGGACCACGGGACCGCGGCCCCGCCTGACAATGGAAGGGAAGGAACCGAGGCGACGCACGCCCGTGGCGTGCCGAGCGATCGATCGATCGATCGAGCTCGTGGAATGGAAGAAGCCGCCGTGGCCGTGGCCCCTCGCCGCCCGCCCGTGACTTGACCCCGCATTTCCTCTGCTCCCCCGCGCGGCCCCACCACCCTGCGCTGCTGTCCGTGAGGCGACACCGCCTCGGTCGTACTGGGATTTGACCGCCCCACCACGTCGGATCTACTACTGCTGCTGGCCTTAAACTCTTTTAAGTGCAGGTGGCCTCGGAGCATTAAACCAGAAGTTAATGCACCCGAATTGCCGAACAACTGAACCACCAGAAACCACGCACGCAGCACGCTACGTTCCATCAGCTCAGCTCGCTACTGGAGTACTCCTTCACACTGTGACTGTGGTAAGTACTAGTACATTCAGATTCAGTGCAGTGCGTGAGCTAGTATCTCGTAAAGAAATCACTAGATCGTTAATTGCATTTGATACTCCATCCGCTTCGATGGCGTAAACGAGAGACAGGCAAAATCCATCAACTGAGTAAAGTAACATACTCTTGAGTTGATGAACGTACCGGGCAAGGCCAGCTTTGCACTGACGTTATATGCACTGTGCGACGGCCAACGATACAGGCAGCGGGAGTGCAAGAGCTGCCTCTGCCTGCTACTTGCACGGTGACGCGAGAGGCAGGGGCCCCGCCCGCCCCCGGCGTCTGCGTCGATGATATTAAAAAGTGCGCGCCGCGCGCTCGCGTCCGTGGGAACGGCGCTCGAAGCTCCCGCGCTCGGCCGAATCGGCGACGTAATCCGCACGAGCCCTACGCGGTCTCCGTTTTTATTTGTAGTTTTCCTTGTCTCGAGATTTGTCGGCTCCTTTTTTTCTTCTCTAATCTTTCGCGGCCCGCGAAACTACGCGCCCCGCATGGGAGAAAGCGTGAAGGATAACGTTAATCCTTGTGCTATACGAGCCAGCGACGTGCAGCTGATGATTGGTGCACACGACTCGTGTTTCAGAATTTCACACGGTGCTCGTTCCCTACGACGCTCTGATTCTGAAATTTAACCGACGTCGAGACTTGATCCTGTCCATGTGTACCCAGGGGGGTGATTACGAGTTTTTGGCTCAGCTGTATTTTGGTTTCTTTTAATGGGAACAGGGGAGAGCTCTTTTTTTAAGAGTTTTGCTAAAATAGCGAAATAACAAATTTAATCTTTCTCAGCATCAAAAGCAAAAAAATAGCATCGCGGAGACGCGTGAACGCACCATGTATCCTTGTCTGCATCAGAGGGGCTGGTGAGCCTTGTCCGCACCCTTGGGAGCCGGATTTCCCCTTGTTCGCGCCCCTAAGGGCCAGAGATGCCACTGTCGTGCCCTAGGGGCTCGGTGAAGCAAGGCAGCTGTGAAAACCGGCTTAAGTTTTTTTTGCACTATTTAAAATATTGTGTATAATACTATTTAGCACTATTTAAAATACTATGTACCACTATTTTACACTATAAGAAAAATTCTGTTGAGAGCACTTTTTTTTGAAATTTTTATGCTTGTTTTTTTTACCTCACATTCGTAGCTTCAAATGTATTATCATGTGTACCAAAAAAATTCTATAATTTTTTCACATGAAATCACGGCGAAGCACAACATCGATCTCCTTGAGACAACAACGATTCGCTAGATGAGGCGGCGGCGGCGAACAGTAGTACACCATCACCGACTGCGGCGGCGGACAATATTACATCGTCACCGTGTACTTTTAAAAAATTCATCGTGAAATTAGATTAGGTGGCATTCCACACCATTCTATGATTTCATGCGCAAGTCGCTTCCAAGTGCTGCGGCCGGTGACGATATACTACTATCCGTCGCCACGACCGGTGACAATGTACTATTGCTCATCGCCGTCGCCTCGTTCGGCGTATCATTGCTGTTTCAAGGAGATTGATGCTGTGTTATGTTGTGATTTCATGAAAAAAATATAATTTTTATACATGTGATAATACATTTGAAACTACGAGTGTGAGAGGTAAAAACAAGCATAAAAATTCAAAGGAAAAAGGTGCTCTTGAAAGATTTTTTATTGTAAAATATTGTTGTGCATATTATTTTAAATAATAGGGTGCGAACGAGGCTCACCAGCCGGGGCGCGACCGAGGACATGTGGCATGTTCGCGCATCTGTGCAGTGCTTTTTCTTCTTTTCTTTTTTTTTTTTTGCTTTTGATGCATAAAAGAGATTAGATTTGTAATTTCACATATCAACAGTATTATTTTAACCAAAAACTTATTACATCCGTGCATAAACTACATAGTCAGATGACGATTATGTTAGTAGCATGTCATTGAGTTGATTGGCAAATGACAATATGGCTATGAGGTATGCTTATCATGTACACATTGCTTTTTTTCCTTCGATGAAAAAATATCTCCGTGTACCTTTTAGCGATAAGAAAACTCCGTCACCACTTTGTTTGATTACAATGTTTATGCACACGATTAGGCCAAATGAAATGATTGTGGCGGGGCAATTATCTTGTCTTATCGAATTGAAACTAGGGACAGCGCTTATCTAACCACGCACCATAGATCTCGCTTTGGTATACGCCCTCGTAATATAATCATTTTTACACGTGCACTGCACAGACTGAGCCCGACTGACGTGTTAGGGCGGGGCTGAAAATGATTGTGCCGTGACTTTGAGGACCAAATTACGTGCAGTGGACATCAATCCCGGTCAACAGCAGAATTTTGTAGCATTTGCTCTGTCGGGACGTGAATCTCGAGTGCCTTGCTTGGGCAGTGTGCATCCCGGCCTATGGCCGGAGAAAAGGAAAGGAACACTATAATTTTGTCCTAGCAACCTTACACAGGTTATTGGTCGCTCGCTCGCTGAATTTAAGTTGGTAATCGTACTCAATTAGTAGGTTTTAGGAGTGCAATCTTGTCTGGCGTATATTGGCCATTGCCTTGCTGCGTACACGTTCCTTTTTTTTGTGCCTATTCGTGGTTTTCTTACCACTTTCCCTCCAACCTCGGCAAAGAATGAAACAACAGCACTTTGCATGTTCTGTTTTCTCTCTCTCTCTCTCTCTCTCTGTGGATCTTATTCGCCGATCAGGAAACTTGTACCCCCTAGAAAAGCTCTCAGAACAAAGCCAAAAGGAGAGCGCACCAACGAGTCCCCAAAGACATAAGCAAATCCCGCACCAACCCTAAAGGCTCCGAGGTCAAGCTAGGCTTTCACACCCGCGCGCAGTGCAGACCGACCCGCGCCGTCGTCACACCACACACCACCCGTCCCGGCGCCACGCGAGCATAAAATCTCCTCGCGCGCGCTCACGTCGGCCACGCACGTCCCTGCCCTAGACGTGCAACTGCATGCCGCCACTGGCTTGACCCCCCGTGCTTTAACCAGGTCTCAAACTAGTAGCCCACCCGCGACAAAATCACCGGTCGTGTTCAGACTCCGGACTTCCTCGATCGCCCGCCGACGTGCGGCTTGCGCGCTCGGCAACGCGAGGCGGGCGGGCGCGCGCGCGCGGATGGGTCACTTTTGATCGCGCGGCCGAAAGCTGCGCGCGCGCGCACACCCCGCGTGGATTTTCAGGGGCGTCCGAGGCGAAGTGGCTTTTGTTGGCCCCAAATCAAAGACGAACAAACCCACGGCAAACACTCTGCCGAGTCTCGCGGCAAAAACTCACGTTGGAAATTGATTCTCGGATGAAGCACAGCACACGTATACGCTGCAAAATTCACGTACGCATACGCATGCACGACAACGTTTCTTTTCTATTGCTTTGACTCAGCTCGCTTAACATTGCTTCGCTTCCGTTACATCGACTCGCGGTGCCTTATAAAAGGTTGGAAAACTACTACTACTCGCCTACTCGGTATACTACTGCTACTCGGTTTCTACACTGAACCGAACTCAGATACGTAAAACAAAACTGCTAAAAGAAACTTAACAAAGATTATCTAACAATTACTCTCAAATCTTTGTGTACTTACTTATATTTCGTATGCTGCCAGTTGGACTCAACTTCAACATGACTCACACTTACTTGTTTGAAGACGGTGGAACAACTCGAATATATCTTGGACTCTTACTCGTTGAGGCGATCGGTCTTATCTATGACCTGTCCAACTCGTACTTGGATTTCAAGTTGGTTATGACTTCAACTTAAGTAACACACAGACTTGACTAAGTATCATAACAGTATTGGTTCATCATCGCTGAGAGTTTCAGCAAGAATCACGTTCTCCTTCTTCGGCTTGTGACATTCCGAAGTAAAGTGTCCAAAATCTTAACAATTATAACATCTCACAGTTGTCTTGTAAAATTTTTAATTCTTGCGGCCTCGGGTACCATCACCGTTAGAGCCGCCGAAAAAACCCTTGCCTTTGTGTGAGACCCCGGTTTATCGAGTTTGTAATGCTTAGTCACCAATTGACCCTGGCATCACAAATCAGATAATCCGAGACTCGAGACATGTATACTTCCCAGAAATACAGTATACACACTTCTTTACAAAATTTATACATCAATTCCATTCATTCACATAGAACCGAAGCAAAGCAACAACCAGAAGACAACATAAATAAAGAATAGTTATTACAAAAGAGAGGCCGACCAGCCAAATGACATATACATAAAGAAATTGAACAGCGGAAGCAAAAGTGCCATAAGATGGCTATAAACCAAAAGAGTCAATCAGTGTGCCTTTAACCCACAAGGCAACCGACCGGACCGCCAAACTAGTCGTCGAATCCACAGCACATTTCACAGAAGTGAGGCCCTTGGGGCTCACCTTCCTCTCCTGCAACAAAGAGCCCAGCAAAGCCGGGTGAGTACATGGAATGTACTCGCAAGACTTACGTGTAGAGTAACAGACCTGTACATAACTATATGCAAGCTTTTGAGTGGAGGCTGTATGTTTCATTTTCAACACAAAGCAAACTTTATTTGCAATAATGTAGTACATTTAAAAGCAAGTTAACAAATCAGTTTTTTTAATGTTCAAATAATCGTAAATGACAACAATATAACAGTAGATAGAAGACAACAACAGTCCTGGAAGTGACTAAACCATTAGCCACCACAACAATAGCATGAATTACCCATTCATACCACCCATGTCAATTTTTAGTTTAAAAAGGTTGTAGTCTAACTCTTGGAAGACCTCCCCAAGCGTGTCCATAACCTAGGACGAGGCTATTCGAATAGTTTTATCCTGCGCAGGGTGTACCACTGCACCCACACGCTGCACCGCCTTTTGCCAAGCTATTAAGCACACTTCCTTAGGTATGCCGGCACGGCTAAGTCTTACGAGACATTTCCAATATTGTGCATTACCCCACGAGCCGCCCGTATGGATAGAAACTCATACGTTGTGTCGGAGTCATCGTAAAGCCTCGGTCAACTACCCTTCCCGGGTAAAGCCTTGGACAACTACGACGCTCCTCGAGGTGTAGAGCCTACCCGGAATCTCCACCACCGCACACCCAACACAAGAACACATATCATGTTTCACACAACACACACGACCCCCTCCTGCGACTCGGAGATAACACATGCCAAAGTACTTAGTCAAGAGAGGTCTCATATCCCTCTCGCGTGGTTAGCACACAAAAATTCTTGGTTTAGTGTAACAAGATGTTCGGTCCTTGTTGACTTAGGCAAGACATCCACAAACCCAATAACCCACCTTCCGACCACTTGCCCAAGTCCAAATCAGTTTTCCATTTTCAGATTTTGACTTTACAAAATAACAAAGCACAAGTGCTGGTCGTAATGGCATAATACATAAGTGTGTGATCAAGATCATCGACTAAAAATCGATGATCGCCCAGTACTACTGAAACTAAGCATTTATAAGCAATTTTCAATCGAAATCTACTAAGTGACAAGAGTCCATCCATCGGACTCCGACGACAGCCAATAACCTAAGCTCATGGTAGTAGAGGATAAACGAGTCCTACAGATTATGCAACTATAGGATACTAACCATAATTTGATAACAAAATAGCAATGCATACATACAAGTTGAAATCAATATAGTAGACTTGAAAAATAATGGGATTAACATGATCAAGCTACTTGCCTGCTTGTTGTGGGTCAAGATGTTGCTGAGGATGACTTATGTTGTCAATGTGCTCTTCGGATCCTAACGAAAAGGCGCAAAAGAACCGATAAGAACGAAGAAAACACAAAGACTCAACAGCAAACTTTCTCCAAAATTTCTGAAAATATTACAGTAGCAAGAGAATAATTTATAAAGAATTTAGTAACAAGAACCAATTGATTTGGATTCTTAATGCCAAAGATACGACCAAAAAAAAAGACTTACCACCAGGTAGTGGTCGAAGAAGAGCTTACGACTATGACATAGTCGTAGCAAGTCTTACGACTAGGTACAAGTCGTAGAAGAACTTACGACCGGGTAATAGTCGTAGAGGGACTTACGACCAGGTAGTGGTCGTAGAAGAACCTATGCCCATGACATAGTCGTAGCAAGACTTACGACTAGTTACAAGTCGTAGTAGGACTTACGACTAAGCTACGATGACTGGTCGGAAATCCGACCACGAGGCAGCGCCTCCCGCACGCTTTGCCAGTGGCTCGGCGGCTTCTCCGACCACAGCGGCGCCGGCCAAAGGCAGGGATAAGGGTCTAAAAGCTTAAGGGTCCGGCCGCGGCCGATCTTGGTTGGGGTATGGTGAAACAGTGATGCGACCACGAGTACTACCGAGTAGGTATGGCTCGGGAGAACTCCCGAACAGACAATACCAAAAGAGCAACAAAAATATACCTAAGCTCCTATAGGGTAAGGTGAAAATACCTGAGCTGAAGAAACGACCAGAGACCCACGGAGTGGCTCCGGCGACGAGCGACCGAACGGCGGCGGTAAGGTCCTCACTAGGCCACAGCGACCTGAGCAAAGAGAGAACCAAACCGGGCGAGGGTTAAGCTCCAGAGAGTAAAAGGGGGAGCAGAGGGGGCAAAGACTTGAAGAAGAAAACCCCCGCTGCACCGCCTCCACCGAAGCTCCACACTCAACAGTGGCGGTCGAGGAGATTTCGAGGAACTGCAGCTCAAGCAAGCTAGTGAGTGCTAGCTGGAGTTGCGGAGGTGCTAAAGGAAGCTAAGGGTGAAGCAATGGAGTTTAAATAGAGCAATGACAGAGAGCAACGACCGAATTTTCCAGTCGGGTCAACACTGCCATGAGAGCACTTGAGAGCGATGGGAGCAGTTGAATCATGACCTTCTGAGGGAGGAGCGCGACAGGCATTTAATGCGCGCAGAGATAGCCGTTTAAAGACGACCGTGGAGTGGACAGGACGCTGCAGCTTTTCTGCTCTGCGCACGCCATGACTGCTGCTCACGCGCACGCTGACGGAGGAAGGAGACGACTCGTCGATCGTCGGATTGAAATCGAAAGGCTTAGCTAGATCGAGTGGTATAAAACGATTTCATCGTTCGACTGGTCGAAGACCGTTCGATGCCGATGCAACGGCCGAGTTAGATCGGGTGGATTAAACGATTCCACCGTTTGGCTGGTCGGGGGCCGTTCGATGCCGATCCAACGGCTCACGACCAGACACCCAACGATCGGTCAAGATAGATTAGTGGATCGACCGAGTCCGATGGCTCGAGCCCGAGTCCGGTCCGAACCAATAAGCAAAGGCAAACCGCTTAGGTTTTGAATTTAAATATCTGATCCTTGAGGAATTATTTGAGGTAGCTAACCAACTCCAAAATTTATGAAATTTTAACTGGAGCTTGATGACTGCAGGAGGAACCTCTCATAAAATTTTCAGGGATTTTCTGGCACTGAAACTTTCTCCAGAATTTCCAGAAAAGGGGAAATAGGGTTTGACCAAATTTGACTTGCCTCCAAAAATTATCAAGTAATTTCTAAAAATCATGAGATAATTCAGAGGTGTTGCCAAGCCTCTCAGGGAAAAGGTTTCCCAGGGTTTGGCACAAGATCTATGACAAGGGGGTTTTTGATTAGAGTCGAAAGGAGATTTGATTGTGATTTCCATAATTCCTTAATCAAGAATTACAGAAATGATCAATGACTTCAAGATGCAAGAAAAGTTTTAATTTCTCCTGATTTTCTTACATTTGAAACACAAATATATTTTTGGGATGTTACACTTTGCCTTTCGATGATCGGGCATCCCACTCGGCACGAGTTAACAGCGGGTGCTCATCTTCGTTGTTGCCAGATCCTTAGATCCGTTCCTCGTGCGCCGTCAAGCAACCAATCACCTCCTCAATAGTTATTACCTTGAGGTCGCCAAACTGCTCAATGGTGGAGACGATTTACAAAAACTTTCTAGAAACTGCACGAAGGAATTTTCTCACAATATAGCTATCTTCCATCTTGTCCCCCAAGACTCGGATATGATTGACAATCGTCGTCAACCTCATGGCGAGTCGTCGATCGACTCAATCTCTTTCATGCACATTCCCTCGAACTCGCTCTTGAGAGTCTGTACTCGCGCTTCCTTGACATGATTGACACCAAGATGCATCGTCTTCAACGTCTTCCACGCAGTTTTGACCGTCTCCTTTTTTGCCAGTAGGAAGAGCGTTTCCTCCGAGATGCCTCCATAGATCGCCGCCAAGGCTATCTGATCCTTGCGCACATCGATGTTGTCGTCCTTAACCGCGTCCCACACTCCCTGAGCGTGCATGTACGTCTTCATCTTGATTATCCATACTGCATAATTGTTCTTGGTGAGCATCGGATATTACAACGAAACAGAATTCTCCTTCGAACCGCTTGGTTCCCGCCTTTGCCATAGCTCTAATACCAATTATTGCCTCCAAACCAAAGATGAACAAACTCACGGCAAAAACTCTCTACGGAACCTCGCGGCAAAAACTCATACTGGAAATTGATTCTCGGATGAAGCACAACGCACATATACGCTGCAAAATTCACGTACGCATACGCATGCACGACAGCATTTCTTTTCTATTGCTTTAACTCAACTCGCTTACATTGCTTCGCTTCCGTTACATCGACTTATGGTGCCTTATAAAGGCTGGAAAAACTACTACTACTCGATATACTACTGTACTCGGTTTCTACACTGAACTGGACTCGGATACGTAAAACAAAACTCCTAAAAGAAACTTAACAAAGATTATCTAACAGCTTTGAATTCCTGCGTTGCATTCCTCCAATTGTCTTTTCGCGAGCACTCCTGCTTCGATATTTCTTTTTGTTCGTTTGTTTGCTTATTAGTCATGGGATGTGATGCATTAAGGGTACCAACAGTGTTTAGAGGGTGGACTGCCTCCCTGCTGGCCCCACAGACAACCTCTATGTCAGACATCCGGCCATGGAATATCCGAAGACCTTATATGCGTACCGTATTAGTCCTATGATCAGTAGCAAGGTACATACATTCATAATATTTAGCATTCACATATACAATGTAAGCAAAACAATATTTAACTTAAATGATTACAACATTTGCATTAAAAAGGCCGACCGACCAAATAAAAACTTAAGTACAAGAAGTAGCAGAGCACAGAAACAACAGCAGAAGTAAAAGTGGTGAAAGTAAAAAAATCTAGCGGTGTGCCCATCCAAACCCAAAGGCAACCAACAAGGAGCAAATCCTAGATAAATCTGTCACCGAACCCTCCGGTTCTGAGTGCGAAGATAGCGTCATCTGGCATTGGGTCATCCTCATACTCTAAACAACAACATAACCAAGACTGAGTATGATGCGCACTAACCAAGACTTGTAGTGCTTCACAAAATTTATATAGATGCAAGGCTATCAAAGGATGTGGCTCTACTCTACAAGTTATTTTACATAAAGCCATTTTTTATTTGCAATATCCATACATAGTAATTTGCAACGAAAGTTTAAAAGCAGTTAAATAGATAACAAGTTTTATATACTCAAGAATATGTTTCAAAGTAAAGATCCTTAATATATGTGGATAAAGAAATATAGATCAATACTAATGAAACCACAAAATATAGAGTGAACTCCCCCTAAATGTGTGCATACACAAATATATAATAAGAACATATGCACAAATTCAAGTTATACTTTTGGTTGATTTCAACCTAAATTTTGGATCCAGAAATGCAACAAGATATAGAAATATGATGTCGAATGCATACCTCTTTGAATTTTCCCTTTTTATTCAACTGATACTAAACAATAGATATAATAACAGAAGTGTTAATCTCACAAATAGATTTATCGTTAATCACCAAAATACTCTATTAACTCATAATGGTGGGTCTAGATTCTTCACCATCGCCGGCGATGGAGCGGCGTGGAGGAGGCAACTATGGCTAAAATGGATTGCCATGGGGTCAGTGAACCTATGGGATGTCTTGGCGCGTCTAGGCGTGCACTGGAGCGGGCACACGAAGACGAGCGGCCGCCGGTCATGGGGGTGACAAGGTGCAGTGGCGCTCGGAGGGGATAGGGGGCGAGTTAGCGGGGAGCATGGGCATGAAGTTGTGTGGAACTTACTGGAGTGGTTGGAGGGAGTCGAGGAGACCAGAGTTGGGCTGGCGACGGCGACCACAGGCAGTGCGGGGTAGGCCGTTGGTGGCGGCGACCTGTGGGGAGGGAGAGCACCAATGAGTGATAGGGAGAGATAGAGGGAGCCTAGAGGATACTCCTGTGGGGATGAATTTAAGGGAGGACCGCCGGAGAAGAAGTGGCGGCGGTGGAGGCGAATTTGGCCGGAACTAGAGAAGATGGCGGGTGTGTGATGCTCCGGTGGGGGATTCTTTAAATTGATGGAGGGGACTTGCTCCTAGTGGTGTAGGACGCGTCATGACGTGGTCGGCGGTGGTCGGAGTTAGCCGGAGCGACCGAAACGACATGGGAGCTTGGGCGGCGCGGCCGTGGCCGAAATTGGCATTCAGAGCTTTGCTTGAATAGAGCTTGGAGAAGGGGAGAAAGTGGAGGAGGAGCAGTAGGGAGATGAAAAGTGCGTTGAGGGCGGCTCGGTGATGGCCTATAGAGGCCGAGAGGGATGGGCGACGGAGAGCATAAGAAGGGGATGCACTTGGGGCGGCGTCGAAGTCAAGGCGGCAGGGATGCGACAGCGGCATGGCGACGCAGAGCAGGGCATGGGCGCGGCATGGGGCGAGGAGGAAACCAGGGGCAAGTTACGCTGGCGCGAGGTGCTGCGCCGCATGGCCATGGCGCTGGTGTTGAGGGAACGGGTGCGTGGAGGAAGATGCGTGGACCGTGGGCCCAGCCGGTCAGCGGGAGAGGGAAAAGATTTGAGTTTCTAGAATTTCCAGAATGGTTGAGAGGTTTAGTGGAATGTTAAATATAGTTAACAAGCTCCAAAAACTATAAAAAAAATTTAGGGAGTGTTCCTGACATGGTGCAGTTTATATGATGATTTTTATGGAATTTTATTTGCTCCTTATTTTTCTCTAAAAAATCTTTTAAGTTTTCTGTTTGCATGCACTTTCATTATTTGATGTGAGGGAATTTGCAAAATATACTTTAATTAATTCCCCGTTTTATTAACAGTACAAATATGTTAAGTTTGGATTTTTAATTATCACCTTTTGTTTCAATTTGTTTTAACTATCCACTGGTTTTGCATTTCATAATTTGATGCTTTAGGTTTTGAAATCAAATAAACCTCGAATGAAAATCCAGATAAATGAAATGACCATAAGATGCATCAAAAGTTTTTAAAAGATCATATTTTTTTACCTATTTGAAAATAATCCCATACTTTGGGACGTTACACTCAAAGTCTATTATAATTTTTCAATGTACAGAAATCTAACTACCATCCATTCGGAGGCGTCCGACGGCGAATGATGTGTAATCGTGTATTGACGCTGAAAGTTGCAGCCTTCTGCGGTGGACTGCAAGTGTTTTTGAATTTTCACGTTGCATTCCTCCATTTGTCTTACGCAAGCACTCTACTACGTACAATTTCGATATTTCTTTTTGTTCGTTTGCTTGCTTTTTAGTCGTGGGATGTGATGCATTAATGACATCTATAGTGTTTACAGATTAGACTACCTCTAAGTGGAAATCTACATACAATCACTAAGTCTATCACACTTTTTCACTATTACGTCTAAGACCGAGCCCACAACTACGATAAAAAACTAGAAATTCAACAACGTCATCTTCCAATCCCCAACACCCCCCCCACCGCCCCCGCCCCATTCACAGCCTCCGCCACCTCCTCCTCCTCTCTCTCTCTCTCATCTTTCTCTCAGACTTAGCAGCGGTGAGCTCAGCTCAAGCCTAGCGGCGACGTTGAATGGTAGACCTACTCAGCAGCATCAGCGACAAAGACTCCGCCAGATTCACAGGAGCACACAGGTAGAGTCGAGCAGCGGCGGCGCGGGCGTGCTAGATCCCAATGGTGAGCTCCCCATCCAAACGTCAAGATCCCATTTTTGAAAGCATCAGTGTTATTTTCGTTAATTTGTTTGCGGAGACTATTTTTTGCTATTTTGGAGACTTTTTGCTATTTCAATTTAAAAACACACTAAATAAGAGAGAGAAAAAACTCCCCGAGGCAGCCTCCACGAGGGTCGCCTCCAAGCATCGAGCAATGGTTGGCGTCGCCCCCAAGCCCCTTTCTCTCTCCTTTAGAGGCCAAAAAAATCATCTCGATATGGATGCCCTTAGTTGTCTCGTTTGGGCATCGAGTGTTCATTGCGTTAAGACTTCTCAGCTGGGGAGTCCTCGCCGACGCTTGGCAGGTAACGCGGTTTTCAGAAACGTGCGAGCTGTGTGCTTGGAGAGTTAATCGCAGACGGCCACGGTTTCCACGGTTTCCAAAGGCGGCTCGGTGATGGCCTATATAGGCCGAGAGGGATGGGCGGCGGAGAGCATAAGAAGGGGATGCACTTGTGGCGGCGTCGAAGTCAAGGCGGCAGGGATTCGACAGCGGCATGGCGACGCAGAGTATGGCATGGGCGCGGCATGGGGCGAGGAGGAAACCAGGGGCGAGTTACGCTGGCGCAAGGCGATGCGCCGCATGGCCATGGCGCTGGTGTTGAGGGAACGGGTGCGTGGACCGTGGGCCCAGCCGGTTAGCGAGAGAGGGAAAAGATTTGAGTTTCTAGAATTTCCAAAATGGTTGAGAGGTTTAGTGGAATGTTAAATATAGTTATCAAGCTCCAAAAATTATAAAAAATTTAGGGAGTGTTCCTGACATGGTCCAGTTTATATGATGATTTTTATGGAATTTTATTTGCTCCTTATTTTTCTCTAAAAAATCTTTTAAGTTTTCTGTTTGCTGGCACTTTCATTATTTGATGTGAGGGAATTTGCAAAATATACTTTAATTAATTCCCCGTTTTATTAATAATACAAATATGTTAAGTTTGGATTTTTAATTATCACCTTTTGTTTCAATTTGTTTTAACTATCCACTGGTTTTGCATTTCATAATTTGATGCTTTAGGTTTTGAAATCAAATAAACCTTGAATGAAAATCTAGATAAATGAAATGACCATAAGATGCATCAAAAGTTTTTAAAAGATCATATTTTTTACCTATTTGAAAATAATCCCATACTTTGGAATGTTACACTCAAATTCTATTATAATTTTTCAATGTACCCACATCCATAATTAAAAATACAGAAATCCAACTACCATCCATTCGGAGGCGTCCAACGGCGAATGATGTGTATTGACGCTGAAAGTTGCAGCCTTCTGCCGTGGACTGCGAGTGGTTTTGAATTTTCACGTTGCATTCCTCCATTTGTCTTACGCAAGCACTCTACTACGTACAATTTCGATATTTCTTTTTGTTCATTTGCTTGCTTTTTAGTCGTGGGATGTGATGCGTTAATGACATCTATAGTGTTTACAGATTAGACTATCTCTAAGCGAGAATCTACATACAATCACTAAGTCTATCACACTTTTTCACTATTACGTCTAAGACCGAGCCCACAACTACGATAAAAAACTAGAAATTCAACAACGTCATCTTCCAATCCCCAACACCCCCCCCCCCGCCCCCACCCCATTCACCGCCTCCGCCACCTCCTCCTCTCTCTCTCATCTTTCTCTTTCTCTCAGACTTAGCGGTGAGCTCAGCTCAAGCCTAGCGGCGACGTTGAATGGTAGACCTACTCAGCAGCATCAGCGACAAAGACTCCGCCAGATTCGCAGAAGCACACAGGTAGAGTCGAGCAGCGGCGGCGCGTGCTCGAAAAGATAGAGTGCCAGATCCCAATGGTGAGCTCCCCATCCAAACGTCGTGATCCCATTTTTGAAAGCATTAGTGTTATTTTCGTTAATTTGTTTGCGGAGACTATTTTTTGCTATTTTGGAGATTTTTTGCTATTTCAATTTAAAAACACACTAAATAAGAGAGAGACAAAAAAAAAACTCCCCGAGGCAGCCTCCACGAGGGTCGCCTCCAAGCATCGAGCAATGGTTGGCGTCGCCTCCAAGCCCCTTTCTCTCTCCTTTAGAGGCCAAAAAAATCATCTCGATATGGATGCCCCTTAGTTGTCTCGTTTGGGCATCGAGTGTTCACTGCGTTAAGACTTCTCAGCTGGGGAGTCCTCGCCGACGCTTGGCAGGTAACGCGGTTTTCAGAAACGTGCGAGCTGTGTGCTTGGAGAGTTAATCGCAGACGGGCACGGTTTTCAAAGGTGCAGGAATTATTGTCACCAAAGGCAGCGTCAGATGTTCGCTTGGAGCACTGTACATTGCCAACTTGTTCGAGTTACTCCATAAGTACCTGATCTAGTGGTCTGTCTCGAGCATGTTGCAGTGCCACTCCACTGTTCACGCTTGCAGCAGCCTGTTAGGCCATTGTCAAGTACCCTAAATTAGGAGTAAATAGGACTAGCTAGTTATTACTCTAGTTCGTTTTATTAGCTGTTATTGTTTAGTGATCGGTCGTAATCTCATCGAACGGTCTTTTAGTTGTCTTATTCCTATGTACAAATATATATAATTGGTCGGGCAATGGTCCATCAGGATGGTGCATGTATATGGCACTGTGCATTCTACAGTGCATATCCCTCGAATCATGGGGCGTAACAAATGGTCCAATTGCAATTAAAATTTCTCGCCGTCGAGGAGTCATTGTCGTGCACCATAGATGATAGATGGCTTAATGCACTTGTTCGATGAATTGAGATTGCGATGACGACAACACATGTACGGCCACATGAACGGCACCTATGTATTCGCTTGTAATACATTCTCGCTGCAACTTCGACACTCTCTTCTGTTATACCGGACTGTCTAACGATGAAATTAGCATGAGATGTAGGAATTAATACTGACTGGGCCTAGTTTCTATTTCTAATTAATTCTCGAAGAATTTTAAAGTTTTATGTGCATGTGCTAAAAGTGCTTAGTCCCATATGGAGAGTTGAAGGGGAGTTACACCACTTTATAAAGTGAAACATGGTAGCCCCTTTTTGGAATTGAAGAAAGCCAACACATACGCGCGCTCGCTCGCCGAGCCGAGCCGTGCGTGTGCGCGTGCCCCGTCCTTGAAGGTTTGCACGAGCGAGGGCGAATAAAGTTTTTAGGGAGCGTTCGCGCGACTGCTCGCTGCTTCGTCTTCATCCGATCCTCTGCTTCGTCTTTATCATCTGCACGACGTCTACTACGCCATGGCGAACGACGACCTCACCAACACTTCTGCTGATGCGGTTCCATCTACTGGTTCTGGGTATATCAATCTATCACTTGTTGTTTGTTTAGTTTTATTATCTGTTGTTATCTTGAACACTGAGATAGGAATACTACATTTTGTTCTTCTGGAAATTAGTATAACTATGGTGTTCATAATTATTTACTTTATGAAAAAGACTAGAGTATTGTCCATAATTCATCTAGTGTATTTCTGGATTAAAGTAATTCAAAAAATACTTATATGTTCAACAATCCAAAAACCTTATTCTATGCATTTGCTGCTATGCTCAAACCCTCTGAATTCGATGGTGCGGATTACAAGAGGTGGCGCACCAAGATGGTGCTTTGGCTAACTGCCATGAATGTTTTCCATGTGGCAAACGGCAAACCTGAAGGAACACTTACTCCTGAACAGGAGCGAGCGTTCGAGGCTGCTGATAACCTTTTTAAAGGTGTTGTGGTTAGCGTTCTTGGTGAGAAGTTAATCGATGCATACATGGTGATTAAAACTGGAAAAGAGATGTGAGATGCACTCGAGGCCAAGTTTGGGGTTTCGGATGCAGGCAGTGAACTGTATCTCATGGAGCAATATCATGACTATAGAATGGTTGATGACCGTTCTGTAGTTGAACATGCTCATGAGATACAATCCATGACCATAGAACTTGAGCACTTCAAGTGTGTGTTACCGGACAAGTTTGCCGCGGGAGGTATTATTGCCAAGTTTCCTCCTTCTTGGATGAATTTTGCTACTTCTCTTAAACATAAGAGACAAGAGTTTTTTTGTTGAAAATCTTATTGGGTCTCTTGATGTTGAAGAGAAGGCGAGAGCAAAAGATACACACACTAGAGGTAATGAGGGACATTCTAGTGCCAATGTGGTGCAGAAGAAGAATGACCAAGCTCAAAAGTTCAAAGGCAAGAACAAAACTGCACAAACAACTAGCTTCAAGAAGAAGAAGAAAAACACAAAGGATGGCCTTTACTTTGTGTGTGGCGAATCTGGTCATTGGGCCAAGGATTGCAGCCAACGCAAAGGTTGAAAGAATCAGCAAGGGCATAATTTCAAGTCTGCTAATGTTGTTGTTGGTACCACTGAGACGGGAACTTCAGGGTATGGTAATTTACCTACTGTTCTTTCTGTATGTCATTCTACCGATTGGTGGATAGACACTGGTGCTAATATACATGTGTGTGCTGATGTTTCATTATTCTCTTCTTAGCAGGTCACTCGGGATTCAGCCGTTCTAACGGGGAACGGGTCACATGCTACTGTTCATGATGTTGGTACGGTCGATCTGAAGTTTACTTCGGGAAAGATTGTGTAACTGAAGAACGTGCATCATGTGTCATCTATCAATAAGAATCTCGTCAGCGGATTTCTTCTGTGTAGAGATGGCTTTAGACTGGTATTTGAGTCCAATAAATTTGTAGTGTCCAAGTGTGGACAATTTGTTGGTAAAGGCTATGTGTGTGGAGGCTTGTTCCGCCTATCTCTTTCAGATTTGTGTAATAATGTTGTGAACCATGTTTGCATTGGTAATGAGACTACTATTTGGTATTCACAACTTTGTCACATAAATTTTGGTTGCATGACACGGTTAGCCAGTTTAGAGTTAATCTCGAAATTCACCATTGCCAAAGGTTCTAAGTGTCAAGTTTGTGTGCAATCAAAGCAGCCGCGGAGGTAAGAAACTTGGCACCATTAGAACTCATACATTCAGATCTGTGTGAGATGAATGGTGTGTTGACAAAATGTGGTAATATATATTTCATGACTTTGATTGATGATTCCACTAGGTTCTGCTATGTGTATCTTTTGAAAACTAAAGATGCAGCTCTTCACTATTTTAAGATCTATAAGGCAGAAGCTGAGAACCAACTTGAAAGAAAAATCAAAAGGGTTAGGTCTGATCGTGGCGGCGAGTACTTTTCTAATGAGTTCAATTTATTCTATGAGGAACATGGTATAATCTATGAGAGGACGCCTCCCTATTCACCCCAGTCAAACGGGGTTGCTGAAAGAAAGAACTGCACTTTAACTGATTTGGTTAACGCCATGTTAGACACAGCGGGTCATTCCAAAGCATAGTGGGGGAGGCTATATTGACTTCTTGTCATGTCCTAAACAGGGTTTCCACAAAGAATAAAGAGATAACCACATATGAACAATGGGAGAAGAAAAGACTATCACTTTCATACTTGCGCACTTGAGGTTGTTTGGCGAAAGTCAATGTGCCAATTCCCAAAAAGCGTAAGCTTGGACCAAAAACTGTGGATTGCGTCTTTCAAGGCTATGCTCACTATAGCGTTGGATATAGATTTCTAGTGGTAAAATCTGGAGTACCTGACGTGCATGTCAGTACAATTATGGAGTTCAGAGATGCTACATTCTTTGATAATATTTTTTCGATGAAAGATATGCTTAATTCATTGAGTCAGGAGTCTGATACAACTCCCGAACCTGCCATTCCAATGAAATATTTTGAGCAAATTCCCGAGCAAATTCCTGAGGAGGAAGACAATGAAACTCCGAGGAAGAGTAAAAGACAAAGGACTGCAAAGTCTTTTGGTCCTGATTTCATTGTGTACCTTGTGGATGATACTCCAAGTACCATTTCTGAAGCATATGCTTCTCCAGATGCGGAATATTGGAAGGAAGCAGTACATGGTGAAATGGATTCTATTATTTCTAATGGAACTTGGGAGATCATTGAGCGTCCTTATGGTTGTAAACCTATAGGATGTAAGTGGGTGTTCAAAAAGAAGCTTAGGCCTAATGGTACTATCGAGAAGTACAAGGCACGGCTTGTGGCCAAGGGTTATACACAAAAGGAAGGCGAAGATTTCTTTGATACTTATTCACCTGTGGCTAGATTGACCACTATTCGAGTACTACTATCTTTGGCTGTCTCACACGGTCTTCTCGTTCATCAGATGGAAGTTAAGACGGCTTTCCTAAATGGAGAGTTGGACGAGGAAATTTATATGGAATAGCCAGATGGATTTGTAGTAAATGATCAAGAAGGAAAGGTGTGTAACTTGTTGAAATCTTTGTATGATCTTAAACAAGCACCTAAGCAATGGCACGAAAACTTCGACAGAATTTTAAATCTGCAGGCTTTATTGTGAATGAAGCTGACAGATGTGTGTATTATCGCCATGGTGGGGACGAGGGAGTCATTCTATGTCTGTATGTTGATGACATACTGATCTTTGGTGCCAGCCTTAATGTGATCAAGGAGATCAAGGTTTTCTTGTCTCAGAATTTTGAGATGAAAAATCTGGGAGTAGCTGATGTTATCTTAAACATCAAGCTGTTGAGAGGTGATGATGGTGGGATTACATTGTTGCAAACCCATTATGTGGAAAAGGTTCTGAGTCGTTTTGGTTATAATGACTGTAAATCCTCTCCAACACCTTATGATCTTAGCGTATTGCTTAGGAAGAATCGGAGAATAGCCAGAGACCAATTGAGATATTCTCAGATAATTGGTTCACTCATGTGTTTAGCTAGCGGTACCAGGCCTGACATCTTGTTTGCTGTGAGCAAACTAAGCCGTTTTGTTTCCAATCCGGGAGATGATCATTGGAATGCTCTTGAGAGGGTAATACACTATCTAAAGGTTACTATGAGCTATGTCATTCACTATACCGGGTATCTCAGGGTACTGGAGGGTTATAGCGATTCAAACTGGATATCTGATGCTGATGAGATTAAGGCCACAAATAGATATGTCTTCACACTTGGAGGTGGCGCTGTTTCATAGAAGTCTTGCAAGCAAACCATCTTAACGAGGTCAACAATGGAAGCAGAACTCACATCATTAGATATTGCCACTGTTGAAGTCGAATGGCTTTGTGAGCTCTTGATGGATTTGCCGGTGGTTGAAAAACCGGTACTGGCTATTTTGATGAACTATGACAATCAAACCGTGATTGTCAAGGTGAACAATTCTAAGGATAATATGAAATCATCAAGACATGTGAAGAGGAGATTGAAGTCTGTCAGAAAAATAAGAAACTCCAGAGTAATAGCTTTGGATTATATCCAAACAGCTAAGAATCTGGCAGATCCCTTCACAAAGGGTTTATCACGAAATGTGATAGACAATGCATCGAGGGAGATGGGTTTGATACCTACGTGAGTTATACTGTAGTGGCAACCCATCCTATGTGATCGGAGATCCCGTGAAGTAGGATTGGCTAAACAAGCTATTGGCTAACTGGGAGGAGAGTACTTTTACAGACCCACTCCATTGGAGATGCAATTCTCTCCTAAATCTGTATGGCAGGTTGTTTTTTTAACTTAATGTGCTATGTGGCTTGTTTACGCAAAGATGCTGTCCTACAGAGCAGTCTTGAAAGAACACGCCTGTATGAGCTCGACTGCTAGTCACAGTCTATGAGATAGGGTAATATCTAGGAAGCTCATGAATATGCCAGGAGTATGACTTATATGCTCCAACCCGCGGGGATGCCTGACAGCCTAGTATCAGTTAATGACTTAAGTGAAATTTATTCACACAAAACTGCCAATTCAAGACTTAGTCCATTGTGCAGTTGTGGATAAGTGTAGCTTTCTGTTCTAGATGGATGTTCAACCTTTTTCGGTCTTCATCGAAACACTGGTATATTAAAACAATACTATGGATCAAGGCATTTGACATGTGTCTTTGAGATCTGGTGGGGGATTGTAGGAATTAATACGGGCTGGGGCTAGTTTTTTATTTCTAATTAATTCCTGGAGAATCTCAAAGGACCATGTGCACGTGCTAAAAGTGTTTACTCCCACATGGAGAGTTGAAGGGAGTTACACCACTTTATAAGGTGGAACGTGGTAGCCCCCTTGTGGAATTGGAGAAAGCCAACACACGCGCGCACTCGCTCGCTCGCCTCGCCTTGCCGTGCGGTGCGGTGCGTGTGCGTGTGCGCGCACGTTTTTCTTTATCTATTCGAAAATCAAAACGCACCGACTCGAAGTAATTGCAGTAACGGTTCAGTTACCAGTGAGTTATGGCTACGATTTGCACTGGTTGATGGCAATCGTTTCCTTTGGTCTCTGCTTCTTCGTTTTTGGTTTTGGCTATTACAATAACAGAGAACTTTTCAGTTTTGTGCTCTTCTCCAATTCACTTCCACGAGAGACTAAGAAAGAATCATCGGGTCTGTTGCTGTTGTGTCTGGCGATCTCCATCCCGCAAGACGCGTGTAAGGTCAAATAGGGAGAGCAGGCCTCTGGAATCCCATCCTCGAAGGCTTGCACGAGCGAGGACGAATAAGGTTTTTGGGGAGCGTTCGCGCGACTGCTCGCTGCTTCGTCTTCATCCGATCGCTGCTTCGTTATCATCCGATCATCTACTTCGTCTTCATCATCTGCACGATGTCCACTACGCCATGGCGAACGACGACCTCACCAACACTTCTGCTGCTGCGGTTCCATCTACTGGTTCTGGGTATATCAATCTTTCACTTGTTGTTTGTTTAGTTTTATTATCCGTTGTTATCTTGAACACTGAAATAGGAATACTACTTTTTGTTCTTTTGAAAATTAGTATAACTATAGTATTTATGATTATTTGCTTTATGAAAAGGCTAGAGTATTGTCCATAATTCATCTAGTATATTTCTAAGTTAAAGTAATTAAAAAAATACTTATATGTTCAACATGAGAAACTTCCTCTTTTTCTTTCTCCTTTGTGAGCAACGCGTTTGGTGGCCAGTCCACTCCTGTTTTAATTCTGTCATGCTATTTGGAGCAGTAATAATGATCAGTATCTAATCTTTTTAGTACAAAATATTAGACAGAGTCAGAATTTTTTATATCATGGATCGTACAGTGGTAACTAAATATCGATAAAATGTTAAATATAAATATTTTACTATTTTACTTGAGTAAACTAATAACTATACAGGAAGCTTACCAGGATTCCCATTGATCTCCTGTCTCTATCCCTGTACACATCTCACTCCCACTGTCACAATGAAGCCTACGCCCTGTCCTAGTGCAGCACATGCTTGGATCACCGTCTAGCCAGATTGGCCACTGTTCAGCTTCCGGCGTTAGCAGTAATGTGATTTGCAATCCGAAATAGATCGAAAGGAAACGAACAGCCTACGAGCAGTCGAGCACAACAGGCAGATCGATGGCCCATGGTCCATACGGTTCGCAGCTTGCAATTGGCAACCTAGCGATTGGTGGGTGTGGTTCTCATTTGGGCCTCACGGAGGGCAAGTATTTTGGTTCCCGACTAGGTCGTTTGATTAGTGGAGTTTCTTGGGCTGGCTCGGAGGTAGTTGGTAGTTTTGGGCTTAGCCTGAACTGCAACTACGGCGAAAGTGATTTCGCCAACGAGCAAGGCAGGGTTTCGTCGTGCTAGGAACTCGAACTGCACACAAGTTTCATCACGTGAAAGAGAATAAGAGGTTATGAACATGGCCGTACGTGAGACGCAGATGCTGCACGAACGATTCAGGTGTGCCTTGGTTGATGTAAGTAAGGCTAGATGATTCGGTAGAAGCAAGGAGTTTGCTCAGCTGACGCTTATCGACTCTTTCCTCCTCAGCATCTGGTAGCTGCTTTCAACTTTCTGCAATTAGCCCAACTCGTCGATTCTAAAGTTTGAGAAAGATCATGTGCAACCCAGATGTCATAGTGCTGTCAAAACAAAGGAAGGAAGAGATCAAAAAAACCGTCTGAAATTTTTAAAGATTTGTACAGGAATTGAATTATTTCTTATAGAATTTCTGCCTTAAGTTTGCAGCTTACACTTTGAATTTTTAAAAGCTTGGGCTCCAGTGTGCAGCGTGCGGTATGTATGTTTCCATTGTATTCTTTCTGTAAATTACCCAATACCAACAGTCGTCCCGCGAGCTGCTGGGAGGCGCAAAGCCATAAAACCGGCGCAGCTGGAAGCGGCGTGGCAGGAGACGAGCACGCACGGAACACACACAGACGCGCACGCGCATTGAGAGGAGGACGAGAAGCTCAGGTCTGCTCCCGGCTCGATTCATTCCGCCATGGAGAAGGCGCTCGTGGAGCGGCTCGAGGCGGCGGTGGCGCGCCTCGAGGACGCCGTCGCCCCCGGCGCCTCGCTCTCCTCCTCGACGCGGGACCTCGACGTCCCGGCGGCGTCGGATCCGGCGATCGTTGCGTACGATGAGTTCGTCGCCGGCGCCGTCGGCCGCCTCACCGCCGCGGCCGAGAAGATCGGCAGCAAGGTGCTCGACGCCACCAAGGTCCTCGCCGAGGCCTTCGCCGTCGCCAAGGACCTCCTCGTCCAGGCCAAGCAGCTGCAGGTATGGGGACGCGCTTCTCTCCTGCCTTGATCTGTTCGTTTTGGTTGTGCACGGCGCTTAGATCTCCGGGTGTCTCGTTTTGGCCAATCCGGTGCGTGTCTCGGGGAGGAATTGTGCGGGAATGGCTGATCGAGCTGACAGATTTGGTGGCACGTTTAAAGAATTTCGGATTTTGTTGATTGAGACGTATATGGCTGAGGTCATTCTGTTGGAGCGGTTTCTCTAGACAATAATTTACTGAAGGATGATGCGCGTACAGGTTACTGCAGGCATTGATGGATCTGAAGAATGCAATGCATATTCTTACATCAATGAGCAACCTTTTATTTGTGTGTTACAGAAACCTGCATCAATGCCTGATGCACAGGAGTTCTTTAAGCCTCTCAACGATGTTATTGCAAAAGCGATTGCAATGACTGAAGAAAGGAGACCCGGCTATTTCAATCATATGAAGAGTGTTGCTGACAGTCTCGCTGCTTTGGCTTGGGTTGCATTCTTAGGAAAGGATTGCGGTTAGTAAAGTTGTATCGTTGGCTTCATTTTTTTTTCCGAGTCCTGTCGAGTACTACCATAAATGTCCCTGATCTAATTTCCTTCTTCCTCTCTGTAAGGCATGAGTTTCCCAACAGCACATGTTGAAGAAAGTTGGCAGATGGCTGAGTTCTATAATAACAAGGTATGCTTTTTCTTAAACCATTTTGTAATTTTGCTCCACTGTACCTGGGGCATTTCTGCCTACAGTTGCAGTTGGATTTGATAATTAAAAAAATCTGATCAGAATGCACCAAGGTTATTTCCTTTTGGAAGGCCTATGTTAGATTAGTGGGACATAGTGAGAACACACTGTGACTATATTCATTTTTTTTTCTTCAAGCACTGCATCCCCTTTAGCATTTCAGTTTGTTACAGGTAGTTTATTGCTCTGGTCAAATAAATTTGTTTTTGAAAAACCAGGAAAGGATACAGTTTTGTCACCTGCATCTCAAATTAAAATTATTAACATAATAAAAATTGTGCCCTTCTGTCCAATATTTCTTCAATTAATAGCCTAAGGATAAGAAAATCAACTGCTGCTTGGAACAGTAGATACAGAGTAGTTGTTCTTTATATACTATTCCTCTTGGAGAAAACTGTATACATGCTGCTACAAAGAACCACAATGGTAAAAATGTCACTCTTAAAGTGAAAACTATAAAATGGCACTCATACTGAATACTGTAGAAATGCGCCACTAAAAAAACACAGCTGCTATATTGATGCCATTTCACTCTTTTATGCAAACAAAAGACGATTGCACCCTTCTGAAAATGCAACTCTGAAACAGATTAATGTTCACTTAATTCATCTTTGATGCTTCAGAAAACATGCTCCTGTACCAACAAAAGGAAAACAGTGTAAAGCTATACAACTGCGAAGTAACATACTATAATTAGAAGGCATCCTAGTTTTATAAACTGTTTCGGAGAAATGGAACCCTTATTAAAGAGGACAGTAGTTTTTTACCTATAACTGGGTATCAACAGGGAGGTGTGGGCGTGTGAAAGGAGGGGTCTACAGGGAAGAAATGTGCTGAGAGGAAGCACAAGAATGATTCATTTAATTGTGAGATCTCTCAGGAAAGTTGGTCTGCAGGGCAAGGGTTTGGGATGAGGTGCATGGGGCGGATGCTTCTGGGAGGCACATGGGAGGACCCTATAGTAGGAACTGTGTCGGGGAAGACACCATTGAGAAGAGGTGTGATGGGAGCTGGTATGCGATTGAGAAATTGTGATAGGCAGGTCACAGGTGAATACGTGCACGATTGTTAGGAAGAGGAAGAGATATTCCAGAAGGGTACAGTGGGGATTATGACAAAACTGACAACCTATCTATTCTTTAAAATTCAAATGAGTTAATACTGGAAAATGAGCTAGAATGGCGTAAGTGGGAATTATGTTTATGGAGTGAATTTTTTATATACAATTCTCTCTTTTATATACTGGTTAATCCACTCATCGATAGTTTTCAGAGCAATATACCATTTTTGAATGGAATATTCCCTTTTGTTTTTCCTGTATTGTCTCACAGTTCAGACTAAAGTTCTAAGATGTTTGTTCCAAACGGTGATTTATTTACTGGAGCAAACTAGAATGCTATCAAGATCCAGCTGAAAGTTTCCATTCTATGTGGAACCAAATGCACATTCATATTGTTTGATTCATGACTCGTGAAGTGCATACAACATTTTTTGCTCTTAGGTTCTTGTGGAGTACAGGAACAAAGACTCTGACCATGTTGAGTGGGCTAAAGCTTTGAAGGAGCTGTACATGCCTGGTTTGCGAGATTATGTTAAGAAGTATTACCCTCTTGGTCCTGCATGGGGTCCCGTTGGAGGTTCACCTGTTTCCCAACCAAAGGCTGCTGCTCCAACACCTAAAGCATCAGGGGCTAAGGCTCCCCCTCCGCCAGCTCTTCCTTCAGCACCTCTTTTTAGCATGGAGAAATCTCCAAAATCTTCACAGCCTAAAGAAGGAATGTCAGCTGTCTTTCAAGATATTAGTTCGGGCAAACCTGTGACTGCAGGTAGATGAAATCATATGCTTCATCTTGGACTAGAGGATTGATTTTTACCTCTCAGAACTCAACTACATACATATGAAGCCCTATTATTGTTGCGCAGGGTTGCGAAAGGTTACTGATGACATGAAGACTAAAAACCGTGCTGATAGAAGTGGTGTTGTTAGCAGTACCACTGCTGCTCCTGAGAAGACTTCTCGTGCAGGGTCGTCCTTCAAGTCCGGACCCCCAAAACTGGAGCTTCAGATGGGACGCAAGTGAGTTTAACTGTGGACCTTAAAAAATCGTTACACCATCTAGTATATTGTTTAAGATGTTAGCACAGGTGGCCAACAGGTACATTATAGGTTTGATTGGTGGCCTCATCGCAAACCAGGCCCAACCATGTGTAATCTTTTGGGGCAAGCCTTGTGTTTGGTTAGTTGGATTGCATTAGTCAGCCAGTACGGATGTTGAAAAGAATGGGACTTGGGCATGGTAGGAAGGCAAGCTGAAAATGACCTGTTGATTTCAGTCCTGTTTACGACTTCATTAGATGAGTAAGTTGCGTGTGTTAAAGGATTTTTAGGATGGAACAAGATACGGGAAGATTAAGGATTTTAAGGTGTAGTAGACAAATAAGTTCATAGTATTCATCTCACCTTGTACATCCTCTACTTGCATCATACATCGAGCCAAGCAAACATCATCCATCCCAAGCAACCTGTACCGCCTCATCATGTTCCAAGTCCAACCAAATGGACTCATCTCATTCATCCTGATTGGACTTTTGCAGTTAACCAACCACTTCTTGCATGTACCTCCTGACATGTGTCTTGGATAAATACTTGCCAAATTGGTACTTTCCCCTAAATCTTACAGCAGTCCAATTGTTCTTGATGTGCTAGAACGATTATGACATTCATAAATAGTTAAAATACAATTGTAAGAAAAATGTTTTGCAAATAGAATTAACTAGAAACATGGAATTATGTTTGAAATTAAGGATCTGGTACAATTATATATCACATAATATATATAATTCCATCTGATATGCAAGAAGCGGACCTACTGGATTGAACATGTTTACTTGACAGTGGTTGTAACTTGTATATGCTCCTTACTGGAGCTTGCATCATTTAATAAGTGCAGACGAACTTGTCATTCTGGTAAGATGAGTACATATTTCTTCGTTGTTGATTGTTTTATTTATACATTTCCCTCTGAGATTTTAAAAAATGGCAGATGGGTGGTCGAGAATCAAGTTGGTAAAAAGAATCTTGCTATTGATGATTGTGATGCTAGACAATCCGTCTATGTGTATGGATGCAAGGATTCTGTCCTTCAAGTAAATGGTAATTTATATTTTTAGTTTGGATACATCACGTTCTTCTGTATGTTTTGTTCATAGACTCAATAGGAATTATAATACCTTTTGCAGGTAAAGTAAACAATATCACTGTTGACAAATGCACCAAATTTGGAATCGTCTTCAAGGTTAGTGTAAATTATTCTGGGACAAGTGGACCTGAGCTAATTTTTATTGTAGTGTTGTGGCAATACTAAGTTTAGTTTACTATATCTGTTTCAGGATGTTGTAGCGGCCTTTGAGGTTGTCAACTGCAATGGTGTTGAGGTGCAATGTCAGGTATCCAATTATTTTGTATGCCTTTTGTTTTCACATTGTTTTCTCTCTTTGCACTATTACCTCTTGAATCTAGACAAAGTCAGTTTGTTGTAACATTATGTCGAATATAACTGCCATCCCATGTGTGGCTTCTATTTCTTTTTCCACTTTTATGCTTTAAAATGGCTTCTTCAAATAAGATTTAATTGCTTCATTGCTTCAACAAGTCCTTTGCTATGAGTACGAGCTTTCACATGCTGTTAAAATCCTTGTTTATTTGAACTGAAGTATTTTCCTGTATTTCTTGTGAATTTATTCTGTTTACAAATTTCAACATGTTAAATTGTTCAGTATGTTTTCATTCTCTTTGGTTATGCTGCACTATAAAATTTTGATTCCATCCACTACATACACTCACTATGGTGAATGAAACTGTTGTTAAGTCGTTGTCTTTTACTTGCAGGGTACAGCACCGACAATATCAATCGACAACACATCTGGATGTCAGTTATACTTAAGCAAAGATTCACTGGGAGCTTCCATTACTTCAGCTAAATCTAGTGAAATCAATGTAATGGTTCCAGGTGGTTCCACTGATGGTGATTGGGTAAGATATGATCTTTACTCATGATATATCTATGGTGCTGCTCTTTCATGCTGTCAAAAACTCCCTTTGAAACCTCTAATCTAGTATTTTCTTTATATCTTCAGTAATTATATTCAAGTAGTGGCATGCGGCATTGAATTAGATAAAATCAGTCCTTGCTGAAAACCCTTTATTGGTGTGTTTATGAAAACCATTTGTGCAAGGAAGGTTTGCCCATGTTCCCATGGTATATATAATTTGGGACATTTGCCTTTCAGTATGTGGTTTTGACTTTTGAGATTTTTTTCAACTCTTATATTAGGAAAAAGCATGAACTTTTGAATCTATGCGGCGAGGTTGCACCTGTTAGAATAATGGGAGATTAATTTTGCTATTCACAACTGTGTAACTTATTCATTAATTGAGAGAGTATATACAAACATTGTTACATGGGTCTCATGGGCTACATGGGAGAGAGAGAGAGAGAGAGAGTAGAGAATATATAATACTCTTAACACTCCCCTTCAAACTCAAGGTGGATCAGGAGGATCTGATGCAATGAGTTTGAGTAGATGAAGCCGATGATGTTCTCGAGTCTGAGCTTTAGTGAAGAAATCTGCAACTTGAAGCTCTCAAGGAACATACTTAAGGGAGATGGTCGACTGCTAACAATTAGATCGCGTGAAGGATGCATCAATACCAATGTACTTTGTCAACTCATACTTGTCGGGATCACTAGTAATCTGAATGACACTTGTACTGTCACAAAAGAAAGGTGTAGAATTGTCACAATGGACACCGAGATCAATCAAGAGCCATCGAAGTTAAATGATCTCTGAGGTGGTAGCAACTAGAGCACGAAGCTCTAACTCTGCACTAAAGCGTGACATCGCAATTTGCTTCTTGGACTTCCAGGCAATGAGCGAAGTACCAGGAGAGATGCATTAGCCAATGATAGATCGGCGATCAGCACGTCCGGACGTAGTGCCCCTCATATATCTCAGCACACGAAGAACATAACCATAGTGGATTGAGGTGGGAGCACTGACAAACTGACTGAGCACATGAACAACATGAGCAATATCTGGCCTGGTGACAGCGAGATAAACAAGGCTTCCAATTAGCTAATGATAGCGAGAAGGATCTGTCAGTGGTACATCGTCTGTAAGTCGAAGCTGTAGGTGGAGCTCCATGGGTGTGGCAGCATTGCGTGTATCGGTCATACTAGAACGAGCAAGCAGATCTTGAACGTAGCGATGCTGAGAGAGGTAGTAGACATCACTATTAGAATGAACCTCAATCCCCAAAAAATAGCTCAATGATCCCAATCGGACATCATAATCTGTTTACTCAATTTCCTCTTCACAAAAACTACATAATCCATGCCATCTCCTATGATCAACATATCATCTACTTATAGCAGAAGCAAAGTACAACCCCGCTGAGAAGTGTGAATAAACAAGGTAGGGTCATGCTCACTTGGAGTGAAACTAGCAGCTCGAATCACAAAACTGAAACGCTCAAACCAAGCATGAGGAGACTGCTTAATATAGAGCACGCTTAAGGCGATAAACATAACTTGTAGGTGCCTCAATAAGAGTACGGAGAAAAGCTGCATATAGACCATGACGAAAAGCATTTTTGACACATGTAGTTCATGTGCGTACCGCTGGAATAAGACCGTGGTCATATGAGCAACTGGAGCAAATGTCTCATCATAATTTTGACCATAAGCCTACTGAAAACCTCTTCCAATAAGACGAGCCTTGTATCACTCTGCTGAACATCTAACTTGTTCTTTACTTTGTACACCCACTTGCAAGTTATAGGAACAACTATAGATGGTAGCGGAACAAGATCTCAAGTGCATGTACACTCTAATGTTGTGAGCTCTTTTGTCATAGCCAACTGTCACTCAGGTATACTGACAGCTTCCTGATAGGTACTCGGCTCAGCTACTGCACCTGCACGAGAAAAAACCTATATCTTTGGTGCTTGAATAGAAGAATGGTCACGTAGAGCATACCGTGATGGAGTAGAACGATCGTCAGAGTCAGTGATACTGGCCGGAGGGCCAAGTGGAGGAGAGGAGGACTGAGGAACAGAAGGAACTCTTTGTCAGCGAGTATAGTGAAAAGGAAAAGTGAAAGTATCAGAAACTGGCGAAGTTGGTGGAGGAGACACACTAGTAAGGTTATTAAGGCGCGAGGCGAGGCGAGGCTACCCACCCCCTCACACCTTTTAAGTAGTAAGGCGCGAGGCGAGGCGACGCTTTACACAACCTAAGGCGCTAAGGCAGCAAATATAATGAGCATTTTAGCAGCACTTATGTACCTTGTTGTTCCAATTTTTGAGCCCATGTAGCACCCATCCCACCTTTCCAATTGCTCCCCATGTAGCATCCACCCCTTGCAAGTTTCAACATATAAATTGTTATAAATGTAATAGATACAAATTGTATTCCAATTATTTGAGTAAATACGAATTGAGTGACATACCTTGTTATCTTGTTGACAATCTCTCCTTCCTTCTCTTCTCCCAAGCAACAAGGTACATGAATAACAAGCAACATAAGTCCACAATAACAATTAAGTGAATTCGAGAATTAAATATGAGCAACATAACAAATTAACAAGCACGACATAAGCGACATAAATCCACACAAATAACATAGGCAATAAGTCCACAAGCTTATAGTAGTCTAATGGCATAATAGTAGTCCACAACACAAAAGTAGCATAGTCCAACTCTCTCATCTCTCAATATCCATCGTCGAACTCATTGGGATTGCTAGTAGAATCCAAGTTTTCTCCACCATCTTCGGTAGCATTGGGAGCTTCGTCACAATCGCTCACATCCGCATCATCATGCGGATCTTCTTCCTCATCTTCTTCATTGCCTGAATCCGAGTCTTGCTCTTGCTCATCTAAGCCATCTTCTTCAACCACCATTGTTGTAGATCTTGCACGTCTTTGGTAGGTCATAGTCTCACCATGACTATTCCTGTTAGCTTGCCTTGGAAGATTGCGACCTCGAAGCGAGCGTGATGCGCCGATGGCTTCATCAACATCATCCCATGTAACGTCACACTCACGACCACCTTGAGGTTGTACAACCAATGAGTCAGCCCATTCATTGTCCCAATCAAACTTCTCAATGACCAAAGGGTCATAGTTTTTGTCTGCTTTCTCCCGCCTCTTTTGAAACCTAGCTTTCATCTTCCGGTTGTATGCAACAAAGACCAAATCATTCAATCTCTTGTGTAGTAACCAGTTCCTTTTCTTTGTATGGAACTACAAAAGCACAAATGGCAAGCAAAGCAAATAAAATGAATAAATAACTTGCTGAAATTAATAAGCGCATATGAGCTACAAATTGAGTAGATGGAAATAAACACAAAGAAGCTACAAATTGACTCACAAATTCAAAGGTACTCCAATTTCGCTCACAACCGGATGATGAAGCACAAAGGCTAACAACACGCTTAGCAGACCTTTGTAGGTCAATGACTCGGCCACCATATGAACGCCACCAATCAACTAGATTCACAAATACACACATATATTAGGAATTTGGAATGAAATAATCAAATAAACATGGTGAAGTTAACTTGCTGAAATTAACAACACTTGCTAGGGCTCCTTGACTCTAAGTTTTTTATTGCCATTTTATTTGAAAAGACATCTCCTTGTTGGTCCTCATAATGCATGGCTTGTTCATCAATCTTGTTCCAAATATTCTCATCTTGTACCATTCTTGCAAGCACATCATTGAAGCAACTCCCTAGCTCCCCAACATAGGTATCATCTCCACTCTTTTGGATGGCAAAGAAACGGGTTCAAAGAGGTTCAAAGAGAGCGCTTAATAATGTTCATGATCCCATACAATGGATGATCCATTTGTTTCACCCAACGTCGCTCAATAATGTTCATGATCTTCTTGAGCAAACGTTGCTTGTTTTGGGTACCTATCGCACCATCCATCCGACATAAGTGTGTAACCATATTGCTTCCACGCCCGCTCGTGCTCCTCCCTCATGGTACTTGTCTCATTGACGCAATCCCGAAGCAATGGCTCCCTCAGCTCATGGAAACTAGGAGGCTTATACCCGGAACCGTACTGCACACTGGCCTCTATAGCAATCTCAATCTGCCTTGAGTTTGCAACATTAAATGGAATGCCACACTCATAGAACCACAAGGCCTATTGCTTATTAACATAATGCCTCTCATCCTTGGTCCTTGTGCTGCCCTCCATGGTGCTTTGAAAAGACCTAGAACGTCTTTGATTTACAATTTCTTCGGGTGTTCTTCGAAGCATACCAGTAACTGACTTGGTCTCCTTTGCCTTGGCCTTGCTTGATGGTAGAACCTTGAATGAATAGGCAACACGCCTTCTTTTGGCGGCGGTCCCTGAACTTGGCTTCACAGTGGAGTCTTGGGACTCGATGCCATGTGCTACCACCTTCACATCTTGACCTATCGAGAGGAAGCAAGAGGAGAGCATTGATAGGAGAGACGATCGAGCAAACTTGCTATCTTCTTGAGCATCGATCGGGCGACGACGACGGGGATGACCTGGAGAGGGTGACGGCGCGATGCGACCGTGCTGGGCGACATCGAGACAGGGAGGAAACGGCGACGCCAAGATGGAGCCGCTGCCGCCGCCGCCTAGGGTTCAGGCCTTCAGGGTGAGTCTTCTTTTCGCCTCTCGCTCTTCGCCCTCTCCTCTTTTCCCTTCTCTCTCGCGGGCTCGGGTCGGGCCAACACGAGCTTGCGCCTTGCGCTTTAGCCAGTAGCCCAGCACAGTCGTGTTTCCAAGGCGTCGCCTCAGAGCTTGCTGGTGTCTTTCTCCGCCTGAGCGACGCCCTAGCGACGCCTTTCACATGAAGCGGACGCCATACGCACGCTCGGCAAGGCGGCACAACGCCTTGCCCCCCGTCGGCGCCTTGCCGCTTAGGCGTCGGCGTCGCCTAAGCGACGCCTTGATAATCTTGCACTCTAGAAGGTGAAACTGGTGGAGGTGTATCTGGAGAAAACAAGTCTGGTGAAGGAATAGGAGGTAGACACAAAAAGGTGGAGTCTATGGAAGGAGTGGGATGTGTAGAAGGATGATGAAAGAAGAGTCGACTCTTATCAAAGGGCACATCATGAGATGCGAATGCGACGTGTTGAGAGATCATAGCAACGATAACCCTTATGCTCAGGGCTATAACTCAGGAAGACACACTCAACCGACTGAGCGCTCACGAGGTGCTAGAAGGATATAGCAAACACAACCAAAGACATGAAGATGAGCATAGCGAGAAGGTGCTCTATACAAGACCTCACCAGGACACTTGCCCTGAAGCTTAGAAGAGGTTTGACGGTTGATGAGATAGTTTGTTGTAGAGACCACTTCCCCCTAGAAGTGAGAGGGAACAAAGGAGTAGGTGAGAAGAGTACGAGCAGTCTCAATGATGTGACGGTGCTTGCACTTAGCAACACTATTTTGAGTATGAGCACCAGGACACGAGAGCTGAGGAAGAGTAACATCAAAAGAAAGGAATTGACGAAAAACTGATAAAAGATACTCTCCCTATAGTCAGAACGAAAAACACGAATGAAAGAAGAAAAGTGTGTATGAACCATCTTAGCAAAAGATTGATAAATGGAAATCAATTGAGAGTGATGTTTCATAAAATAGATCCAAGTATGGATCGACGAGGAGGAAGCGGGGAGGCGGCGGTGCCGGAGCGGCTCTGGCACTGAAGATACGCGACGAGGACGTCGGAAGGAGACGAGGCGGGAGCAGAGGCTCGATGCACGGATATGTGGTCTCCAGGCGCTAGATCCGGGATGGATCAGCGAGGAGGAAGCGGGGAGGCGGCGGAAGGAGACGAGGCGACGACGCTGGAGTGGCTCAAGCCCGCCGTCCCGAGCGAAGGACGTTGCTAGCAGAAGACGGTGGTGGTAGGATTAGGAAACATGGCTAGGGTTAGGGTTGAATAGCTTTGATACAATGTTAGATAATGGAAGAGTAATTTTGCTATTCATAACTGTGTAGCTTATTCATTAATGAAGAGAGTATCTATAGACATTGTTACATGGGTCTCATAGGCTACATAAGCCACATGGGCAGAAAAGAGAGAGAGAGAGAAAGTAGATAATATACATACTCTTAACAGCACCAACACTTCTTTTCGATGGCATACATTTGTTTTTTCTTACCATTTTTTATTTGCTGTTGGTGCTGGATCAATATTTATTGGGGGGCAAATTGTTTTTTTCACTTTATCTGTGTCGTTTTGCATGATTTTAGGTGCTGGTATGCGTGGACATGTAGATTAGCATTTCACTGGGTGATGTACTTTGCAGTTTGCTTCTGTCAAGGCTTCCTCTTTTATTTTATTAGTGCGTAATTGTACTATTTATTAGCAGCCTAGAGTTCATTGCTCCTTGAGCCAGGATGGGTTGGCATCACATATTCCCTGTTTATATAAATAAGTTACAATCTTGCAACTGCGGTTCTTTTGCTGCAGGTGGAACATGCTTTGCCTCAGCAATACATCCATAGCTTCAAGGACGGCAAATTCATCACTTCACCAGTTTCTCATTCTGGAGCGTAAGTCTGATGAAAACTGCTTAAGATTGTTGTTTCTGTTGTCCTTGCTCAGTGTGCGCGGTCTGTATGTTTTCGTTACACATGTTTTTTTTGGTTGGTATATTTGTATGCCAACAAACCACTTGGTTTATGTTTCAGCTGACCATTCTTTTTACGACATGCCTGTCACTGCGTTGTCATTCTTTTTACGACATGCCTGTCACTACGTTGTCATTGATGTGGGTGCATGGTTTTGTTAGGTGTATTTTCATCTGATCGTTCTTTAACGACGTGAGGTTGCCTGCTGTTTCTGACATGCTGCTTGCTTTGGATCCAGCATGTACGAAGTAAACTCAAGTGTTTAAAATACTCTGCACACGAAGATTGCAAATCCAGACACGCTGATGTTTCTTGCATTTTATGTGAGTTGCATTGCTGCCCCCTTGGGAGTCAGATACTGAAGCGACATTTGAACAAGAGCTACAGAATTTCATTGCAGAACCACGTATCAGCAATACGAAAGGCGCCTCGATACACTGGCCGGTAGTCTAGAAGAAAAAGGTCAGGCTACAAAGAAAAACCAGACACCTGCAAAGATAGGCAGCACTGAGATAGTGCGAGACGATTCAGCGGCACTATGAGTCGGAGGAGAACAGCCACCGACTGTCCCCCTCGCCGTCCCAGTCCCTGTCCCCGGCGCGCATAGACCGGAAGGCCCCGCCGCCGCCGTCGAGCCCGGCTGCACCGGAGTCACCTACAGCAATGGAAGCAAGAGCTCTACCATAAGTTCGCAAGAAACATAAACAAAACGTAGAAGCAGTAGCACACACTGTGTACTCAAACCCACCTGCGGTTGCTGCCCTGGCACTGGCACCGGCACTCGCGCCGGCGCTGGGCTCGCCTGCGCAGGCGCTGGCCGCACCGTCTGCGTCGGCGACGGTGCCGGCGCCATGGACGGTCCCAAGCCCGCGGTGCCGTTTTTTAGCAGCCCCGTAGGGTACGTCTCGGCAAGGCTGGTCTGGAACAGCCCGAACGACTTTTCCGACGGCTTCCCGGGCTTGAGGTCCTCGTCGTAGATGGCGAAGAGATACGTGTCCACCGACTTCCCCGGCACGCGCGGCGTGCCGGCCAACGACCGGAGGTGGGACACGAGGTTGGACACGAAGGCGCGCGCGTTCTCCACCGTGGCGCCCGCCTCGTCGGGGCCGCCGCTGTGCGGCCACCCGGTCTCGGCCACGACGATCTCCACGTCCTTGTACCCCTTGGCGTCCAGAGCCGCGCGGACGGCGTCCACCTGCGCGTCGAACATGTTGGTGTACGTGAGCCCGGAGCCCGCGTCCGGCCGCCCGGCGTTGGGTTCGAACAGGCAGAAGGCCAGCGTCTCCGGCCGCGGGTCGCTCTGGTACGCGAAGTAGGGGTACGGGTTGATCAGGAACGGCGAGCCGGTCTTGTTCAGGAAGGCGAGGAGCGGGTCGAGCGCGGCGGCGAGCTCCGGCTTGAACGCGCCGGAGGAGGGAGGGTCGGACTGCGCGAGCACGTCCATGGCGTGCACGGTGGAGACCTTGGTGCTGGAGTTGGGCGGCAGCGCGGCGTAGATGTTCTGCAGGGCTGGGACGAGCTGCGAAACGAGCGTGGCGCCGCCGAAGGTGAGGACTTCGTTGCCAACGGAGACGGCGACGACGGCCGGCGACGAGGCCGGGATGTGGGTGGCGACCCAGGCGGCGGCGGCGGGGGGCGAGGACGCGAGGGAGGGGATGTCGCCGTTGGCGGCGCCGAGGAGGAGGGCGATGCCCGTGCCGGCGAAGGCGGAGACGACGGCGGGGTCGGTCCCGTAAAGGCGGACCTTGGTGATGGTCGTGGACTGAAGGAGGCGCGCGGTGGCCGACGGCGGCGGGAGGTTGTTGGCCACGTCGCCGTAGTTGATGCCGATGAAGGACTGCGGCGCTGCAGACAGCCAGACACGCATGCCAGCGTTAAAGAACATAAGCAGTTTGACAAAATGCACTGCTGTTTATTATATATTAAAAAAAAACAAAAAACAAAATGCACTCCGGTTTCTCAGTGACTGACTTAGCGTACAGTGATAAATTACAATTCTCCAGTAAAATTCATACGCTTTAATTCCCGTGAAATTCACGGGCTTTAGATGGGCCTAGCTCGAGCATATGTAGTTGACAAAAAATGCAGCAATCCAGCGGACAAGCATGGAGCTGGGTATGGTGGTAACGAGTGAATTTGGACGCATGGTTATGCATACGCTGGAGTTAGGGTATATTTGGTTGCTAGCCATGGTATGCCTTTTCTTTTTTTTCTTTTTGCCTAAGTATGATATCTCATAGTTTTTGTAACTCAAAAATTGCTGACCAATGCTGTGGCACAATATCACAAAAAAAATGTGTGTATAAAGATTTTGTGACGCGCCAATAGTGCTAATAAAGTTAAATGTGCCTAACAGCATTGTGGCACATGTGGCACTGCCAAAATTCGGATGGCCTAAGCATTAGCCAAACTGTACTATGTCAGTACGTGCTACCGCTCACCGTCACCTGATGGCACGATGACTGAAATGCGATTTTACGATTTTATCACGAGTGCTTGGATCATTTTTGTGTGGTTCAGAATGCTCCAGCGAATGCAAACACTGCTCATTTTGACACGGCTATGTTCCTTTCACTATCACCATTTTCCCCCGTACATCCAACAAGAAATGACAAGGGAAGAAAAACCATTTCGACAATTCCAAAGAAGCAATAATTGCATAGATGCTCGCTGAAGAACGAAGAACAAAAGGAGAGACTCCAGATTGGGAGCTGCCAAGATACAACGCATTGAAATTTCAGTTCGGAAGTTACACACACCCCGAACTTTTATTTGGACCAGAATTTTGCAACTGGCAATCAATAGTCCGAGTTGTCCAGCTCAAATCTAAAAAACAAAAGAAAGAGAAAGAGAAACTTCCAAATATCTCAACAGCAAGAACAGAATTCAGACTAACTGACAGAACCGAAGACAAGGAGAGCCTTACCTGCAAAAGGAAGATGGATGAGCTGCAAGAATCCCAAAAGAACAAGCAAAATCTGCCCCCTCTCTGTCATCTCTACTCTTCCTCACGCACAGAAACAGATAGGTGTAGTCTGACTGTCTCTCAGCTCTGCTGCTGCTGGCTGCTGGCTGCTTCTTGTCTTATGGCCTTCACTTCCTTGCTTCCTGCAGGCTGCAGCTGAACTAAGCTCCCCAGTCCAGTTGCTTAGCGAGGAGGAGAAATAAACTGTGGGATCTCAATTCTGCAAGTGCTCTCTCTCTCTCTCTCTCGCTCTGAATCTTTGCCCTATAATAAGGCTGTAAAGTTGTCACTAAACGACTGGAAAGCAGAGGCTAAAGCGTTAAAGCCTCTCTCTTGTTCTGCAAAAAAAAAAAAAAAAAACAAAGCACCCCTTGTGTGTTTTAAAACAGGGAAGCCGCCTGATTTGAACTACACCGAGGGAGGCAGTTAAGGAACGCCAGAACGAGACGGCTGCCTCCGGATGGGCGACGCGTGTGCCTGGTTGCCCCGGATCGGACGGCCAGGGCTGCTGCTGCTGCTTGGGATGGGTCGAGATGGCCGCCGATGCGGGGGGGTCTTTCGTTTGCCGTGCTGGGCTTGGATTCTATGGACAAGATGAACACCACCAATCTGTGTGTATAGCCTAGCTAGGGCGTGACGGGGCATGTATCACAACATTTTTTATTTATTTATCAGAGTCGATGCCTCATGATGGCCTCATGGGTCATGGACACCCAATTCCTAGTCTCACACGACCAAATACTTCCACGAGACGTAAGTGCGTATGATTGATCGATCACGTGTGACTGGCAGGGTCATGCAAGGCCATTCCAGCATGCCACCGCTACGGTTTCGTGTCAGTTCTTACACGAGTCGCAACGGAGCAAGTGTCTACACAAGAAAAGCTTGATTTTTTTTTCCTCTTCAAGGGTAGCTTGCTTTTCATCACCATTACGCGTGGAGTTCGAAAATTTGTGTTGGGTATATAGTTGATGATAAAGAGGAGACTATTAATCAATTATTGGTTGAACGGATATTAGCGTCGCATAAATTATATATTATAAATATTTTATTCACATGATACTTAATGTTTCTATATAATTAGTTGGATCTTTTTTATTCAAACAATTGATTACTTTACACATTTAGTTATGAAATCAACTTAATTTTATGGAGTGATAACAATTATTAACATTGGTAAATAAGCTTTAAATATGTGTGAACAAATTATTAAAATGGTGTAGTCATTATATAATTTTTTATTGGTACACTACACGGTTTGCGTGATAGTTCGCAAACTCTACTACTCGAAAAACATGTAATGTTTTAGTACATCTGCACTACATTACATCTATACTTAGTGCGCGGGTATTGATGCCGCTTATTTACATCACACATGTTTTCAAATTTTGTAAGCGAAACATATATTAGTTTTGAATAATTGCACTCATTGCGATAGTCGCAATGGTGCAACCCAATAGAGAATTAGACACTTAATTTTTTTTCAGTTATTAAGAGTTAAATAAAATAAAATACTTTGGTATCATTCGTATGGAGCCACATGTGTAGAGAAAAAAAGATGTCAAATTGTCTACAAAATCTAAAAGAGTATGGAATACAATTTACATGTAATTCTCCTTAGTGTTATCAAATTGCAATCAAGTTCAAGTTCTCTATATATATATATATATATATAAAAAATTCTCCTTAGTGTTATCAAATTGCAATCAAGTTCAAGTTCTATATATATATATATATATATATATATATATATAGTAATCATTTATTAGCAAGCGTGTTTGCAGAGCTACCATAGTACCCCCTGCCTGTAAGGCTGTATAAGTAACTGGAGTTTCCTATAGGCATGCCTTTCCTACAGTACAGTCGTAGCACATGAACCCATGTAGAAGAAGCGCAGAACAAATCGCACTTTAACAGCCAGTAAACGACGGTACATTGTCTCGTTTCCAAACTATTTGCCTTCCTACCGGCATTAGAGTAAGATTTGCGTACCACTACCTTACATAGCTTGGTGAACAAAAGCCTTGGCGATGGAAATGCAGCAGCTCGGAACATACGAGCTTTGCTTAAAACGCAGGCTGCGAGTAGCAAGTGGTAACTATATCTGTACATCACAAACATCAGATCCTACCGACCGGTGCAAGTGCAACACCCAGTCAATAATTACTTTGGGGGAACATATCACAAAACATCGTTCTCGTCAGCGGTCACCAAGAACCTCGTCAGCCAGACGACCGAGGCGCGCGGCGAGCTAAAGGACCAAAACACTGAAGCGGCATTGCTGACTTGGTGGTGCTCAGCTGGTGAGCGATGAGAGCATGCCGCCGCCGCTCTTCGTGTGCAACACGACCTCCCAGCCGGGCCCTTTCAGGGGGAAAAGGGGGGCGGCGTCCGCAACGCCAGGCGGCAAGGTGAGGTCGCTCCGGTCCATCACCTTCCAGAGGTCCGCGTCGCTGATGTCCGTCTGGATCATCCTGTCTTCCTCATCCTGCTCGTCCCTGAGCAGCGCCAGCAACTCCGCCTCCTGCATTCCCATGAAAAAGCACCATCAGAGACCATCTCCCAGCGTTCCTTCACCTTGTTGTCGTTTTTGTTCTTGTGGAGTTCCCTATCAGAAGAAGCATTATTTTTAAAAGATCTCTGAAGAAGCATTATTGATACTCTATACTTCAGAGGATGGGATTTTTACATCTAAGGCGTTAGGCTTCGCCCTATCTTGTTCAAACTGTCCCTTCCCGATCACCACATGCTCTAGCTTCAACTTTCCGAACGCTTTCTTGATGATCCGTCCCTGCAACAATGAGAAGATGAGCACCTGTCCAACAGAAATAGCCAAGCAAGTCTGAAGATAGCAGATCATCCAACCGCACCTCAACAGAATGTGATGTTGCCAACCTATATACATGGACTGGGCGTGTTTGACCAATCCGGTGGCATCGATCCATGGCCTGCAAATCCATCTGAGGATTCTGCAGGAGAAAGCAAAAGTTCACCATATCACAACTATGACAATTAACTGGAGGTAAAATAAGTATTGTACAAAGGAAAGGAGTACAGCTGCAGCTGCACGCACAACCACCCGTAGGAAATAAGGGTTCAAACAGGGAGATGCAATGCAGGAAGAACACATCTTCTAATGACTACTTATTATCACATGAACATTTTGTCTGAATGAGTATTATTGTATTACACTACAAAAACCTCCTCATCGATAGAGAATTTTACCCAGTCACTGTCATATAGGATACAGGTATCAGCAGAAGTAAGATTTATACCAAGCCCACCAGCCCGTGTGCTTAGAAGGAAGATATTCATACTGCTGCTCAAGTCATTAAATTCTGCTATCTGCAGCAGAAAAACAGTAGCAAATAAAAACTGTGAGATAATGACAAGTATAGACAACCATCAAGTAGCTAATGGAGCAAGATTATTTGCCTCAGTAGAGAACATATAACAAAAGCAATATAAAGCAACATTTAAGCTTTAGAAAGACTGGCTTCACAATAATAATGGTATTGTGCTCTCAAGCTACAGTATACCACCTGGGTATTCACATATTATGCCATGAAAAAACTAACGTCACAGAAACAGTAACATGGAGAAGATATTACAATGCACCCAGAAAAATAATTTTCAAAGATTTCCGATTGTATTTTGAGAATGAGCAATTAGCATTGTCCTCCAGAACAACGCATGCATAAAGTAATTGAACACATGTTGTCAAATCACATACCAAGCTATAGTTCACGCACATAATTAGGAAAGTAAGAATATGTGTATGTGCCTAAAACCCAATACACAATACTGCCGAGCCCGGCGTAGTGTAATTCTTCAGATTGTAGTTGCTACCAAATAAAACAGTAATATATAGGCTGATAGGCATGAGAGATGAGACTACCACATTACCTGCCTCCTCCTCTCTGCCAGCTTAACACTACCATCAATTCGGCAAATCTCAAGGCCTTTGGATTCCAAGTAATAGTCAATAATGTCCAGAACTTTTGTCCATTGTGAAAATATTAGAACCTAGAAATATATCAATTGAACTATAGTTGAGGTCTAGTATTTAAAAAAACATGAAACCTGTGCTGCATGTGCGCGAATACAAGCCCAGATACAAAGCCAATATAAGAAGAGAAAACCATGTACCTTGTGCTTTCGTGCGAGTAGGAAATTTAGTGACCTGTCCAACAGCTGAAATTTACCGCATTGATCCAGAAGCTTCTCAACAGGTGGATACAGACCTGCAAAAATACAAATGTACGACAATGTAAAGAAAAGTCAGGAAACAAGCACATGAAGTAATAGATAACACATGTCCAATGTGGAACAAACCTGATGATTCAAATGCAGATTCCAAAAGATCAGGATGGTTGCAATTCTTCCTCAGCTGAATTAATAGATTATTTAGCTTCGCCTTAATGCCAGGTCTCCGCAACACTACAATATAGCCCAAACTTGTCAAATTAGATAACTATTAATTTAGCCGCAGACTGGACTGTAAGTCCAGGAATATGCACGAGTGCATGCATACATACCAATATCTGATTTCTCATGCAAGTATTTGTCAAATGTTTTTTCAACCAAGTGATCCTGGATTTGCTTCTGATGGTCAGTCATGTTAGCATAAATGATAATCTCTTTCTTTCGTGGAAGCATCTGCTCTACATCCTCCTTCATTCGCCTTAGAAGGAATGGACGCAGAATGGCATGAAGCTTTGAAACAACATGGACCCTTCTCTTCTCTTCAGTTTCTTCTTGTTGTTCTTCACCTCCTTTCCCAGAAAAATCAAACCTTCAAAGAAGGCAACAATCAGCTCAACAGAGGCAAAACAAATAAAGTGCAATGCATGGAGCATTTTCAACAAGTGGTTTTATTGCCTTTGTAACAACAAATGCCTCACGTGTTACGGTACCAAAACCCATCTAAATAGTTGTGTGAAACGTGTAAATATTACTTGTAGTCATCAATAGACATTTAAGCAAACACAACATATCAGTACACAATATAAATTTCTGCTATATTCAATAGACATTTCTGCAGAAATGGCATATACGCAATAAAAGTCAGCAAAAAAATAGCATGCACGTTCGCTACTCCACATCCTTCATTTCAACTAGAACGCTTCTTGGCGGAAAAGGCATCCCAAATTTACAAGTAAAGTATTGGTAGGCTTTATGAAGAACAGTGCTTCTGAACCTCATAATACATACAGCTACAAGAGAATATCTGTTTCAAGAGTAGCATTAAAATAGTGGAATTACTTGATTTATAGACATAATAATTAATGGTGATGGAATTGATATTGCACTTAAAGCAAGTTTAACAGATTCTTTTACATTAGTTTAACCACAATATGCTAGCTTTCGAGACCCAGATGCTAATCACTTTACAAATGCTGACAGATGTCTTTACTAGAACAACCAACATATATGTTTTGCTCAATCCATATACAAATTACCCGACTTATCAATACAAGATATGGGTCAATGGCAGAGAAAGCTGTCACGAAAACTAGGCAAATGCTACATTGGAATGTTTAAGTAACTTTTAATTAGAACCAAGAGGCTCTAGAATCAATACAAGACAAGAAGTGCTTCGAATATATGGTATTTGCACCTCAGTGCTGAGAGCTGAGACTGCAAATAGAATGACATGTATAAAAATAACATATGGGAAAGGGTGGTGCTAGTGTCAACTCAGTGAATCATACCATGACTCAAATTCCTGATGCGATGAGAATATATCAGGCAAAATGAAGTTCAGTAGCGACCACAGCTCTGCTAGGTTATTCTGAAGAGGTGTACCAGTCAAAAGGAGCTTATTATCCATAGGCAGGCGCTTGAACTCCTTCAATAATTTACACTTCGAATTTTTCAACCTATGCCCCTGGAAAAAGAAGTATGGAACTGACATGTAAATAGAAAAGCAAGGGAGCAAACCAAAAGGACAGTGATTTAGAGCATGTGTTTTTTTCCATCACCTCATCCACAACAACATACTTCCACTTATAATGAGCAAGAAATTTTGCATCTGACATGGCCATCTCATATGAAGTCACTATTAACGGAAAATCCGGTCCAACATTTTTGGGCATGAATTTTCTCCTTATCTCTGCCCGGACCACTTTATCACCATGATAAATCACACCAGTTAGAGATGGAACAAACCTGAAATTAAGCATCTCCAGATAAGAACATCAATATGGACAGTGAAAGAATTACTTATGATACTTTACCTTGAGATCTCATTCACCCAGTTCGAGAGAGTGGAAAGAGGAGCAATTATCATGTATGGACCATGCAAACCTTTCCCTTTGAGATGGGCTAGAAATCCAATAGTCTGGATTGTTTTCCCAAGGCCCATTTGATCAGCAAGTATCCCATTTAGCCCATTCTGCCACAGCGATATTAGCCACTTCACACCCTTTATCTGGTAAGATTTCAACTTTCCACCGGTCATTAATGGAACAAGGTTGGCTTGCTCTTTTTCCCACCTTTCTTCTTCTGTGAGAGTACAATCATCAGGGGAGCGATCTTCGCGAGATCTTGTAAGCATGGCTGCCACTGCCACTGCCGCCTTAGCTTTCTTCTGAACAATAGTTTACTTTTTAGTTGTCAGAACTAAAAAAAAGTAACATAGAGTTTGGTATATGAATAATAATAATTATCATTTTTTCCTTAATATTCATATTGCTTATCAAGTCATCCACTCAACACAACACATTATCCTAATGTCCTAACTCTTACAGAGGAAGGCAGCAGCAAATCTCAAATGTCTCTTTTAATTACGATTGTGGAAAATTCATCAGTAAATATTCAAAAGCAGACATTAAGCACAACACAGCATCCTCCCTAGCATTCTTCCAGCAGCAACACGTGTTTCAATACTTGCACAAGATTACTATTGTTTTAAGTCCAGATGAGAAAGTAATACAGACTAGACGTGGTATATGACAAACACAACATCTGCATAATCCATCTATCAGAAGACAGGGAAACAAATATGTACTGGCATATTTACAAAAGCCTGAACTCACATCATTGTACTGTGGCGCAGATTTCACTTTCCTCTTTCTACCACGTCCTTTTTTCTTCTCTTCTACCAGCTCCTCTTCATCTTGAATTTCAACACCGTCCTGCTTAACCAACAAGCAACACCACCATCATCAACAAAGAAGCAAAAATAACTAGTGCTCCCTCCGTTTCAAAATATAAGGCATATAGTTTTTGCATGTTTGCTTCAAAATATAAGACGTGCATGTGAATTTATTGATGTTTTTACTTGTCTGTCTTTATTTATCACACCTATCTTTCTCCTACATTTATAAGTAACACTCTCAGAAACTATTATCTCTCACATTTCCAAGGTATTTATAGCATAGGTAGCAGTCATTTCCTCTTGTCTTTGTATTGGTGTTGTAACCTTATTAATCCTCATACCTAACCAAAATACGCCTTATAGAAAGAAACTGAGGGAGTGATAGATTACAAGATACGAAAAAACAGTCAGAACACAGTGAGAGACTCCTACATCCGTAATCTGCTCCATCTTCTCAAGTAGGAATTCCGAGTAGAGCTGTGTCTGTGTCAGCAGCTCATCCAACTTGCTAAACCGTGCCTTAGGACCAAAAGCAAGTCTTGCAGCTTCTTCCCTCTTTCTGGCCTCCTCTTCCTCCTCTATCTTGACCCTGGCCTCATGTAGCTTCTCTTCCTCCTTCTTCATCTCCTCTGTGATGAGGAATGCATCGCCATTCTTGGCCTCGAGGTCAATAGGCAGAGATGAACTTGTATCCACAAAATCATCAGCCGTCTCCTCCTTGACGGACTGCAATAGCTGCTCTTCCTCCTTCACCGCCTTAACGATGGAGGGTGCATCACAGTTGTCAGCCTCGAGCTTGACAGGCAGGGCCGAGCTTGCGTCCACAAAATCATCGGATTTCTCCTCCGTGAGCCGCTCCTCCCCCTCTTGCTTAATTGCGTCCTCATTCTTGGCTTCAGAAATTTTCTAATTTGCACAAATAATCAGATCAAGAACAGGTCGTCAGGCCAAAGAACCAAAATCATTGGAGAACTTCAACAGGCAAAATATAGAAATCGCCCCAAGAAAAGCAAAGGGGCTCCATCTAGAGATCTAACCACAAAAGTTTTTGACAATAAATCACCTCTCACCTCGTCCTCCAGAACGGATGTAGGAGAATCGACGGCGGCGGTGGTGGTAGCGGCGGTGGCGGTTTCCATCTTTACCCTATTCGCCACGGCGACCAGTTTATCAAATCCTGACGAAATAGCAGCCCAAATCAGCGATCTCTAAAACCCTAACCAACAGTTCATCAGCACTAAAACCCTAATCAACATTTCATCACCACTTGCACAAATTAGCAGTACTAAACTATAACACAAGTAGGCTAAAACCCTAAACCCAATCGAGCAAACTAGCAAATCAAAACATGATAGGATGCAAGAAATCTAGCACAAACAGCATTTTCCAAGGGAAAAAACACGGATTTTCACCATAAGGAAAACTTTCCCAGTTAACTTTCCGGTAAATCCTGGAACAAGAAAAAGGCCGCAAAAATCAGACCTCGCGAGTTCTCTAAACAGAAACAGCAGATAGATCAATCGGGAAATAGGGAGAAACGTTGGGAAAGCGAAGAAATGGGAAGGAAAAAGGAACGGTAGCGAAGTGGCCCTGATATTTAGAAGGCGACGAGGGCTCCCAACAGGAGAGAGAGGGTTACAGTTCAGGCGGGAAAGAGCGAGGAGAGAGACAAGCGAAAATCCCCTCAAGTTGGAAACAATTTACGGGACTGCCACCGTTGGATTTTCTCCTTGTGCGTCCGGTACCATAGTGGGGCGCCCCGGGGCCATCCCCGTAATTTCTGGCCGCCGGGGCCGTTCAAAGTTTCATACTGCGTTACTGCGCGAGCCGTGTTTCTGCACTTACCAAGCTGTACGTACAGCAGACTGGGCTGGGTACTACCATTGACACACTGGGTCCACTTTTTATGACCCTACATGTCATTTAATGAGTTTCTATGACGACACGTGCTTGGAACGGTGGCCCGTAAATGGGGGCACGGGCGCCTGCTGCCTCGATCCCTGCAGAGGGATGGTACGGCCTATACCCGGTTTCCTGGAAGTTCTATTTCTGCACGGTAACTGTTAGTGTTTGTCACTTAGTATTTTTAATTCAAAATCGACGAAGATAACGAAATATCAAGCTGAGGATACGAGATCAACAGTATAGTATGGAACATGAGTTCGGTTAATAACACAAATAGCTCTTTTAGGAGTGAAATGTGCGTGTTGTTATCCCGATTGTATTATTCGTGGAACCGATTTCCTTCGGGAAAAGATTACGTAATATTTGATAGTGAAAATATTTGGGAAAATAAATTTAAGTTCGAAAGACTTTATAATTTAATTGTGAAATACATAGCGCGCTGAGTTTGGTTACGTTCATTATAAACGCCAACATGCACGGATCAACAAACCGAAATACATCAACGATACATGTGCCTTTTTAGAATCCGAAAAAATGTTGATTGGAACGAAATCAATCAGTCATGGCGAGCAATCGTATCCTTCCCATTGTCTCTAGACTACCCGCGGCGGGGACCACTCTCGAAGTCAATCATGTTCTACGAGACAGGTTGGACGATTGAATGATGTTAGGATAGCACAACGTAAGGTCAAATTAATAATCAGGATGCATACTGAACATAACTTATCTCTTCGATCCGACTACTTCCAGGCTACGAGGAGCGCTAGGATGGCCGCCGGTCTCACTAGTAGAAGTCTTCCCCTTGTGCGTCGCACGCTCGGCCCGATCCTACCCAGCTTCCTGTTCGGGGCTCCTCCACCACCACCCAGCTCTCCTGGGCTCCTCTGGTGCCTTTTCAATAGGGTTGGGTATGTAAGGTTTCTAGTATTTGAAGGTCTCGGCTCGCATCTGTTGGACCGAAAAGGCGACTAGAGGGGGGTGAATAGAAGCACGCTCATTTTTTCACAAATAATTGATTTAATAATATTTCACTCCAGTAGCTATGGAAGCTATGAAGATCGGTATATCAGTACAGCGGAAGACTAATATTGAATCCAATTCAAACCCCTAAGCAATACGACAAAATCAACAAGGATTGAAACAATTCAATGCACTGGCGGTCCGACCTCTGGCCTTGGACGGTCTGATCACCGCCTCAAAACAGATCAAAACAGTCCGATGACGAAGTTGCAAATAGATGTAACTTTTGATCTACAACTCCAAACTTGATGAAACTTAGAACACACATTCTTTATGATATCATGAAGCTATTTCAATTGAAGATTGTGATAATTCTTGGAAGAATAAAAATCATTTTCCGTTTGATCAAAGAAGAGTTCAAAACCGGGTCAAAATGAAAACTAGGTCAAAACTCTTGCTCGTGGATGATTGATGATCAAGATAATCCTAGATAGATTCCCACACGTCACAGCAAGCTAGATCACGTGAAGAAACAAATCAAAAACTCACGGATCAAAGAAAGATCCAAAAACATCAAATAGAGAGAAAGAACGCAATGAGACAAAACATTGATCAAACTTTCCTTTGATTGATTGATATGATATGGACTTACAGCCTCTCCATCAATGGAGGACAATGCTCAATCCAAAAGCACAAAAATCACATCAAACTATCAAGAATCCTAGCATCCACAAAAGCTCTCCCTAAGAAAATTAGAGTTTACAAAAATAGCAAAAGAGACGAAGAGGAGGTGCAGCCACCTCCCTCTCCTATTTATAGTGGAGGCTTAGACTTTCAAGAAGTTTGACTCAATTGGGCTCCCGTTAAGGCCCAAAACAAACGGGACACCTACGCACGCATTTTAATGTGCCGTCTTTATCTCCCCTTGACCTAACTAGCTACACATTGTGTCATCTTGCACCTCGGATTAGCCAATAGGTCATCCTTATCCATCTTGCACCACGCTTGAGTACATTAACCTCACCCAGCATCGTCGATCGTTCTGGACCTCAGCTCTTCAAGCCTAGTCCCGATCATCCTCGCCTTTGACCGTCGTTGACCACCAAGCAACCTGCACAACAATATACAAGTAAACCGAATTTGGGAATAAGTTCTTCACAACTTGACCCATGTTAGTCAAAACATGCATCATGCAACATATATGCCCCGAACTCATGACTTTGACCTAACAACCGAATATCGCCGCCACGACGGGCGACGAACCAAGTGAAAACCGGTCGATCGCTTTAGGGCGGTCGATCGCCACTATTGGCGGTCGGACCGCCAAGATGACTTAGCCGATTTTCAACATCTGAAAACCGAACCTACTGGAAATTTCAAACCAATAGAACTTTTGACTGGAGACTCCAAAAATTATGGGACCAAGTGCAATAGAATCCCCTCTCTTGCCTACACCCTCTATTTTTGACCCAGCTCAATTCAACACTTTTGAAGTTGGCGGTCCGATCGCCATTCAGATCGGTCGATCGCCGTGCACCTGGCCGGTCTCGACCGGTTATGGCTCGACAAAGATTGAAATTTGCCAAAAACACATGAAACGACAAACCGTAAACGTCATTGCCAATTGTCACATCATCCTAAGATTTGGAGCATACCCCCATGATATCCACAGCATCACATAGTTCGATATGTATTTATGCTCGATGAACGCCCTATCGTACATGTCTGGGTCGTCGATCCATTGGAAGAAGTTGCGTCGCATCTCCGGCTGCCATTATGCGTGAATATAGTTAGGGATTTGTGGAATAGAATGTAAGATGTGAAAAATCAATGTGTTGCAAGATTCGCTTAATAGCACGTTCATGCATGTGTAGTACACCCGGGCAGCCGTCGTGAGTGTGTGGACTGGATTATCTTAGCCAGTTCTTCGCACACACATTGCGGGTGTGGAAACTCTGGTGGTACTGACGCATCCTTTGTAGAACAATCCGAGTAGGGTTTAGCCCTCTCGGGAAGCTACTTGCGCTTCCGCATCATCGTCGCGTAGAAGTTCGCCGACGAGTCTGACATCTCATTCCTCTCAGTTGTGTGAACCAAAGCTTTGGTCAAGTGTTGGGTGTGGTGGTGTAGTGTTCTCCTCCAACTCTCTTCTCTCTCTTTTTTTAAAATGGGCCTTTTTTGTCTGAAAATGTGGCGTAGCGGAGTGTGATATTTTTTGTCTGCAAAGATAGCGTTGTAGTGTGTTGTCATCTCAGTCTGCAAAAGTGGCAGTTTGAGGCATGTCGTGGAGCGTTCTTTTTTGTGTGAAAAGGTGGTGTGGCATAGTGTGGTCTTTTCGGTCCGAAAAGGTAGCGTTGTAGTGTATTGCCAACTCGGTCCGCAAAAGTGACAGCGTGTGGCGTGGCAGGGTGCGGTCCTTTTGATCTAAAAAAGGGAAGTGACGGAGAGTGGTATTTTCGGTGTGGAAAGGTAGCATCTAAGTGTGTTGTCATCTTGGTCTGCAAAAAGTGGTAGTGTGTGGTGTGACCGGGTGCGGTCCTTTCAATCTAAAAAGGGGCATGGCTGTCATAGCAAAAAGACTAGACAGTGGGTACGATGTATCCTTTTGTCTTGGGAATGGACCGAATGGGACAAGAGCCAAAAGCACGAAATGTGCATGTGTATAGCTCATGTATGAACGATGATTTTTTTCTCCTTACAAGCCCATGGGGTCATATTGTTGGAAATATGCCTTAGAGGCAATCATAGAGATGATGATATTTCATTATGTTCATGATTTTGATAATATGTTATCGTGTTCCTTAAATGAATCATTTGTTATAGATCAATAAGTACGTAACTTGTTGGTGGAACTCTTTAACTTATATGATGTCATTCTAAATGTATCCTCAGTCGAAGTCATTGGGTGAACACCAGTGACTCTATGACTAGCACATGTATTGATTGATGACCTTGTTTCACCGGTCATGGATATGGAGATATCGAATCAATAATGTGAGCACATGTTAGAAACATGGTGTTGGAAAGACCCATCATTGAGACACTATTGAGATTGTTATGAATCTTTGTGTTATTAGTTGGTCTCAAGTAATGATGATGTATAATCCTTAGACCTGAGATCAGCATAGTTTTCTACATGTGTAATAGCACTCTTAGGGGTTGCCAAACGGTACTCCGTAACTGGGTAGTTATAAAGGTAGCTTTCGGGTATGCTATGAAACATGCGGAGGGATGTGACTGGTCGAGAAGGGATTTGCCCCTCCTAACATAACAGGAGAGATATCTCTGGGCCCCTCGTGGTAATCGGATAAAGAAAGTGCATGGCCATGCCACTAGTGGTCGAAGTGTCGATCACATGATGTTATCCGACACTCGACCTAGAAAGAATTGAACAGTCCATGGATGACACATCATCTCACCTGGAGTTCAACCAGACATCATGAGGCAAAAGAAGAATGCATGAGTAGGTCGCTTAGTTTGATTAGTTACGGACTAGTCGTATGGAGATACGTCTTTGGTCGTAGATCGTCAAACGTAATCCTGAATGGTAAGAATCAGTCGTAAGGAGTTACGAATCGTCGTGACTAATTACAACTGGTCGTATAGAGATACGAACTGGTCGTAAGTGATGAGGACCTGATCATAGATCATATTACATCAAGGTTCGTCCGATTTATTCTATATGTCTTTGGGAATCGTTATGTGCTGCTAGGTACCGCTAACTACTAGTGATCGGAAAAGAGTTTCCGAGTCATAACCGATTACACATGAACCTGTGGGGTCGTACACTTAAAGGGCAAGGATCTGTTTTGGATGGTGATCCGAATTCGTATAGGCCACGAGTTCTGTAGGACCGGAAAGGCGACTGAGGGGGGGGTGAATAGGCGCTTTCAAAACTTTCGCCTAAGTCGAATTCAACACGAACTTTACTCCTTTAGCTATGAGAGCTAAGAAGATCGATAAGCACACACAATGAAGCCTTGTCTTGAACTCGACAAACCCCGACAACCACACGACACAAATGTGGAGACTTAAACTCAAAGGGTTGATCTGAGCGCGGCGGTCGGACCGGTTACCACAGCGGTCTGACCGACGCTCAACCAATGGATCGACCGGCAACTAATGGCGGTCGGACGGTGGGACAACTGGTTCGACCCGCAAGATCAAATGTCTGAAAATACGGGCCGGACCGCCGTTACAAGACCGTCGAACCGGTTGACCAGAATCAAAAAGAACCCCAAATCCAAAACGAAATTTGATCCAACTTTTGATTCAACCAATGAAACTTGACCAAATTTCGAGCACACCTCCCTAATGATATTAGAGACCTATTTCTAGCGGCGATCCTTGGATCCACTTCAGAATCGATCTCTCAAGGATTTAATCAAGAAGTGCACAAACCCTAGAAATACAAAAGACTTTGATTCAAGACTTGCTTGTGGGGATTGATGGTCTAGATGATTCTAGGAGTATTCCCACACATCAAAGCAAGACAAAATGGGTCAAGAGACCAAGCATAAACCCTTGAATCAAGGAAGCACCAAATTCATTCAAATGAGAGAAGAACACAAAGAGGAGACAAATGATCTCTCAAGCAAGCATCACAAGATTGATTGATCTCACAAGATGCTTACAAAGCCACTCCAACTAGGAGGACAAGAGCTCACCTAAGGAGCATACAATCTCTCCCTCTCTTCCTCTCCAAACCCTAACCCTAGAAAAGCAAGGGAAGAAACCAAATGAATGCCTCAAGAGAGTTTTACATCTCCCCCCTTCTATTTATAGGAGAGGACTAGGGATCCACTTTTTGGGACCCACTCACACATGGGACCCACACTCTCAACTGTTGAAGCAATCGCCTGCTTCACCACGCGTAGGTTGATCAGCGGTTCTCATCGACGCCAAGCCTCTCTTGTCCGAATCCCATCGGAGCCTCCCAGAGACTTGCACCGATATCCGCACCGCCGATCCAACCAAATTGCACCAACCACCTGCTCGATCCATCTTGCCCATCTCGCACCATGCTTGAGTCACACGACCACCCGTATCCCCGATCGCTCGACCTCGGCTCTCCAAGCGTAGTCCCGATCCACTCACCGCTGACGCCGTTGACACGCAAGCCACACTGCAAACAATAGACAAACAAACCGCTTCCGGAACAAGTTCTTCACAACTTGACCCACGTTAGTTCCACAATGCAATATGCAACAATAAAGCATTGATAACTAAACATTAAACACAATCAACATGCATCAATGCGAACTTGGCTTACCTCCAAGTCACTGCCGGTCTGACCGCCCCACAAGGCCGGTCCGACCGATATCAGTCCGGTCGGACCGCTCCCACAACGGCGGTCGGACCGGTCAAAAGACTTAGCCAAAAATCTAGCTTGAAAATCCAAACCTTCCGAATTTTCAACTCAATAGAACTTTGTTTGGGAGCTCCAAAAGTGATGAAACCACATCCGTGAGACTCCTCACTTGCCTACACAACCTATTTTTGGATTAGCTCCAAAATCCAAAGTTAGGTCAAGCCGGTCCGACCGCCTCCATTGCCGGTCCGATCAGTCCCAGGCGGTCCGACCGCCCACTCCACCGGTCGGACCGCCGTGGTCCGACAAAGAAGAAGCAAACCCGAAACGCGAGATTTTGCAAACCAACAATGCCATTGCCAATTGACTCATCATCCCGAGATCGTGCACATATCCTCACGATATCCACAATCTCCCCTTGATGAACACATTGGCAATTTCAAGAAAATGTGGTTTTCAAATTGAAAAGTAAAAATCGTCGTTTTCGATAAAGGCACAACTTGGTCCATAAGCAAGAAAAGGCTTAGGAAGTACCAAGTCGGCTTCGAATAGTGAAGGCAAGTGAGATAAGGCATTGAACGCACAAAAGGATTCAAAATCCGTAAGATGGCCAAAATCTCACTAAGGTCCATATGAAAGACAATAAGTTCTATTTGACCTTTGATCATTGTGAGTCTTCTTGAATTTCAATTCAAATCGAAAAAGGCAATAAAACCCAGAGACTCAACTCACTATGATCACAAATTTTCAAAAGGTTCACAAAATTTTTTTTTTTGTGTGTGTGTGTGTTCTTTTATGCATGAAACCTTATGTGAACCAAAAGCTCCAAAGCAGCATTTTCTTCAATCCTTCTCCCCCTTTGACAATGAATTCATCAAGATGCATGAGAGAAGAACGAGCATGAAGAAATGACTTTATTTGAAATTTAGCAAAAGGAGCCATGACCATTATCTATGTAGGCAAGACAAGACATATACCAAGCCATATAAAGAGTAGAGGCTATATTCAATCATGGCAAAACATGTACGCAAAGCTAAAACCAAGATAGCGTAAACTGAGATTAATGTAATTAAAACCATGAAAGGTTGCTCAATGTCAGAGATTCACTAAAAGCAACCAAAAATGAGTCAAGCCATGTCTGTAAGCAAAAAGAGACTCAAAACAGGAATTGAGGCATTTTGAGCATTAAGAGAATTCTTTTGAAGCAAAGCTCAAGCACTTAGCCCTTTTTGGGCAATTTTTCTTTTTCCTTTTTCTTTCTCTTCTCCTTTTTACTGTGCTAGATCTCAAGCCTTGCGCGACCATCTCAAGCGATAAGCTTAAAAGAGTGGTCTAGGTCATCCAAAACTCCCCGAGTTCATGCCTAGTGCAATGGCAAGCCGTCTCATGAGAAAGGATTGGTGAGATCAGTTTTTCAGCACGTAAAATCTTTTTTTTTTTCATTTGCTTGACTTAAGAAGATAAAAGCTCATTTTCATCTCAAAGTAAGTTCAAGACTCAATTCAACTTGTAAGACATGGCAAGAATCATCGAGGATCACTAGAGCAAAACTAGTCACAAGATCCAACAAGACATGATTCGATTCAATTTGCTCACGATATAAAGCTAGCAAGGGAAAAGCTAAGCCAAAACACGAAGAGCCATAAAAGAAGTCCAGCGGACTATCACTTGATATGACAAGGTATAGAGTATGAAATCAAGCCATACAAGGATAATACTCAAAGCTCCACAATTTTTATTATGCAATGCACGACATTTGAAATAAAAATGCATTATGATACAATGAAAGCAGAAAAAGCAAATTCCTCAAAACATCCAAGCCTCGATCTTGGGATTTGAGATAAGAGTTCTAGGAGTCCAGTACTGAGATGGATGAGGCCTGGGAACAAAGAAAAGAAGCATGAGAAAAATGATTAGGCACAAAATCATAAGAATGCCCATAAGCACCACCTGGACCTCTCCAAAACGATCTACCAAAAGACCGATACTCCCCTGTCTAGGTGCTACCCGTGGTCTATCCTCACGATATCCTAAACCACCTTCGCCGCTCGACCCACCAAAAGAGTCAACAAGATTCTCTACACGCCTAGGCCTATATGTGGTACATTGAATAGGTTGCCTGCTCTAGAGACTATCACAAGAAGAGACTCCTCTAATGGATCTCAAAGCGCTCATCCTCTCTTTCCTCTCAATCTTTGCTCTCCTAAGCAAAACTCAACAGTGTGGCCCTCTTTCTTGCAGAAGTGCAATGGTACTTGACCTTTGAGGGGTCCGCATCTTGGTGAGACGAAGCACCTTTCTTGCTAGAAGGAGATTGAGCAGAATCTCTGATTTAAGAACCACCTTTGAAGACAAGGAAGATTCTTGCTCAACCAAACCACTTTTCACAATTCTAGCAATCTTTGGTGTGAGATTCTTGGAGAGCCCTAGGACTTAAAGCCTAGGCCCTGCTTTTCACACTCACTTTGGATTGGTCTAGAATCAAGTTGAGTTTCTTTTCCCACCGAAAACTTCTCAAGAGTCATTTTGAGGTAATCGTTCTCTTTTGCCAAAACTCCACAATTGGAGCACTTTTCTAATCGATTGCCTCAACATGTTTGCTCTTAAGAAGATCCACTTCCACTTTAAGAGCCTCACAAGACACACAATAGGACTCTCCAATCCTATTCAACTGCTCCTTAAATTTGACTCTAAAAGCCTCTTGTATCTTACCAATAGCATTTTCAATTTCAAAGATGCAACATACAAGAGGAAGAATCAATAACTTTCTTGGAAGCGAGAAGAGACATAGATCTTTCAATTTTAGCTTCTCTTCAAGAGTCTTGTTTAAAGCTTCAATCTCAATTGTAAGCTTAGGGCAATTTTCACAAGAGGCAATTCTAGAATAAGCAACCATTTCACCATCTCTTGCATTTTAATTTGATTATTCTTACAATGAGAACAAGTGTGACTAGCATCAAATTTTGCAATTCTTTTAAAGAGCTATCCAGTTTCAATTCTAGCAAAGCACGTTTGAGCAATTTAATGGAGTAGCTTCTAGAGCGATCACATCAAGCGGAATGGCATTCATGCAAATGTAACTAGACTTGAGAGATTCTAGTTCGTAAAGAGCATTTTTCAATTGATCTTCAACAGAGGAATGAGCATTATTCAAGCTTGACAATTCATTAAGCAAGCTAGAGCATGAATCACAGAAATCATCAGGATTAATGGATTTGAGCCTAACCACTTCTAGGTTCAAATTATCAATCATAGTATCCTGTTTCTTGATCACTTTAACTTGCTTATGCAATTTTTGTTCAGCAAGCACTAAAGCCCTTTTCATGTCAGGAAGTGAAGGGCATACCTCATCGGGATCACTGAAAGGATCCTCGCTGTTGGAGGAGTAGCTGTCGTGGCTGTTCTTAGCCATAAAGCACATGCCTGTGAAATCACGTGCCTTCTTCTTACCACGGGAGTCACTCTTGTCGTCCTCCGACTCCGAGTCCACATCTTCCATGCTCACATCCTCTAGAGCTTCAAGGACTCGACTGACAAACTTGCGATAGTTTGTCTTCTTGGACTTAGCATCCCTCGCTTGAGGATGCCTTTGTGACTCCTTCTCCTCCTTGCCCTTTAGCTTGGGGCATCTAGAGCGAACGTGGTTGAGCTCACCACACTCGAAGCATGTGATAGGTCCACCTCTCCTCCTACTCCTCACATTATTGTAGGCTCTCGTGAATTTTGTGGATAGGAGGGCTAAGTCATCCTCGGGTAGTCTCTCAAGTTGCTCATCGCTCAAGGAATGCAAAGCAGACAAAGAAAATCCAGATGAGCTAACATTAAAGGAATCAGCATATCTACCCTTAGATTGATCGATCACTAAAGCCATTGGCTCTGTTGTGGGAGACGCGAGATAAAATCAATCTCATGCGTCTTCAACCTCGAGTAAAGCTTATCCATGGTAAGCTCACTCATGACGATGTTATCATTTATGGCGTTGATCTTCATTCCCCGCACCTTCACATCCAAAGCACCCAAAAGGTGGCGTGCATTTTCGACTCGTAAAAACCAGATCAACATTGCGGAGATCATGAAGAATTTTAGAAAATCTCCCCACGACTCATCTAAAGATTCACCGTGTCTTTGCTCGATTTTGGAGTATGCTTTCTTAAGTCGGGTTCTGTCTCACTTCCTTGATCGCAGTGGACCCTCGTGATAATCACAAAGAGTCCGCCAGATCTCATGAGCAGACAAACAAATGAGCAACACGCTCAAACTCCGATCGACTAAGGCCTTGAATCAAGAAATTCGAGCCCTGCCGTTGTTCTCCACATCCGAGTGATCAAATTGTCATCTACCGCACGACATAAGGATTTTTCACCTTAAGCCAAATCGCATGCCCTTGAGCCTCGATGTAGGCCTCCATTCGGCCTTCCAATAAGCAAAATCAACTCCATCAAAAACATGTGGCTCGATTGAATATCGCTCATCGCCATGGCTCCAAAGACCGGTTAAGATCTATAGAAAAGAGCTAACCGGCTCGATACCACTTGTAGGACCGGAAGGCGGCGAGGGGGTGAATAGGCGCTTTCAAAACTTTCTCGCCTAAGTCGAATTCAACACGAACTTTACTCCTTTAGCTATGAGAGCTAAGAAGATCGAATAAGCACACACAATGAAGCCTTGTCTTGAACTCGACAAACCCCGACAACCACACGACACAAATGTGGAGACTTAAACTCAAAGGGTTGATCTGGCACCGGCGGTCGGACCGGTTACCACAAAGTGCTCGGACCGACGTTCAACCAATGATCCGCCGGCAACTAGCTGGCGGTCGGACCGGTGGACAACGATTCGACCTTAAGCGATCAATGATGCGAAAATACGGCGGTCGGACCGCCGTTACAAGACCGTCCGAGCCGGTTCGATCGAATCGAAAAAGAACCCCAAATCCAAAACGAAATTTGATCCAACTTTTGATTCAACCAATGAAACTTGACCAAATTTGAGCACACCTCCTAATGATATTAGAGACCTATTTCTAGCGACGATCCTTGGATCCACTTCAGAATCGATCTCTCAAGGATTTAATCAAGAAGTGCACAAACCCTAGAAATACAAAAGACTTTGATTCAAGACTTGCTTGTGGGGATTGATGGTCTAGATGATTCTAGGAGTATTCCCACACATCAAAGCAAGACAAAATGGGTCAAGAGACCAAGCATAAACCCTTGAATCAAGGAAGCACCAAATTCATTCAAATGAGAGAAGAACACAAAGAGGAGACAAATGATCTCTCAAGCAAGCATCACAAGATTGATTGATCTCACAAGATGCTTACAAAGCCACTCCAACTAGGAGGACAAGAGCTCACCTAAGGAGCATACAATCTCTCCCTCTCTTCCTCTCCAAACCCTAACCCTAGAAAAGCAAGGGAAGAAACCAAATGAATGCCTCAAGAGAGTTTTACATCTCCCCCCTTCTATTTATAGGAGAGGACTAGGGATCCACTTTTTGGGACCCACTCACACATGGGACCCACACTCTCAATCTGTTGAAGCAATCGCCGCTTCCACGCGTAGGTTGATCGGCGGTTCTCATCGACGCCAAGCCTCTCTTGTCAGAATCCCATCGGAGCCTCCCGAGACTTGCACCGATATCCGCACCGCTGATCCAACCGGTATGCACCGAACCACCGCTCGATCCATCTTGCCCATCTCGCACCATGCTTGAGTCACACGACCTCACCGGTATCCCCGATCGTTACGGACCTCGGCTCTCCAAGCGTAGTCCCGATCCACTCACCGCTGACGTCGTTGACTCGCAAGCCACCGCACAAACAATAGACAAACAAACCGCTTCCGAACAAGTTCTTCACAACTTGACCCACGTTAGTTCCACAATGCAATATGCAACAATAAAGCATTGATAACTAAACATTAAACACAATCAACATGCATCAATGCGAACTTGGCTTACCTCCAAGTCACTCACGGTCGATCGCCCCACAAGGCGGTCCGACCGATATCGGCGGTCGGACCGCTCCCCACAAGCGGTCGGACGGTCAAACAGACTTAGCAAAAATCTAGCTTGAAAATCCAAACCTTCGGAATTTTCAACTCAATAGAACTTTTGATTGGGAGCTCCAAAAGTGATGAAACCACATCCAGGAGACTCCCCTCACTTGCCTACACAACCTATTTTTGGATTAGCTCCAAAATCCAAAGTTAGGTCAAGCCGGTCCGACCGGCCTCCATTGCCGGTCCGACCGTCCCACAAGCGTCCGACCGCCCCACTCCACCGGCCGCATCACCGCTTTGTGGTCGGCAAAGAAGAAGCAAACCCCGAAAACGCGAGATTTTGCAAACCAACAATGCCATTGCCAATTGACTCATCATCCTGAGATCGTGCACATATCCTCACGATATCCACAAGTTCCTAATGGGCCTCCAGGTCGAGACCCATCATGGATGCCTATATAAAGAGGGGCGGTGGCATGGGGTAGGAGTGGGATGATTTTTGGAAGAACTCCCGAAACCCTAATAGCCATGCCTTCTCAACCACGCTGCCGGTGCTAGCACTCCTGCGTGTGGTGATCCTGCCCCGTACATGTGGATACTTTAGATGTGTTGTTGCGAAGCATCGGCACTAGGACGATCTGCGACTTGTGTTGATCACTGGAGTCGGAGAAGAAGTAACATGACGAGTACAACCACTCGGAGGAGCAGACGTGTGACAAGTACGACCACTCGAAGGAAGAGACGCATCGTGAGTACGACTACGACTGCATCAACTCGCTACAACGACTCTACTTCCGCTACGAGTCGGCGCGTCTAGCGGTAATCTCGTGATCTATTACTTGCGGTGGTTCCTTGGTTGCGCGGTAAATTTTTGTTTGTGCTATCGTAGCATTGCCGCGTATCCAAACACATATATATAGAGGCAAGAAGAGACATTTCCTTTCTTGCCCTTACTTTACATTGAGATATAGAGGGGCATTTAGGTACATTGCCACGAATGCACTACATAGACCAAGTCTACATATGTACAGTATCCCCGACGACACACTGGTATTCTTGATGACCCTAGGGTGCGGATCACCCCTTGGAGCTCTGCTATGATAAATCCCTCGTCTGCGTGGCCCGAGGTTGCTAGGACAGGTCCTGCGGTGCCAAGGGGCGAGTGGATGCAAAATCTGTCACCCCCGTCCCCTCGGGAATCGGGATACCCTGGAGAAAATCGACACAGGGTTGTCCCATCGTGGCGTAACTCTCGAGGTGAGCGACGAGCCGTCGCCGCCTCGCCGAGGCATGGCCTACAAGGCGGGTGGAGCGTCGAGGTGAAGTATGAAGGATCACGGGAAGGCTACGATTGCACTAAATAAAAATTTAACCGCGCAACCAAGGAACCTTCCCTAGTAATAGATCTCGAGATTACCACTAGACGCGCCGACTCGTAGCGGAAGTAGAGTCGATGTAGTGAGATGATGCGGTCGTAGTCGTACTCGCTGCGTATCTTCTCCTCCGAGTGGTCGTAGTGGTCCTTAGACCCGGACGGCTTCGGACGGGTGGCTTTCTTGGGTGGTTTTTCCCCAAGGTTGAAGCCGCCCAGAGGCATTTCTTGCGACTTCGGGGGGAACGACTTCCGATTTTGCCCCTAGAGTTGAGGGTATTTTGTGGGGTAATTACCTGTTTTTTGTCACTAAACAAAACCCCCAATCCCGCCCTCCTGAAATCCTAGCATGCTCGCCCTCTACTCCCTCTTCCCTCCCCCAGAGCGTTGCCTCTCTCCACCTCCCTAGGTGTCACCGCCCTCCTCCCCCGGTACCACCGCCCTCATCCTCCTCCTCCCAAGCCGCCGATATTCTCCTCCTCCCCCCGAGCCACTCCGCTCTATTCCTCGTCCTCCTCCTCCCCCGACGTCGGCGTCTCCTCCTCCTCCTCCCCGACATGGCTGCCGCCCTCCTCCTGTTCCCCCGACACTATCGTCATCTCCTTCCCCGACACAACCATCATCCTCCTCATCCAACCCCACCGCCGCCGCCGCCGTTGTCCTCCTCCACCCCCGAAGCCGACGCTCACCTCGACGCGGTTGTCATCCTCCTCCTACTGCCCCATCGACGTCGTCCTCCCTCGACACCATCGCCGTTGTCGGCTTTTTTATTTTCTTTTTTAAAATTGTTCAATTTCCTTTTGATTCTCTTCTTAAAAATAGTTCAATTTCCTTTTTATTTTTTTTTTGTTACAATGAATTATTTATGTAATCATTAAATTGATTACTTACTTAATCATCGAATTAGATCAATTGTTGATAATTGTTGTCAATTACATTAATTGTCATAGTATTTACTCCGTGCAAATTGTCGTTAATTGTCATTAGTTGTCATTAATTGTCGGTAGTTGTCGTAAAGTGTCGTTAGTTGTCGTAGAGTGTCGTTAGTTGTCATTAAGATCAACTTGTGTGCGAATTATCGTTAATTGTGGTAGTTGTCGTAAAGTGTTGTCAATTATCGTTAGTTATCATTAATTAATTGTCGTTAAAATGCATCAAACATGCCGTCATTTGCCTCAGGGGCATTTCAGACATTTCCCGAGTTAAAAGCTCCAGCAAACCTATCTAAAAGTCAGACTGCCAAATACAAATCCTCTTCAGTTGCTCAGCCGTACAAACATTCAGTCCTGCAGCCCAGTCGAAAACTGCTTTTCAGAAAATCTAGAGCCATGCCAAACAGACCCTCACTTAGTCACCGTGTGGTTTATACTAAAAAAAAATCCAGCGTAGTGGATGTACTGTAACACATGAATATTAGAGTCTTTTGGCTAAAAAGAAATAGCAAAAGTATCTCCCCGTGAACAAAATGATAAAAATAACATCCCTACTATGCAATTTTACCGTGAAAAACCACTTGCCGCTAACTGGGGCCGCGGAAAGCTAAGTACCACTGACTTGGACCGCGGAAAGCCACCTAATGCTGATTAGGACCGCGACACGTGGCCTGCCGCGGTCAAAGTCAACAGCTGATGGCTTTCCGCGGAAAAATCACGTGGTAGGGATGCCATTTTTTGTTATTTTGTTGGGGGTAGTTTTTCTATTTTCTTTAAAAAATGTGCCAAATGAGTAAAAAAACTCTAAATATTACAAGTAAAATTGTTATGTTTACTACAAAAGTCCCACTTACATTGAGAAAAATATTTCACGTGACACAAAAGTTACACAAAAGTTGTATGGTCCCAAAATACCAATAAAAAAGGTGTTTCTCTCTGTGCTACTGAGTTTTAACTTCGTGTCACGTTTGTCACCTCATGTGTGTTCCAATTTTCCACTTAATTTGGAACTTGTGTTCCAATTGGTGTTCCTTACGTGGGGGAGAAGTTGGATCCACTATGTCATCTCTTTTGTAGCTTCTTGCTTGCTCTGCAATCTCTTAGGTGTGCTTTTTGGCGGGAAGAGGAAGAATGAGGAGGAAAAAGAAAGAACAACGAAAAAGGCATCTTTTCGCATGCCACTTAATAGCAAAGTCATGATGGGGTGGGAACCACCTCTTGGTGGGTACTGGAGTTGTGGCTGTACGACTCCACTCACTAGGGTTCAAATCCTGGTTCCCACCTTTATGCAAATGCGAGTGCACTTTTAGTATGGATTCTGTGATGTTGTGGATTTATTTCGGGGCTCCGTCTGTCTAGGCGTGTGCTAAGGGGTGCACACGCGTGTGCGTATGTGGTGGTATGTGTGTGTGTGCTTCTTCCTTGCAAAAAAGTCACAGGGGGTGATGGAAGTGGTACGGAGGGGCACGAAGTTAAAACTCGGGTGGTCAAGCATTTACTATCATAGGTGTTACAGGCAAAAGTAAAAGTCACAAGAAGAAAAAGGGCAAGAGCAATGGCACACGTGTATGCTACCTATGTGACAAGAAAGGTCATATGACAAAAGAACTATCCAAGTTTGAAGCAAATGAGGGTTGCATGCTCAGTGGCGGTAGCTAATGATGACTCAGATGACTCAGTTGTATTAGTCGCTAATCAATTGGGTACTTCTCATGGATGGATATTAGATTTAACTTATTGCTTCCATATATGTTCGGTAAGAGAAATGTTTGATGAATAATCTTTACGCCCCGCACATGGAACTGTTCACATAGTGGATTAAAAGGAGTATGCAATTATTGAGGTGAGAATGGTTACATTGGAGATGTATAATGGAGAACATTGCACATTGACAGGAGTTCAATATGGTCCTAACTTAAAGAAGAATCTAATATCTGTGAGGTCTCTTGAACTAGAAGGTTGAGGAGTATCACTTTTGAGAGAGTCATGGAAGTTACTTGCAAAAAGCAGGTAACCATGAAAAGTATCTAGAGTAGTGGATGATACTAATTGATGGGTAATCATCAGAGAAGAGCAACCAGTAGGAGGTCTAGTAAAAATCCTGATAAGAAGAAAGAAATATTGTGTGATAGGTACTCAGGTCTCATCTGTAGTTATGTGCATAACTGCAAAGATGAATGCAAAATATAGCAAGCACGAAGGCGAAGGTGCGAGTTGTTGGAAGAAGAAAGACATAATGGGACCAACCACGTGGTACTAGTGAGTAGGTGGAGCTTGGAGGCAGTACAAACCTATGGCATGGAGGATTGTAGGAATAGAAGGTGTGGTTAACCAAACTACACAGCGAAAGAGTTCTCAGGTAGAGGGTCCGGGTAGGCTAGCAACATGTATAGGGCGGTGATGTGTGTAGGCTCCTGTGGTGGGGGCACTCCCAAAGGTGGGAGAAAAAACACAAAAAATTGCAAAAAAACAAAAAAAGCGGAGCCGTGTCGACGATCAAATCGCCGATCTTATGAATATATAAATGAAAAGAGGAAAAATGTGTGTATCTCCTGGGAGTGGATCTGACTTGCTCTTTATTGCTATGAACTCACGATTACAAACACTGAGAGTATCTAAAAACACAACACTTTGCTATATCTCGCTTGATGTGCTTCTATAGGATTGTTGCTGATGTGTTGTCTCGTGTCTTCCTTCTCGTCGTGCTGTTGTTCTCGTCGTCACGTGCCTTTCTTCCGGCCTTCTATGGTCCTCCTTAAGTACTTGATGAAGCGGTGGCAGTTATCCCATGAAGAGACACCCGTTGGGGAGCGACGCGTCTGGTCGGAAAGAGGTGGCAGTTTGACCATTTCACCAACCGCAAGGGCGGTTGGTGAAGGTGTCAACCGCTATGCGGTTAATGATTTAGGAGACGTTAAATCATCAACCGTGATAGTGTTGTATTATGCGGAATATGAAACACGTGGTTCATTCATCACATAGTGAGTGGCGTGGTCGGGGACTCGACCCAGACGCCTGTTCATAGCCTTACGAGCACTTACCTGGTCGTGGACTAGGTTTGGAACTTTGTCAGGCCGTGGTATTTATTATATAACTTCTTTAGTACCTCGACTGTTAGGTCGGTGGTCTTAGAATTACGACCACGAAGACGTATGGTCTTTATCATATATTAAGAAAATATATGAATATTTTAATCCTCAACAGCTAGCCCCCGAACTTTTAAATGAATGTTGGTCGTGCGGACACGTTCTCCGATGCAATCATATCGGACAGACCTCTCATTAAATGCCATGGGACTCGAGGCGATGCTGTATTCATTTTAAAGTTGAGAAACCGCTTTGGAAAAGGAAAAAGCATTTACATCCGCCAGCGAAAAGGTATTTGCAGTTGGACTTCTCGCGAGTCGATTCTGATGAAGTGCCTATAAAGCGACCCGGTGAGTGCTTTAAACCTTTATGCCTCTATCTCCAAGAAAATCTTCCTTGAGTTCTTCATCCAAAAAGGAAAACATCATGTCGGACCTCATCTCAAACTGGTCGATCTCGTCGAGTGAGAGAAAATTGGAGAGTTTGGAGAGGGTTGGGTTGCTACAGACGGGAGTTTGATCTCTTGGAGATCGGCTTTTGGAAACCGCCCAAGCGGCGAGGAGGAGAAATCGGTGTTCCTCGCGTCGTTGAGTGCGGGCTCAAGCTTCGGCATATTCTTTTCTCTCCCAAGTGCTGGAGTTTTATGAGGTTGAGTTGATCAACCTTGCTCTCAACGCCATTGCAAACTTGAGCATCTTCGTCTACCTCTGCGGAGCATACTTGGGGATTCCACCGACGATGGAACTCTTCAAGTATTACTACGGATGGCGAATACAAAGAAAGCGACCGGCACCCACGGGAATGTACCTAAGGCTTCATGGCAAAGTGTGAGTACATTCGTATGTACTCGAAGTCCTCTTGGTCGTCATGGAAGAAAAGTGGTTTTACATGAAGGTTCTGCGAGAAGGCGGCACATATTACAGCGGTAAGAAGGCGGTCGAGAACTCGCGTTGGCGTTCCTCCTCGAAGAAGGAGGGAAATGTTGGGAGATGGATTGAGGCCATCCATCTTTTGAGTGTCAGGGGGTTAACCTCCTGGCATGTTGTAAGAGACTTTTCCATTATGAGGATTAGTCCTTTAAAGACCAGGGCACGTTCGATGCTCTGGTTCATCGGTGGCGATGATGCTACCAAGGATTACGATCCGAGGTAATTTTGAGAAAATCCACTGCCAGTTATTTTACGAATTGATTATTTTCACAAAACTAATATCTTTCATTTGCATTTGCAGTCTTGTCTTCTGAGGACGTCAGAAATAGGATCAAAATGATCTGTGCTGGCGAACCTGATGACAAGGCTAGCTTTCCTCAAATCCTAGCACTTGCTAGTGTTGAAGAGAGGGCTGAAAGAGTTAGGGTAAGTGTATTAACTTCTTTTCACCTTTCCGGTTATTTTCGATCAGTTCTAATCCTCTTTATGTGTAGTTGGTGGGACTTAAGATAGCGAGGCTACGGAGGCGTGTGAGCCTATTGATTATCAGACCGGTCTTGCGATCATTTGAAGCGGCACGCTGAGGTAAGTAACTAAAAGAAATAACTTCTGCAAGATGAAGTATATTCTTCACCTAATTAACTTTGTTTGTTAATCCAGACGGCAATCACTGAGTCTTGTATAGTTGTTCATGAGACAGCTGTTCCTGAGACCAGTGAAACCACACTTTCTAATCCAGGGATTAGGGACCTTGCTCTCGACCAGATGGTCGAGAACATTGCTTCTGATCTCCTGATCGGGAGTGTAGAGAATACAATTGAACCTACCAGTTCGGAACTGGTGGGAACAATTGGAAAGAAGAGAAAAGCAGTATATGATTTTTAAACCGGTAGCTCTAAGATCAAGACTAAGAAAACAACCGGTATGTACAATTTTATATGAAAAACATACCTCGTTATATTCCAAGTAGAATTGAACTTTTGTTTCTCTTGTGCGGATCTGCTGAATCCACGGTAAGCCAGGCCAATCGCATTCAACAGGTCAGGCGATCGGAAGTGGTCCTGGCCATTGTCTTCCTCAGGTAGGACATCTTGAGGATGACGTGGTTGGAGGAGCCCCCGAGCCAACTTCGGCACCGGAAACTGAGCTAGATCCTATAGTAGTCACTATGCCGGCAACGGAGGTAAAGACCACTGCAGATCTTCCACAGGTTCCAGTACCTGAAGGCCATCCCTCCAAAACTAACAAGTTTCCTTTCTCAACTCGATTTGTCGTGAGTAAGGAACTTGATGATTATTGGGGGAGGATATCGGATCGCCTAACGCAGGCGAAGCCCGATAAAATTTTTACCGATTACAATGATGCCGTAATTCGGTTAAGTGTCTTCAATCTTCTCCATAACCTTTCTTGAAGTTTAGAAGAAGGTTTATGGAAGAAATGCTACTTGTGCAGCATATGATCGAAAACCTCGCTACGGTCGGAGGACTAACCGAGCGAGTCAGGATATTAGAAGAAAAACACTCTGAAATAGAGAGTAAGAATTCTTCTTCTTTTTTCTTTTTAAGACTTTCCTTTTATTTATTCTCCCTTATCAAAAATTCTTTTGATAGATTTAGAGAAAATAAAATAAGATGCTTTGGCTGAAAAGGCCAGAAGAATAAAGCTTGAAGAAGAACTTCAGGCTAAGAACCGGTCGATCGAAGTCTTGACGACCAACAATAAAAAGCTTTTGGATGATTCCAAAAAGAGAGAGGAAGATAACTGGTCGTAGCCATGACTCAATATGTCTTCCAATCTTTTTACTTAATACTTGCTTTGTCTATGCAGAACAAAAACAAGCATTGACCAGAGTGAAGAAAGCTCGGAATTTGAGCAAGACAAGGCGACTCTCGTGCTTAGTTTGGACGAGAAAATCACCTCGCTAAACAAAATGCTTTTTGATATGGGCGCGGGATCAAGCTTGCCCTCTTTGAGCGATCCAATAGAGAAGGTCAACTGCCTAGGCTCTTTGTTGGAAGAGCTCAAAGTTTTGCTCAGGACTACTAGCGAGAACTATGCCCACTCCGTTAAGGAGTCTATTGCTTGTGGTGTCAGTCTTGCTTTGGCAAAGCTGAAAGCTTCCAGACCTATCAACTAACCTTCAAGCCATCGAAGAGGATTTCAGCCGCTTACATGAGAGGCAAATCGGATCCTCGCGGAGATGAAACCTCTAGGCGAGAAGGTCGCAGAAGAGATGGAAATCGGATCTCCATCCGTGAAGAGTTAAGCGAGGCATTCTCTAGTAGTTTATAAATGTAGCGGGAGAAAACAATGCATACAATGTAAAGACTTACCTTTCTGTCATCATAATGGAAAAAATTCTTTTATTCATCCGGTCGACTTGTGAATTTATGTCTTACCTAGCCCCCGACTGTTATATAGTAGAAGATCTTTACTATATAATAGTACTACCTGAGGCCAAGAATATAAATTCAAATCTCAACCATTACTTGTAAGTATGTACTGATCGGTAAAAAACTGATCGTGGTAATACTAGGAAACCTTTATGGTCGGAACCGTGTAGGTTTCGGCTAGTTGTAAATCTGTTTTGAATGATCGAAGTACTTTACTAAGACAACATATGGTCAGAAAAATAAAGAATTCTCCTTGATAAGAGGAAAATACATAAAAAAACATGTGTTAAAAGCAGGAAAGTGGTTTTACTTCTATGCGATGCTTAATACTGGTCGGAATGAACCTAGCTAGGAAATAAAGGTATAAAATATATTTCGCAAGACGTGCTCATGCTCTTAGTCCGATTGGCGGCGAGGATCGTAGGAAAAGACCGTCGCTAGGAAGCTCCTTCCGAAAGGCGGAACCACGTCTTGAAAAGGAGAGACTTCGACTAGGAGGTTTCCGTGTCGACCAAGAGCCAAACAAGAGTAGAAACGAATTTTGAAACATAAACTATACACTTTATAATCCTGAGCATACGAACCGCAGTCGACCAGTATTGGGCAACGTCATATAAATAACATCACTTTCTGCTCTAAACTTAATTATCAAATTTAAATGAATTAAACGAAATGAAATGAAATGAAAAGAAGAAATTAAACAAAGAACTTACGCAATTGGTCAATGTTCCATGAATTTGACAAAACCCTGCCGTCTGACATGGCTAATTGTCCGAGCACGGTCGGGTGACCCGACCACGGTGTAAGGACCCTCCCATCTAGGGAAAGTTTATTGCGACACAGCTTGGCTCTGAATTTTCGAGAACGGATCACCTCTGACTAGGTTGCGAGCTTGCACCTTCGATTGTAGTACCTTCGCATGGCTTGTTGGTAGATTGCGAGCGTATCAAAGCTTGGTTTAAATCGTTCTTCAAGGAAATTGATATCGTCAGTCGATGTTCTTCTGATTGCTTAAGTTAAAACAATCGGTGCGGCGAGCCAATTTTTAATTACGGAGGAAGCATAGCTTCGCCCCATAAACAAAAAGAAAGGTGTTTCACGGGCCGTACGGTGGTGGTGGTCGGACGACCCATAAAAGCAGAAGAAAGTTCTTGAACCCAAGCCCACGACCATTTTATTACAGTGAATACTCGGCGTTTTATCCCTGTATTATGATACCATTGGCACGCTCATTGCTCCATTGCTCGTGGATGAGCCCTTTGAGCGAAATGGATCTTGGTTCCTAGTTCTTAGCGAATTCACGAAATTCTTGCTTGAGCGGGTACCATGTCCGTGATGATCGATTGGTACACCAAATCGTGTAATCACGCTTTTGTTATGAACCTCTTAGCGGCTTCGGTTGTAACTTTTACAAGCTGGCTCGCTTCAATCCATTTTGTAAGCGTGTCAATCATGATGACGAGAATTGAAGCCCCGGTGCTCTTGGGAATGGTCCCGAATGTCTAGTCCCAGGTTGCAAAAGGCCAAGAAAGAGGATTGTTTGCAAAGCTTGTCTTGGTGATGTACTTATCGGCTATAAGCCCGACATTATACGCGCCGTCACGAGCTCTTTTGCATCATGAAGGCGGTTGGCGATGGTATCCTTGCACGAAGGCTTTGCAGGCCAAGGTTCAGTAGGAATGATGTCTTGCCACAGACTCCTTCATGAATTTGATTCGACAACTTAATGCCGGCCGATTGAGATATGCATCTCATCAACACTCCATGAGATCCTCGTTTATACAAGAATGCGTTCAATTAGAGTGTATGATTTGGCCTTTCGTGCTATCTGATCGGCCTCTACATCATCTTGAGGAATTAGGTCATCTTGAAGATAATTGTAGATCGATGTCATCCGATCTCTACCTTGATCGTCACCGATCATGGAGCATCTAAGTTATCGAGTCAATAGGATTGACTGATGTAAACTATCGATGTTCTCGGAATGCTCGACTACGAGGGTGAATCGAGTTGCTCGAGAAAAACTCCGTGGAGACGGTTGACCTAGTAGAGCCATCCGTGCTAAGCGATCTGCTAGAAAGTTCTCCTTTCTAGGAATATGTTGAATCTGGAAACCGAAGAAGTGCTTTTAATTTCCGTACTTAGCGAGATAGGAAGACATCTTGGTACTCGAGCATTGGTACTCTTTCCCTACTTGATTCGCTACTAGTTGAGAATCGCCTTTCACTAACAATTTGCGAATCCGGCGAATGAGTGCTCGAAGTCTGCCGGCTAACCTTCGTACTCGCCACATTGTTTGTAGCGGGAAAGTTAAAGCGGACGGCATACTTGATGTGTTCGCGGTAGGGGATATCAAGACGACTCCAGCCCCCGATCCTTTAAGCATTAAGGAACCGTCAAAGTACATTGTCCACTCGTTGTGGCGCTCCTACTCGGGTTCTTGCTTAGATTCTGGTTTGTCCACTCGGCAATGAATTACTGCTATCTTTGAGACTTTATGGTGTTCGTGAGATGAAATGGAGGTCGAGCGTCCCTAGTTCCAGCCCATTTGCTATTAAAGTCTGACTATTCCCTATTTCCAAGGACTTGACCTAAGGGATATCCGGTGAAACACGACCACTTTGTGGGCTGAAAGTAATGCCTTAGTTTCCTTGAAGCCATAAGGAGAATATAAAGCAACTTTTGTACCTGTGGGTATCTTTCCTTTGGACCATGTAAGACTTAAACTACGTAATATCTTTGAGTGGTTGGGCGTTCTCACATTCTACGACCGATTACTGCTGTGACGACTTGTGGCGTTGCGACCACATAAATCAACGATGTTTCCCTGGTCTAGGAGAAACTAAGGCCGGGGTGCTCGTAGGTACTCTTTGACCTTTTCAAAGGCATCATTAAACACGTCGTCCCTCGAAACTTCCATGTTTAGAAGGAGTTTGAAGAAAGGTAGTCCTTTTCCCTAATCGGCTATAAACGACTTAATCTTTGTCATACTGTACGGTTAGCTCTGGACTTCCTTCTTCGTGGTTAGGCGCATCGATGGATGGTCGATATCTTGGCAGGGTTTGCCGATACCTCTAGCGAAACTAGGAAACCAAGCAATTTTCAGTGAAACCACGAACACACATTTCTCAGTTCAACTTGAGGTTATGTCTTCTCAAGTTATTGAAAGTCTCTTTAAGGTCAAGCATATAGTGCGGAGTTGACACTTTTCACTACCAACTCATCAACGTAGGCTTTCAAATTTCGACCTATTTGTGGGTGAAGGTTTTACTGCATTAATCTTTGAAAAGTTGCACCGGTATTTTTGAGACCAAAGGGCATCTTTACATAATGATGAAGTGACAAATGGAGTGATGAAGGAAGTTTTCTCTTCATCTTCTTTACTCATACTAATCTGGTGGTACCACAGTAGGCATCTAAAAACTTAATAACTTCGCTTTTGGAGGTAGAGTCTACAAGTTGATCAATGCGAGGAAGGGCAAAATCATCCTTCGGACAAGCTTTATTAAGATCTGTGAAGTCTATACACATCCTCCATTTCCCATTACTCTTCCTAACCATTCACGGGATTAGCGAGCCATTGAGGGTGATGTACTTCACGAATGAATCCGACCTTTAGAGCTTGTCAATTTGATTGGATGGCGTCCTTCCGGTTGGTGCGGCTTGTCGAGCTTACGCTTGGCCGGATTTTGTCGGTGGGCGCTAGCTTTGTGCTCGATCACCTCCTTGGGGACTCGGGCATGTCGGACGCTTACCATGCGAATACATCTGGTTTGCTCGGAGGAAGGAGATGTGCGACTCTTCCTATTTAGGATCGAGTCTGCTCCGTCGATACCTTTGGAAAGGATCCACCATCATTGCACGACATGGCGTTTCTTGAAGGGCGCCGTCGAGTGGAATCTCTTTAGTGCAGTCGGACGGTTTGGGTGTTATCTTGGAGTGCAGGTGCTTGACACGCACGGATGATGAGTCGAGAATTTACAGTCGTGACTCATCGACCCGATTCTAAAGACAACCGATCACATGTGTATGCCATTTTGCGATCTCCACGAACCATGATCACCTTTTGGTCCAAGCATTTTCAAACTTTGATACGTAGTGCGTGGCTATCAAGAATTTTGCTAATCTTAGGACGACCAAAATTTCATTATCTGCGGTTTCAAAATCAACCACATCAAATGAAATCCTTTACATTCGGAAATTATCGGGACTTAGGACGTGCAGGTAAAGACACTTGTCTATCGGTTTGGCGGTAGAGCAGGAACTATGCCATGAAAGGCATATTTTTTCAGTTTCACCTTTGTTCTAGGAACACGCATATCTTCTAAAGCTCCAGAAAATAAAATATTTAAGAACTACCACGTCATGAATACCGATTGACTTTGCGATTATTAATAGTAGGCTCTACGATGATAGGGAACCTACCCGTTGAGTTGGCCAGGGCGAGGCGATCTTCTTTGCGAAGGAGATTACGGTATCAAACCACCTTGATGGTAGGCGGTGATCGAAGGTTCTGCTAGGTTGACTTCTCGCTCCATGGCCTTGGATGTGGCGCGAATCGTATGATGAAGAACCTCCAAAGATCATGTTGACCGTCTGTTGAGTCTCTGGTACTCCATCTCTTAAATCGCCATCCTTGTCCTTTTGGAACTTGTTTCCCCAACTCTGAATTGCGGGAAGCGGGCCTTTACTGCATAGAAATCCTCCGACTTCTTTTTCCAAACACGGCGGCATAAATCATGCCACCTTTGTTGGTGAAGTGGACACCACTTCTTACTCTTCTTTGGGACTATTAGTGAAACTTTGGCTTTACCGGCCGGTATAGTCCTTCTTGCCCTTGAACGGTTTATCTTGAACCACAATGACCTCTTTGGTGCCCATCTTACGGTGCTTCTTTTTCTTGGAAATCTTCTTGGGATTCTTTTCTGACTTCTCAAGGCTAGGTTGAGGGATTTTGTCTTTTCGATCAATGGCCCGTTCCATTCAATTTGCCTCACTAGCGTTTGTATATTTATCGACCATGTCAAAAGTTCGGCGGTTGTTCGTGGGGATTCATAGCGATATCCTCCGTAAACCGCCGATTCCTTAGACTTTGCCTTGAATGCTGAATCGAGAAGATTCTGCGATCTGGAATGGAATTTGAACTTGGCTAAACCTTTTGATGTCTTGTGGAGAGTTTCCTTTGGTTCATGCGAGTTTGATGGAGATCATCCTCCTTTCGAGCGATCGTCACGTACCACTGGAAATTCACAATCAATAGATCGCGAGGTGTTCCCAAGTGTAGATAGATCCAGCAGGTTGGTTAAGCAACCAAGATTGGGCGAGATCCTTCGAGCGAAGTGGGCAAATAGTTAGCCATCACGTTCTCATCACCACGATGGCTCACGATGGCAATGGTATATATCTGGAGAAACTCTAATGGATTTTGAGATCCATCGAATTTATCCATGTTGGCGGTCGAAACCTATTAGGCCAGCGTGCGGCTTGGAGCCTGCGAAAAAGGCTCGACAACTTTGTGGCGATTCATAGCGCCTTCTTGGGAGGCGCGGATTATGATCAATAGGAGATCGGTTTTCGTGGTTAGAATCAGAGGCTCGGTGTCTGATCCGTCGTGGGCGTTATTATGGCGTCTTTGACCGTTAGCATTTCGGATGATGGCGGAGATCATCAGGGGTGGCGAGTGCTCTCTGGCGAGGAAGAGGTCGTTGTTTGAAACAACCTTCTTCCTTCATGACCCTCTTGGTCGAAATCGCCGAGGAGGTCTAGGTACCGGTGGGTGACCATGCTGCCTCTCTTGAGGAGGAGGCGAGGCGAAGTCACAGATTAAACTTTGTGATGTCCTTTGCCCCCTGCGCTTAGTGCGTTGCGGTCGTTGAAGAATTTCCGATACTGCTCCACCAATTGGGTAAAGCCGGAGCTTGGCGAATAGGATCGGTATTATTAGAATATCTTGAATACGACACAAGTTACGAATCGTTCACAGAAGGTCTCGGAGGATTCATCGAAGATGTTGGCGTTCGGAGACCGAAGTTCCTCTGGACCTTTGGCTAACTCCGTCGAGCTGTCATCCTTGGTGGGGCTACCACCGCAGTATTAGCGATGGGCGTCCATCGGCTCCGTTGCCTCGGTAGGTGGTGCTTGATTGCCCGCCATCTCCATCGGCCGGTGGTGGCGAGGCGGGTGTGCGAGGGCGTGCGTGGCAACACGATCGATATTCCGTCGCGTTGACCTCATGCTTCGGCAATGATCCTCGAGGGCTTCCACGTAACTAGTGGAGAACTTCTCGGTGCTTCTGAGAGACTCCCATGAGCGGAGACCGATCGGAGATGAGAACCTCCTAAGGTCTTCGTGGTGGGCTCGGCTGATCGGCGGATTGCCGTCGGATCTTGAAGTTTTATCGTCCCACTCGGCCCATTACGGTGAGGTCTCATCGACACCGTTACCGGTGTCGGTTGGTCCTGGAATTTCAGAGGCGTTGGTGAATACTGTCGACCATGATTGTATCAAGGGTATATTGACCCTCGGGTTGTGAAGTGAAGCATTGTCACCTTTTTCACCGGTCGAAACGGGCTTGGAAAAATATTCGGACATTCGAGGCGGTGAACGACACGTCCTTGACGCCTCTTGGCGCAGCGGTGTATCTTCATCCATCCGCTCAAGTTCATTTGTCGTCGACTTGCGAGCCGTCGGAGGAGGATGAAGATTCCCCATGTTACATGGCTTTGGATCACGGCTTCCATGTCAAAGTTGGAGTAGTCATCGAGTCGAACCAGTTCTCTTCATCCATGTTCACGCCATACTTGCAATTACGAATATGAAGAAAGCGAGCCGACTTGGAGCGAATTCTTAGAGGAGCACGGTAACTTCAACAGATAAGAGTCAAGATGGAGATTGTTGAGTATATGTGACTCATAACATAACCTACTAGGACTTAGAGCTGACCAGATTGGTCGTGCATGCCGGGCCAGTCCGAGCACGAAACTTTAGACTGGTCTTTATCATATATTAAGATAATATATGAATATTTTAATCCTCAACAAGCCGACTTGGGCATGACACGACCCACATTGTTCTGGGCCGTGTCGGCCCGACACGACGACCCGTGTCATGCTTGGGCCACTGTCGGGACCCAAAAATGCAATTTAGGACCCTCTATATATACTACATTAGTTCAGGATCACGCAAATATACACATTATCAACATATATGAATATCGATCCACACAAGACGAATATTAGCATAAATAATTACTTTGGATAACAAATAATGATTTTGGCAATATGGTCGAGTTTACACTTATTAAGCATCGCAGGGCTAGCAATAATTGAATAAGCAGCGGAACAAATAAACTCCAGCGGAATCCCATCAATTCTCCACAGGCAACCGACTGGGATCAAGACCTAATGATCATCACCTTCGTAGACTCCTCGAAGACAGACGAAGTCTCCTCCACTTCTGTTGAATGTGTGCAGCAAGCATGAGTACACAACCGTACTCACAAGTTATACCATGGAATGCATTTATAGATGATGACTTATTCCAAAAGAATGATTTCTGTGGTTCTTTTGCATAAAAGCAACGTTTTGCAATTGAATATGAATAATAGATTAAAACACAACTTAAAACAAATAACAATAATAATTTAATAGTTGTTTTCATAAAAGACACAAAGTCTAATTAAATTATTCACACAAACATATGACTTAGATCATGCAGCTCCCTTTCCAAGTGTTTTTTAAAAATCTACCCCTCGTGTGAAATCCCCAAGCATGTCCATGACAAATGAACATAGCTATTCAAATAGATTATTTAACACTCTGCAGAGGTTGTACACTTTACCCATATGATATAACTAGTGTTGCAAGCACTAATCATTACAAACTTTTCAGAAACTTCATCTCAAATATTGACACTCTCGATGCGGTTTATTGGCGACACTAATGCCCACACGAAAATTAGTCTATCGCACACCGTTGGATAGAGAAGCGGCGAACCGTCCTGTGATGTGAATCGTCACGGAAACAAAAACACACCTCCATCCAGGCACAGAGCCTAACCTACTACCTGAGTAGTCAATGTCGAGACTCCATAACTTACTAAGTTAGGTCCGTCCCATACCAGACATGTGGTCATACAGTTGTGGCTTAGTTCAATGACGCATAAAGTTAAGTCCTTAATTGACCAAGGCAAGACTTCCTATTTCTGACTAAATAACCATTATTTTAAATTCCCACGCACTAAGCTCCACCATGTTACACAGTATCCACCACTTGCCTTAATCTAAATCTCTTTGCACCTTGTTGGTTAAGTGCAACACATGTCATCAACGAGTAATAGCATACAACACACACAATTTTATCACAAAGTTCCATAGTCAGTTAAAATTTATATTGGCAACTCACATGAAATGATGACTCATTGCATGGCTAAGCAATCTACTCGTATCTAACTAACTCACGTTGGTGCTATGATATTACCAACTAAATAATCAACTAGTCTAGGGTGACAAAAGATCATGGTATTACAATAAGCAATGTGGATATAAACAATTAGAATGATTGGTTAATCCCAAAGTATTAAAATAAATACTTAAAATAGAATGCAGTACTTTGAATCAAAATAATTTTAAAAACTGGGTTCAACATGATCAAATATACAACTTGCCTTGAAATAGATCCTGATACTGGTCTTGGTCTTTGTCTTGGTGAACTCCTTCTTCTTCAAAATCCCTCGAAGAATCAATGTCTACTCACAAATGAAGTAAACAAATAAAATAAATAAAAATGGAGAGGAAAACAAGCTCCAAAAATTAAATAAAAATCTCAGATAAAAACGACGCACTGATTTTTGGAAATAAAAGAAAATCAAATAAAAAGGCTAAGAGACTGACAGGTGGGCTTCCCGTCTATAGAACGGGTCCACGAAACTGGGCTACTGGTGTACAGGTGCACGAGTCTATAGAATAGTAACTGACACGTGGGGCCTGTAGACGAGGGACTGGGTCTACGGTAGATTGGATCTACAAAGATGGGCTTAGGGTTTAAGGTTTGAGGTGGCACGTGGGCTCGCACGTGGCGCTGATTGGGCAACACGGGGATGACACGCAAGCAAACGCTTTGATGTGGCTGGCCATGTAGACTACCATGTAGACAAGCAACGGTGAGGGCTCGGGTTCCAAAGGTCGTCGGCGATTGACGGTGTCTCGTCGGCGGTGAGTGGTTGGAGTCGACTGAGGTGGCCGCCGACGAGGTTTGAGCGGAGAAGAAGCTTCGGTCGTTGTCGGGAAAAGACTCCGGCGATGCTCCGGCGGCGTGGATGGGTGCACGAGGTATCCCAAGTGACGATGAATACGATGGCATGGTCAACGATGACAGGGTGTCAACGACGGCGGTGGAATTCGCAAAACAAGATGCTTCAACTGAAACCCTAAAACTCCGATTGCGGCGACACTAGGGCTTTAGGGGTGGAGAGGATTGACGGTTCGAAGCACGGGCGACAAAACGATCCCAAGGGTACCTTTTATAGGGCTCAGACATGGCTGAGGTGGCGTAGGGTGGCGGAGTTCATTTCGGAACCGAAAAAGGGGATAAGGAGATTGAATGGGATTTGATTATGAATCGGACGAGATAAGTACCAAATTCGGTTGCGGAGAGATCTACGGATTTGGAAATCGTATCGCTAAAGGATTTGTTGGTTGGAAAAGCCGTTGTCGGGCGAAGCTCGCAAAAGGCAGCAATGGCGGCCGTGCGCGAGGCTGCACAAGGAAGGCGAAGGTGAGAGGATGATGACGACCTGATAGGTGGGCCCCACTTGTTGATGATGACAACGCAGCGCGTGGCCAAGCGGGCTGGCGCAGGAAGGCGTGTCAGGAAGGAATAGGAATGGGTGGGGAGATGAATTTTGGCCCAAAGCAATTTCCTGAGTTTTAAATAGATTTTCCATTTTATAAATACTAGAAAATACAAATAGCAATTAGAAAATAGAAAATAAACTTAGAAAAATTCTAGAAAATATATACAAGAACATAGAACCCAAATAAAATAGCTTTGACAATTATTGATGTTGACATCAATCATATTAAATTATTTTGATACTGAAGGTACATATTAAGCTTTATTTAAAATTCAAATAAAATCTCTTGGGTGAATTTTCCTGAGACTAAACTACTCAAAAGATTTTTAAAGTTCAGAAAATTAGGATGTTACAGCCGCTACCCTGGCACGGTGGGCTGGCCTAGCACAACACGAATTGTGACGGCCGCTCCAGCCCAAAGACGGCCCAACACGAGCTGCACGCCCTCGCTTGGCTGAGTGCGAGAGCTAGCGAGGAGAGGGAGGCGCTGACCACAAAGCGCGGAACGGAAGAACCGAAATGGAAAAATCGAATCATCTTCCATTCCTCCCCAATTCTTAAGTCTGAGAGGAACTGAATCATCCATTCATCCTCCAGAATTAGTAATAGACGCTTCTAATCGATATAGCTAAAAATCGATCTTAAGGAAAGAGATTGATTTGTGAGATCTGGGAGCTCAAACAGTTTTGGGATTTTGGTCTTCAAGACTTCAACTACCAAAAAAGTAGCGGTATCAGACTATCAATCATCACCACTCCAATCCCTAATCAATAGTTGCAAACAAAAACAAATGCTAATCTATTTGAAACAAGAACAGATTGAACAATGAGTTTTGGAAGCTCAGACAGCCAAGTGTTTGGTCTTCAAATACTACAAAGTAGTATCAGAAACTCTACTCTACAAAAAAATTGCTCAACAGTCATGACCACTCCAACTTCTAATCAACAACCACAACAAACAAGAAGAAGATCAACAACCGCAAAAAACAAACACTAAAAATTGCTCATCAGTCATCAGCTGCTCGAACCCCCTAATCAACAATCGCAACAAATAAACCACTACGAATGATTTGTGGGCATGGGGGTTTGGATCCGTGGCGTTGGAGGGAGCCAGTGAGGAGGAGGCGGAGGGGCGTCGGCGCAGAGGAAGGAGATGGTGGTCAGGGCCTCCAAGGGAAGGGAGGGGGAGGACGAACTGGAGCCGATGGCTCGGGAAGGGAGGAGGAGGGTAGCGCGGCCTGCTCGGGAAGGGAGGAGGTGAGGAGGGAAGAGGCGGATCTGAGGGAGAAGAGAAAGCGATGGGAGGCAGAGCCGTCACGAGCTTCCAGAACGCGATATCTGCGATCATGCACTAGTGTGGCACTTGGCAGTCTTCTTTGTGGGCTGTGGCACTTATTTGTGCACACTGTGCATGCAGGGCATGGGCGATTAGTCTGGGAAAAGAGGAGGTGGGGGCAATTAGGTAGGTGGGGTAGGGGCGCCGGGCAGCCAGGAAAGTGGGAATAGTGAGCTCGTGTGTTGTGCCTGGCACGTCACGACCCGACTAAAAACCATCCGTTGGTGTTTTGGACTTTTTTTATCATTTGGGTCTTTTAAAAATAGCAAGAAAAAATTCAAAAACCCCAAAATTTTTCCTATAAATAGCCATCATACCCCCCCCCCTCATTCAGCACCACTCCATTCCCCAATCTCTCTTTAAAATTCTGTTGTACAAATTCAAATTCGTTGCGATATAATTTGGCAACATTAAAAAAAATACCAAATTTTGGGAAAATTTTTTGGCATCAAATCAACAAAAGAGGTACAATTATATTTTTTTTGCATACTTTTATTGCTAGTACTTGTTGTGCTAAGACGAAAGTAATAATAGTGTTAGTTTCGATTTTGCAGTTTTCGTTATGGACAGTTACGACAGCTTTGCTCTTGGTGATTACGGACTTTCACCGGTGGAAATTGCATCCATGGATGTGGCTGCGGCTGCCTCAAGCCAGCCGAAAGGTCAAGACAGAGTTCGTCATGAGGCTCTACGCTAACTGAACCAAAGAGGTCGAGGTCGTCTACATCGGGAGTGTGGGAGAATTTGGACAGGACAACCAAGCAAGACACATAGGGAAGTAATGTACCATATGCTATTTGTAGAATATATCGCAATGAATTGTCTGCAAGGTCTACAGGTGGAACCAGACACTTGATTAGACATGCTACAAGGTGTAAGGCCAAGCAATGATTGGTGATAAGACAGACGCAACTACAGTACAACCTCGATTATACGGTACATAGCTGGGACTACGATCCTGAGGTAGCCTGTCAATCTCTCTGTCGTTTAGTTGCTTCTAAGGATTTACTATTAGGCTTTAGGGAGCCCGCTGCTTTCTAAAATTACATTAGAATTGCGCATAATCCTATATTTTCTTCCGTTTCTAGACAGACAATAACTAGGGATCTAGTCAAATACTACAATGAATAATGTAATAAAATAAATGAACTATTTAGTACGTGCACATTTTCGGTGGCCCTGACCTCGGACATATGGAGTGGTTAGGCTAGGGAGGATTATCTTAGTGTAGTTTCTCATTATGTTAATGACGATTGGGTAATAGAGAAAAGAATTATAGGTTTGAAATTAATTGATGTAGCAAATACAAGCGAGAATATTACAGACTGTATTACATGAAGGATCACGGGAAGGCTACGATAGCACAAAACAAAATTTTATCGCGCAACCAAGGAACCTCCGCTAGAAATAGATCACGAGATTACCACTAGACGCGCCGACTCGTGGCGAAAATAGAGTCAATGTAGCGAGTTGATGCGGACTTAGTCGTACTCGCCACGCGTCTTCTCCTCCGAGTGGTCGTACTCGCCGCGTGTCTTCTCCTACGAGTGGTCGTACTCGCCGCGTGTCTTCTCCTACGAGTGGTCGTACTCGCCGCTCATTTTCTCCTCCTGCTCCTGTGATCGTCACGAGTTGCGGATCGTCCTAGAGTTGATGTTTCGCAACAACACCTTTAAGGTATCCACACGTACGGGGTAGGGGCACCACGGGCTGGAGTACTAGCAACAGCGACGTGGTTGAGTAAGGAGTGGCTATTAGGGTTTAGGGAGTTCTTCCAAAAGATCATCACACCCCTTGGCACCGCCCTCTATTTATAGGTATTCATAATGGGTTTCGTACTTGAGGCTAAATAGGAACTCGTGGCCTACAAGAATTCGGATTACCATCCAAATCAAATCCTAGCCCTTTAAGTGTGCGACCCTATAGGTTCATGTGTAATCTGTTGTGACTCGGAAACTCTTTTTCGACCACTAGTCGTTAGCGATACCTAGCAGCACATAACGATTCCTAAAACACACATAGAATATATCGGACGAACCTTAATGCAATATGATCTATGATCAGGTCCATATTACTAACGACCAACTCGTATCTCTATACGATCAGTTCATATTTGGTCTCGACCAATTCGTAACTCCTTACGACCAGGTTTCGTCTACTTAGTGACCATATTCGACCAACCTAAGACCAACTCGTATCTCCATATGACTAGCCCGTATCTGATCGAACTGAAAGACCTTCTCGTGTATTCTCCCTTTGCCTCATGACACCTGGTTGAACTCCAGGTGAGATGTTATACCATCCATGGACTGTTCAATACTTTCTTGATCAAGTGTCAAATAACTTCATGTGGTCGACACTTCGACCACTAGTGGCATGGCCATGCACTTTCTTTATCTGACCACAATGAGGGGCCTAGAGACATCTCTCATGTTATGTTAGGAGGGGCAAATTCTATATCCGACCAGTCACATCCCTCCGCATATTTCATAGTATACCCGAAAGCTACCTTTATAACTACCCAATTACAAGTAGCGTTTGGCAACCCCTAAGAGTGCTACTACACATGTAGGAAACCATGCTGATCTCAGGTCTAAGGAACATACATCATCATTACTTGAGACCAACTAATGATACATAGAATCATAACAATCTCAACAGTGTCTCAAGGTGGGTCTTTTCCAACACCATGTTCTCTAACATATGTCCATATTATTGGTTTGATATCTCCATATCCATGACCTATGAAACATAGTCATCAACCAATACATATGCTAGTCTATTCATATGTGTTCTCATATGTTTCCTACTAGGGAACGTTTAAGAATAATCATCGCAGAAATATAGAGTTGCACAATCAAGTCGCATACTTGATAATAAATATTATTGATATTATTCTAGGAACAATATAACATATTATCCAATGTTATGAACATAATGAAATATAATCATCTTTATGATTGCCACTAGGGCATATTTCCAACATTACAAAGTCGTAGAAGACTTTGGTCTTACATACAAAATATTCCATATTACTTTAGATAATGCCGCTTCAAACTCGAGGGTCATGGATATTCTTACTCCAATGTTGAGTACGTACACTGATTCTGTCTTGCTAAATCAACGATGCGCTCGTCATATTATTAACCTTATAGTCAAATGTGGTTTGAAGAGGCTGAGTTCGTATATTAAAGCTTTTTGCGATGTGATTTTTTCTTGAATAATTATAACGTAAGAATAGCACAATATAGGAACTTCTGTTGGGCGTTGGGTGTACGTCCAAGAAAGTTTATTTTGGACATGTCGATAAGGTGGAACTTTACTTACCTGATGCTTAAGAGTCTTTTACCGTACAAGAACACTTTTTTATTTTTATTCAAACACACTATCAGAGCACTAACGGTAGTATACTATTTGTGAACAACATTGGTTTATTGCTGAGAAGATACTACAGTTTTTAAATTTTTTTATGATGCCACTGTTGCTTTGTCCGCTGTGTACTATCCAACATCTCCTAGCATTGTGCATAGTATTTTGCAAATTGCTACTTAATTGAAAATGAATGAAAATAACTTAGTTTTATGCAATGCTATTGTTGCCATGAAAAGTAAATACCTTAAATATTGGAGAGAATCCCTTACCTATATGCATTTGCATTTCTTTTAGATCCTAGAGGTAAAATTGATGCATTTGGTAGTGTACTTGATCTTCTTAGTGATGCTACATGGTTAGACTATATTAACTATTTTGCGTAGTTCATTTTCGGTTATACGAGGTTTACCAATGGTATGAAAATCATTTTCGGAGAGTCCGCTCGCAACGGCCTCCATAGCTCCTGCCTCAAGTAGCAAGATAAATATGTTGGGCAAGATCTTCGGTGGCTCTTCCTACAGATCCAGGCCTTCTTTTTTACACCGCCGCCTGCTCAACCAAGATCCATAAGGAGTGGGGAACTATTCACCTATCTGGATATCGATACGGTTGATTTCAACTCAAAAGGCTTCGAAATTTTGCAATAGTGGTAAGCCCATAAGTTAGCATATCCCGTGCTATCCATACTTGCACGTGATGTATTAATTATTCATGTCTCGATAGTTTTCTTTGAGTCTACTTTTAGTCTTTCTAGAAGAATATTGGAGGAGAGACGAACAAGTCTAACAAGTGAGATGGTCGAGATACTTCTAACTGTGAAGGACTGGGAACAAGTTGATTCACAAACACAACACTCTATGAAAAATACACAATTGTTGGAAGTGTTCGAACATCTATATTTAGATAATGACACGTAGAACAAGGATGTATGTAGAGCTATAGGTTGTACTCTCTTTTTCTTTGCTAAAGTTTTCTTATTTTGAGTTTTTACTTGATGAAGTTTTCAACAAGACAGCTAGTTGAACATTAATAAAGCTATTTATTACATTTTCAATGTGATTTTCTCTTTTTAAATTTTTTCATATCTATTTCTGAATTCTACACATTTTTATGATTTTATTTATTTTTCAGCCTAACGGGCTAAATGGGCCTGACTTGGTCCACTAGGCCAAACGGGCTCGTGCCGGCCTAGCACGACACAAACGACTGACGGTTTGTGCCTAGGCCGCCTCCCCGGCACGACCCATCTAACAGCCGGACCAAGATCGATCGGGCCGGCTCGTGCCCGTACCGTCGGGTTCAGCCGCCCATTTGGCTAGCTCTAGTACTTGAAGATTTGTTATACAATGATTCCTATCCTAATCCTATTAGAATTAGAATTCCTACTTTCTTTTGGAGGAGAACTAGGGGCACTATATAAAACCATACGGGATGGTCATGGAGAATACAACCCACAAACCAACTCATACAAAGCAAGATGCGAACGAGATGATTAGATGTTAGGTTATTCTTTAACACTATATTCTTGTATAGGACAAGGATCTGAGGACCTAAAAGGTTCGAGAGAGCTGTGAGATAGCGATAATCCCTTATACTCTTTTGATGTTGCGCTTGAGGAATTTGAGGCTGGCTTCGCCAAATCTTTCTCTCGTTAAGATTATTTTGTCGCTGTTATTAGGTTCTTTCTATGGGATTCATCTACTTTATTCTTGATAACGTGCACGCTCGTGCCGTATCTCGCAACTCTGATCTTATCTGGAAGCTGCTACGTATAAAATGGGATATCAGAATATAACATCTTGGGTAGCTTGTTGCACTTCTCTGCAATCTCTTAGGTGTGTTTTTTTTTTTGCGGGGAGAGGAAGAGTGAGGAGGAAAAAGAAAGAAAGACGACAAAGACGTCTTTTCGCCAACCACTTAACAACAAAGTCACGATGGGGTGGGAACCATATCTTGGTGGGGTTGTGAAGTTATGGGTGTATGACTCAACTTACCATGGTTCAAATCCTGGTACCCACATTTATGTACATACAAGTGTACTTTTAGTAGGAATTTTATGAGGTCGCGAATTTATATCGGGTCTCCGTCTGTCTAAACGTGTGTTAAAGTGGTGCACTCGCGTGTGTACATCTTTCTTGCAAAAAAAAAGAAGTCACATTAGGGTGTCGGAAGTGGTACGGAGGTGCACAAAGTAAAAACTCAGGGAAGTGCATTTTTAGGGGCATGTCTAAGATCAAGGTAACTTTTAGTTGCGTGTACAGGGTTTTCACCATTACAAAAGAAAGTTGTTCTGTTTTCGGCGAAAGTCCCACATTACAAAACAGGCACAAATTTGCATCTTCAGCGTGTGAATAAAGTATAGCTGCCTACCAACTAACAGGAAATACAAGAGAATGACTGATAAGAGATACTCATGTTTCAGGTCTCATTTTATTGGGCTAAAATTGCTACTCATCAACACGATAAAATCCCTACTCATACTCATCCACACGATAAAATCCCTACCCATCCACACGATATGCCAAGATTTTTTAGTTTAAATTCTCGACCCATCCACGTGGATTCCGTCAAGAATAGACTTCCCAAACAAACCCGATTGGAGCGCACTTTTTCCAGCAGGAAACAGGGGAAAAAATTCCAACATCCCAAGCCGGGCCGGGCCTTCTACCATTAGAAGCACCATCGAAGTCATTCGTCTTCCGCGATTGCCTCGGTACATACACTGCACTTCACGTTCTCCAGTTCTGAAAGGAACTCCAGTATACTAAGAATATTTCGGCAATATTCAGTCAATAAGAGTACACGGAATGATGGGAGCAACATCACATTCAGAGTAAAAATGGCGAGTTTTATAGAAGCCGTTATACAGATCATCGTACAGTACGCTTCTAAAAGAATGCTACAACATAGCTGATGCCTGATTTGTTCCGAGGTATGCTTCTAAAAGAATGGTGGTATAGATAAGAGCACGAGGTGTCGCTTTCCCTGATCAACTCAGCTGCTGGGCCGGGGCATTGCGTTTGATGGTCGCACTGCAGGGGCGCCATATCCAACCGGTAATCTGTTGCCAGGAACACCCGGCTGGTTTGGCCTAGATGGCAATACACCCATGCGAGCGGCAATTATCGCGTTCCGCTCCATCAGAAGCTTCTTTCTGGTCTTTTCAGTGTATTCTCTTGTTCGTTGGACCACGTGCTCAATTTCAGCAAATAACGACATCTTCACTTCCATCTTCTGTAACTGCACGAAATAAGAATTACAATTATTAGTGGCACAGAACACAGAATGGATCATTAGGAGAGAGAAAAGCATGCACAATTCGTTGAGTGTACCATTTTTTCAACGACCAGTCCAGCCAGCCGTCGAATTTGAGCTTCCTCCTGCTCAGCGAGGAGCTTAGCCTTCACGGCAGCTGCTGAAACAGCAGTAGCTGCTGCTCGTTTTAGCCTAGTTATGGAATCATTATGGTTGGCGGTCACTCTTGAGCTCTTCCCTTCATCGGCAGCTACCTTTTCAGTACTGTTAGGTTCTGCAAGATCAAGACAGATATCACAGAGAAGGGGAAATCAGCTCATGAGGAACTGGACCACCAGAGCTATGACATATGAATGATGCTAAATCCGTTTACTCAGTTCTGTCCCTCTTTTCAATGACTATATTTTAGAATTCCTACAATTCATTTACTTCACTGTGATCTGATATCACAAATGTTAGTGATATACCCTAGAGGCGATCATGGAGATGATTGCATCACTTCTATGTTTATGATCTTTTTAATAATATGTTATTTTGTCCCCTGAATAAATGTCTTTTATATTGATCAACAAGTATGTGACTTGTTCGTGGAATTATGTATTCATGTTTTGATGTTATTCTAAATTATCCCGGATCTTATATTATTACGTGGGACAATTATGATTTATAGATCAGCACATGTATTGATTAATGATCATGTTCCACGGATCATAGATATAGGGATATCAAATCAATAATATGAACACATATTAGATAATATGGTGTTGGATTGACCTACGTACCATGAGACACTGCGGTAATTGTTATATTCTTAAAGTACCATTAGTTGGTCTCATGCATAGTGTATGTAGGATCCTTAGACCAGAGATCGTCATAGTTTCCTACATGTGTAATAGTTTACTTAGCGGTTGTCAAACACCGCTCCGTAATTGGGTGCTCATAAACGTAGCTTTCGGGTTTATTATGAAACATGTGAAGGAATGTGAGCGACCAAGATGGAATTTGCTCCTCCTATATAACAAAGGAGAGATCTCTGGGCCCCTCAGTGTGGTTGGATTAAAGAAGTGCATGGCCATGCCGAATATGGTTGAGTCAATCACAACTGAGTAATCCACTACAAGTTCGAGTGAAGGATCGAGCTATCAAAGGATGCAACGCTTCTCACCTTGAGTTCGATATGGTATCGTGAAGCAAAGGGATCGGTACATAGGCACTATGTAGGTTCGTTTGATATGATCTTTATGCATATTTGGGAGTCGCTATGTCCTGCTAGGAACCGCTGTCGACTTATGGACCAGAAAGGAGTTTTCGGTCCATGGCCCAATATACATGAACTTCAGAGTCACACACTTAACGGGTTGAAACGATATGGGTACAGATGATAGTCTCCGAGTGAGATACGATCTCTACTCGTATCGGATAAGGATCCGATTGGAGGCTATATAAAGAGAGACGCGGGGCTGAAGGAGGTATCCGAGACACACCTATCAAAACCCTAACCGCCACCTCTCAAAGCCCCTGTCGTGCGCGCTGGTGCTAGCACACCGACGCACGACGTTTCATCCCTGGACGTGTGGACTTGGTAGAGGCATTGCTGCGACTGCGGCGCTGATCGGATCGATCGCAAGGAGGAGACGGTTGACCAGAGGACGATCGACTACTTCCACTACACCGACGTGCGCTACGTTGAACTGGCCACTTACAACTCTACTTCCGCTGCACTGCACATCTAGTGGTAATGATCTATGATCTCTTACTCGTATAGCTTCCTGGTTTACACGGTAGAAATTTTTAATCTGCGTTAGTGTAGCCTACCCGTATTCCTTCAACAAAACCCTTACCAGGCCTATCTTTGTGTGAGGCACTTGTATATATTTTCCAATATTTGAGAGGAGTCGGACAACATTTATGCTTGGGAACTGAAGGACCAATAAGAGAAGCAAGAACTTAAAAGTAGTTGCAATCATCACCCAGCACAGGAAGAAAAAGGAGAGGAAAATATTACCTTAAAAGATTGACTAATAAAATTACTTAAAATTGGTGATGATGCAGAACAGAATAGTTCAAGCAACTCTACCTATAGAATTGCAGGGTGATAACTAACTGCAACAGTATGTCTAGGCTGGTACTGATGAATAAGTCCCTGTACTGTGGTCTTTGTGGAGTAGGCACATGGTTCTTGTACAGCAGCTTTAAACTAGCATCTTAGACTAGCTTTAGGACAGCTTTAGACTAGCATCTTAGACTAGCTTTAGGATGACTTTTTGACTGCAGACTTTAAACTAGCATCTTAGACTAGCTTTAGGGATGCTTTTGGTGGCATCTTAGGACTAGCATCTTAGCATATGCTTGGTGGGTAGCGACCTATAATTTGTATCCCCAACCCTCAAAGTTGGTATGGCATTGCGTGAGAAATAAACCAAGAAAATTGCCCCATCTCCAAGTGTCATCCTCTCCATGAGAGTAAGGATCTTGCTATCACCAACAAAGAAGACTCAGTGAGTAACAAGTGGTATCGAGCTATACTATCCTGTAGCTCTGAGCATCTCTCGCTCATCTCCGTCTCGACCTCAGCAGCCCAATGCAGAGCAAAGCGGCAGCTTCGGCTTCCCGCCACTCCTCTCCGGAGGCGGGTAGCGGCTCGTCGGCGACCCTCTCCACGCGACACTTCAAGAGCGCGCCATGTCCGCAGGCGCCTCGGCCTTCGGTCGCCTCGAGCTGTGCGCCGTGACAGACGGCCGAGCTTGCCGCGGCAGAGCAGCACGAGCGGCGGCGGCAGAGACCGCGCGGCGGCGAAGGGCGCGTCCGGGCAGCGCGGCGTGGCGGCAGCAGGCGGAGCGAAGCGGAAGCGGCGGCGGCAGATGCGGCGCAGGTGGCGGCAGAATGAGGTCAAGGCTCACATGGCAAAGAATAAGCAGCTCCATATCCGCCGATGATAGCCGACGCGGACCTTGAGCGGCTGGAGAGGAGGCGGCGGAGGCGGCGGCGATTGGCACCGCAAGACGCCCACGCCGCGGCGCAGCCAGACAGCGGGCGGACGCACGGTGGCGCCTCGAGGAGGCGCAAGACGGCTGGCGCAGACGGTCGACGAAAGCGCGGCCTTCACAGCGACGCGGCTCTCCCCGACGGCATCGTGGTCACCACGAGTACCAGTCGTCGTCGAGGACGTCGGCCCGGCGCGGGTGGCCTACCCTCACCAAGACCAACTATGTCGAGTAGGTGCGGTGATGAGGTAAAGCTCCAGTGCGGCATATGTGGGATGCGATCCGTGACGGCGACGCCGACACGACCGGGATCGACGGGCGCTGGATGCTCTCATCGCCGCAGCCCCGCCCGAGATGCGATTCGCTACCAACAAGCGGATCGCCAAAGAGGCTTGGGACGCCATCATTGCGAAGACGCATCGGCGGCGGCCGCGCGCAAGTCTACATTGCGCGCCGCGACGGCGGTGGGAGCACCGCCTTCAAGCCGGTGAGGACGTGGATGACTTTGCTCTCCGTCTCAACACTCGCTGCGAAGGCTGGTGCGATTCGGCGACGACACCTACGGCGAGGAGAGGCGTGGAAAAGCTCTTCCGCTGCGTCCCCAAGAAGTACAAGCGAGCGGCTCGCTCGATCGAGTCTCTCTTGGACCTCTCCACGATGACGATCGAGGCGGCGCGGTCGCCTCAAGGTCGTTGGCGGCGATGAGCCCACGCCTCGGGACCCGTCACCATTAGCGGAAGCTCCTCCTCGCTCGGGAGCAGCTGGTTTGCCGGCCAAGGTGACAGAAGAAGGGAGCCTTCTTCCACGACAGCGATCGCAAGCGTGGCAAGCAGCGCAAAGACGCCTGAGCAGAGCGCGAGGACGCGCCGAGGGAGATGACCGTGAGGCGCCAGGCGGCGGCGGCTGGCAAGCAAAAGCCAAGACGAGGCGACTCTTGCCACAACCGTGGCAAGCTTGGTCATGGGCGAGATTGTCGGCGCCACGACGCGCCGAGCCCACGTCGCGCAGCGAGGAGGAGCAATGGCTCGTTCATTGCTCATGCGAGCATCGAACTACCTCCGGTAAGACCGGCCGCGATGGCTCTCCTCCACCTTGACGAGCCAAAAGCACATGCCCTCCTCGGCCACGGCTCGCAGAACGACAAGATCGACGGGTGGTGCCTCGACACCGGCGCCACCCATCACATGACCGGCCGACGGAGTTCTTCGCCGAGATTGACTCTAGCGTCCGAGGCTCCGTCAAGTTTGGGGCGCCCGGTGGAAATCAAGGCGTCGGCTCCGTCATCTTCACCATCGTGTCGGCGAGCACAGTCGCCACCGGCGTCACTACATCCCCGACTGCGGAACTCCATCATCGCCTTGGGACGGTGGATGAGAACGGCCGCGTGTCGAGATCGAGCACGGGTCGCTGCGGATTTGGGATCATCGCCGCGCCTTCTTGCCAAGGTAACCGAGGCGCAAATCGACTCTACATTCTTCACGTGCGGTGGCACAACCCTCTGTCTCATTGCTCGTCGGACGACGAGGCGTGCGCGATGCACGAGCGCTTTGGGCACCTTTCACCGAGGCCTCAGGCGGCTCGGTGCCACGAAATGGTGCGAGGCTGCCGTGCCTTGACCATGTGGAGCGATTCTGCGGCGTCTGCGTGTTGACGGCAGCAGGCGACTCCCTTTCCCAATGGGCGAGTTTCCGAGCCAAGGAGAGGCTCGAGCTCGTGCACGAGGACTTGTGTGGCGGTGACACCGCCACACCGGGAGACGACGCTACTTCCCGCCGCTAGTCGACGATCTCTCCGCTACATGTGGGTGATGGTCCTCGGCGGCAAGGGAGAGGTCTGCGGACGCCATCAGCGCACGCAGTCGCTGCGGAGGCGAGCGCGGCCGCAAGGCTGCGCGTCTTGCGTCGCCTGACAACGGCGGCGAATTCACGGCGGTGAATTCGCGTCGATCGCTACCGATGAGGGCATTCAACGCCACCGCTCCGCTCGCCGCATGCCCGCAGCAGAAGCGGTGTCGTCGAGCGGCGCGCAACTGGCGGTTGTGGGGATGGCTCGGGCCCTCCTCAGCGAGAGGGATGCTGGTACCGCCTTCGGGAGAGGCGTGATGACGGCCGTCTACATCCTCAACCGCCGCCTACCAAGGCGCCGACAGCAGGACGCCATACGAGGCTTGGCATGGACGCCAGCCGGCGGTCTCCCACTTGGGTCTTGGCTCCCTCGCGTTCGCCAAGGAGCTTGGTCACATCGAAGCTCGGCAGCAGAGCACTCCGGGAGTGTTCATCGGCCACGCGGAGGGCTCAAGGCCAACCGCATCCTCGACCTGTCACGCGCGCGTTCGCATCTCGCGTGGACGTTGTGTTCGACGGCGCGAGGGCGTGGGATAAGGCGGTGGGCGACGGTTCGACCGACTCGGGGACTTTGTTGTCGACCACGCCCACTTCGAGAGAGCCGGCTAGCGGCTCGCCTTCACCAAGCTCGCCCACCTCGACACCTTGCTCGCCACCGGCTCCGGCGAGTGCTCCACCACCTTCGCACCGGCCACGCTCCACTCTTCACCACCGCCACTCCACGCTCTCCGCACCGGCTTACCGCTCTCCCGCACCGGAGGCCACACCACCGGATCGCCCCAATAGCTTTGGCCCACGACGAGCGGCGCGATGGTGGAGTTCGCACTCATTGTCTCACGACGAGGACCGCGTCGACGCCTACCACGACGACGAGCCTCGCGCTTATCGTACCATGGACAACATCCTCGGCGAGCTACCCATCCTCGGATCGGGCGCAAAGACGACTTCGAGGCGAGCCGACTTGGCGCGGCGACGACGGCGAGCCCCGCTCCTTCACCGAGGCGGAGGAGACGCGGCGTGGCGTGTCGCGATGAAGCGAGAGATGGACGCCGCCGAGCGAACCGGACGTGGGAGCTGGCGGATCTTCTGCCGGCCACCGCGCGATCACCCTTAAGTGGCGTTCGCCGGCGGGATGAAGCCGGCGCCATCGTCAAGCACAAGGCTCGCTTGGTGGCACGAGGCTTCGTGCGGCGGAGAGGGTCGACCGATGACGCCGCACCCGTCGCGCGCATGGAGTCCGTTCGTCTTCTCCTCGCACTTGCGACCCGGGAGGATTAGCGCGTCCATCACATGGACGTCAAGTCCACCTTCCTCAACCGGCGACTTGAAGGAGGAGGCCTACGTCCGTCACCGCCAGATTCGTCATCCCGGCAGGAGGCAAGGTTCTCGCCGCGCAAGGCCTCTATGGCTTGCGGCAGCACCACGAGCCCGAACGCTAAGTTGGACTCCACCTCAAGCAAATGGGGTTCCAGCGAGAGCGCACACGAGGTCGCGGTCTCACCGGCGGGCAAAGCGCAACGCCTATTTGGTGGCGCCACGCCGACGACACAGTGATCACCGCTCCAAGGAGGCCGAGGTCGAGGCGTTCAAGGCGGAGATGAAGACCGCCTTCGGATGAGCGACTTGGGGCTCTCTCCTTCACACTGGGATCGAGGTCCACCAGCGACTCGATATCTCCCTTAGTCGGACCGCCACGCCTAAGCGCACCGTCGAAGTGGCGGGCTCACCGATCGCAACCCACCCCACACTCCTATGGAGGAGAGGTGGCCGAGTCGTGAGAGCAGCGGCGGAGAGAGGGGACGCGACGCAAAGACGGCAAGATCGTGGGCGCCTTCGCTACCTCGCCCACACGCAGCGCCCAGATTTGGCGTTCGCCGTCGGCTATGTCGGTCGGTTCATGCAATGACCGACGACGAGCATCGGCGGTCGTGAAGAGGATCCTCCGCTACGTTGCGGGCACCTCCGACCACGGCTTGCACTACCCGAGGTGTCCGGCCACGCAAGACTTCATCCGCATGCACGACGGCGACCACGCAGCGACATCGACACCAAAGAAGAGCACAAGCGGGATTCTCTTCTTCCTCGGCAAGTGCCTCGTTAGGTGGCAATCGATCAGCGGCAGTGGTGGCCCTGTCTCGGTGTGAGGCCGAGTACATAGCGGCTTCCACCGCTCGACTCAGCGCTCTGGCTCGCTCGATCGCTGGTGATCTCCGGCGAGACACCAAGCGGTGGCGCTCAGGTGGGCGACAAGTCCGCTCTGCTCGCAAAGAACCCGTTTTCCACGAACGAGCAAACACATCCGGGTGAAGTACCACTTCATCCGAGGTCGCTTGGATGAAGGCGACATCAAGGCGAGCTACATCAACACCACGAATCGACTTGCGGACACGCTTTCACCAAGCCTCTTGGGAGGTTAAATTCCTCGAGCTCGCTCTTGGATCGGGATGGTTCAACTCTCCCACAAGACGACGCACAAGACTTAGGGGGAGAATGATGAATAAGTCCCTGTACTGTGGTCTTTGTGGAGTGGGCACATGGTTCTTGTACAGCAGCTTTAAACTAGCATCTTAGACTAGCTTTAGGACAGCTTTAGACTAGCATCTTAGACTAGCTTTAGGACAGCTTTTGACTGCAGCTTTAAACTAGTATCTTAGACTAGCTTTAGGGATGACTTTTTGGTGGCATCTTAGCATATGCTTGGTGGGTAGCGACTATAATTTGTATCCCCAACCCTCAAGGTTGGTATGGCATTGTGTGAGAAATAAACCAAGAAAATTGCCCCATCTCCAAGTGTCATCCTCTCCATGAGAGTAAGGATCTTGCTATCACCAACAGCAAGACTCCAGCGAGTAACAGGCACTTTAAAGCCCATTAGCAACAAACGACATGTTTTTATTAAAAATGTAAAAAAATGCTTAAGTTATTCATAAAGGTTTTTCAATTTCGAATTCCATCACAATCAAGCCAACCAAAACGACATATTCGTGAAAGACAAACATGGTAAAGTGCTACAGACAATATATTTGTCAGTTAGATATAAAATTCTGAATTTAGCTGCTCCTGCTCAGAATAGCTCAATCTGATGGCACGGCAACAAATTATGATGGACATATAGTAATGTGACGAACCTTAGCCAACATCAGCAGAAATATAGTCAACATGTGAACTACTTACATGTGCAATTGATGCAAGTCAATGGTAGCAAGAAAAGCTTCTAGACTAGTAAATAATGAGAAGCTTTAATTAATCAGAGTGCAGTAGTTGAAATTGTATGCTTAGCCTGTACTGGTTTCATACAGACAGTTTCTATTTAAAAATAGATGAAGTACCTTCCATCTTGCCATTTCCCAATGTTTGGCTTTGCTCGTGTTCTTGTATGATAGTCGGGGTACCAACTGCATCTTCAGTCTTATTAAGCTCAATCTTGCCTTGTGAAGATGAATCATCAGCTGGCTCCACCTCAGAACTTGGTTTGTCCTTTGCCAGTTCAGGATTACTTGCGCCCGTAGTACTTCCTGCAACAACTTCTTGAGAAGCTAACAAAACACATCCATTTGCATTATTTGGTGGAGTAACTGAATATTTCGTAGAACTTAATGAACCTTTCGTATTGTCAGATGCACTCTTGTCCGCAAGAGGAATTGGATCACATGATTCCTTAGCATTATTGGACTTAGGCTCCACTGAGGGGGCTTCATCGCAAGATACATTCTTATTGTCTGATTCTTGGTGGTCTTCTGGTGAAATGGATGGATTGTTTTGCTTTTCCACAGATAAAGCATCCTCTTCCTTTTCATTGATGTCCTTTTTCTCAGTATCTATTGAATTTATAGTCATGTCCTCATCTTTTGTTTGATCACCATCTTTATTTGTATTACTGCAAATTTCATTTCCCTCATCAGCAAAATCTTGCAATAGCACTTCTATATTACACAGGTGCAAGCATTGCTTACCTTACACCGACAAAAATGTCTTTCAGATCACTAGGTGGATCCTCGAGAATAAAACAGTGCCTGCTTGCCAATTGGAGTGCAGGAGACAGCTCAGAGATAGCTTTTAGTGAACTACGGCATAAAGTGGTAGCATTGTCATCTTCCACAAGTCCAACTAAAAATGCTGCCTGCAAAGACATTTAATAGACCTGTGGGTAGTAAATACTGTATAACAAGTAAAGATGTTGAAGGGTAGTAGACAGTGCTTACCAGTGCCATGACAGGATGTCCTGCGTTAGCAAATGAACCTTCATGTTCTGGGAAGTGACCAACAGCCTTGAATGCAGATTTCAGCATATCAATAGCAACATTTGACACATTTTCACCAGAAGTATCAACATAAACGGAACTTTCCTTCACTGTAGGGTCAGCATCAGAAGTTTTTTTTCGCGCGTCAGTGTTCGGAGATGTAACTGAATCTGTGCCACCTGAATTCTTGGTATCTTTATTTTCAACAACACTTCCTTCTTCTGTTTTTGCTTCTGCACGGTTGCCCTCTTCTTTCTCTGAAGGCTTCTCATCCATAGTATCTTTTCCTTCCACTTTCTCTTCAACTTCCATTTTCTCAGGTACTTCAGCAGTGCCTTTTTCTGCTAAGGCTTGCTCTGTGCTTTCCTGGATATTTTGATTAATATCTTTACCATCATGAAAGCGGTCCTCAATTTGCATTTGAAGAAAGTGTAACATGCACTGTGCTTTTGTTTTTGTAGCAACATGTTCAGCAATCTCAGTCCATTTTCCACCAAAAATTTCTAAAGCTTCTAAAAGAAGCAATGTCTCCTCATCAGTCCAACTAGTACCACTAGCACCAGAGACTTCTGCAGAATCCATGAGGATGAAATCAGTTTTGGCCATGCCTGTATCGAACTTTCCTTCGTTGTAGCAATCAGAACACAGGTCAAAATCTGCCTGTAGAAATAAAAGAAAATCAATACACTTATTTAAGACATAATTTTTTTAAAAAAAAAACAAATCTTTTGACATGTCATACAAGATGAAAGCACCAGCAATAACAAAAGATTTTACTTCAGGAAGAGAAGAGCAATACAGGCTACAGAGAAATAATTTGAATCGCAACGTGCAGTACATCATTATGATTATAATCTCTGCTATTTGTGAGAAGAATCAGCCTCTTTCAAGGCTAAATTTCGGCAGCCAATATTGAATATTCCGTACCTGATACTCCAATAGTCAATTTTATACAGTATAGACAAGGCCGAAGTTATGACTGCTAACAATTCAGCTGTTGCCTATCAATTTGCAATAAGGCTTACAATTTTCGCTAATTAAAAACGGCTTAAAAACGAAATGTGATTCTAATAGCAAAAAAACTAAGAAAAAACTGCTAATTGAACAAAGATGTTAAACCACACTTCTGTTGCATCCTCGAATTATGTTCATCATGTGTAAGAGAATAAGAGAGAAAACAGACATACGAAGGAAAATCACAAAAAAAGTGTTCAGAAGAACTCCAATCCATGTCCAAATTACATAACATATATCTGACAGTACTATACTTTCAAATATAGAACCTGCATGACACAGTTACTTTATCAAAAGTGCAGAAACATACATGCTATATACAAGGTGATAAAACTTATAGTGGTGTAGCGAAATTTCAGCAGGGACTGCAGGCCTGCAGCGCTGAAACAAACCTGGGTCCGACAATGGAAGCGCTTCCGTGAGCAATCAACTGAACAGGAGTTGCAATGGTACTCAACGGAAGGCTCAGCTGCTGCAACAACATCTTCAATTAGTGCAGGGTCAGGAAGCAAACTAGGCAGAGGGGCTGGAGCTTCCACCTCTCCTTTCTTGGGTAAAGGGACCATATATGATTGAATCGACTCAAATTTAAACAGCTGCTCAATCAGAGAAGCTTTCTCTTCATTGTGAGAATTGCTTTGGCCTTCATCTGGCTTACTCTCCTCCTGACCAGCTGGTGGAAAAGGGTGGAAGTTGATCAGGCCCCAGTGATCCAAGAACTCCAAGACTTCCTGTCTAGCATCGATCTCCCCAATCGACAGCTCAGCCAAATCTTTGGACTCCAGCTGCAGCTGAGGATTAGCATGAAATTTCATCATGATGAAATTTCTAATCCCCAAGTATATCTCAGGTGTCCGCTTCTCAGATTTGCCATTAAAAAACGAAAGCAAGGTTTGCTTCTCAACTGGGTGTATTTCCTTCCATGAAAACCATCCTGTAGAAGAAAAAGATTTTAATTTGTGCATTTCGAATTTCAAAAGAAAATTTGTCTTAAGCAATGAATAAAGAAGATAAGACACACAAAGGACATCATAGCTAATATGGTTGGAGGGTGGGAATTGAAACAAATAGAATGATTTGCCTGCTGAATGGTATTTAAAATAGTTTAGTTCTATAAAAATGGTTGCTAGTATGCCTTGAATAGAAAAAATAACAGTGCATTACAGGAATATGGGGCTATACAAAGATCAATCCTATAAAAATAGTTGCTAGTATGGTTTGAACAAACAAAAGCCATACATTACAGGAGATGAAGGAGTTATACAAGGATTAATTTCAACATAGTTACTAGCTTACTGCAACTACACAAGAGATAGGCAAGTTTACTGTATTATCAAGATTTACCACGGGTTGCTTTCTCTTATGTGCTAAGCAAGGTGTTCTATTTTTTTCAAGATTCTAAACAAGGCATTATATTGTTTCCATCAAACAATGAGCAAATACCATAGTGATTGTGCTTGCCTACATGTACTCTCAAAAGAAAAGAAAAGAAACATACTCAAACCACATGGAAGAAAGCAAAATGGTGAGTACTCACCTATTTCCACAACAAGCAACAGCAGGAAAAACAAAATACACATTATTACCAGTTTACCACTACATGCTGTAAGTAATAAAGGCAATGCTTGTATTAATTTTTATCTCAAGCAGTTAAATCAACAGCATGAGCATGCCCTCAAATTGAGCTAAATCTACAAAAAAAAAACTGCAATTTAAGACATCAATATGCAAAGTACGCATACCAATTTAGCTGAATAGCGGCAGCCACGTTAATCATTCAATTGCAGTCCGAGCAGCTAAAAGTCCATTCTTGCAAAGCATTTAAAAGCAGGAACAAAACATGTCTTCGCGGTGAACTAGTAATTTACCGAACGCTTCTACACAAACACAAACACCCACGACCAAGACGCAAACACGTCACAAGCACCCCCGATTCACTACCCCAACGGCCCAACCGAGAGATCGCGTTACTGTTGGGGGCTCACCGGCGAAGGTAGGGACCACATGGACGCCGGCGCCGCGAGATCGGACGGCCTCGAACGCCTTGTCCACCAACGGCGTCTCTTCCGCGTGCGTCTCCTCCCCATCGAGCCGGATCACGTCGCCCTCGCCCTTCCCGCCGCCCGTCCCCGATCCACTGGCCCCCACCGCCGCGGGAGCCACCTCAGACGGCGCGCCCGCGAGCTTGTGCGGCGACTGGCGCGCCGCGCGGGTGAGTGGCCCGCTGTGCAGCAGGTGCGGAGGGATGTGGAAGGCGTTGCGCTCCTTGGCGTGCCGCTTGGACGGCGTGAACGACGACCCGGCTGACTTGCGCTTGCCGGCGCCGCCGCGGCGTCGGGGCACCTCGGCCGGCGACCCGTCGCCCTGCGGCGCGACCAAGGGTTTGGGCTCCATGGCGCGGCGGGGCTTGGTTTCTCCTACCACTTCCGCGGCGCCGCCGCGCCTAGACCAACCGGAGATGGGGAGGCGAGTGCACCGCGCCTATCCCTGTCAGTGCTTTCCGCTCTCTTCTTCTCTCCTTCACTGTTTCGGACTTCCGGTCTGAAATTTTGGGGATGCGTCGCTGGGTTCCCTTAGCGGCGTGGTGGTGTCTCACTGGCTGCTGGGTCCGTGCTGCCGGTGTCTAACGCCCAGCCAGCCACTATCCAAGCCTCGGGCCGGGCTAACTGATATTGAATCGAACCTGTATTTTGATAATTTTAATAAATTTTTGAGTCTAAATCTCGGGCTATTACCTTAGCGGCCCAAGGCCTAACTCCGTCCACCAAATAGCCCCATTGGTTTGCATTTTACCATATTTCATTGTAAAAGTCTACAAATGGTTATGTATAAGTTTCTTGGTGTGGAATATTCCATACGGTGAGGAGACGTCTTTTCTAGTGATATAGAGTAGCATCAGTCCAAAATAAAATCTTTGGAAATATGCTAATAGTAGAACATGATTAAATCACCCTAAACATATCATCAACGTATATGTGAAAGCATGATATTCCAACTCGTAAAAAGTAACGCCTATAACGCTGTATAAATAATTTATGTAGTAGAAAAGGATTTACATTGTTTTGCCAAATACATTGACTTTGGAACTGGTGTTATTTTGTTTATCAATTTTGGAAAACTTTGGTTTTAAAGGTTTATATCTTGACGTATACCGCCCAAGAAAACCACCAAATTTATCCTACATCACGGTATTTTACACATGTAAATACAGCCTACAAAAATCAATGTTTATACTCATAGAATTTCGGTAGTGGCACATGATAGGTCCATAGAACAAATATATCGAAATTCTCGTAAACAAGTTTACTAAAAGGAAAGTAACCTATCGCAAGATGTTTGAGACGCGAGTTTAATACTAGTTGCACAACACATGACTTACATCAACTGTCAACACTATTGGGCAACAAATCGAAACTATTCTTGATAGTAGGCTAGGCTATTGCTTTTTCTTTGTTTTCCCTCAAATGAAAGCGAGAACAAAACATATGAAATTCGTGTGGACACCGGCAAGTAGACTCTTTTAATAAGAGAAATACCCGAAAAGAAATCCTCCATCATAAGTAGCAAGTAATATTTGTTTAGATTAAAAAAATCCATGTTGGTAGTCATCTTGGTTCCATTAAGATAGCCATGGCTAGGTTTGGTTGGTTTTGCTTCTTTTTACAAAAACTAGTCCAATGCTCGTGCTTTGCTATGGATTAAAAAAATCATATCTCGTCAATCATCATCGTGCTCAGCCTACAATACAAGTAATCCGTCGGCAACTCGTTCTTGAAAAGATCGATGGAATATTTGGGCTTCTTGCGCACCAGTTTGGGCAGTTAGGGTGTTGGGGGAGTGGAGAGGATGTTATGGGTGGCCAACCGTACGTACAGGAGGAACCAAGAAAGAACGAGATCAACGGCTCACATCTCACGAAGAAAGGTAGATCTAACAGTTCACATCGCATAAGGGAGAGTGAACCGTTATCAATTTCTTCTTTTAAGTAGTAAAGATAAAAGGTTTTCTTTAAAAAAAAAACAAAGGAGTATCAAATTGAGCTCAGCTAGCTAAGTCCATTATTGCTACCTAGCACAACCTTAAATTCAAGGTTGGGCTAGGCTAATTTTGATCAGGTTTATTAGTATGATGTGTTCCTATAGCCAGAACTTACTAGGTAGGCACTCCAAAAAATTGTACCTTATGCCTATTTTCATACCGAAAGGCTCTCACTGTATACGACATAGTTTTCTACGTCGACATTCTGATATGAATAATTTGAATCTTCTAAAAAAAGAATAAGATGTCCCGACAAAACATTGAGAAACAAAACACAACCGGTGTATTCATATACTGTCTTGTTGCTACAATTCTACAAAAGCCAACCTTGGCGCCAAAAATAACCAGGGAAGAAAGGAAGGGTAAAATCTTTATTGTGTTTGTTTGTTTGTTTTCTGTAACTTCACTGTCATCAAAATTATACTAGCTACGACAGCCATGGTTGATGGTGTGTGCACGTGTGCATTTATAATTAGAAAGGTTAGTAGTGTCTTCATCAATAAGATCTAGCAAATCAAATGACCTAATGCTGTAATGAAATACAGTATGTAGAGTAGAAGTTGCTGAAAGCAGAGTTCTGCATGCGTAAATTAGCAAGGTGAGCACAAACCCTCGTCCTTAATTTGCTCCCTCTTGTTACGCATACCGGGTCAAAGTTGAAACGATGCGCACCCGCTCAAATCTCCTGTTACTCCGATCCCTTCGCCTTCCCTCCCTCCCCCTCGTCGAAGCCACGCCACACACGTCGACGCCGCTAGTCTCCTCCGCCTCTCCCCGCCACCGCCGCTGACGATGTCGTCCGACGCGCCACCGCAGCCCATCCAGAGCGCCAAGGCCGCCGTGGACTCCCTCGCCGCAATCCTCGGCGGCGCGCTCCCGGACTCCCTCGCCGCGGCCGACGACCCCGCGGTCGCGCTCCTCCACGACGCCGGCGTCGCCCGCGCGGTCTGCGGCCGCCTCCGCGGCGCGGGATCGGGCGTCGGAGACGACGGCCTCTGCCGCTGGCTCTACGACGCTTTCCAGTCGGGCCTCCCGGCACTCCAGCTCGCGGTGCTGCGGTTCGCCCCGACCCTCGCGGGCGTGTACATGTCGCGCGCTGTCTCCCGGAAGCCACTCGCCGGGTTCGAGGCCGTGCTCCTTGCGCTGTACGCGCACGCTGCGGCGCAGCGGGGCGCCGGGGAGCCCGAAACCGTCGCACTCCCGAACCTGGGCAACCCCAACGTGTACCACGAGTCCAAGTTGCCGGCCAAGGCCAAGGCCGCCGAGCTCGACGTCTCCGTGCTCTCCCCCGCGCTGGAGCCGCACGGCACCATGCGCGCCACGCGCCGCGCCCGCATCGTCGGCGCCGTGCTGGAGCTCTACCACAGCAAGCTCGCGCTCATGCCGCTCTCATCCAAGATGGACTTCTGCGAGTTCTGCGTCGCGTGGACGGGGAAGCGCAGCAAGCTGGACGACAGGCCGCGCGTCTCGTCCGCGTCCGCCTCCGAGGGCGGCGAGGAGAAGTGGCGGAGGGTGCCGCTGCCGTGGGAGCTGTTCCAGCCGGCGGTGCGGGTCGTTGGGCACTGCCTGCTGGGTCCCACGTGCTCCGACGAGCTGAAGGCGCAGGCCGCCCGCGCGGCGGAGTGCCTGTACTGGAGGGCCACGGAGACCATGGACGCGCGTGCGGTGCTGGCCAGCAGGAGCCTCGTGAGGCTGTCGCGGATGGCGGAGGAGCCGATCCCGGAGCCGTCCTTCTCCGGCGCCGTCGAGAACATGGCGGAGTTGGAGGCCATGAGGGCCAACATCCTTAGCATGAAGAACTGACTGACCATCACGAGGAGGAGTCGGGTTAGTAGAAATCAGGGATTCAGACAAATTGCGATCACAATTCACTACTATATGATGTGTATTTCTTTTTCATGATCAGACACCATAAACGCTTCTCGATCTCTTCTACGAAGAATCGAGTGAATAGTAACTACATATCACGCGTGTGCGTTTATTGGAAATGGCTGGTGGTTTCTCGAATGGGCATGCATGAATTGCATGTCGTGGTGCATCAACCTGTTTTTTAAGAATAAGGTAGACACACATTCAACACACTATTCACTCACACCCGTGTGTACATCCTCTACATATTTTGAATTTCGGAGACGTCCAAGGCCTCATGGAGTGCGAGCAAACATTTTCCTACTAAACGCAAACGCTTGTATGTACTTCTAAAATTAGTGAATACCAACATTAAATCCGAAACTTAACCATTGTGGACACACTCATACATCTAACCATCTAGCTGCATAGGGCAGCTTCCGTGCATCAACGTGTTACGTTAGTAAGGTGGGCATACTCTTGAAAGTTGAAAGAGGCACGGAGAATGCCCGCACAGTAGCAGAACACCGTTCTTAAGATTGACCAATTGTGGGGCTAGCACACGCCGTGGGCATGTATATTGCCGCTAGCCATGCTCGATAGGCTTCGCATTACGTAGTGGGGCAAGATTTGCCAGGTTTCTCGCTCGTGCAAGCCACGGGACTCTCAGCTGGTTCCGTTTCAAGAGGGTGGAGAATTGCATCCGCGTAACTGCTGGCGCAGTATAGGCCAGGGGCGTATCTACCATTCCGGAATACTTCTACCCTCTGTCTTTCTTCTCTGCCTCCGGGCTCCGGCTCCTTAGTACCGATGTCACCGTGTCGAAGAAGAACTCCATTCCTCCCTGCCTCTCGAGTCCCAACCGTGGGTTGGAGTTGTTGGCTGCAGCTCACCCTTTTCCGTCACTTGTGGTGCACCCGAACCGCGTACATGGAAGCCTCAAGGCTCCAACTTCAATTGGCGAAGCAGACAAGCAGTCGGCATGGCGAGTAAGGAAGCGAGTGCGTCGATCTTTTTCTTCGGTGAACTTTCCACCAAATTAACCGCGTCACGTCGTGTTCCTGGCCATCTTCTTTCTACCCTCCTCAATTTTAGAATTCCCGTCACCGGAGCATGTTGTCGCCGTGGCACCATCATCCCCGCCATCGGGCACCACCGCCGGGCCGCCTCGACCACCCCTGCGCCACCCTGACCCCACCAGCCGCATCCCCTCGCCATTGCGTAGCCGGTGCTCGCGCCACCCTTGCCCGGCCGCCACCACCCGTGTGCCTCCACCTGCATCGGCGCTGCCACCGACCACCTCCTACCGCCTCCTCATGGGGTTGGCGACCCATTTTGACTGTTGGCCGAACCTCCCGCGTCGTCGCTCATCGCCTGCCTCCTCCACTTCTGCTATGTTTCTTCTTCTATTCTCTTCTTGCCCCACTTACAAATAGGACCCATATGTCAGCTATTTCTTTTTAATCCTTTAATTATGAGAAAGAATATTTCAAGAATATTCCCTCTTTTCAGATTTTTCAAATCCGATAAACTTCTGGATGGTTGTTCTCCTTCGTACGACCTCTGATTCTGTTGATTCTTGTTTCTAAATTCATTTGATTTCAATCTCTCTATTGGTATTAATTTATATTTTTCTTCTATTATTTGTTTTGATTCGTTTTGCACGTGTAGAGTTTGACATCGCTGACACCAATTTGGATGGACTGGACACGTTAACCTCCAACCCAAATTGGTCTGCACTTATGACTCAGATATACCTAAAATATAATCCTGGTCCGCTATATAACTCGACGTTTGCCAGGAGGAACAGTTTACAGATCATCTACAAATTAATTCCTTCCATTCCTTTCTACGGAAAATCGCGAACTGCAATTCCAGTGTACTGCTAAAATTACTCCACTACCGGAGAAATGAATGGGAAGAGAGATTACTCCTTCCACATTACAAATCAGGTTTGTGCAATCAGTTCGACCATCCAGTAAATCAATATTAAGAGACGCAAGGAACAACGTTTCAAATACAAGAAATCACTAGTTTAATGCTAGTACTTTACTACATATTAAACAAATTATCTCTCGTCAATTGTTATCGTACTTACTCAACCTACAATGTAAATGATCCAAGAACCTATTTTTGAAAAAAACGATGAAATCTTTAAGTTTTTGTGCAACTTAGACAATTGGGATGTAAAAAAAGTGAATAGTAGGTTATGGGTGGTCAACCATAAGACGAGAGAAATCGAGAAAAAACAAAATTCAACGGATCATATCTTACGAAAAAAGATAAATCTAATGACTCATATCGTATAAAATAACTCACATCGTATACACATCGTATAAAGAAAAACAGACCTCTACTAATTCCTTTTTTTAAGAAGTAAAAAAAGTACAGATAATATTTTTCTCCTATTCATTCTTTCATTCGCGAACCAGAGCACAGCGCCTTTACATCCCGCAAAGTTGAGACACCAAATCACCCCAAAACCACAAGAAACACCGCATCATCACCCAGACAAGACTGGCTCGCGCGGCAGAGGAACTCTCGTATGCTCAAATCGCTCAGAACTCCTGGGAGGCGGAGCCGATGTCCCCCTTGCCCCCGGCCTTCTTGGGCAGCAGCGTCTGGTGGATATTGGGTAGCACGCCGCCGGCCGCGATCGTGACGGTGCCCAGCAGCCTGCTCAGCTCCTCGTCATTCCGCACCGCCAGCTGGATGTGCCGCGGCACGATCCGGTTCTTCTTGTTGTCCCGCGCCGCGTTCCCGGCCAGCTCCAGCACCTGCGGCCACATGAGCCAATCCGCCATGGGGATTACAATCAAACCTTCACAATCCGAATCACGAGGTCGGATCCGCGAGGATCGAGCGAAAGGGGGAGAGGGGGTGGGGGGTATTTGGGATTTACGTACCTCGGCGGCGAGGTACTCGAGGACGGCGGAGAGGTACACGGGGGCGCCAGCGCCGACGCGCTCCGCGTACTTGCCGGCCTTTAGGTACCGCGCGATGCGGCCGACGGGGAACTGGAGCCCGGCCTTGGACGACCGAGACACTGCCTTCGCCGACTTCGCCTTCCCGCGGCCGCCGCCTCCGGAGGAACTCATCGCCGCTTCGCCTTGGGGAGTCTGGAAGCTTCGAGATGGGAGATTGGAGACTGGAGAGGTGGTGGTGGTTGGAGGAGCGGCGCCTGGGGTTTTATAGTGTTAGGGTTGGGGTGTGAGGCGGGCTGTGATTGGCTGGGACGGGGCGGGCGCGGATCGGGGACGGGGCACGACAGCTTGGCTAATAAAATGCTTTCTTTTCACTTATTTCGAGAGGAAATGTTTTCCTTCTTTCTTAAAGAGGAATAAAATGTTTCCTTATATTATGTTTTCACTTCTCAGGATCGTTTATAGTGGAGTAATACACTACGTAACTTGAATTTCTTTGTTTTGTTTTAGAAATCACGAATACTAAAATGTTTGGCTAGCACGAAAGCAGTGATAAGTTCATAACAAAGTACCTAGTCCAAATCTTGTAATACATTGTTGCGATTATATATATATATATAAAAACGGTTGATTTATTTGATCCAATAGTCTAAACTAGCTTTTATTCGCTCCAAAGCACCTCTCCTAAACAACTCCGGTAACGATCACACAAGTGTGGATATAACTTGCATATAGCCCAACACACTATTGCAAACCGGTTTTCTTTACGTGCGTGCATGGTAGCACGTGTGTGTGCATCTATTTTGTAATTTTTTAAAAATTTTTGTTGCAAATTGGTTTCTTTTTAGACAAAATTTTGTTTACTAGATCGGTGTAGCGGGTGGGAGGGATTGAGGTGGTGAATGAAAAAAAGATTATGCCCACGACATGAGGAAAATCGACATACCTAGTGTGGGTTGTGTGCATAAGGGGTTGGAGTAATATTTCAGTATCCACACACTAGTGTAGTGTTTTTTTTTACATGAGGGGGATGAGCCATCTTTTGGCGTACCTACACTTATTCAAGTTGTGTGCATGAAGAACACGAGTCATCTTTCGGCAAGTATTCAATGCAGATGATCTACAGTGACATGTCATTAGGAGTGATCTCCATCATCCGATCGAAATCGAAGGTCCAGATCAATCGCTACAGTGAGGTTTCTACAATAAATAACAACAATACATGTGTGTTGTTGCTATAGTACTACTGAGCATCGTTCACCTCTTCGTAAAAACATTGTTCACATAGTACTGATGCGCATGAGGGATCTGAGCTACCTTTCGGTGTACCTACACCAGTGCAAGTTACGTGCATGAGGGAGATGAGTCATCTTTCGTGGACTTGCACTGGTGTAGATTGTGTGTGTGAGGGGACAATCATCTTTTGGTGTGCCTAGATTGGCGTGGGCTATATACATGAGGAAGATGAGGCATCTTTCGTCGCACCTGCGTTGGTGCAGGTAGTGTGCATGCGTGAGGATGGTGAGTCATCTTTCAGAGATTTTTTTTTTCAGAAGTGAATGTGAGAGGACGAACAGAAACACTTCTATCAACAAAAATTAGTGTCACTAGTGTGACACTGCTTCAATTCTAAGGGGTGTGATAACTTCCAATATAAATGAGTAGTGAAAAACTCACTCTAGTCACAAAACAATTTTGTTTTGGATACGTGCATTCAAACTTTTTAAACTTTGACTATTGATATCTTTTTTATTATTTAGATTGAACACATGAAAATAGTATGTATAAATTTATCTATAAAAGAATTTTTATATAAAAGTATAACTTTATTAGGTTATATAAAATCTCTTATAATATAAATTATTGGTCAAAGTTGCATTTTGAGAATCGTGTCGATGTTCAAAATGACATCCTTTTGTGACTGGATGGAGTGGATCTTAAGCTCTTGTTTGGATCGTAGTAAATTTGTAGCCTGTAAAGGAACACGCCAACAAATTTTGTTGTAAAAAAATATGTATTCCAAACACTCTCCAAAGTCTCTCTCATCCATGGAACAACCTCTTGCTGGTGTAGTAGAGTTGTGGGTATAGGACTCCACCCAACATGATTCAAAATCCTAGTGCTCCCATTTACACACACGAGAATGCGCCTCAATAATAACTTTGTGAGGTTGTGGGTCTCCCTATTTCTAAGTGTGTGATAAGAGGGCATACTCATGTGTGCACGTGTAGTGTCTGTGTGTACACCTGCCTTGTAATCCCAAAAAAAGCCCCCATCCACGCTTATGTTTTCCTTGCAATGGTCGAGTCTCTACTCTCTAGTAACTACCTCTCGTAACTACCAGGTTAGCTTATAAATGGATGACTTTTAGAGCATTTGCAATGCTAGTTTCAAATGGTGGCTCTAGTTGTGCTCTAGATAAAGGCATTAGCTAGCTACCTATTCTAAGGTATAATTGCTTTAGGATATGTCTATCTTAACTAATAAAAGAAGGGATTTACCCCGTGCAGCGGGATGAATCGTCCCACCCCCACTACGTAAAAAATGTTATGAACTCATGCAGTGGGACCACTGTGTTAGTCGCGCCCCACCCCTACCGCACACACCTCTACGCCCCTACCGCCGCATATTCTCCCTCCATCTTTTGTATCAAACATGTCATCCTATCTCTCTCTCCCCTTCCCCACACACGCCGACGACGGGCGGTGTCAGTGGGCAGCAGCGACGGAGCGGTGACTAGCCATGGTGGGCGATAGCGGCACAGTGACTAGCCATGGAGGGCGTCGAACCCGGGAGCGAAGGATCCCGGATTCCCTGTGTTTCATTCACTAGTCCAGGAACAGCTAGTGTACACAGTCAAACAAAAGTGGATAGCATAACCATACAACGCCATTCATTGAAATAATTAAAGTTGTTACAAAAGGGGTATATAGCCAACAAGCAAAATACAGCGGAAGCAAAAATAGTAAGGTAGACCACACAATTCGCCACAGGCAATCGTCTGGAGGCATAGCCTAGTCGTCTAAGTTCTCATTCTCCTCGTAGCATTCCTCTCCTGCTCAACAATTTATTAAGCAAGAGTGAGCACAAACAACCGAGCCCCGCAAGTTACACCCATAACAGAGTTATAATGCATGCAATGATATATCAAAGGAAGGCTTATAGGGTTGAGTTTGCATAAAGTAATATTTCTTTTCAAATATCCATACTAAGTTCCAAAGTAGTTATTCTATAACTAAAATTTATTTTCTAAATTCTCAAGTTTTATAGTCAGATAACATTCATCAACGAGTGATGAAAGATACCTTCCTATCATGAGGCTACCCGCCCAATTCCCATTTGGATAGAAATCCAAAACCATTTAACAAGTCTTTTGAAACCAAAACCAAAATCTAACTTGGAGTGGCTTTGCTAGCATGTCCATGACCATGGACACGACTATTCGAATAGTTCTTAACACTTTGCAAAGGTGTACAGTTTTTCCTACATGACATGACTTCTCTAGTTTGTTTGGCATCCATCGATACCACTTTTCACTACCTTAGGTAGTAGTCTAGAGCACGTGACAAGGCCTTTAAATAAGCCATCCCACCGTAGTCCCGCCTCGCTAAGGTTTTGCCCTCTTTGGATAGAAACCCGCCAAGTTTAGGCCCCCTCTTGTGCCAGGTGGGAATACATAAAAGTAGGTCATAAAGACACCCACGCAACCGCGCTCCACCTCTTCGGTACTTCCGCCCTCCACGTCCCAGGTACTACCGCGTGTTTCCCGCCAGAACTACTGCGCGTTCCACGCCAGAACTACCGCTCGTCCCCGCCGGAACTACCGCACGTGTTTGCATGGCAGTCCATGTAGCGCCACGTGGCCGCTGATGGTTTTTCTGATTTCCTTTTGAAAAATAATTCTGAAAAATTCAGAAAATCCGATTTCTATCATTTTATGTGATTTCAAACTTCTGGAGGTCATAACTTCTTCATCCGAAATCCGTTTTAGGTGATCCAAATTTCTATATTCATATAAAATCAGTATCTTTGATTTTATTCTAGTTTTTTTTTTCAATTTTTGGAGTTTATTTGGTACTTTTTTATTTATTTTGTTCTTTTCGCACGTATAGATTCCAACGTTGCGGAAGAATTCTTCAACCCGACAATTGACTCATCGCAACTCTTCAACGAAGGCAAGTCGTAGACCTTTGGCCATGTTGTACCTATTTTGCAAAAGTATATTGTTTTATATCAACATGCATGGCTAGTTGTATAAAAATGGTTTTGGGAATAGTTAATTACCTAATTGCCATTATGCCTCCTTGATAAATTGATAATGAGATGTTCTCTTGAATGACATAAATCCATTGACACCTTAGGAGGGTTAATTATTAGTTGGACATATTTGTATTACCAACATGGGTGCGTATATTGCTTAGTCTTGCTTTAGTTACCCGATGGGATTTGCGACACTAGCTCAGTGAATGATTGAACTTGACTAAAGGAATATGGAATTGTGGCGTGGCCACTATTGTTAAAAGATGTGTAACATGGTAAGAGTTGCCATTTGGTCGGGTTGAACAAAAAATGATTTATACTCGGGCGAGTGATTGTGCAGTAAAGAGGGTGCGGGAAGCACATTGGGATTGGTAGCCTCGCCTGAGTAGCCAACTAAAGACTTAACTTTGTACGCCATTGATCTGAGCCATATCGTGCAACCAAAAGTCCATTATGGGGTGGACCCGGCCAGCTAATTAGCAAAATTTTGGTTGATGAGCGGCACAAGAGCATTCTGTTTTGGTTGATGAGTGGTGCAAGAGGGGGCCGGGAAGGCGAATCTATAGCTAGCAGAACCGAGTCAAAATAGAACTTTGTAAAGGTCTTGTCACGTGCTCTAGACTGCTTACCTAAGGTAGTGAGCGGTGCGGATGCCAAACAAACTAGAGAAGTCATTTCTTGTGGGGAAAGTTGTACAACATCTGCAGAGTGTGAAAAACTATTTGAATAGTCGTGTCCCCGGTTATAGACATGCCCAGAGATTTCACGCAAAGGGTAGAGTTTTCATAAAAATGTGGGAATAGATCGATGGAATGGTTGGGAAGTGAACGGGGTGTCCACTAGTTGTTTCAAAGAAACTTGATTACGTATGTATTAATCTTTTAAACAATGCTTTATAATCTACTTATTGTATTTACTGTAAATATTGCTTGCTGCAAAATAGCCATAAAGCCATTCTTGTTCAAGCCTTGTATGAATATTATTTGCATACATTTTCCTATGACTTGCTGAGTACTTTATGTACTCACGGCTATACACCACTTGTTGATCAGTCCCCGCAGAAGAACCAGGGAACACCGAGTTCTAGGAGGAGGAATTCTTTGAAGACTACGTGAACTAGGATGCGTCCTCCACTCGATTGCCTGTGGGCATATCGATTGGCCTCCACGAGATGTTATGGATTTCCGCTATAAGTTACTCTTTTTTTGTTAAGCCCTGCGTGACGAACTTTGTAAGATTTGACCATAAGGTCCTTTTGCTGCTATTTAATATTACTTTGTCTGCTTCATTAGCTTTATTGTTGTATGGATATGATAACATCCTTGTTGTAACTATGCGAGCTAGTTGCTGATCATGAGACTAGTTCGGAATGCACAGAGGGTCTCGGGGTTGCATACCTCAGGATTCTACGTTTCGCAATATGTTCTAGTTCATACTAATGTACCAACTAGCTTTTACTATAGTGTCAAGGGGTGGATGCATCAATATTCAAGTTTGGATGCACAATGTAATTAGGAATAACTATAAAATTAAAATGGGGATTTAAATTGCTTGAATTTAAATACACATGCAATAATAGTTTAAAACAGAATTTAAATAATTTAAAATATTGGGATTCAATATGATCAAAGATGTAACTTGTCTTTCTCAAATGCTTGAGGATCCACTTCTTCGAAGTATTCGGGTTCCCCGGAGTCATCGAAATATACACGCGAAGACGAAGCAAATTCAAATGAAATTAACATGAAGTCCAAATTAAATTTTTTGTGTGTAGATAGCTAGATCTTGAATTTAGATGAATTTAAAATTTTGAATCGCTCGAATCAGAGTTTGAACAGAGGAGAACAGGCCTTCGGAAGTTTGAAAATACATGAAATGATGAAAAGGGGAATTTCTGTATTTTTCTATTTATTTTCTTAAAGGAAAGTCACTTTATTGCGTGATATTGACGTCAGCGGTCGGATTATTGAATTTCGGTTAGAATTATTTTCCTTAAGAAAAATCTTGTGTGGCTGACATGTGGGCCCCACGGCCGTGGACCCAGCTCATGGCGCAGTGGCTACGCTACGTGGGCTGAGCCACGTGGGCAGCCAGGCCAGCTGAGACGGTGAGGTGGCACAAAGTGGCGAGGCGGTGACAGTGAGGTGGCGGCCACATCGGCGCGGGGACACCGACGGCGCGGGCGCGCAAGCTCACCAGCGCTCCGCGTCCACGGTGAGGGCATCGAGAGGGAGAGGGAGGCGAGGTGGTTCTGGTGCGCACTTCTTCGGCAAGAGTGGAGACAGTTGCAGCGAACACCCTCCGACGATGGCAGAATCGTCGACCGAGCTTCTGTGCATGTGTTGTAAAAAGCAAGCCCTCTCATGTCTTATGTGCATGTGTTGTACTTAGTGAGTTTGAAGAACAAACCCTAAGTGAATGTGTTGCCTTAGGTAGTGGATTGTGTATCCACTTGAGCTTAGACACTTGATTAGTTCAAGTGAGAGTTGAGTCTTGTTACTTTTGGTGTTTGCCGACACCTAGATGGTATAGAGGTGTTGTGTCCGGTGATCTTCTCAAGAAACTTGTTAAAAGACCCGGTGTGGTTGTGAGTGGTTTGGTGCTCACCATCTTCGGAGTGGAGGAAGAGCAACCCTGAGTGGATCGAGGTGTTAGTTCGTGTTGGAACTGGTCCAAGTGGTTGGACTTACCTCGGAGGTGTTGGCTTAATTCGTGGAGCCGGTCCAATTCGTTTGAGCTTACCTTAACGTGGACTAGGGGAGACTGGCAAGTCTCCGAACACCACGGTAAAATATCATCGTGTGTATTGTGGTTTGATCTTGTGTTTTACCTTATGCAATTTACATTACTTGAATTCAATTGCTTACTTGTATTTGGTTAATTGCTTATATTCAATTGTATTCATATTGTTGGTGCACTTAGTCAAGCCTAGTTGATTTATATTTTATTTATGCAAAACCAAAATTATTATTAGCTTTCGTATTATAAATTGGTTTTAACTAAAATAGTTTTTAAAACCGCCTATTCACCCCCCGGTCGGCCTCCTCGATCTAACAATGGGTAAGGTAGAACACGTTCTAGCTCGGTGACCAGCGGGGCAACATCATGGGCGGGGTGAGCGTCGTGTGCCTGGGCATTGATAGTGAGGGAGGAGAGAGGCGATACAGAAAGAGAAGAAGAGGGGGATGACATGGAGAACCAACATGGCAAAAACTAGTTGACGTGGCAGCCACGGTGGGAAAGTCACCTTCAAAACCGGACTAAGGGGTGAAGTAAACCGGTATTTGGATCTTCCTGGGGTAAAGTAGTCGAAAAAAGTTTAGGGATTAATTGGACAAACGCAATGGATTGGGAGAGTAAAGTGGACTTTGTACTTCAGTTTTTGGCCTTTTCATTGCTAAGTCGCCACACATTCAACCAATTCATAATCAAGTCTACCGATTCGCAATTTGTTACATTAGTGTATTTTCTATATGTTCTACACTGGTGTTTTGCCACGACATAAAGGGGAAAACATTTAGGAAAGGCCAGTTCAGCTGAGATGGCTAAATTCAAAGTGCTTATGTAGAATTTAGGAGTTTACCACAGTTTTCTAGGAAAGAAAATAGTTCTATTATACATTTCCCCCCAATCCCTTGTTGCAACTTGCAAGACACAGGGAGCGTGTAAAATTGCAAACATGCATTATGCATTAGCAATGTGCCAATGTGTAACACAGTAAAATTTCCAAATTACTACGGTTTCAACTGAAATTACTATACAAAAGTTTTCCAAAAAATTGTGAAATTTCTGCATTTCATGGCTGCTTGATACTCGGAAGGGGAAAGAAGATCCCTCTCTCTTTCCACGCATTCTCATTCAACACACCCTAGCCACTCATTCTCTCCCTTTCCACGCTTCAAGCGTGAGATCTGGCCAACTTTATCTATTCCCAGTCTCCACCACTATTTTCTCCAATCCAACACTGGAGATTGGAGCGAGGCCGATAGGCGCGGTGGTCCCGATAGCGCGTTGGTGGAGCGGTGTCGACACAACAGTGTTGTGAGCGCCGAAGCTGGGAGTAGCGGCGTGGTGACACGGGGCCCACAGATTCCTCGTTGATGGTAAGTTCTCGTGCGCATCCTCTTCCTCTCCGGCCTCCCTGCTCACGGATCCGGGCTCCCCCAACTCCGACGTCCACTTGGTACGCCGCCTTCGCCTCCCGGCCGTCACCTGACACCGCGCTCTATTGCGCCCCCCCGCTCCTCGGCCTCTGCAATAGCTCATATGGTCTCCCTTTTTGGTTTGATTGAAAATTTTGTAGATCCTAAATGTGTTTATGATTATGATTTTGCGACTGTTGAAAAAAATATTGTGACCCGTTGAAAAAAGTGTTATAAACTGTTCTTTGAGATGTTGCAACCAGTAGAGAAAAAAAATTATCTATAAAAAAATATTGCACATGTAGAAAAAAAAATTGCATACTGTTCACAACGATATTGTAAGATTTTTTTAACGCTTTTTTTCAGATGCTTTGTTTTGACTCTGAGCTTAGATGATGTTTTACGGTGATATTCTTTGAAATGATGTTAATATTTATGATGATATTTTTTGAAATAATACATATAAAATTTTAATGTATTACACATGTTTTAAATTTTGTTACATTTAACGTAACATAATGTTACACTCGGGTCGTACGTACGAGCTAGTCGCGCCCGTAGAATATTCGATTCCGGGGCAAAACGACTGCCTGCTCGATATCGACCCCTCCGTGCGAGTCTCCACAGCCCACACGGCCGGGGCCGCACCGCACGCGGCCCACACAACACAACAACCATCCCGACCCCGCGGCAGCCCAAAACTCCGTGCTTTTCCGCAGCCAAAGCGAGATCTCTCCCGTGCCGGCCCCGTCCGTCGCCCGCCCCGCCCCACGCCGGCCGGCCACGGCAGCGAAGCCGAAAGAAAAAGGATGGCCTCGGCGCTGTCCTCCCTGCGCTACGGCGACAGCCTCTCGGTGGTGGTCATCTCGGGCGCCACGGCCGTGCTCTGCGAGGCGATCTCCTGGCTCCTCATCTACCGCACCGCCACCTACAACTCCCTCAGCGCCTCCATCGAGCGCCACTCCCGCAAGCTCGACTCCATGAAGTCCGGCTCCGCCGGCAACGGCGCCTCCTCCAACTCCAACTCCTCCTCCCAGCCCGCCGCGTCCTCGTCGTCGCGGGCCAAGAAGATGGACCGCGTCGAGACCAGCCTCAAGGACGCCGCGCGGGAGCTGTCGCTGGCCAAGCTCAAGTCCGGCGCCGTCGTGGCCGCCGTGCTCTTCGTCGTCTTCGGCCTGCTCAACTCGCTCTTCGAGGGCCGCGCCGTCGCCAAGCTGCCCTTCGCGCCCGTGCCGCTCGTCCAGCGCATGAGCCACCGTGGCATCCCCGGGAACGACCCCACCGACTGCTCCATGGTCTTCCTCTACTTCCTCTGCTCCATCAGCATCAGGACCAACCTGCAGAAGCTGCTCGGCTTTGCGCCTCCTCGCGCGGCCGCCGCGGTCGGCGGGGGGCTCTTCCCCATGCCCGATCCGAAAGTAAATTGAGGTAGCAAATCGATCCTTTGCTCTAATTTTTCTGCTTCTACGCGTTATTAGTTGTGCTAAATTTCGCACCTCTGGTGTCATACAGAGGTGAATAGATCAAGGATGCTTGATTCTGGTAAAAGTTGCATCCTGTATCTACTGCTACAAACAGCAGTTTGATTTTTTTGTGGTTATGATCGGACTTTTGGATGCATCTGGGTGAAAAGTGGGTGATGGTTTAATTTCATTGAGGTGCTTTTAGTATCCTATTGGAGTTGAGTGAGCACATAGGTTTGGCCCAAAACTGAAGTTAAAGGTTGTATGCATCCTTGGGTTTGATGTTTCTGTTCTTTAGGAATTAATCTATACATTTGGATGACTAGAAGGTTCATTAAGGCATGTGGATCACTTAATGAATCTGTAGCATTACCTCTGACTCTGATCAAGCAGTTGGCTTCATAATGTTTTGGATGATGGGATTAGGGTATAGTGATTACAAACACCAGTTTGGATAAGGAATGAACTGAGCTCTATTTGGATTAATTCATGTTAGTCTGTTTCTGTGGTGGATTAATTCATGTTAGTCTGTTTCTGTGGTTAAGGGTTTCTTAGTTCCAATGTCCAAGAAGTGGTCACTCTAGTAAAGCACCCTTTTAACCTAACAGTTGCCAAGATTTTTATCATTATATACATAGATCACCAGGACTATTTATTTTAATCTTGACTTTGCACATAAATTTGTTTTGTCAGAAGGATATCTTTCACAAGGTTGCTTAATAGACTGTGGACATGCATTAGTGTAGTATGCAGGAAATCTCCGAGAAGATTTGTTTCAGGGAAAGCTGTCTCTCCAATGCATGTTAACTAATGATTCATCTGAATATAGCATAGTATAAGTAATTGTTGTTTTCTTGAGACTTGAGAGGAATATGATTGAAGGGGTATCGGTAGATTATCGATAAATATCATTGCAGAAAATTCACTAGATAAACTGTACTAAACCAATGTGTACCACTTCACTTATTTTTTAATTTGATCAATATATTTGATTTCTGGCTGGGTGTACTTTGAGTCTCTCAACTTTGTGGAGCATGTTCTTTGCAAGTATCTTGAATTACTGATGATTGATGAATCATAATTTTCTTTCTCAGAAGTCATCTCCAGATGCCCTCAATTCGAGGCATGGCAATATGGCATTCCTGGTCAACTTTTTTCAGACATTCCTTCCTAGTGTATGGTTTTATAAAATCTTCTTTTGGTGTGTACGCATGCGGGTATGAGTATGCATATGTAAGAGCATTGTTGATTCTACTCTACTACGACATCATTAGTTTCAATTTCAGTACTAAAGGGGTTTCTAAAAAAAAAATCAGTACGAAAGGGAGTTAGTGAAGGTGGTATTTTCTCTGGGAGCTAGCTTCTCTATTAGCTTTTTTTTTTCCTTTGGGGCGCGCACGTGCGTATGATTTTTTTTTTTGAAGTTGATCTTTGATTAAACAAGTGAGTTCTTGCATTGCTTCCCTTTAGAGATCTGTATTTTGGTATATTCAAGTTGTTCAGAAGCACTCATCTTTCTTTTAGATATTTGTAATTTCGTATCTGGAGCAGCACTTCAGAAGTGTTGCAGTTGCAACCAGTGAAAACAGTACCGATAAGAAATTTTTATCGGAGGGTAGCGATATTGTTATAATATTGTGTGTGTATTCATGAGTCTCAATGGACAATATATATATATGGAGTACAAAAGAATATTACAAGAGAATATGCTATACATGTATAAGGAAATACAAAAGACATATAATAAAATACAAATAAATTCATATTCTAACACTCACCTCAAATGCAAGACGTATGCAATACTATTGCATTTAGAAAGGGTTGACACTAAAATAGAGAAAATCCAAAGTCCGACTATTGATAATATCGTCGTAGCGTGCAGGTCTGGGAAAATATGTCGAGTATCAAAAGATCTTCTCACATCAGGGGTTGAGAAAGTAGAAGTAAGTAGGAGCAAAGTCGACCACGACAACACGATGAAGAAGATGATGAAACCAACAGGAATAGAGAGAGCTATTAAATCAAGTCGAAAAGGAATAGATAAAAGCATAGTAGTGCAGATCGAAGCCCGAAACGACGGCGGGGCAGTGCACAAGAAGAGCACCAGAGACGCAGTGCAGAAGAAACGCGATGGCCTTAGAAGCTCGGGGCGGTAGCTCAGAGATAAGCGGCAGCATCATAACGACTTCTACAGTCTGCAACGACTCGGAGAGAAGAGGGTGTGAGCCACGAAGCAATTGGATGACTGACAAGGACTTTGTGGATTTACACGACTTAAACGAACTCAAAGATAGAGGGTTACGGACTTGGATGGACGCAATGGAAAAATGACTCAAAGGAGCAGCATACTAACAACAACACTCTTTAATGGCGGAAGAAGCTGCGAGAAGTCGGAGTTGGAGAAGCCAAATCAGAAACCGAAGCTGGAGCCGGTAGAGAATCCAGAGCCGGTGAAGCCGGAGTGGCTCCAGCCTGATCTGGTTAAACAAGATCGACTTTTCTCTGCTCCCATCTCTTCCTCTCTATCTTCCTCTCTCTCCACCGAAACGGGAAGGCAACGACGACCGACCTGCCGAGCGATGGATCCGGCGTGTCGAGGTGGTGTCGGAGAGGGGCGGCCGAAGCATAGGAGGGAGGCGGCGCAGAGCAGAGGACGTCGGGGCGGCCGTCGCGGGGCGAAGCGGCGGCGGCCGATCAGGCGGATCTGGACGGCGGCGGTGGCGGTCCAAGAAGACGACAGGTGGGGTCGAGGGCGACCGGATCAGGCGACAGCGGTTTTGGATGGCGCGAAGGTGGAGGAGTGCGTCGATCCAGAGGCAGCAGCTCGAGAAGCCTGGCGGGAGGCACCCTTTTCTTCGGGAGCAGAGGTGCTCGCGAGAAGCTTAGGGCTCGGCGGAGTGCATCGATTCGGCGGGCGATTAGATCCGAGGCCCTTAGAAGCGCGCGACGGCGGATCCGGCCGGCCGGCGGCCACGCACTGCACACATGGAGCAGAGGAGGCGCACGAACCCTAGTGCGGCGCAGATCCGAGTCGGGGCAGCCGGATCCGAGGTAGTTCGACGCGGATTCAGGCAACACGGGCTCGGGGCGGCGACGGCTTTGGCTCGAGCTCCGTGCGAGCAGAGGTGGTGCGGCGGTGACCGGATCCGTGCGAGGCGACGTCGGCGGAAGGAGTGGATCCGGGCTGGGGAGGAGTGGCGGCGAGGCAGAGCTCGATCTCACTGGATTCGACGAGGAGGCTCGAGGATGAAGATGTTGTTGCTGTTTCTACGAGGAAAAAAATTACGACTATGACTAATGTGGCCGTCCCCGGGAGTGTAGATTGCTCCTCCCGGGGGCAGCGGGAGAGGATGAAGGCTAGGTTTTGAATTTTAGATCTGATACCATGTTATGAATATTGTGTGTGTATTCACGAGTCCCAATGAGTAATATATATAGGGAGTATAAGGGGATATTACAAGAAAACATGTATAAGGAAATACAAAAGATGTATAAGGAAATATAAATGAATTCCTATTCTAACAGATAACACCTGTTTTTGCTGGTTACTGGAAATTTGGCCAAATATTGGTCGAAATGTTTTAATTGAAATTGGATTTTTTCAGATGTAAAGATAGAATTTATCTAAATTTCAAATTTGAATTTGGATGAAAATTAAATAAATCCGAATTTTTTTGCTTAGTATAAAAATGTATCAGACCCCACTGATAACTGCAAAATTTCGGCGATAGAATTTTGCAGCAACAAAAGTTAGGGCAGCCACATCATAAGTTCGTGACTTCACATTACAATATTACATGCCTGTAGATTCACAGCGTTCCTCCTTGGCCCAGTTTTTTTTTCCATTTTTTTTTTGTTTCAGCTGAACGTTTTTCTGTTTCTTCTGGTAGAAAATCAAAATAAATTTGTTTCCTCTGCTATTATACTTCATCATCTGTTCTAAGTTTATTTCTAACTGGAGCCATCCGATCTAAATTTATCTGGGGCTCTTTCTGCAGCAGCGTTTACACATACCAGTGATGGCACTGATCCCAACCAGGAGTTCGTCTCTGAGAAGTGGTTATGAAAGAAGAATTAACGTAGTCGCTCAGGGGAGAAATGTTATAGACCATGTACTGATACGCGTATCCGATTCATTTTCCCCAACTCATTGCAGACGTGAAGCTGGACTTATTTATTCCATAGACTAAGCAATGAACACGAAGGTAGCCTGCCGGCTGCCAGTGAACTGCGCAGTCAGGTTTGGAACTCTAGCAGGATTTTGTTTCTCATGTTAATGATGTCGTTCTCTCGTTCACAGCACGCTCTCTTGTGATGGACAAGAGTTTTTAACATCACTGGCTCACTGCTCATGCTATTAGTGTGTATGGTGCAACGCTTGCTTGTCATTTGTCAACGAGCCAACCTGCCAGGCCATGTGCATATGCAAACTCGTCAGCCCCTGAATCCCAAGTGCTAATATGTCCCGAGCAAAGTTTAAGCCGGCGCTGGCGATAGCCGCGCCGCACCTTGCCGCGCGCTCTTCCGACGGCTCACGCACGGCCGCACGGGCAACTTCTTTTGCAGTTTCGCCCATCCCGCCTCGGCGCGGCTGGAATGACCGGCCGAGAACACTCGCGCCCGTCCCGTCTGAAGTGAACTGGCCGTATCGTTGCGCTATAATCGAGTTTTGGGGGCACCGTTTGCGTAATCTCCTCCGAATATAACACCGCGGAGTCGCCCGCATGATGTCCGGGCGCCAGGAGGCCGGACCCCTCGTCCGCACGCAGGGGGCCGGACAAGTCTCGTTCGCGCGCCAGGTCCGGATGCGCATTGCGAAGTCAGTAAAAAAATGCATCCGAAATTGTTGACTAATTTCTTTTTGCACGGACCCAAGGAGGTGCATCTGATAGCTCAGCTCATGATTGCCACACAATTTAGTGTGAATGTTTAACATTCCAATTTTCGCTTCCTTTTGGAATTATCAAAATTGAAAGTGTCGATGTTTTAAGATAAAATTGCACTGTAATCCTTTTGGAATTATCAAAATTGAAAGTGTCGATGTTTTAAGATAAAATTGCACTGTAGTTCTTTGAATTTGTGAGGTTATGCCACTTATCCTCTAAATTTCTATTTTACTTTATAAGCTCTCTAAACTTGTGAGATTGTATCACTGAGCTCCCTGAACTTGATATACTTTCTTAGCTCCCTAAACTTACGAGGTTGTGCCACTTAACTCCCTGAACTTGCGTTGAAACGAAGTTCGTCATATGCGATGTCGGCGATTTCGTCCCCTTCGGTGAACCCGTCATCGCCTCGTTTGGCCATATTCATCGTCCTCATCACCTTACGTCGACAAAAACGAATTCTTCGGGCTCGAGAACGCGTCGTGCTCGCGTCTTCGCCGAAACTCCACCGTCGCAGTTTGACACCACCTTCGCCCTTGCTTCCTTTGAGTTGGCCGTGAGAGAGAGAGAAGTGTATTCTCAGTGTCAGAGCAGGGGAACAATACTTCTTTCTCTCATGGTGATTCGTCAGCAGCTTTTTCTGTTAGCAAACGATCAAATGGACTTCGTGCAAGGTGAGTAGCTTTTGCTCTGACACTGAAAATGTACTTCTCGCTCTCTTACGGCCGATTTAGAGGTGGCGAGGGCGAGGGCGGCGACAAGCTGCGATGGTGGAGCTTCGGCGATGACGCGAGCACGGTGCGTTCCTAGGCCCGAAGAACCTGTTCTTGTATTGATCATGTTTGCAACAAGAAAGAAGTCACCGAAAGCTAAAACTAATGACATATGTCCTGTCGTTCTGCATATCTGTTCCTCTGTCCACTAGTGTTATCCTTTATATAGCGTCTTGGGGGTCTTGGGGGGGGTGATTGTCCCATGCTAGGACCTCAACAGTTGATAAAATGCACACATTTGATATCAGTTATTGTCAGAGAAACAAACTCCCCACATTAGCCTTGCAGTTATGCCGAAGATAGATGTTAATACGTGTAATTATATTTGGGGATAACGATACATATCCAACTACTGTGTACAAATAAACACAACACATAATGTTCCTAGTTGATTGGGTCTACCTGTCTGTGGGCTTTATCGATCAAAGGTTGGTCATGATTGACTTGGTCATAGTAAAACTTACAATCATGTGATGATCATAGTAAAGCTTACGATCATGCGATGGTCGTAGAAGATCCTACGATTATATGATAGTCGTAGAATAACTTACGACTATATAGGGTGATCGTAGAATAGCTTATGACAACTAAATAATTATAATATTTCCTTATCATTAATAATAAGGGATATCTCTAAAGGTTGTGTAGAGATATTATTATCTATAATAGATATTATAGAGAAATATCTTAATTAATTGAGGATTATTAGAACCTCATTAGAAAGGAACCATTTGAATTTTATTGAATTATTAAAAGCTTAATTTCAATTATCAGAAATGAAAATAATTTAATATGAATAAACACTTCAATTAAATTTAAAACTAATTTATCCGAGTTCCTATGGTTCCAAGGTATTCTCTGGAATTTTATTGGTTTTTTTTAATGTTCATTTGCTATTTATTTGAGCCGAATTCCTTTCTCCCTCAGTAACTTAATCAATATAAAAGGGGGTACTTTACGCAATAACAAATATGGTATAGATTGGACCATTTTTTGCACACGTGATAATATATAAAAAGTTAGGCATACAAGGAAAGCTCATTATTTAATGTGCCACTTACTGATTTGTACATATAAATAGAGTACAATGTGCATAAGCTATACCAGGAATTGCACAACAAATATGGTGTAGATTGAACCATTTTTGGTACATGTGATAATACATAGAACGTCAGACATACAAGAAAATGGTATGGTTTCATGTGCTCAGTGAGGACTATGCTATCTATTGTGAGCATTAGACGATACAACTTGAAGCCCTCTATGGCATGGAAGAATACCCAGAACACACAGTTTAGTGTGAAGCAGTTAGGGCCTCTATCATGATCTTCTCTTTCTATTTTGTTTATGTACGTGTTGGGTTTGTTTCGACAATCTGGTGAAGCATCCATGGCAAGTGGTTGTATACCTCCTCATATGTCCTAGACATGGACTCAAATAGGGATGGCAATCAGGCGCGGCGGGTACGGGTAGTGCTCGTCCATACCCATACCAGCGACCCCGAATTCCCCCTACGGTCATACCCGCGAAGGACGATGGGCGAAAAACCTCGCTCATCCCCGTCGCCCGCGGGCATGCCCGTTTACATACGAATAATGCATCACCGCCCGTGGGTACCCATCCCTCGCGGGCATGCTCGTTACCCGCGAGCAATGCATACATCAAGTTCATCATAATTCACACATCAATGGTGCATCACACATTCAACAACTAATAAAGTTCATCACAATTCACATATTATGTTCGACAAGACAACTAATCAAGTTCAACAAATAAAATAAAAATACAAACTGACATAGTTCCTTACATATGCAGGTAGGTTACGGGTAATCAGGCGAAGCGGGTACGGGTGGAGCTTACCCATGCCCACGCCCGTTTACCCGATGGGAAAGGAATTACGACCGTTTTTATGCCCGTGGGCAAAGAAAGACGCCCATACCCGCCTCTATTAGGGTATTCGCCCGCGGGCACGCGGATAATCGGGAATAATTGCCATCCCTAAACTCAAATCACCTTCTGCTTGGCTCGTCGGACCACCAACCAGATTGGCGACTTCTGACAATAGCATCTTGTGGGAGACGAACACATCCTCTGCAACTAGGTGGCTGATGAGATTTGCTACATATGCAAAAGTCACATTCCAATGCTGTTGCAGTGGCTCACTTAGCTCGCAAGTGTGTTCGATAGGGCTGGAAAAGAAGCTCGAGGCTCGTGAGCCTGCTCGAGCTCGTTGCGAGCCGAGCCGGCTCGGCTTGAGCTCGTGAATTTTCGAGCCGAGCCGAGCAGGACTTTCAACTCGATGAAGATTCGAGCCGAGCTCGAGCCGGCTCGTGAGCCAAACGAGCCAGACGCAACCCCATATAATCACATTATGCCTTTGTTTCTGGGCTTGGGGAGTCCCTATAAATCTATGATGAATGCTTGTATGGATTGTTATATTTCTCGCTTTGTTTATGATGATTGGATTTTGAATAGATGATAAATGACTCATATAATTATATTATTTTATCTTTGTTTTTGGGTTTGGTGAGCCCTGGCTTGAACGAGCTTTTCGAGCCGGCTCGAGCTTTTTTTCGAGCCGAGTCGAGTCGAAGCTCAGACCGAGCCTGGGCGAGCTTGGCTCGAGCCGGCTCGGCTCGGCTCATTTCCAGCCCTAGTGGTAGATCACTACCGTGACCGTGAAGGCTGTGCCATAGCCCTTTGCCTTGTGAGCGCTGAGCTTGCCAAACTGTGTAATGTGCTGGGTTGGATCGGTGCACCTAGTACACACGGCTGCACGTCCACCTTATTTGGGAAGTGCTGCCTAACTAACAGGATGTCTACATCAAACCCCCGCTGGGACACGTATTCCTATGGCAGTACGAGCGATCCCACTGTGAGATCATCACGTAAGACACCTCTATTGACACAATTCCGTCGATTAGATGTTGGGACCCAAATATGCAAATCTGAACCCTCTGTGTACAATGAACTAGTCTAGGATCACACTAGTGAACAAAATATTAACATAGATAAATATTATTCCACACAAGGCGGATATAAGAATAAACAACTAATTTAATCAATAAATAACGGTTGCGACATGAAGGTCGAGGTTACCCTCATTAAGCCACGCAGGGCTGAGCACTAAGTAAAGAGACGACAAGGGAACGAAAACAACTCTAGCGGGAACCCATCAACTTGTCACATGCAACCGGCTGAGATCAAGATCTAGCAATCAACCTCTTTGTGAAACTCCTTCTTAAAAGCAGACGAAGACTCCTCTGCTTCAACTGAATATTGGAGCAAGAATGAGTACTCCAAGTACTCAACAAGTTGTACCATAAAATGCAATGATAGATGATGACTTATTTCAAAGGAAATGACTTCTTTGGTTATTTTGCAAAAATACAATACTTGCATTTGAATACAAATAATAGATTGAAAGAGTGATTTAAAATAAATAAACAATAATAATTTAACAAATATTTTCATAAAGCTCACAAAGTCTAATCAATTTCTTTCACATAACTACATGAGTTAAACCACGCAGCTGTCACTTCCCACTTGTTTTTATGAAAATCCACCCCTCATGTGAAATCCCGAGACCTTCCCGATGTGCATACTGTCGGCACCAAACCTTACATAGTGCATTGGGCCAATGCACACCGTTGGATCTGGAGACGGCGAACTGCTCATGTGACCCAAACGAAGTAGTACACACTTCCACCTTAATACACAGTCTAACCTACATGTCTGAGTAGTCAATGGCAAGACTTCGTAACTTACTAAGTTAGACATGTCCATACTAGGCATGTGATCGTATAGTTATGGCTCAGTTCAATGACGCACAAAGTTAAGTCTTTAATTGACCAAGGCGAGACTACCCAATTTCTATCCAAATTACCAAGATCCATATTTTCCAAGCATACAATTCACCATATCACAATTCTTTCCACTTGTCTTGGTCTAAATATTTTCCCACCCTATTGGTCAAGTGCAACACATGCCATCAACGAGTGATAACATACAACCCACACATCTTTCCACAAAGATGTTCTATAATTACTTAGTCAAGTATAGATTTACAACTCAAAATGATATCAATAGCCCGTTGCATAGCTAAGCGGACTAATTGTATCTAACTAACCCACGTTGGTGCCATGATAATACCAACTAGTAATTAACCAAGCTAGGGTGATAAAAGATCATGATAATACAATGAGTAAGGTGGATAAAATCAAGTAGGTGTATAGCTAATCCCAAATATTTTTTTTAAAAAAATTAAAGAATTGAAATAAATGCAATAGTTTGAATCAAAGTAATTTTGAAAAGCTGGGTTCAACATGGTCAAAGGTAAAACTTACCTTGAAACAAGTCTTGACACTGGTCTTGAGCTTGATCAACTGCTCTTTCCTCGAAAACTCCCGAAGTACCAACTTCTACTCGCAAACGAAAGCGAAAACATAAATTAATACCAAAATAGATCAACAAACAAACTCCAAAATTAAATAAAAACCACATGAAGGTACAATATGAATTTAGAAACTTGAATGAGCTCAACCGGAGTTCGTATGAGGAAGTACATGCTCTTAGAAGATTTAAATATAAGAAAAAGAAAGAGAAAAAACACTATTTTATATTTTTATAATTTTCTTTCTAAAGGAAATTCAAATATTGCATCAGCATGACGTCAACAATAAATTTCAAAATCAAAAGAAAACCTCCAAAATAGGAAATTGAGACTGGTATGTGGGACCCACGGTCCATAGACCAGGTCCATGGATTTTGGTCCACAGGTCTACAGTTCATGGTCTATGGAACATGATACCTGACAAGTGGGGTCCACGTGTTAGTGACACGGTCCACCATGGACCACGTCCAACCAAAACAAAACTAGGGCTGGGGTTCGGGTTTGCCACGTGGGCTGCACTGACAGGACAGCACGAAGGCGACATGGAGCGGAGATGTCCGGCCACGACGGTGACACCTTGGCGACGGTAGCGGCGCTCTGGGACCAAAGGTCATCGGCGACGACGAAGCGTGACAAAGTTGAAGAAGGTGCGGGATCACAAGAAGGGGCTACGACGAAGATGATGATGCAGATGGTCTCCATCGGCTGCGACCACAACAACGGCGGTGAGAGCAAAGGTGGTAGAGCAGAACAGCTTGCGGCGGCGACGGTGAAACGACGGTCTTCCGGGGAAAATGAGGCGCACATGGGCTAGAACACGAGGTGGAAAAGCTAGGGAGGTGGATGACGGTGCTCGGGGCTCACCGACGGCGAAGAAATAGATGGTTGAACGGCGATGGCGAAATAAAAGGAGAACTCAAGAACTCGACGACAGCGGCTCCTCTCTTTGATTAACTCCCCACAAGGCTTGGAGATGGCGAGACACTCCTTTTGATGCGAACGGAATCGACGGAGCGGCTTCACAATGGCGGCGCGACGATCTTGCTCTTCGGCTCTAATGGCGGTAGTGGTAGAACTCAATGAGAGCATGGCTGCTAGGGTTTACGGGGCATAAACAGCTCGGGGTAGAAAAATAGAGGGTTGGGCAGCTATTTAAAGGAGGTGGAAGGGAGAGATCGAAGCGGACATGGCGGCGGCTTGTGTTAGAGGCGAAAATGGAGTCCAAGACGAGGACGACGCAAGCGACATTGGCAGGTGGGACCGGCAGGTAGCGAGAGTGGAGGCGAGGCGAACGTTGGCACGACACGTGGTCGGTCTTGAGTGAAGCAATTTGGTCTTTGCTAAGGCTGCGGGCTGTGAATGGGCCGCGGTGAAAATGGGCCGGAGTGAGGAGAAATGGGCTAGGGCAATAGGAATCTGGCCCAAAGGAGATTTTCTGAATTTTAATAGGTTTTCTATTATATAAAATACATAAAATCCAAATGGCAAATTAAAAATAGCAAATGATCTTGGAAAAATTCCAAAAAAAATAGAATATATTTCTAAGCACAAAGAACTCAAATAAAATAATTTTAAAATTAAATTGATGTTCAGATTAATAACATTAAATTATTTTGAATTTAAAAGTCCCATTTAAGATTTATTAAATTTAAATAAAATATGGTGTAATTTTCAAGAGGCTAAACTACTAAAAAATACTTTAAAATTTCAAAAATTAGGATGTTACACTAGACCACCACCTCCTACTGGTTCGGAAGAAACTCGTGGCAGTCAATGCGGGCCGGCCACCATTATCCCACTGCCTCGTTTTGCAGAAAATTCTCTATGAGTTTCCTTCATAGTCTCCCTCCAAAATAGCACACTCTGTGCTCCCGTCTTCATGCACTGCCTATGCTTCTCTGCTCCCACTTGTACCAACATCACCAACATTTGATGACACCCTTTGCACGAAATTCATGTACACCATCGGTCTCCCGTATATCGCTACATTGGGTTTTGCAGCAATCTGCATGTACTAGCACTATGCAACGTTGCCATTCACCTTGCGTAACTTCTATACACCATGCTACCCCCTATTTGTGCAGGTGATTGCCTTGATTACAAGTGTTTTTGTTGTTGCCTTCGTGTCGAACTCCCCCTAGATGCAACTTCTTAGTTCGTGAATATTCATCGCATCCAGACCCTCCGCCCGGACCTCCTTGTACTGACATCTTGATATGTCCAACTGAAGAATCTAGACCCGCCATTATGAGTTAATGGAGTGTTTTGATGATTAATGACAAGTCCAATTGTGAGACTAACATTTCTATTGCTATATCTAATGTGTAGTCTCATTTGGATATAAAGGTGAAATTCAACGAGGTATGCATTTGACTTATACTCTTATATAATGTTGCATTCATCGGATCCAAAATATAGGTTGAACTCCACCATAAGTATATCTTGCATATGTACATATGTTTTCTTTACACATATGTGTATGCACACATTTAGGTGGAGCTCACTCTATATTTTGTGGTTTCATTAGTATTGGTCTATACTCCGTGTTCCACATATATTTGGGATCCTTACTTTGAAACATATCCGTATGAGTATACAAAACTTGTGTAGTCTTTGTATACTTATGTTTTGAGTATATAGAACTTGTGTAGTTCGTGTATACTCATATTTCGAATATATATATAACTTGTGTAGTTTTTGTATATTCATGTTGTGAGTATATGGAACTTATGTTGTTCTCGTATACTCATGTTTTGAGTATGTAGAACTTGTGTAGTTCTCGCATACTCATGGAGTGAGTATATATATGACTTGTGTAATATATATATATGCTCATATCGTGTTACGTTTATCTACATTCATTTTATGTGTGATTGAAATGGTTATCATCAATTACCAAAGAGGGAAAGATTGAAGTATCTTGTCCCACCGTTATGTGTTAATGGTATGATGTGGTAATTAATGATAATCATATTGTGGAACTAACTTTTTCCATGAGTTGGATGTATAGGTTATGTTCCAGGATGATGAAGACTTGGGATGATCATGAGTTGATCATCAAGTCAAGATTCAAGTAAATGGTGCATCATGTGTTGATGCATATGAAGAGTTTGAAGAAATAGGAATCATCGTGTGTCGATGATGATTAAAGAAAAGACCCATCATGTGTTGATGGAGGTCAAGTGAAGAAATGCATCATGTGTTGATGTATGTCAAGACTTGGGATGAAGAAATCATCATGTGTTGATGATTGTCAAAGTCAATGACCTAGACTTAAAGTGTTGATATGCATCATCAAGCTTGAAGAAGATGTAAGGTAAAGGTATGACTAGCTAGGGCTAAGGATGTGTTCCTAGTCTTTTACCGGTCTTGGTGTTTGGTTGGAAGACCGGATTGGTAGTATAGGATTGCCGTACTATTAAGAGGGATCTTGACTAGTAGTATGAGTTAGTCATGTGTTGATAGCTCATTGAGTTTGCTCTAGCTCATCTATGCATAGAGCTATTATTTGTGAATGTGTTTTACAAATAATTAATGCTCGTGCATTTAATCTTTGTAGCATGGGACTATAATTTACAAATGTGTTTTGCAAATGGTTGAATTCCATGCACCTTAGCCTTGTGGCATGATGCTGTTATTTGCGAATGTGTTTTGCAAATAGTTGAAGCTCATATTTGATTTCTTGTAGCATATGACTTAAGTTTGAAAATGGTGTAAGTCTATGTATCTTATTCCTTGTTGTATGATTCTAAAGTTGGTAAATATGTTTTGCAACTTGTTAGGAATCTTGCTTGAGATCCTTGTTGGCATGGCTCATCAATTGATAAATGTATTTTACAATTGAAATTGTTTGTGAAGTCATTGCTGTTTCTGCCAGGATGATTGGTAGTTCCGGAGTTATAACTGCGGAACTACCGCTTTGCGGTAGTACCGGTATGTTTAGAGCGGAACTACCGCAGGCCGGAAGGTCCGAAAATCCGGTGGTATGTTTTTTCAGAGATGCACATTTTTGGAACTTAGCCGATTTTCTGGAAGCGCGGCAGTACCGCCATGTTGGGAGCGGAACTACCGCACAACGGAAGTTCTGTTTTTGGCGCGGTACCTTTTTTCCAGAGGGTGTCATGTGTTGGACCTGAGTGGAAGCGGAAGTACTGCCCATCAGAAACGGAACTTTCGATAATCGGAAGTACCGCAAATTAGTTGGCGGAAGTTCTGCGCTGATTTTTCCAATGGCTAGTTTCTCGTCGATATAGTCATTCTTGTGCTTGTCATTTGAGGTGCGGTAGTTCGGACTTGAGCAGCGGTAGTTTCGCATTTCTTGATTTTTTTGATTTCTCTCAACGGCTAGTTTTTGTGTGTGGGCTATATATAGCCACCTTGGCCGGTTGGAAATGGTTGCTGGTATTATTATGAACCTCTATTGAGCCTCTTGAGCTAAGAGCAAGCCTCCTATCTCTTTTGTGCATGTGTTGCACTTGGTGAGATTTGAGAGCAAACCCTAAGTGCATGTGTTGCCTTAGGTAGTGGATTGTGTATCCACTTGAGCGTTGACACTTGATTAGTTCAAGTGAAAGTTGAGATTTGTTTCGCTTGGTGTTTGCCGACACCTAGACGGCGTGGAGGCGTCGTGCCTGGTGATCTTCTCAAGAAGCTTGTGAGAAGGTCCGGTATGGTTGTGAGTGGTTTGGTGCTCGCCATCTCCGGAGTGGAGGAAGAGCAACTATAGTGGAACGAGGTGTTGGTTCGCGTTGGAACCGGTCCAAGTGGTTGGACTTATCTCGGAGGTGTTAGCTTAATTTGTGGAGCCGGTCCAATTTGTCTGGGCTTACCTCAACGTGGATTAGGGGAGACCAGCAAGTCTTCGAACACCACGATAAAACATAATCGTGTCATCTTGTTTTATCTTGTGCTTTACTTTGAGCAATTTACATTACATGCTTTAATTGATTATATATATTTGTATGATTGCTCTCTTATATTGTATTCTTATTGTTGGTGCACTTAGGGAAGCCTAGTTGATTTAGGTTTTAATTGTGTAAAACCAATTTGTTATTAGCTTTCGTATTATATATTGGTTTTAGCGCTAAGGATTTTTAAAACCGCCTATTCACCCCGCTCTAGTTGGCCACCTCGATCTTACACCAACCCACCCGGTCCGCCCCGTACGAGACTGTCACCATAAAACACAAGCAAACCATGTATGTTGGATATTACCTAAAGCCACAACAACCCAATGCAAATGTTATTAGCAATTCACCATTCTTTACTGTACACAATCAAATAAACATGTCACGCTATTTAGTCTACATTTCCAAACCTCCCCAAAATAACTACACTTCCCTACTTTTACAAAAAAACAACATCCGGGTAATTAGTGCATAATAAAAAAACTAGTAAATTTTTGAAAAAAATGTAATCCTAACGACTAATTAATTTGGACTAACTAACTACGACTAAATAAATTACGACAAACTAATAATGACTAATTAATTATGACTAAATTTACAATGTCTAATTAATTTGTACTAATTAATTATGACTAAATTAATTACAACTAATTTAGTTATGACCAAATAATTACGACTAACTAACTATGACTAAATTAATTACAAATAATTAATTTTGACTATTTAATTATGACTAATTATTTATGACTAAATTAATTATGACTAATTATTTATGACTATTTAGTTACGACTAATTAACTTTGACCGATTAACTACAAGTAATTAATTATGAATGATTAATTACGACAAGTTAAGTTAACACTAATTACACAGTTAAGAAACATAATGCATTGGAGAGAACAATTCCTCCTCTAGAAGATCTTCGCTTGATATCAAACTTTTTCTACTAATACGACCGCTAAACACTTCTCTAAACACTCAAATCACATCGAAGTTGGAGCTAATTTCGACCGACTGCGCTAATTCTCGCTTGCTCGACCCTCTCTATCTCTCTACGCTGAGCGGAATGGTTTTGGGGTAGCGGATGTGAGTGACGCGTGACGGGTTTTATAGCCACGCGAAAGAACTCGGCCGACCGCGAAGCGACACGGGAGCGATAGGGACACGACATGCAACGGTACCATGCGCTAGATTTTTTTTGCATCGGGGGATGCGACGAGTGATGTGACGATGGGAATCAGATTCCCTACCAAAGGGCATGCGGCACAGGCGGCATCTGGGCTAGGGGAGCGTGGACAAGGTGTGTTTGTGCCCCTGGTGCATAGACGAGGGTGCACCAGACCCCTGACATGCGGATGAAGGGGGGTCCGGGCCCCTGACACTTGGACGAGAAGGTTTGGCCCCCTGGCACACAGGCGAGGCGGCCCCAGCCCCTTGGCGCGCGGACGAGGACACATGTTGCCTATCGGCGACTCGGAGGTGCCATTTTTGGCTTTTATCTCCGGAGGGGGCTAGATTTGCTATTTCACGCGCAAACAGTCTTATTTAAGCCAAAAACATGCTATACTCCCCTTGGTTAAAAAAGTCATTTTGGAATGCATGCAGTCAAACTTTAGAAACTTTGAATATGAGTATATTTTTAAATATTTATATTAGATACATATGTGTAGATTCGTCTCGAAAATTACTTTTATAATATTATAATTTTATTAGGTTCTACAAATATAATACAATTGTAATAAGTGGACAAAGTTGCACTTTAGGGATTGTGTCGATGTCCAATACAATTGTTTTTTTGAACTGAATGAGTAATTCATGAATTTCGGAGTATCAACATGTAGTCAATGTTTAGATATTTGTCAGTAATATCTAGCCGACGTGTATCGCACTGACGACCAAATGCATCGAGGTAGACAATGCAACAAGGCAGACGTGTAGCGTGCGAGTGTCCCCACTTCCCACACACTCAATGGGGAAACTTGGGGGATCCAATGGATGATAGGCAGTGCGTGAGGTGAGCAATCCCAATTCCCAACTCCTAGTAGGGAAAATCGATCATTTGCACCGCCTTTGATCAACCTTTTATTATTTGTATTTATTTTGGAGTCGGTTGATTAAAAGCCTAAATTTTAATTTCTTGACTGATCATTTTTCATCTACATTTGCTATTTCAGCCCACACAAAATCTCACATATGCCCTTTGACCTAGGGCATATGGTCCGGTCTGGCCCGATTGGCGCACCGATTGCACCATACTCGCACTGCTCTCTCTCCTTTTCTCCCGAGCACCACCGTGGTTCTCTCCTCCTCTCCCGAGCGCCACATCAGCAAGCGCCTCTTCCTTCACCGTCGATGTCTCACGGCAGCTCCTCCACATGGTCTAGCAGGAGTGCATTGCCCTTGCCGGGGCACAGTAAGAGCGGCCTTCCCCTCATCGATTGCCCCGTGTGCGGACAAGAGAAGGTGTTGGATCTCACTTCGAAGACGAAGACTAACTTGGGCACGAGATTTGTGAAGTGCCCCGAGAATCAGCCGAATGTAAGTTTTTCGAATCTTTGTGATCTCTCCCCAGTTGGATTAGGGTTCGATTTGGGTTTTAGGGTTCTTGGGGATGTTCCAAAAATTTGGGGAAAGTTATTTTCTTTCCTTTTTTGGTTGCTCAGGTGCCAAATACTTGCAATTTCTTCATGTGGTTGGATCAATACCAACATCACTTGGTGGACATTGGGCTACTTCATGTGGACAACACTTGCCCTAAGGATGCTATTCCTGAACTTCTTGAAGTTACCTTTGAGCTGAAATGTGAGCTTGAAGTGTTAATACTTTATATCCTCCAACCAGCTGTTAAAGCACTCTGCAAGATTATTATTAATGTAGTCACATTTGATTTCTTTGTCGAACAAGGATCTCATCCATAGCAAACTATGATGAATTTGAACGTACTCAGCCACCTCGGGAGATGCTGCCAGCACCTTGTTCATGTTGTAATCACACACCTCAAGTCTATATACCTTAGTAGCATGCCACATATGGGCAAAACCATCACCATGAAATTTCTTAAAAAAAGGCTGCATTAAATGTCTGAAACACTCCCTTTGTTCAGATTGAGGGAAAACATCATTGATTGCATTCTCTAGACCCTTGCAAGCATTTGTGCAGACAGACAGGTTATGAGGTTCACCTATTGCCTTATTTAATTGTCGCATGAACCAGACCCGGTTTTCCCCATTTTCAGAGTCAAGGAATCCGTAAGCAACTAGAAACATCCAGTAATGTCCATGTAGAGTAGTGACATATGCTAAATGCCCATTCCACTTGCCATTTATAGCACTTGAATCAATACTAACATATGGTCTACAACCATTGACAAAACCCTCAATGCAAGGCCTCAATACAACAAAGAATTTATGGAAGTACACGCCACCTTTAACTGTTTTAGTGTTAATCTTTACAACACTACCTAGTGATCTCAGCTCAATCTCAGCCTTGAAATTGTACAAGGATTGGAAGCTTTCATCCCAACTGCCATATAACTTATCCACTGATCTGTCTCCCCTTCCATACTGTGTCATAACTAATTGTGACATTGTGGTCATCTTGCGACTCCTTGGCACCCATGTTATGATTGTTCCACAAGATACTTGTAGCCCTATCTGCCACCCAAGCCTGAGATGTCACACTAGTCTTGATCCTGCTGTTTGATACACAATTGTGACCATCAATTATCTTGGTAACCTACAAAAAAAACAGATAGAAGCACTCATTACAAATACGGCTACCACTACAACTGCACTAAGTGAAACATAGTGCTGTTCGCAAAAAGGTTAGTACCCTGATGGTTTTTTTATCTGCTTTCCTGCGAGCAACAATTTTCCAAGCGCACCCTTGAGCTCTACCATGGCCCATGAACCTTGTAGGGTCATATTTCTAAGTGCCCATGTCAAACTCCTCATTAATGGCATATTGCATTGTCTGATGGCCAACCTAAAAGCTTGCATTGAAGGATAGGTGATGCCAATTCCCATTACTAGGTGATCCCTGTCATACACATTATGCTGCTCCTTAAGCATATAATCATCCATTAGAATAGCTGCCCCTTCAGTGTCATCTGGTGCAGAAGAACCAACAAAATGGTTAGAAATTGTCTGCCCACCTCCTGATGCGGGGTGCCCGATCTTCTCGACGTAGAACCTCTCGATAACTTGTGTATCCTGGCGAACCACAAGCTGATCCCCCGCGCCAATGCACGGACTTGCAACTCTATGAAAAATTCACCCAAACACACACTTGATTGGATCCTCGCCGACCACAAGCGAAGATCGTCGAACCCTCAATTCCCAGTGGAAAAGCAAGAATGACCCCTAGTTCTCAACGCCCAATTCCCTCTGTTTTGGCTATAAGCACAACAGCAGAATTAAGCAAAAGCTTTGAAAATGTATTAAACGTGGTCTCAGGTTACAATGGGGGTCTACCCCTCAATATATAGTGCCCTTTCTCCTCCTCATGGCTGGCCAAGAGGCCCTACTCCTACTCTAATTCGGAATTAGAACTCCTACTCCAATTCCGACTCAATCTAAAACAAAAAGGAAACTCTAATTTTACAACTATCGTATTGTTTTTGTCATATCTTTTGATACATGACGAATTTTGGAGTGAGGGAGGATCCATTGGATCGGGCTTGAAGTTATCTTTCCAACAAGCCCAAGAACACCCTAATCGGACTCCGTTTGTGAAAGTTATGACTGTTTTACTCCGAATTATCCTGCTGATTCCGAATCCGAATTTGATGCTGATTCCGAATCCGAATTGAATCCAAACCTTCATATCTTCAATTTCATTAATTGAAATGGTTTGAATTCGTGTGAAACTTGAGAAATAGACTCTTGTGAACCTTTGAAAAGTCATGGCATAGCTTGATATCCTCCCAAGATGTTGTACAAGCCACGGAATCATCAACTTTGTCAACTCTCGCGCGTTGGTCGGTCTGAATGTGCAGCATGTACACGAATAGCCATAACTTGTGGTTGAAAGCTCCAAATCATATGCTTTGATCCATTGGAAAGTAGACTTGATAAGCTTTCCAAATATATATATTGTGTATGCTAAATCATTTCGAGTTTCTGCGAAGATCATCTTGAACTTGAGAAGTATCATGTTCTTTGTCTTCCAATAAACCTTCTTCTTCAAACCTGTTGGATAAGCTTCTCTTGTTTTTCAACTCTCTTAGTAAGCTCAGGTTGTTCTGAGGTATTTAATGAATTGAAAACACTATATGAAACAACATAGCTAAGGATGTCCGCATCACCTCCCCTGGCTCTTTCATCCTCATCCCTCAAGCCCAGAAGAACATACATATCCTCCTCACTCGTAGGGACATCTATGTCATCCACATCAGGGCCTTGAATAGTACGAAGAGATGATGAATCTACCCTACCTTCTGAAGCCCACTGATTTCGTGATGCCTCCACTTCTGTCTATGTTGCTGCTGCTAGTGGATTAGTAGGAATCACTGTCTAGATTGGTAACACTGGATTGGCTAGATTGGTACCCAACAATATCCACGATTTCAACATAAAAGCAAACCCGTTTCAATCGTCGATTATTAAATGCTTCCATCATCTGTATGTTATCATGAATCCTCTCAACCAACTCACTGTTCCTATCAGTGCAAAAGAAATGAGCTTCCTGGCCTGAACCCCAAATAGTCTCGCACAACTGAGCAACCAACTTATCTAGTGTATACCGAGCTATATTGACGTCCCATTCCAGATATTCATGATCAATTCAGAAAGTGATACCATCATCAAACCGAGCAACATAAGTCGCAACTCTAACAGGTACTGTAAAATATTGCTTCGAATCAACAGGTTCATTGATCCTAATCGAAAATGTGAAATTAAAAGCAAATTAAAATGAGTTAGGAGCGTACTATTTTGTTCTTCGGTCTGTTCGGATCTACTCCAAATGCAAGCGAAAAAACAAAGGAAAATGGCATTCACAAGCGGAGTTACACACTCGTGAGGATCTATCGCGCGTGTTGCACAATCTCTCAACCCAGATCCATCAATCGCCGATGAAGGGAGAACATCGCCGCCTAGGTCTCCTTGGCTGGCCGTGGCACTCGGATGCGGAGGAGAGATGTAATACCCCGGATTCGGATCGGGTAATTAGAAGCGGCAGGGAGGAAAATACAAAGCAGAATGAAATTTCTGAATCGGCGGGGTTTTTGTGATCTTCCGACAACCTGGGCCTGGGCCGCAGCCCAGGAGGGGCCCATGAGAGGGGCCAGCCAAGGGGGGGGGTTTCCTCATCCCCAAATCCTAGCCTATCCTCTCTCTCTCCCCACTCCCCTCCCCAAGCCGCCACCCCCTCCTCCCCCTCTCCAACCGGCCGCCACCCTCCTCCCTGTCGTGCGCCAGATTTATTCGTCAGATTTGGGTAAGTTCTGTACGTTTTCTGACGTTCCCACCTCTTAGAAAGTTGTAGCCCTTGATCTTAGATTTTTTTAGGCACCGAGATCATATGAATTGGAGTTACGGTTTAGGAGATATGGTAGTTTTACCGCGACTGTCCAGGACAGCTGACGTGTTTTGGCAGATTTTCTTGTCGGGCCATTATGAATTACTTAGAGGCCGAATCTCGGGTTTTCGTCTCCTAGAGTTATGTTCCTGGTTTCATTAGATTTCTTTTGGCACCGAGATCACGAGATGCAACCCTGTGGTTTAGGAGATATGAATTTTTAACCGCACACTACTCTGTCTGTCAGAGATTTTGGAGACTGTCGGTTGCTCCTCGGTTTTGATCTAGTTACAGTCAGATTCAGAACTCTCACCCAAATAGGTTATTGTATCCCTTTAAATTATATTTCCAAGTTGATAAAGATCACCTCCATTGGATCAGTAGAATAAAAGTTACATCATTTTCTTTACCACTGTTCTGAAATCTGGGCAGATATCTGTTAGTGTTTTCAACTGTTGTTTAGGCCACTGTTTTGGCCGAATCAAAGGATTCCACCAACTAGAGTTTTGTAGCCTGGTGCGTTAAGATTATTTGAGCACTGGTTTCAATTAATTATGAGTTACGTATATTTAATTACGATTTTTCTCGTACCGCTGATCAGAAGGGCTGAAATCTGGCTGAATAGTTTGTTTTCAAGTCGAGTCTGTGCGGTATATTGTGTAGTTAGAAGATATTGTAGAACACTGGTAGCAATGTATTTCCACGTTGTTCTTATTTCGGGAACACTTGTGTAGGCGGTGAGGCATGGCGTGTGGGAACACCTTCATTGCTTGCTAGCGCGTCGCAACGCGAAAGGCAAGTACATTGAATCCTTTACATTGATGAATGATGTGTTTGTGTTCATACTAATGTTTATATGATTCATGTTTTCAATCAACGAAGTTACTCAACATTCATATTCCAGTACAGACAAGTACTGCATATTAACTTGTGGTGTTTTCAATTGAATGCATGATAATGTGATGTATACGTGTATGTTCTTGCACTTGTTCATGATGTTGATATGTTTCAAATTGATAATTGAGAAAAGATGATGATATTCATATTACTTGCTTCATTCCATTCATACATGCTTTAATTTTCGTCCACGGGAGTGGAATTTTGAAAGACCCATCAATTCCAGTATGGGCATTTGAAAGACCCATCAATTCCAGTATGAGCATTTGAAAACCCATCAATTCCAGAATGGGTACGTGTGATCCACCATTCCAATGTGGGCCACGTTGGACACCCGTATGAAACGTTCTTCATACGGTAACTTTAAGTGAACACCGACGGGTGTTACACTCGCTATACCGGTATAAGCTGTGATTAGTCCATTCCTTCAGTGCATTCTTTCATTCCATCTATTCATGTATTCATTCCATTCAATCATGTATGTGGTGCAAGATTTGTTCATAATTCAATTGAATTGATTTGTCCACTATTTGATTGATTATTCTAATATGGTACTTGCTGAGTTTCGACTCACCCTTGCTTTCAATGTTATTTAGGTGATCCACCCTGATGTTGATGATTTTGGGAAGAGAGTAGACCAACACGTTGCACACAGAATATTACTCGATAATTTCATTAATGGTTTCAACTTTGATATTCCTTGATGAGAGATGGACTGTATTAAGTAATGTTTAAACTTCATGTCATGTCGTTCCATGATTAGTTTCTTGATTATTCGCCACTGATGTATTGGCTGCTTTCACCTCGTTATCCTGTTATTGATATTTGGATAGATGCATATTGAATCTTATTCCGTAATTTGTTCATATGTTGTATCCTTAGGTGGCATCTTGGCTTCCGAATAGCCAGAGTGTTACAGTTGGTATCAGAGCGGGCTTTAGGTCCGTGGTTCATTCAAATATATTAAATTGACACACTGTGCACACTAGGAGGGGTTGGGTAAACTATTGCTTCCGCATTTCGATTGTGGTGGCACGAGTAATGAGTCGTTGTTAAATTGTTTTGTGCTATGATGTGTTAATCCACGATATGATGTGATAACCTCTATCTATGAAATTATTCTATGATTGCCATGAGATGATCCGATATATATATATTTATATTCATAATTGATTGCATTAGTTATGCGTTTCGTAGCGGATGTCGAGAAGTTGAGTTCGTGGTTGTTGTCCTGGGTTTTGCCAGGCTACACCACTGTTTGTAGTATGAAATTAGAGAAGTTCCTACCTCTGTTCCATAAGCTCTGTGTTGAGCATGAGCTCATTGATGAACTTGTCGCCTTTCTAGAACTGGTATCTGGTTTCCTGGTTGTAGTTTCTGGCAGTTCGTGAATTTCTTTTAAATTTGGAGTTTTAATGAAATAGCAAGCTCTCCAAGAGTCTCTGACCGTTCTTTGAACCAGTTAGGGTTCTTTTGATTCTTGTGAAATTTCTGCTCCACGTGGGTATAGTTCCATTACAAGATTTATCTTTTCACAAAAGACCTGTTTTACCCCTGTTGGGGAAATTTAACTCATTCGTTCGTTTGGAATCTCGGTACTGGAAGACTTCTTTTGCAAGTTCTTTATTAAGTGTGTATTGATCTTGCATATTTCTCTAGGGATGCTTTAGTAAGTCGCTCTCTTCCTTGATTTTTGAATTTGACAAATTCTTGTCCGGTGGTGATTGATGAATTTCTATTGGGTTCATGATTCTTGGTAGACGAGTTTAAGTAGGCCTTTAATGGAACTCTGAAAATATTATTGTTTTTCGATTGTTGAATTGCTTTTACTACGAGTGATCTTTGTAAATTCGCAACATTGATATTTCCATGGTTGTTCCTTCTTTCTCATTGGAAAAGAGCGACTCAGTTACTCGTTTGATAATTTGCATAATGAGAGTTCCTGTTGCAAGTTCGTTAACATGAGAAAGCATTGGTTCCATGTATTTCTCTTGGATCTCTCCGCTTATTGAAATTTGATATATCTCTTTCCCGAAGAAAAATGTTAAAACCATTTGTGGTCTTTGGGTTGTGATTAAGTCGGAAGTTGAAAAAATTGTGGGCTTGGGTTTCTATTGGACCCTAGGGGTTTTCAAAACAGTTCTTGTCTTTTGACTGGTGAGCTCCCTTTACTACTTGTGAACGTGATTGTTGACAGGATCGTTCTCTTTTTGATAGCCTCATCCTTTTTGTTGATAGAGGCAACTTGGTTATCTGTTGGGCATTTCGGAGAATGAGAATTTTCTTTCACAAGTTCATTGAAGAAATTTCGACTATGTTCATTTCCTTTGGAATATTTAGAGTGTTGGAGTTTAGAACCTCCCTTTGAAAAAGAAAAGCGTTGCAACCCTTTGTCAGGTTTTGTGTTGTTTTGTGAGGGGTTGTGAGTAAATAATCTATGAGTTCAAGTTAGATTATTAGCGTGATGCATAATTTATCTTGACCGATGTCCCCAGTAGCGTAACTGGTTAGCTAGATCTACCTAATTTTTCTTGGCAGGCTAATATTGTTGGAATCTTATGCTTTTGCCACATTGAGATTTCTAGCTTTCAAGTCAGTACCTTCTTCTCATTTGAAGTTTGATCTTCTTCTTGTGCGGGTCATGTGACCTCAACTGTGGACTCCACTTATGTTCAATGAGTTCATCGCTTTAATGATTTTTCCTTGGTTACGTGTTCATTGCGAGTGGTAAGTGATTTCCAGTTGGTGAAAAGCGTTTTTATGTGCCTCTTCTTTTGAGAAGTATTCAACCCATTTTTTTCACATGGGTCTTTCGAAATGTTTTCTAAATGTGGTTGTGAGCTTGATGTTATTGCTTGTAGTAAATTGATCGCATTTTTGTGATGTCGTTCAAATGAGAATATTTTCAGTTTAGCTTTCGCGGTACCTTGGAGATCGCGAATCACCGGTTAACTGAAATCATTTGGATAACTTAAGGAATTGGATTATCCTATTGCTTCTTAAAGGTTTCGTGTGATTTAGTCCGAAAGGCTCTTGGGTTTGAGTCCGCAAAGTGAGGTTGCAATCAAAGGAAAAAAAAATTTATCGATCTCTTCGAGACGAAGTTAACCCGTTTGCTTTCCGTGAAGTCCTGTAAAGGAAAATACTTGTTTTGTGGCTGAGGTCATTTGGATTACATGTTTCATGAGTAGATGAACTGTTTCGAACAAATTTGGCGTGTTGAAAAATTTTATTTGTTCTTAAGTAGTTCAGTGGGTTGAACTAAAGAACTTACTTTGTTCATGTGGCAAGGTGTTATTAGTTCAAGAACTAATTGTTGTGTTAAAGGAAAGAGTGCAGTAGAGTATTTGATAATTTGAGTCAAGTTTTGTAACTTGTGATTATTTGAATCGTTCCTAAACTTCTTGCTCTTTCCGCTCAAGAGATGTCGAGTTTCAATCGCAATGTCTTTCTTTCGTATCGGATGTTATTTGCTATTCTCTCTTGAGGGATGTGTGCCCTCAACTATGAACTCTGCTTTCGTTTTCCAAGATCCCCATTATCAGAATATTCTTTTTGATTCATGCTCGTTGGGATGAGCAACGTTTTTATGTGTGACGAAGCTTGTCCTTATTCGGCTCTTTCTTTTGAGAAAGACCCAAAAGTTTTGTTGCAGGGTTTTACAAAACGTTTATTGGCAACTGTTTGGTGGTGGTTAAGTTTTGGTAGTGGTGATATTTTGCTACCAAGTTATTGGATGAGTAGAAGAATGTGAAATGGATTTGATCTGTATCTCTTGAAGAAAAAAAATATTGATTCACATGGAATGTTTGGCTTCGAAGTAAGTCTGAATAGTATTACGATTTAGTAGAACCAATGGTATAGAGAAATTCCAGAACTTCAGTTCATGTTAAAAGGTTGAGGATTATCGAAGGTATGGAGACCTTAATTAATTTTATAGAGTAACGCAATTGGATAAGATTGCGAGATTATGTGGGTAATTTTTGAGGATGTCAATAAGTGAGTAGTTAGAATTGTGGGAATATTGTAGATTCAATCCATTGATTTCCCTATCTGTTATAATTGCAATTTGTAGTAGAAGTCTTGCAGGTTAAATCTGGACTTTGCATTTTCATGCTAGACCTTTGGTCACTCAATGATTGTGTGTAGAGAGAGTGGAATAATAGAGTTTCCTGAGCAGTGGAATGATAATTGATAGAACCATTCTGATGAAGTATATGAACGTGCGTGCTAAGAATTTTGAGTTGTTGTTCTTGAAAATTGAAGGTAATGTCATTGTGTGGGACCTATTCTGTGTTGCTTTGAATGCCTTCTATCAAATCAATTTTGGTTAGTAGAACGAGTTATCTAGAGTATTCGGTGGATTCAATATAGCCTCTCCAAAATGGTGTGGATGATGTATTTCAATTTGAGCATAATTTGAGGATGTTTAACTAAGAGGTTTAAGCTCATGTGGTAGGTAGTGAATTCGAATTTCAATGTTCGAGAGAAATTTTATTCCTAGAAGCGAGGAACTGTGGCAAAGGATGATTCGTGGGATAATGAGGCGTTTTCTTGATTCTCGTTTGAGTTTTGTGTCGTTGACTTGTATTTTCCGCAATTTGAGTTGGCGCTGTGTTGGCGTATAGATTCTTTTCAAATTCAGACAAACCGCAAGTATTTGGTTTGGGCGTTCGAGTGATTTCTCCTTTGGTTGTCGTGGTGTTTATTTGTAAACTGCTTATTTGGAAAATGGATTTGTTTTCGAGATGATTGTCAAATTTGGAATCAAACATTTTGGTGGAGAGTTAGCATTGAGTGGATGCGATGAGAACTCTCTATTTCTAGTTGGATTCTCTTCGTTTTTGAAAGTTGTAGAAATGAGAACGTTGGCTTATCGCGTTGACCGTCTCGGGTCCTTATGCAAATCGCATCATCCGTGTGCTCGAGTGTTAGCGAGTATCGAGCAATTCAAACATGGAATATCATTGTTTCATTCCAGTCGTAGTTTCCTTACATTTAGATTGGTGTGCAGATTCGAGGTTGAATCCTGTTAAGGGGGGTAGAATGTAATACCCCAGATTCGGATCGGGTAATTAGAAAAGCAGCCGGGGAGGGAAAATGCAAACAGAACTAAAATTTCCTGAATCGGCGGGGGGGTTTTCAGCGATCTTCCGACAACCTGGGCCTGGGCCGCAGCCCAAGAGGGGCCCATGAGAGGGGCCAGCCAAGGGGGGGTTTTTCCTCATCCCCAAACCCTAGCCTATCCTCTCTCTCCCACTCCTCCCCAAGCCGCCACCCCTCCTCCCCTCTCCAACCGGCCGCCACCCTCCTCCCTGTCGTGCGCCAGATTTATTCGTCAGATTTGGGTAAGTTCTGTACGTTTTCTGACGTTCCCACCTCTTAGAAAGTTGTAGCCCTTGATCTTAGATTTTTTTAGGCACCGAGATCATATGAATTGAAGTTACGGTTTAGGAGATATGGTAGTTTTACCGCGACTGTCCAGGACAGCTGACGTGTTTTGGCAGATTTTCTTGTCGGGCCATTATGAATTACTTAGAGGCCGAATCTCGGGTTTTCGTCTCCTAGAGTTATGTTCCTGGTTTCATTAGATTTCTTTTGGCACCGAGATCACGAGATGAAACCCTGTGGTTTAGGAGATATGAATTTTTAACCACACACTACTCTGTCTGTCAGAGATTTTGGAGACTGTCGGTTGCTCCTCGGTTTTGATCTAGTTACAGTCCGATTTAGAAGTCTCACCCAAATAGGTTATTGTAGCCCTTTAAATTATATTTCCAAGTTAATAAAGATCACCTCCATTGGATCAGTAGAATAAAAGTTACATCATTTTCTTTACCATTGTTATGAAATCTGGGCAGATATCTGTTAGTGTTTTCAACTGTTGTTTAGGCCACTGTTTTTGCCGAATCAAAGGATTCCACCAACTAGAGTTTTGTAGCCTGGTGCGTTAAGATTATTTGAGCACTGGTTTCAATTAATTATGAGTTACGGATATTTAATTACGATTTTTCTCGTACCGCAGATCAGAAGGGCTGAAATCTGGCTGAATAGTTTGTTTTCAAGTCGAGTCTGTGCGGTATATTGTGTAGTTAGAAGATATTGTAGAACACTGGTAGCAATGTATTTCCACGTTGTTCTTATTTCGGGAACACTTGTGTAGGCGGTGAGGCATGGCGTGTGGGAACACCTTCATTGCTTGCTAGCGCATCGCAACGCGAAAGGCAAGTACATTGAATCCTTTACATTGATGAATGATGTGTTTGTGTTCATACTAATGTTTATATGATTCATGTTTTCAATCAACGAAGTTACTCAACATTCATATTCCAAGATGCATAACAAATCGCATATTAACTTGTGGTGTTTTCAATTGAATGCATGATAATGTGATGTATACGTGTATGTTCTTGCACTTGTTCATGATGTTGATATGTTTCAAATTGATAATTGAGAAAAGATGATGACATTCATATTACTTGCTTCATTCCATTCATACATGCTTTAATTTTCGTCCACGGGAGTGGAATTTTGAAAGACCCATCAATTCCAGTATGGGCATTTGAAAGACCCATCAATTCCAGTATGGGCATTTGAAAACCCATCAATTCCAGAATGGGTACGTGTGATCCACCATTCCAATATGGGCCACGTTGGACACCCGTATGAAACGTTCTTCATACGGTAACTTTAAGTCAACACCGACGGGTGTTACACTCGCTATACCGGTATAAGCTGTGATTAGTCCATTCCTTCAGTGCATTCTTTCATTCCATCCATTCATGTATTCATTCCATTCAATCATGTATGTGGTGCAAGATTTGTTCATAATTCAATTGAATTGATTTGTCCACTATTTGATTGATTATTCTAGTATGGTACTTGCTGAGTTTCGACTCACCCTTGCTTTCAATGTTATTTAGGTGATCCACCCTGATGTTGATGATTTTGGGAAGGGAGTAGACCAACACGTTGCACACAGAATATTACTCGATAATTTCATTAATGGTTTCAACTTTGATATTCCTTGATGAGAGATGGACTGTATTAAGTAATGTTTAAACTTCATGTCATGTCGTTCCATGATTAGTTTCTTGATTATTCACCACTGATGTATTGGCTGCTTTCACCTCGTTATCTTGTTATTGATATTTGGATAGATGCATATTGAATCTTATTCTGTAAATTGTTCATATGTTGTATCCTTAGGTGGCATCTTGGCTTCCGAATAGCCAGGGTGTTACAAGAGAGGAGTGAAGTGCGAGTGTGGTGCGGTCGGTGCGCCAATCGAGCTGGACCGCGTGGGCTGAAATAGCAAATGTAAATAAAAAATAGGAAAATGACAAATGATAAGTCAAGAAATTAAAACTAAAACTTTTAATCAACCGACTTTAAAATAAATGCAAATAATTGAAGACCGATAAAGGCAGGGCAGATGATCTATTCCCCCCTCCCTAGTATTCCCGCTCCTACCAGCTTACCACCAACCCACGGCAAGGACAGGAGCATCTTCTTTTCGACGAGCGCGGGGCGGGACCGTGTCCGTGCGCGCGGAATCAGCCTATCTTGTAGCGGAGCAAAGCAAATCCAGCGTGCGTGCGTAGCGTCAGAATGGGCGATGCCCTCTCCCTCCAAATCCAAGCAGGCACTCCAATAGATGATATCCAGTTCTTGTCGTCTCGATGAGACATACTTCAGTAGGTAGGTTGGTAGTTAATCCGGCTTAACCCGACCCATCCCGTTTCCAATCCAAGGACGCGACGCGAAGCAAGCAAGCGATGCCGCATCGGTGGGGCGGCTGGTTCTCGGGCCGTGCCAACGACGGGGAGGAGCCGGAGCCGGAGCCAGATCCCTTCTCCTTCGCCGAGCCCCTCCCGCCATGGCCGCAAGGTGACGTGACGTTCCCCTCTTTGATTAGGCTTCAGAGTTGTATTTGTCTTTACCATTCTGCTTGCTCTAAATTGTTTCCACGAGTACGAGGGTGAATGGTTAATGTTTGTTAACTGGTTGGCTTCGAATTAGGAATTGGTTAATTAATTCGACGTGGCATTGTTGCAGGTGGCGGATTTGCGCGGGGAAGGATCTCGATTCGAGGAGGGGAGCTGGAGCTCGCCGCGGCCACCGCGTTCCAGAAGATCTGCACCCTGTCGTCGTCGTCGCAGGGCAGCAGCGCCACCTTCTACAGGCCGCTCGGCGTCCCCGCCGGCTTCTCCCTCCTCGGTCACTACTGCCAGCCCGACCGCCGCCTGCTCCACGGCCACCTCGTCGTTGCGGACCCGTCCCGCTCGCCGCAAACACCTCTCTGCGCGCCATGGGACTAGGCGCTTGTCTGGGCCTTTCATGCCAATGGCAGTGCAGGTGCAAGTTCTTGCTATGGCCACGGCCGCAGCGATGCCTACTTCTGGCTCCCCGTGCCGCTGGAGGGGTACCGGACGCTCGGGTTCCTCGTCACGACTGACCCTCGCAAGCCGCCGCTCGACGATGTAGGTTGCGTCCGCGCCGAGCTCACCGACGAGTGTGTGTTAGAAAAATAGGGATAAAAGTGAAATACGAATTTTTACGTGAAAAATTATTACGAAAAAAACTACGGGTGTCAACCGGCGATAATCACTATATACGGAGTGTTTACAAATCGCATGGGATTACAATGAGACGTCTACTCTCCACGTGCGGCTTACAAGATGTATATATAGTGGTAAGGACTTAGAGTCCAAGTTGAATACTTATCCGCTAATATGGTAATTGATTCGGACTCTTCCATATTAGATAATTCGGATCACAATATCAACAATCTCCACCTTGAGACGAATTTCCTCTAGTAGCATAATGAAGAATCAGCAATCACCAAAATATCTCCACAATAAGATAAAAATCATCATGCGCCAATTAGTCTCTAGTACTAAACTGTAATACCAACTAAGCTTGAGCAAAGCTCAAACTTATTAACAGGAACTGACTTTGTCATCATATCCGCTGGATTATCATGAGTACTTATCTTACACACTTTGACATCACCTTGAGCAATAATACATCGAATAAAGTGATATCTCACATTAATATACTTTGTTTTTTCATAGAACATCTGATCCTTTGTAAGACATATAACACTCTGAATATCACAAAATATGGCAGTGCAAGAATTATCTCCACAAAGCTCAGCGTACAAACCTCTCAACCAAATAGGCTCTTTATAAGCGTCAGATATAGCCATATATTCTGATTCAGTGGTAGATAAGACAACAGTAGCTTGCAAATTTACCTTTCAGCTAACAGCACAACCACCAATAGTGAAAACATAACCTGTGAGAGACCTCCTTTTATCCAAATTGCCAGCATAATCAGAGTCAACATAACCAACAAGTTCATCTCTAGAATTTTCAAACTGCAAACGAGCATTACAAGTACCACACAAATATCTGAAAATCCACTGAACTACTTTCCAATACTCTTTTCTAGGATTAGCCATATATCTACTAACAACATTCAGTGCATTAGATAAATCAGGACGAGAACACACCATGGCATACATAAAGAGAACCAACTACACTGGAATATGGAACTCTAGACATGTATTCAATATCATAATCTGACCCAGGACATAAATCTAAAGATAATCTGAAATGCGAAGCTAATGGAGTACTCACTGGTTTTGCATCATGCATATTAAAATGACGAAGGACCTTCTCAATATAACCTTGTTGACTAAGGTATAATTTGCCAGATTTCCTCTCTCTAATAATCTCCATGCCAAGAATTTTCTTTGTTGCACCTAAGTCTTTCATCTCAAATTCATTACTCAATTGTGCTTTCAGTTTTGCTATTTTTGACTTATCTTTTGCAGCAATCAACATATCATCAACATAGAGGAGCAAATAAGTAGTTGAACCATTAACAGTCTTTAAATAAACACAGCGATCATAATCAGATCGCTTAAAATTATGAGAGAGCATAAAAGAGTCAAATCTCTTGTACCATTGCCTAGGAGATTGCTTCAAACCATAAATATTTTTTTTAATCTACAAACAAAGTATTCTTTTCCAAGAATAACAAAACCATCAGATTGATCCATATAAATGTTTTCTTCCCACTCCCCATGTAAGAGTGCAGTTTTAACATCTAATTGCTCAAGTTCATAATCATGCATAGCAACAATACTGAGTAAAGTGCGAATATAACTATACTTCACAACTGGGGAAAAGACATCATTAAAATCAATACTTGAAATCTGACTATAACCTTTAGCAACCAACCTTACTTTATAAATTGCTGGTTCAGTAGAAGAAATACATTCTTTTCTTTTGAAAATCAACTTGCAATGAATAAATTTCTTCTCTTTTGGCAATTTCACTAATTCCCAAGTGTCATTCTTTTCAAGTGATTCTATCTCATCATGCATAGCAGTTATCCACTTATTAAAATCAGTGGAATCAATAGCCTTAGAGTACGATGAAGATTCTGCATTACCTTCAATTTCTTCTGCTACACTCAAAGCATAAGCAACAATATTAGCTTCTTTAATCAACCTCTTGGGTGGATTAATCTCCCTCCTAGGTCTGTCAACTGCAATGGACCGTTGTGCTAACTGCTCAATAATAGGAGGATTCTCAACAATAGGTGCATCATGAACAACAATATTTTCCCTATCTGATGTGTTATCTGAACCAATAAGTTGATCCACCTGAACACTTAAATTCTACTCACTCTCAACAGGAACATTAGTAGACAGTTTATCATGTAGTATAGCAGATTCATTAAAGATAATATTTTTGCTAATCACAACCTTATGTGTTTCAGGATTCCATAACTTATATCTTTTGACACCAGATTTATAACCAAGAAAGATGCACTTAACAACTCTAGACTCTAATTTTTCATTATCAACATGAGCATAAGCAGTGCAACCAAAAATATTAATTCTAAATAATTTGCTGGAGAACCAGACCATACCTCAATTGGAGTCTTCTTTTCAATTGCAATAGAGGGTGACTGATTAATAAGATAGCAAGCAATGGAAGCGGCTTCAGCCAAAAAATACTTATGCAAACCTGCATTAGACAACATGCAATGAGCCTTGTAAATGATGGTCATGTTCATACGCTCAGCTACACCATTGAGGAGTATGAGGAACGGTGTAGTGCCTGACAATACCTTCAGTCTTGCAATATGATTCAAATTCATTAGAACATAATTCCATCACATTATCAGTGTGAAGTTTCTTTACCTTCTTTTCAATTTGCCTTTCAATCATAATCCTCCACTCTTTCAATGCTGAAAATGTTTCTGATTTATGCTTCAAGAAATAAGACCACACTTTTCTAGAGTAATCATCAATAATTGTTAACATATAGCTAGCACCTCCAGCGATGTCTTAGTAGATGGCCCCCATAAATTAGAATGCACATAAACCAAAATACCTTCTGTAGTATGAACTGAAGTATTGAATCTCACCCTCTTGTGTTTGCCAAACACACAATGTTCACAAAATTTCAGTTTGTCGATGCTATGTTCATAAAGGAGTCCTCTCTTGCTCAATTCTACCAAACCAATTTCACTCATATGCCCAAGACGCATATGCCAAAGATTAGTAGCATCAGAATCAGATAATGAACTTGAAAGTACAACAATATTACCTTATATTGTAGTACCTCGAAGATGGTACAGATTGATAGATTTAATATCAGCTTTCATCACAATAAGAGAGTCTTTTGCTACCTTTAAAACTCCACCTTCACCAGAATACTTGTACCCTTTAGTATCAAGAGTACTCAAAGAGATGAGATTCATTTTCAAATCTGGAATGTGCCTCACATCTGTCAAAGTTCTGACAATACCATCAAATATCTTGATCTAAACTGAACCAAGTCCTGCAACCTTACAAGATGAGTTATCACCCATCAACACAGTACCACGTTCAATAGGTTCATAGGTGGCAAATCAGTCCCTATTAGGACACATATGAAAGGTACAGGCAGAATTAAGAATCCATTCATCATTGGTCTTAGCACATCTAGTAAAGACAACAAGAATTTCTCCATTAGGACTATCATCAGTAACAAAGAGAGGCTTTACCTTCATCATCTGGTTTACCTTTTGGCTTATAATAGCCAGCTCTCTTTTCTTTATTCTGTAGCTTCCAGCATTCAGATATATCGTGCCCACTTTTCTTGTAATATTTGCATGACTTGTACTTACCTCTTGATTTTGACCGGTTTTTGTAGCCGTTCGAGCTTTTGCCTCGAGATCTATTGTTTGAGTTATTCTCCTTTTGTCTGCCACGAATAAACAAGACTTCTCCTTGCGAGCTTGAATTTTCAGAAGGTACCATATGTTTCATCTTCTCTTTTGCATGCAAAGCTTCATAAACTTCACTAAGAATAAGAGTATCTCTACTATATAATATGATATCTCTGAAATTTAAAAAAGAACTAAGCAGTGAACACAAAAGAATAAGGCCCAAATCCTCATCATCATATTTTACCTCCATCGACTCTAGGTCGGTAACGATCTCCTTAAACACCGAAAGATGATCAAGCACGGATCCTCCTTCTTACAATTTGTGGGAGTATAATTTCTGCTTGAGATGCATCTTATTGGTGAGATCATTTGTCATGCAATTTGTTTCAGCTTCAACCATAATGCAGCATATGTCTTCTGCTTCAAAGCATCCTGCAAAATATTATTTGATAGATGAAAGTGAATCTGAGATAAAGCCTTACGGTCTTTGTGCTTCTCATCTGCGGTCCATTTGATAGGTTGTTTATCAAAACCTTCCAATGCATCATCCAAATCTATCTGTGCCAACACAACCCTCATCTTGACTTGCCACAGCGAAAATCTTGTGCCTCGACCCAAGAGTGGAAGATCATACTTCAAAGTCGCTACGAGAAATAAAACCTGAAATTTACTGGTACTGATCTGTCTAAACATAGTAAAAAATCACGACCTCTTTGGTGCACGATCTGTGTACGCAAATCAAAGATCTTTGAATTCTCCTGGTACTTCTAGTGTGAACTTAGCAAAGATCATCAAAAAAATTAGATCAACAATTGATCTGAAGTACACGTGAACTTGATGATTAACAAAAGCAATACAGTACCAACCTTTAATTGGAGGGAGATTAATTAGAGAAAGACATTGGGACCTGTGCTATGTACTTGACCTTGCAGATGGTCTTGGACTTGATCTGTGCTTGTGCTGCTGTGCCCTTTGATTAGACCAATGCTGGAGATTAGTTTGGTGTTTATGCTTTCCACACGTACGGCTTTGGGGAAGACTTCACCCGTAGGAATTTTACGCGACTGTGAGGCGTCAACGAACGCGCGTCTTGTGGAGGACGCGCCGCTTAGACCGAGGCAATGATGCGCATTGGCTGCTGCTTCCTTTCCACGCGCGTCTTGTGGATGACGCGTTGCTTGGACCGTGGATAGGAGTACGCTGTTGGAGCTGAAGGACCGAGGCGACGAAGATGTGCTGCTGCGTGACGGCGGCGCCGAACGAGATGGCGACGCTGGAACCGTTCTGCTAATTTTTTTCCTATCTTTTTCCTCAAATCCATAAAAATCTGTATTGCTCTGATATCACTTGTTAGAAAAGAAGGAACAAAAACGAGACACGAATTTTTACGTAAAAACCCCTTGCGGGAAAGACCACGGGCACCAACCGACGATGATCATTATATGTGGAGTGTTTACAAATCACACGGGATTACAATGAGACGTCTACTCTCCGCGTGCGGCTTACAAGAGGTATATATAGGGGTAAGGACTTATAGTCTAAGTTAGATACTTATCCGCTAATATGGTAATTGATTCGGACTATTCTATATTAGATACTTCGGATCACAATATCAACAGTGTGAGCCGACGGTTATTGCTCCACTGCAGCTTGAGCGGCCGTGCCCCCCCGCCTTCACAAAGTCGCGGGTGAGGGCTGGACGAGGATGTGGGGCGGAGCGTCGGCGCCGGGACCTTCTGCTGCGCCGCCGACGGGAGCTCCCCGCACAAGTAGGGCCTAGCGTGCCTGAAGAACGTCGACCTCGACTTGTCGGCGATGCCGAAACTGGAGTGGGCGGCGGGTGCAACGACGGGGAATACTGGATAGGCCTGCCGGACGGCAAGAGGGGGAAAGCCATCATCCGAGGCGACATCGACAGCGCGGAGCTGTACGTGCACGTCAAGCCGGCGATGGGCGGACATGCACCGACGTCGCCATGTGGGTTGTTGGAGTTGAAAGACTTAACACCTTGATACGGGGTCGCCCGATCTTCTCGACGTAGGATCAAGGTACTCACGTGTTGCCTCTTGAATCGTAGTGATCCCCCATTGCCAATGCAAGAACGGACACTCTTTAATTCGCGAGAACACACGCGCCGGACTTCACGACCACCAAGCGAAGCCCTATCGCGCTCCCAATTCCCAGCGGAAAGGTTGAACGATCTTGGTTTAGACGAACTCTCAATTTTCCCTCATGAATTGATCTCCACGGAATACTCTCAAGCAATCAATCTATTATCAAAAGAAATATTGTTCTCTGTCCCCCCGTACACAATGATGGTGGCCGCTTTTTATAATGCGTCCCATGCATAGCAGCCCCACTTCGAATCGGTCATGCGGCCGAGATCGGTTCGGTGACCAAATTACAAACGCACACGGTTCAGATTAATCCAGCTAGCAATGATGGCCGACACTTTGAACTTAACCCACTACTCACGTACATGCACCAATCACTTGGCCATCACGTACATGCACTAATTGGTTTGGACTCAAACACTAATCAATTAATGACATGACAGAATTAGCTTCAAAGTCGGTTTGGCCAGACCGTGGATTGCTTGACCATGGCTTGACGTAGCTTGCATGTTGGCCTTGGTCTTGCATGTTGGACCGTGACCACTTGGCTTGGCCGAAGTTTCTCATGCCTTGGATTCAAATATGAAAATACACAAGGAACTTGTATGAAGTAGTATAATGTTCTCATTAAAAGAAGGTAATGTATTAAGAAACAAATTCACCTGTTTATTTAAAAACTTGGCTCGTGCTCTAGTCATGGGACCCGTTTGTGGTGCTTCATGAACTCTTGGAGATATGGTAGTAGGGATGTCCGCATCACACCTAATTATCTCTGTAACACACAAATCGGAGTGGCCGGACTTACACCATCCAACTCATTTATTCCATTCATGAGAGCACCTATTTATACAATAGTACAAACAATGCCCTTGCTAACTGCTAACAAACTACCACTATCCTATCGTGCACGAGCCATACTCACGAAGGTGGTTATTACGATCCACTTCTCACGCCATTCGCCTAGCTAACACGCACCCACAAAGCCACATGCAAGTACATGCCAAGTCTATTAACACAAGGACTAACTCCCTGAGTGCATGCACATTGCATCACACATGCAACTAACTCCATCCTATCACCGTATGTGCACACCTAAGCACATGCATACGCACACCCTGACCAGTTCTTGCGGCACAACACATAATGTGCACCTTTTCCTTCGATAGACTAATTCTAGCCTACATGCAACTACTAGCTACCTGATCAGCTTATTTGGTTAAGGACTACTACCACAACGAGCAGCACTAACATGCAACGACGACTAGAAAAAAACTTGACAACGTGACGTGCATACAAGAGCAACGTGTAACATCCCAACTTTTGGTCTTTGAAATTCTTCTAATTAATTGCTAGTTGAAAATCTCACCATCTGTATTTTATTTGAATTCAAATTTAAAAGCTTATTGTAGACTTTCATGCTAAAATAGTTTATTGGGGTTAATCCCAACATCAACAATTGCCAAAATTATTTTATTTGGACTCTATGTGCTTGGATATATTTTCTAGAATTTCCTAGAATTTTTCCAAGTTCATCTGCTATTTTCTATTTGCTATTTGTATTTTATGGATTTTCTAAAAAGGAAAAAATCAATTTAAATTCTTCGGAACAGTGTTGGGCCGAAGCCCAACACTATTCCCACGTGCCAGCCCATCTGCCCACTCGCCCGCACCCTCGTCCGTTGGATGCGCGATGCGTGCCCTTCCTTCGATCAAACGCCCGAGCGCTCACCCACTTTCCTCCGTTCGATTTCTACCGCGTGGCCTCGCCCGCTGATCTCGCTCGCTTGCTCGCTCGCGCCTCGCTGCCACTGCCAGGTGGGACCGCCACAGGTGGTCGCGTCTCGCGCTTTCTTCTTCCTCGCTACCGCCGCGACCATTACCGAAGCTTCAAGCTTCGTCCGATAAACGCGTATCCGTTGCGGATTCTTCGCGTCGACTTTACCAAAACAAATCCCGAGTTATCCCGTACCTATTTCTGTTGGAATCAAACCTGAATTCGGCAGATATCCCCGAGAATCAAGGATTTCAAAATCGCGGCCGTTTCGGACTCGAATTGGGGGTTTCCAATTCTGGCATCCCCCGGTCCTATAAATACCCCCTAGGATCGCCCAGTTCCCCGCAACCTAGAGCCGCCACCCTCGTCTCCCCGATCGCTCTAGCGCCACCGCAATCCAAGATTTAGGGTTTTCGACCGAGCTTCTTCTCTAGCGAATTGTGCCGCCATCGTTGTCGCCCTTGCCCCACCGACTACCCCACTGTGATCAGCAAAGTCCTAGCTACCTCGTGCGCCCCTCCTCGTCGCCAGAGCATCGCCGGAGCGCATTTCCGACAAAACCCGAAACTCCACCGCCGCTTCTTCCTCGCAACCGGTCGCCACCGTCGTTGCCAGCCGCTGGTAAGGGCACCAGCAGGTGCGTAATAACCTAGGGAAGCTCCTGGTACCCTCCGCCGCCAGTGACTCACCGCCAATCGCCGGTGACTAACGGGTCCCGAGCGCCACCCTCGCCGCCGTAGCCACGTCAGCGCCACCGCAACCGCCGCGTCAGTTTCGGTGCTTATGTGGCCTCCACGTGGAGCCCAATCAGCGCAAGCACACGCACACGTGGTCCAGTCCACCGCGCTAGTTTTGACTTGGCTCGGTGAACCCAATTCACCGTGAGCCCAGTCACTGACATGTGGGGCCCACATATCAGATTTCTTTTAAATCTATTTCTTTTTTCGGAAATTCTCGGATGACGCAAGCATTGCGCAATAATCCGATTTTCCTTTATAAAAATAATTCGGGAAATCAAATTAAAATCCAAATTAGGGTTTTGATTATTTTCCAATCTTCCAAAGCCCATAACTTTTGCATCCGAACTCCGATTGAGCCTATTCAAATTTGTAAATTTATATAAAGTCAAGATATATTTAATGGTGAGCCTATTTGATTTTTGGAGTTTATTTTGCCTCTGTTATTTATTTATTTATATTTCCTTTGTCTCGTTTGCGAGTAGACGTCGATACTTCGAGAAATTTTAGAGAAAAAAGAGCACCTCAAAATCAAGACCAGTACCTAGACCTATTCCAAGGCAAGTTATACATTTGATCATCTTGCACCCAGTTTTCAAAATACTTTGTTTCAATGTATTGCAATCTAATTCAAGTATTTATTTAAATGATTTTGGGATAGTTATTAATCCAATTTGTTATATCCACATTGTCTATTGTATGCCATGATCTTTTGTCACCCTAGGTTAGTTCATTATTAGTTGGTATTATCGTAGCACCAACGTGGGTTGGTTAGATACGATTAGACTGCTTAACCATGCCACGAGTCATCATTTCATGTGAGTTGCAATTATAAACTTGACTAAGTGATTATGGAACTGTGTGATGAAACTGTATGTGATGTGTGATATTACTCATTGATGGCATGTGTTGCACTTAATCAACAGGGTGGGAAAAGATTTGGACTGAGGTAAGTGGTGGATTATGTGTGATTGGTGGAGCTGTGTGCTTTATAAACTTTGTGATTTGGGTTAAAACTGGAAGTCTTGACTTGGTCAATTAAGGACTTAACTTTGTGCGCCATTGAACTGGACCTTACTGTACGACCACATGCCTAGTATGGGCTGGGTCTGACTTAGTAAGTTATGGAGTCTTGACATTGACAACTCAGGTTGTATTTAAACTATGTGATGGGCTGGAGGTGTGATATGTCACATCGCGGGACGGTTCGCTGCATCCCTGTCCAACGATGTGTGTCGTAACGAAACGCTGTGTGTATCGGTTGGCCGGCAGGAAAGCACATTGGGAGTGTCATTGTTTGAGATGAAGTTTCTGAAAGGTTTTGTTGTGATCAACTCTGATCCGGTTGATTACATCGTGTGGGTAAAGTGTACAACCTATGCAGAGTGTTAAATCAATCTATTCGAATAGCCGCGTCCTCGGTTATGGACATGCTCGGGAATTTCACACGAGGGGTAGATTTTTATAAAGACATTCGGGAAGGGTCAGATGTTTGAGGTAATTTATGCAGCTATGTGAATAACTTGATTAGACTGTGTGTCCTTTGTGAAATCAAATGTTAAATTAATATTCTTTATTTGTTTTCAACTACGTTTCAATCTATTATCTGTATTCAATTGCAAATATTGTATTTCTGCAAATTAACCACAGAAGCCATTCCTTTGGAATAAACCATCATGTATAATTACATTCTGTGGTATGACTTGCGAGTACGGTGTGTACTCACTCTTGCTAAATAAATCAACAGAAGTGGAGGAGTCGTCACCAGCTTTTGAAGAGGAATTCTACGAAGGTTGATCGTTAGGGTCTTGATCCCAGTCAGTTGCCTGTGGTGTATTGATGGGAGTCCGCTGGAGTTTACTTTGTTTCCGCTGCAGTTACTTCATTATTGTCAGCCTTGCATGACTTAATAATTGTAAAACTCGACCTTAAGGTCACAACAGTTATTTGTTATTCAAATTACTCGTTTATTTAATATTTCGTTGTATGGAGTTGATATTTCATCAATGTTGACACTGTGTGCACTAGCGTGATCCTGAACTAGTGCAGAATACACAGATGGTCCAGATTTGCATATTTGGGACCCGACACAACGTCCACGCTACAAAGCAAAATGCTACCATGAACAAGATTAATCTAACAATCACCCCCCTTAATCTTGTTGCTTAGAGCAGGGTTCGTCGTCGGCATCTGCCTCAATGAGATGTGCCTCCGCTTTCTCTTTCTTGTTGGGCTTACGACATCTTGAAGTAAAATGTCAATAATCATTACAATTAAAAACACCTTCCTTTTGCCTAGTCAACTCTTCGGTAACGACGGCCACCGCCGCCACTAGAACCACCTGAGGAGCCTTCAACTTCATGCTTCGATGATTGGGCATCCCACTCTGCGCGCGTCAGGAGCAAGTGCTCCTCGTCTCCGTCGCCGTTGCTGTAGAGGCGCTCTCCCTCTTCCTACGTCTTCAAGCGCCCGATTAGCTCTTCGATCGATATATTTTTTATGTCGCCGAATTGCTCAATCGTGGTGACGATGGGAGATAATTTCTTGGGCACGGCACAAAAAAACTTCCGCACGATGTAGGCATCTTCCATCTTGTCCCCTAGACCTCATATCTTGCTGACGATTGTCGTCAATCTCATCGCGAAGTCATCGATCTGTTCGGTGTCCCTCATGCGCAAGTTATCAAACTCGCTTTTGAGGTTTTGTACACGCGCCTCCTTGACACGATCAACACCGAGATGCATCGTCTTTAGGGTATTCCAGGCCTCCTTTGCGGTCTCCTTCTCTGCTAGGAGCAGTAGCATGTCTTCCGGCACCGCGAGGAAGATTACCGCGAGCGCTATTTAATCTTGCCGCTCGTTCACCTACTCATCCACGATTGCGTTCCACACACCCCGAACGCGCATGAACACCTTCATCTTCACAGCCCAAGTCGTGCAGTTGCTCCTCGTGAGCATGGGATATGGGAGGGAGATACTGCCCTCGCGCGCCGACACCTTTGGCACGCTCCCATCGCCGATCTTCTGAATGCCCCCGTCGTTGGTGACATTTCTCGGCGAGCTCGGACGCGACATGGATTGAGGTGTACACGAACACAGGTTCTGATACCAAATGTTGGAGTTAAAACACTTAACACCTAATTATCTCTGTAACACACAAATCGGAGTGGCCGGACTTACACCATCCAACTCATTTATTCCATTCATGAGAATGTGCAACTCCCTGAGTGCATGCACATTGCATCACACATGCAACTAACTCCATCCTATCACCGTACGTGCACACCTAAGCACATGCATACACACACCCTGACCAGTTCTTGCGGCACAACACAGAACGTGCACCTTTTCCTTCGGTAGACTAATTCTAACCTACATGCAACTACTAGCTACCTCATCGGCTTATTTGGCTAAGGACTACTACCACAACGGGCAGCACTAACATGCAACGACGACTAGAAAAAACTCAACAACGTGACCGTGCATACAAGAGCAACGTGCACGTACGGTACAAAGCAAAATGCTACCATGAACAAGATTAATCTAAAATGGGTGTTCTGCCCGTTCAACGACCCGGCAAGGCTCAAGCTCGGCGTGATCACCCTCCCGCTCGGGAAGACCGGGCGGCACGTCGGGGACTGGGAGCACTTCACGCTCCGCGTCAGCAACTTCACCGGCGAGCTCATGGCCGTATACTTCTCGCAGCACAGCGGCGGCAGGTGGGTGGACGCCTGCGCGCTGGAGTACACCGCCGGCAACCGGCCAGTGGTGTACTCGTCGAGGAATGGCCACGCGAGCTACCCGTACCCCGGCGTGTACCTGCAGGGCTCGGCGGCGCTCGGGATCGGCATACGGAACGACGCCGCCCGGAGCAGGCTGTCCGTGGACTCCAGCGTCAAGTACCGGATCGTCGCCAGGCTGTCCGTGGACTCCAGCGTCAAGTACCGGATCGTCGCAGCGGAGTATCTGGGAGACGGAGACGACACCGTCGCCGGGCCGCAGCGGCTGCAGTTCATGCGGGAGTGGGGGCCGACAGTGGTCGACAAGTCGAGGAAGAGGATGGGAAGGATTATCAGGCGCCTGCCTCGCCGGTTCAGGGGTCCAGCGGAGAACATATTGAACAAGCTGCCGAACGAGCTGTCCAAGGAGGAAGGGCTGACCGGTCCAAAGGAGAACTGGGAGGGAGATGAAAGATGGTAGGAATAACCGTGCGTGTCTTGACATTGATTGATGAGTGTCATTGTTGGATAGGTGAGACGATTGTTGTGACCCAACGTATTGGATTGTCGATTGTAAAACAATTGTTGAGTGTTTGTGTGCTTGGTCATCCATCTAGTTGAAGTAAGGTCCACTCACATTTTTCGGAAGGTACTGAAATCAATTGGTAGTCAGAATTGATGATTGATTTCCTTCAACACTATAGTAATGATATAAACATTGTTCATTTGTAGTAAGAAACATACACAGCCGATCTGTCTTCCTCTGCTACTGTATTTTGTCAAAAAGGATGTTTACATCAAGGGTCAGAGGAAAAAATGACCATCCACTTAAAAGTTAACTATAAGAAACACATCATGTATGAATGGACGAACAGACAAAAATTTGCCTGGGAGGCTGCTGTGAGCAGTGTTTATATCCTCCTGTCATCATCACTGCTCTCACTGCCATCACTGCAGAGGAAACCCATGGAAAGAAATTTGTCAAGTATCTAGCTCTATCCAATTTCACTAATTCAAATGAAAAAAAAGGTACACCATCACAAGCATCCACTATGGTAAAGGTAGCAGTACTAGACTAGTTAATTTATCTTACCTCTCCTCAGGAAGCTTTGCAAGTCTCCTTACTTCCAAGCCTGTCATGTTCAGGTGCTTTTGTGCGGTTGTAACATTGTCTGCCCCTGGAAACAGAGGTAGTAACATTAGTTTTTGAACAGTTCTTATTACAGAAGAAACAGAACTACCAAGTTCAAAGTTCGGACAGATATAAAGTTTATCATAACCCCACATAGAGTTTACAGTAAAGTATATTAGCAACAGACATCAGCATTAAACAAAGGTATGGTATGATATGCTAGTCATACGAGCAAAGAATGGAAGTACCTTTGGTCAATTGGAAAACATGAATGGCACAGCGCTCCGCTGCTAGACGTACAGGCATGCTAGTATCCTTTAAAGTATCAGCAATTGCCGGGCCCACTATGGAGAGATGTGTAGCAAGAGCTGAATGATTTATCTACAAGGAACCATTAGATTAGCGGCATAACACCTACAATAAAGGCACATGTGCTGATTGAGAAATTGATGCTCTAAATAAACCTTTGCAGCAGCTTTGATACAAGACAAAGATCTTCTTCTAACTTCGCTTGAATCATCACGCAAGGCCAAGACAAGCAACTGAATAAGCTGCAGGGTGCTGGCTTCAGATTGTAACTGGTAACAGAGTAGCCTCCCTAGAGTTTTTGTAGAGGCTTCACGAACAGGGAACTTCACAACACAGACAAGAGTTACACATGGACACAAAATTATAATTACAGTAACCAAGGTGTGCAAGTTGATTCAATACCTTGTCATCTTTTAGAGAATCTTTCAGAAGATCAACAATAGATGGAAAAGATGTCGACTGGCATACTTTTGATGGACAATGCATTGATATGGATGAGAATGTTAACAAAGCACCATGCCTGGTACACCAGTCGGGTAAGGTGCTCATGTTCAACAGGGTTTGCACCAGATCAGAAGTCTCGATCTCCTCCATGTACTGAAGAAAACATATGCAAATTACAGTCAACAGATGACAGGTAAAATAAAAGGAAAAAAATCCCAACAATTATGAAAAGAGCATGGTTCCTTCACAGATCCAACAATGACAGTCGGATGCATGAATACTTGTATGCAATGGAGAACATGATATTCCCTTGAAACGGGAGTTGCTTTTCGAACAATATTATGTTCAAATTGTTGCACATTATCATGTATAGTGTTGCCGTCTTCCTCTAAAGAAACTACCTTAAACTTCCCTGCTAATGTGCCTTTTTTTGCTGCATTACTCAACATACAGATATTTCCATTTTCTTTCCAGTTTGCTTTAAAACATGACTTGGCTATAAATACCATTCATACTTGTATTTTCCTAAACTGACCAAATTTCTTGTTCTAGTAACAGCAAGCCTGACACAAATAAACAAACATGCTTGTACTATAATGTCCAGAAACAAGTTGAGCCTGACTATATATTAGTAAGAACTCACCCTAAAATAAGGGAATGCAAAATTCCAATCATAGCTATCCAATCGGTGCAGGAATCTAACTCATCCCATTTGGGTTGCATCCTTAAGGAAGCAAGTAGCGATTGCATCCCAAAACGAAAATCCCCTCGTGCTATCGGCGCGGTTACTGCAACACGTGTGCACTGTTCACCTACGACTGGTTTCCTTTGTTAGGGATTAAATTGATTTTGTTAGTTTAGAAATTTAATTTAGAGATTACTTCTTAGGGGTTAAGTTAAGTTATCCCTATAAAAGGGATGGTATTGTATCTTCTTTCATCAAGCAAAGATGAATAAACAAGTTCCTAGTCTCTAAAGTCCATTCGTGGTCCGTTGACCGGCTATTCTAGATCTATTCCTCTCCCAATCGGTAACCTCCTTCACCTAGCACAATTCTACTTCAAGTCATCGTATATTGACAAGGAAAAACCGGCTGGAATTTTGAATTTGAAAGTGTTTAATGAAGTGTATATTTAGCTCATACAATACGTAATCTAGCATATTTAGCTCATTTAACTCATACAATACATAATCTAACATATTTAGCTCATATAATACGTAATCTAACAAATTTAGCTCATATGAAGTGCAAACCGATCAGAAACAATAATTCAAGCATATTTAGCTGATATAATACGTAATCTAGCACAAAATAGGTCTAAACCGACCTAGGAAGTACATTATGCATTCAAAAATTCAAATTTGAAATTTAAATTTCCCAGTCGGTTACTGTTCACCTGATCCCCATTGGTAAATCCGGTTACCGGCGGTAACAGGCCGGGATTTTTTTCCCTGTCAAGGAGAGTTCTGATTTGACAATCTAGGTTGCTCAAAATAAGACAATGTGGTATCTTGAATTACATGTTCAGAAGTGTTGCTTAATGCTTTTGATTTCCACTGGCTTGTATTGGTTGTATCATGGATGTACGACAGTCAACAGACTATTGCTTTAATAACAGCTCAACACCTCAATCACTAGTTTGACAAACCTAGTAAATTATTTCTGATAACATCAACTTTTATGCCTTTACATTGAGAAAAAGACAACTTAGACAAGTTTATAGGAATAAAAAGGCCAGAATTTACCATACCTGAGACAATGTACCAATTGCTTTTGCGGCAGAATTGCGGACATCATCAGCATCAGCCTGCAGCAAATCTTTGAGAAGAGCAGACCCACGTGATCTGATTATAGAGCTAACACTTCTGCCAGCATGCCTGACAACACCTTTAAGTGCAGAAATAACACTTTCTTTGACAGCATCATCCCCTGACTAAAATACCTAAAATTACTTCTGCACAAGCGGTGGCATCTTCATGCAAAAAGAGAGAGACGGAATATCCGAACTACCTGCAACATGGACAGAAGATCGCTAACTAATGGATCAACCCGGGTGCTAAGTGCACTAAGCTTTCCAAGAGCAGATGCGGCCCTTGTACGGACAGATCTGCAATTCATATATTCATGTGAGAGGAGGCAAAACAATTGAAAGAGCCGCAGAACGAGAAGACAATACCAACCTATTGTTATCCTGTAAACATTTAACAAATGTAGTCTGAAGTTGTGGAAGGAACGGCTTAAGTGCAAGCCCTCCTTTCGTAATGATGATAGTCAGGGTTGATAGGATAGCTGACTTAACTTGCCATGGAAATCGGTCTCCGAGGATGCGGATAAGAGGTCTATATAGGCAAAACAAGGCATACATTAGAGCTACAAGCCTACAATGAAGACATGCCATATATATACCAAACAATCGATCAGCCTAGCATGTGAGTGAGAGCAAACAAGAAATCATGTAATTTGACACAATGTTATGAGGCCTGTTTTGTTTCCACAGTTGCCTGCCTGTTCTTGATTTGTTCCAAGTAGATTATGGTAGATAAACAAAGTGAAAACTACTTGGTAGCAGCAACAATGTGAAAATATGATTGCTTTGTGATGTATAGGTTACAGTGTGATGTTTTAATTTGGCTATGTAGGTTATGTGAACTGAAGCGCATAAGGTTTACAGATTGTTCCATGAAATTCCCATGTGCAGGTAAGCAAAAAGTTCAATAATGCATTCCAGGATCTATACGAGGCTACTATTACCCATATACAAGCCCAAGCTCTTGATCAAGTAGCAGATTGGTGTAGAAATTTGGAATTGACTGTTCCGTACAAAACAAGAAAATAATAATAAAATAACCTATTAACAAGGAGAGGTTTGGAGCAGAGTTAGAAAACCCGGCCGGTAACCGCCGGTTACCGGCCGGTAACCGGTTTACCGGTTCGGGCCGGTAGGAAAAAAACCGGCCGAATTTTTTTTTTTTGATTCCTTTGCATGTGCAAAGAGCCCCCAATGCACCTTTATTCCTTTGGCTGCTCCCCACTTCAGTTTGTCTTCATTTTGCTTAATGATTGCCTCCTCTTCCCTTCCTCTCTCCCTCCATTACTTCATTTGCACAACCAGGGCAGCAAGCCTCCTCTTCCCTTCCTCTCTCCCTCCATTACTTCATTTGCACAACAAGGGCAGCAAGCCTCCCTCCCTCTCCCTCCATTAATTTGGTTCCACACACCCAGTAGCAGCAGCACAAGCACAAGCAAGCAGGAGCAGCAGGTTTGAAACTTTTTTCTTCTACTTGTGGAGTTTTTGAGTTCATTGTTTGTAGGGACGAAAGAGAGATCGTAGTGTAGGAAACCATCTTGAATGCATTTGTAGAGGGTTGCACATTTGGACCAAGGGTGAAATACTAGAGTAATTATAGTCAAATACAATGAACCAAGGGTACAGAATCATTTGTTGTAACATGTTCTTTGTAAAGTATGGATAAAATGTACTACAAAAACAGCATAGCAAACCAGAACCTAGAGTAGGAGGTGAGGACATGACGCAAGATGCACTAACAATTTTCATCTTGTATGGATTATTGTAGGTGATGGCTTCTAAATCCATCAATGTTTGGGACCATGGAGAGAGACTAGGAGGTGCTGGTTGGAAGTGCAGATATTGTAATCTAACAAAATCAAAGGAGGTGTCACGCCTAAAACAACATCTTGCCGGAGACACGGAGATGTTGTTGCTTGCAATGGGGTTCCATGAAGTCCAAGGCTCATCTTGGCAAGTCTTGAAGAAGCGAAGGCAAGAAAGAAATCTCTTCAAGATGAACGATCGCGCGAATGGAGGAAGCCGCAAGAGAGCTCAGAGCTCGTGGTCCTTCATATGAAGATACCTTTGATGATAACGAGGAAATGCAAATGGAATGGGCTCGTCGGAGTCGGTAGAGTTACATCGGATGCAACAAAGAGCTAGAGCCGGGTGCGACGCTTGAACATGGTGGTGGTAGTGGAAGTGGTACGGAAGTGGGAGTGGAAAGGGAAGTGGAAGTGGCAGAGGTAGTGTACAGAAGCAATGCTTTTTCAAGGATGTTTGGCGTGTCACACCATGAGAGTTGATCTCGATATTTTGCGCGATGGGCACCCGCCCAACCCGCATTGATACAACACTTGCGGAGAAGCAAAGTCAAAACTTGGGAAAATTTGGTCAAAGTGGTTCCATAGTAATGACATTTTGGAGTTAAGGCCGAGTGTCCTTATTTTCGTGCCGCCATCAAAGAGACACAAGAACTTGGCCAAGGGGTTCCGTCACCAAGAGGGCATGAAATCGATGGGACATATCTTGATGCCAACGAACAAGAGGTCAAGGAGTACGTATCACAGTTCAAAGAAGACTGGATATATATGGAGTCTCTATTATGTGTGATTCTTGGACCGGGCCTACACAAATGAGTATCGTTAACTTTATGTTGTCTTGCAATGGAAGAATGTTTTTCCATAAGTCGTTGAATGCAATCGTGACATACAAAATGTGACTTTTTGTATCGTGAGATTCGTAGAGTTGTGGAAGAAGTTGGAGTTAAACATGTCATGCGATTGTGACCGACAATGGTGCGAACTATAAGAAAGCATGCCAACTGGTAATTGAAGAGTACCCAACTTTAGTCTGGCGACCATGTGCGTGCACACCGTCAACCTCATGTTGAAGGATATTGGTCGATTCGAGGAGGTTGATGCGGTTGTCAAGGCGGCTAAGAGGATTTGGTTGCCTTATACAACCACATCGCCTCCATAATGAAATGCGCCAACAAATTGGAGGGAGATAGTTCGTCCAAACGCCACAAGGTTTGGAACCACATTCATTTTCTTGAAAAGTTTTAGGATAGAAAAGCAAAGTTCACGAAGTGGATGGTGTCGAGATGTATGGAGCTCCAACCATTTGAGCACGGCCGAGGAAGGAGAATATATGTATTCTCGCTTCACAAGTAGACAATGGTGGTCCAAGATGGATTGGGTCATAAAATTGGTAGAACCAATTTACCGACTACTCGATATGTCGACCAATGTAAACTCGCAATGATGGCGTGAATGGTTGAAAAGACGACGAACTCAATTTGAACTTCAAGACGCATCGAAGAAGATGATGCCACTTATTGTCGTGTCATAAAGATTGTTAATAGGAGAATTGCAATGATGAAGGACCGCACGTACATAGTTCCGAGCAAGTTCATAGTTTCCTAAATCCAAATAAATATCACATATTTGTTGTATTTTTTCTAACTCTCTAAGTGTGTTTGTTTGCACAAAGATCGTTCTTTGAACCCGCACCGCTTCTATAATGTGGGAAGAATCCACCTCGCCGCTTCCCCGACAATGGCGATTCAAAGACTAGCCGATACACCCGAGGACGCAGCGTGTGCTCTAGGCGAGCTAGAACAATACCGTAATCGACGAGGTTTATTTGCTTCCAATGAGGCTCACATGAGTGCTAGTCGTCATTCGCAGTAGGTTGTTATGAACATACATATACATGGAAAATGACCCATCACTATTAGTTTAACACAAATTTTATGTTACTTGTAGCTACATGGTGGATGACGCTTGGAGCGCAGACACCGACATTAACAAAATATGCCTTGCGGATTGTCTCGCAATGTGTTTCGTCCGATGGATGTGAACGAAATTGGAGCACATTTGCATTGGTACATACACAATTGAGGAACCGTCTTGGATACAAGAAACTACATAAACTCGTGTATGTCCACTACAACTGAGGCTCCGCTTGCAAGAGCATGAGACTAGAAATGAAGATAGGGATGTAGATCCTTTTGGCGATCTAATCAATGCCACTGCACTGCAGAGAGAACCCAATCCACGAGTGGCTTGATAGCTCCATGATACAATCAGAGCCCCTACTAGACGAGGAAGGTGAGCCCCCCATGCCATCTACAGTTGTAGTTGATGCTATCCCCCGAAAGGAATTGAATAAAGCACTAGATGATGAACCATTGAAGCAGTGGGCAAAGAAAAATATTGGCAAGAGTCATCTTGGGAAAAGGAAATATTGTAGCCAACCAACTGAAAAATTGGCTGAAGACTTTGCCTCACTTACACAAACAGGGAAACAAGTGCCTGACAGGAAGAAGAAAAAGGCCATTGAGGAGGATATTGTGGCAAGCGACGAAGAAACAGAAAGTCCGCCATCTGATGAAGTCCAGTACCAAGAGTCTGGTGATAGTAGCTCTCCGTCGTCCGATGATGGTGCTGATGGTGGGACTGCTCATGATGCAGGGCAAGACCAACCATTGGAATTCACATGCGAGCAAAACTTCACGCATGCTACTCAGGATGAAGACCACGGTTGTCATGCTTCAAAACAATATCATAAGACCTACACGAGGGGTAAGGGTCGCCAAAAAGATCAATCTCAGCCACATGACTCTTCTTCCTATGAATCGCATGCTAGCTCAAGATCCACTCGGACTTATGGACGTCGAGATGTCAATCTATTGCCTTCTGGAGATGATTCTCATTTGTCGGACGTCTCTTCTGATCCTAGTTTCCATTACGGCCTTGTGTCCTTCAATACCAATGCCAAAAACGTTTACCAGTGGGTCGAACCCACATATTACCAACAACTTTACAATCATTGGTTACAATATGCACACGAAACACACACTTGGGATCAATACAAGACTCACCTAGCACAATTTGAAGGACTTATACTCTATGATAACAACGACTACATTGCACAACCTTCGTTTCTCGACAATGTATTGGTATGAATTACTTCTCATTATTGTTTTTGTATGCTAGTCAAGCTATCGCTCATTATCATTAGCTTATGTTTTTATTGTGTTACATGCTTTAGAATACTTGGACGAGAGGATCGCTCGGAGAGTGAAGCAACCAAGGATGACTTTTTATGTACATCTTGAAACATTTTCCCATTAATATTTGCATTATTCTAAATTTAAATTTCATAATTACCATTTTCCCCAAATTCGGTTTCCGGTTTTTCCTGATTCGATTAGGTTCTGTGCAGAAAATTTGGAGTTCAAAATCAAAATTTGAATTTGGCCCGTTTTTTGAAATTTCCAGAACCTACGATTCTCGTTATCGCTTCCGGCCGGATTTCAACCGAGCGTAGATTTCAATCCTCGGTTTGGAGCATCAATATTTCACCCAGAGTAAAAAAAAAAACTAGCTTGTTACAGCAGAGATAGAAATCCGGGGTCGGATCCAAAATCCCACGGCTTTTTCCTGGGCCATAATTTCAAATTTCAAATTTCAATTTGGTTGGTTTTAAGCAAATTCAAGCGAATTTCGTCTGGATTTTTTCCGAAATCGATTCATCGTAAAGTTTTTTTCCGACCGGTGACCGGATTTCCTGAACGGTTTTGGATCCTCGTTACCGAAGAATCGGTTTTCCGTACCGATTCGGTTGAAAAAACCGGCCAAAATATTTTAAATTCAAATTTAAATTTTTGACTCCATAATGTTCTTCCCCAGTTGGTTTAGGCATTACTATACTAGATTATGTATTAAAACATTAGTTTTTAGTATATTTAGCACTATTAAAACATAAAGGAGCCTTGGATGCTCCAAACAGTCCATGAGGGTAGCATTATCCTGTCTTGGACAGCGGCACATGGAGCTTGTCCCCCTCTTGCTCTCTCCCTCTTCTTGCTCCTCCTCCTCGAAAGGCTAGCAAAGAAGCAAGAAAGCAGAGCGAACAACAGCGCAAAGAAGAGAGTTCGTTTGCAACGATTTACTAGCAAAGAAGCAAGGAAGGACAAGAGCAGCAGCAGCTAGACGCCGATGAGTTTCTCTCATGAGCTAGAGTGTTATTTCCAACTATGAGTAGTGAACTAGTGATAGACATCCTAGGTAGATGAGTTGGTCTATTATTAAGATGTACCCAACAAAGTCCAACTATGAATAAGCATGTCTCTGAAACATATATTCAGAATGTGGTATCTTGTATAAATCAATCTTGACCTAACCAAACACAATATGGTATGGATTATTGTAGGTGATAGCTCCTAAATCTATCAATGTTTGGGAGCATGAAGAGAGACTAGAAGGTGCTGGTTGGAAGTGCAGATATTGTAACCTTACGAAATCAGACGGAGGTGTCACCTGCCTAAAAGAACATCTTGTCGGCGGCGATGTTATTGCTTGCAGTGGGGTTCCGGTGGAAATCCGAAGGCTCATGCTAGCAAGTCTTGAAGAAGCGAAGGCAAGAAAGAAATCTATTAAAGATGAACGACTGCGAATGGAGCAAGCCGCAAGAGAGCCTGTAGCTTGTGGTCCGTCATCTCAAGATGTCTTCAATGATGACGAGGAAATACAAATGGAATGGGCTCGCCGAGAGTCGTTAGAGGTACACCAGCTCCAACAAAGGGCAAAAGCCAGGTTGCGACGTTTGAACATGGTGGTGGCAGTGGAAGTGGTACGGCAAGTGGAAGTGATAGGGGAAGGGGAAGTGGCAGAGGAAGTGGTACAGGAAGCAATGCCATTTCTAGGATGTTTGGCAGATCACAGTCTATGAGAGTTTATTATGATATTTTGGCGATTGGGCACCCATCCAATCCCCATTGATACAACTAGGGAGTTGCTCAAACCATAAAATCCCTAATAAAAATCGTTTGAATTTGACTAAAACTAGCCGAATTTCGAAAATTGAAATTTTAACTTGCAAAACCCCGATTTTGATACAACACCGAGCCGAAATTTTTTCTCGATACAAGGCCGTGGAGAAGCAAAGCCAAAACTTGAAAAAATTTGGTCTAAGTGGTTCCATAGTAATGACATTGTTAGAGTTAAGGCAGAGTGTCCTTATTTTCATGCTGCCATCATAGAGTCATCAAGGCATTCCATCACCAAGAGGGTATGAAATCGATGGGACATTTCTTGATGCTAACGAACAAGAGGTAAAGGAGTATGTAGCACAGTTCAAAGATGATTGGGATATATATGGAGTCTCCATCATGGTGATTTATGGACAGGACCTACACAAATGAGTATCATTAACTTCATGTTGTACTGCAATTGAAGAATGTTTTTCCATAAGTCAGTGAATCCAACTGGTGACATACAAAATCTCGACTTTTTTTGTATTATGAGATTCGTAAAGTGTTAAACATGTTATGCAGATTGTGACTGACAATGGTGCAAACTACAAGAAAGCATGTCAACTGGTAATTGAAGAGTATCCAACTTTAGTCTGGCGACCATGTGCAACGCAGACACCGCGTCAACCTCATGTTGAAGGATATTGGTCGATTCGAGGAGGTTGATGCAGTTGTCAAGGCGGCTAAGAGGATTTGTCGGTTCCTATACAACCACAGTCGCCTCCATAATGAAATGCGCCAATAAATTGGAGGGGAGGGAGTCCGTCCCACAAGGTTTGGAACGACATTTATTTTCTTGAAAAGTTTTTGGGATTGAAAAGCAAAGTTCATGAGGCTTACATTAGTACAAATCGTGCTTCACAAGTAGACAATGGTGGTGCAAGTATGTTGTTATGAACAATTTATATATACATATAAAATGAACCATCACTATGAGTTTAATATAATTTTCATGTTACTTGTAATTACATGGTGGATGACGTTAACTTGTGGCTACATAGTGGATTACGTTTGGAGTTGTAGACACCAACACTAACAAAATATGCATATTTGGATTGTCTCACAATGTGTTTGTCTGCCGGTGGATGTGACCATGGATCAAAATCCACCTCGTCGCGACAATGGCGATTCAAAGACTAGGATACACCCGAGGGCGATGCGGTGCTCTAGGCGAGCTAGAACAATACCGATCAGGTTTATTTGCTTCCAAAAACATGATGAAATTCATTGAATTTGTTTAAAACATACAAAATTTGAAAACTAGAATTTGAATTTGCTAAACACAAATTTTATGTTTTGTAGCTACATGGTGGATGACGCTTGGAGCCAGAATCGACATTAACAAAATATGCCTTGCGGATTGTACGCAATGATTTTGATCCATGGATGTGACTGTAATTGGAGCACATTTGCATTGGTTCATACGCAATTGAGGAACTATCTTGGGTACAAGAAACTGCATAAACTCGTATATGTCCACTGCAATCTAAGACTACGATTGCAAGAGCATGAGACTAAGAATGAAGATAGGGATTTAGATCTTTTTTGGCGATCTAATTAATGCCACTATGTATGACAGAGAGAACCCAATCTATAAGTGGCTTGATAGCTCCATGATACAATTGGAGCCCCTACTAGACGAGGAAGGTGAGTCCCCAATGTCATCCACAATTGTAGTTGATGTCATCCCTCAGAAGGAATTGGATAAAGCACTAGATGATGACCGTTGAAGCAATGGACAAAGAAAAATGTTGGCAAGAGTCATCTTGGGAAAAGGAAATATTGTAGTCAACCAACTGAAAAATTGGTTGCGGACTTTGCCTCACTTACACAAATAAGGAAACAAGTGCCTAATAAGAAGAATAAAAAGGTCATTGAGGAGGATATTGTGGGAAGCGATGAAGAAACGAAAAATCCGCTATCTGATTAAGTCCAGTACCAAGAGTCTAGTGATAGTAGCTCTCCGTCATCCGATGATGGTGCTGATGGTAGGACAGCTCATGATGCATGACAAGACAAACCATTGGAATTCACTTACGAGCAAAACTTCACGTATGCTACCCAGGATGAAGACCATGGTTGTCATGCTTTAAGAACAATTCATAAGACCTACATGAGGGCTAAGGATCGTCAAAAAGATCAATCTCACCCACATGACTCTTCTTCCTATGAATCTCATGCTAGCTCAAGGTCTACTTAGACTTATAGACGTCAAGATGCCAATCTATTACCTTCTGGTTATGATTCTCATTTGTCAGACATCTCTTCTGATCCTAGTTCCCATTACAGTCTTGTATCCTTCAATACCAATGCCATAATGGTTTACCAGTGGGTGGAATCCGAATATTACTAGTAAATTTATAATCATTAGCTACAATATATCCATGAAACACACACTTGGTATCAATACAAAGCTCACCTAACTCAATTTGAATGACTTGTACTCTATGATAACAATGACTACATTGCACAACCTTCGCGTTTCTCGACAATGTATTGGTATAAATTACTACTTCATTATTGTTTTTAGTATGCTATTCAAGTTATCATTCATTACCATTAACTTATGTTTTTATTATTTTATATACTTTAACACTTGGAGGAGAGGATGCTCTAGAGAGAGAAGCAAGCAAAGATGACTTTTATGTACAACTTCAAATAATTTCTAATTAATATTTGCATTATTCCAAATTTCAAATTGCTAATTACCAATTTTCTGGAGTTCAAAATCAAAATTTGAATTTGGCGGTTTTTGAAATTTCCGAACCTCATTCACAATTCAAATCCCAGCCGGATTTCAACCGTTAGCTACGCCCGGAGATTTCAATCTCGGTTTGGAGCATCAATATTTCACCCAGAGTAAAAAAAACTAGCTTGTTACAACAGAGATAGAAAATCGTGGGGTCGGATCCAAAATCCCCTACGGTTTTCCAGGTTTGCAATTTCAAATTTCAAATTTCAATTTGGTTGGTTTTAAGCAAATTCAAGCTTAATTTCGTGCGGATTTTTCCGAAATCCGATTCATCGTCGAGTTTTTTCCGACGCCGTGACCGGATTTCCCGAACGGTTTTTGGATCCTCGTTACCGATGAACGGTTTTCTTACCGATTCCGGTTGAAAAAAACCGGCCAAAATATTTTAAATTCAAATTTAAATTTTTGACTCCATAATGTTCTTCCCCAGTTGGTTTAGGCATTACTATACTAGATTATGTATTAAAACATTAGTTTTTAGTATATTTAGCACTATTAAAACATAAAGGAGCCTTGGATGCTCCAAACAGTCCATGAGGGTAGCATTATCCTGTCTTGACAATAAGACATGGAGCTTGTCCCCCTCTTGCTCTCTCCCTCTTCTTGCTCCCTCCTCCTCGAGCAAAGCCTAGCGAAGAAGCGAGCAGAGAAAAGAACAAAGCGCAAGAAGAGAGTTCTACCGCAACGATTTACTGCAAAGAAGCAAGGAAGGACAAGAGCAGCAACAGCTACACGCCGATGAGTTTCTCTCATGAGCTAGAGTGTTATTTCCAACTATGAGTAGTGAACTAGTGATAGACATCCTAGGTAGATGAGTTGGTCTATTATTAAGATGTACCCCTAACAAGGTCCAACTATGAATAAGCATGTCTCTGAAACATATATTCAGAATGTGGTATCTTGTATAAATCAATCTTGACCTAACAAAACACAATATGGTATGGATTATTGTAGGTGATAGCTCCTAAATCTATCAATGTTTGGGAGCATGAAGAGAGACTAGAAGGTGCTGGTTGGAAGTGCAGATATTGTAACCTTACGAAATCAGACGGAGGTGTCACCTGCCTAAAAGAACATCTTGTCGGCGATGTTATTGCTTGCAGTGGGGTTCCGGTGGAAATCCGAAGGCTCATGCTAGCAAGTCTTGAAGAAGCGAAGGCAAGAAAGAAATCTATTAAAGATGAACGACTGCGAATGGAGCAAGCCGCAAGAGAGCCTGTAGCTTGTGGTCCGTCATCTCAAGATGTCTTCAATGATGACGAGGAAATACAAATGGAATGGGCTCGCCGAGAGTCGTTAGAGGTACACCAGCTCCAACAAAGGGCAAAAGCCAGGTTGCGACGTTTGAACATGGTGGTGGCAGTGGAAGTGGTACGGCAAGTGGAAGTGATAGGGGAAGGGGAAGTGGCAGAGGAAGTGGTACAGGAAGCAATGCCATTTCTAGGATGTTTGGCAGATCACAGTCTATGAGAGTTTATTATGATATTTTGCGCAGTTGGGCACCCATCCAATCCCGCATTGATACAACTAGGGATCACATAACCGGTACCGGACCATTTCCGCTGGCCGGCCGGCCGGTTACCGTTCAAACCATAAAAATCCCTAATAAAAATCGTTTGAATTTGACTAAAAACTAGCCGAATTTCGAAAATTGAAATTTTAACTTGCAAAACCCGAGAAAACCGGCCGGGATTTTGGATCCGGACCGACGCAGAATCCCAGAATCGGTACCGTTACCGGCCGAATTTTTTTCTCGGATGGTAGGCCGTGGAGAAGCAAAGCCAAAACTTGAAAAAATTTGGTCTAAGTGGTTCCATAGTAATGACATTGTTAGAGTTAAGGCAGAGTGTCCTTATTTTCATGCCGCCATCATAGAGTCATCAAGGCATTCCATCACCAAGAGGGTATGAAATCGATGGGACATTTCTTGATGCTAACGAACAAGAGGTAAAGGAGTATGTAGCACAGTTCAAAGATGATTGGGATATATATGGAGTCTCCATCATGGACAGGACCTACACAAATGAGTATCATTAACTTCATGTTGTACTGCAATTGAAGAATGTTTTTCCATAAGTCAGTGAATCCAACTGGTGACATACAAAATGCTGACTTTTTGTATTATGAGATTCGTAAAGTGTTAAACATGTTATGCAGATTGTGACTGACAATGGTGCAAACTACAAGAAAGCATGTCAACTGGTAATTGAAGAGTATCCAACTTTAGTCTGGCAGCCATGTGCAGCGCACACCGTCAACCTCATGTTGAAGGATATTGGCCAGTTCGAGGAGGTTGATGCAGTTGTCAAGGCGGCTAAGAGGATTTGTCGGTTCCTATACAACCACAGTCGCCTCCATAATGAAATGCGCCAATAAATTGGAGGGGAGGGAGTCCGTCCCACAAGGTTTGGAACGACATTTATTTTCTTGAAAAGTTTTTGGGATTGAAAAGCAAAGTTCATGAGGCTTACATTAGTACAAATCGTCATACTGCAAGTATGTTGTTATGAACTTATATATACATATAAAATGAACCATCACTATGAGTTTAATATAATTTTCATGTTACTTGTAATTACATGGTGGATGACGTTAACTTGTGGCTACATAGTGGATTACGTTTGGAGTGTAGACACCAACACTAACAAAATATGCCTTGCGGATTGTCTCACAATGTGTTTCCTCCGGTGGATGTGACCATGGATCAAAATCTCAATTATCGCAGCAGGTTCTGGTGATCGTTCTAAGAATTCAGAATCACCGACACGGATTTAGGAAAAAACCGGATGAAATTCGTTTGAATTTGTTTAAAACCAGTCAAAATTTGAAAACTAGAATTTGAATTTGCTAAGCAGGGAAAAAGCCGTAGGTTTTCAGTTCATCGGACCGACCGATAAACCGTAGAATCGACCTGCACAATTCTACGTACGGATTTTGATCCATGGATGTGGATCGTAATTGGAGCACATTTGCATTGGTTCATACGCAATTGAGGAACTGTATTGGGTACAAGAAACTGCATAAACTATTATATGTCCACTGGAATCTAAGACTACGATTGCAAGAGCATGAGACTAAGAATGAAGATAGGGATTTAGATCTTTTTTGGCGATCTAATTAATGCCACTATGTATGACAGAGAGAACCCAATCTATAAGTGGCTTGATAGCTCCATGATACAATTGGAGCCCCTACTAGACGAGAAGGTGAGTCCCCAATGTCATCCACAATTGTAGTTGATGTTATCCCTCAGAAGGAATTGGATAAAGCACTAGATGATGATCGTTGAAGCAATGGACAAAGAAAAATGTTGGCAAGAGTCATCTTGGGAAAAGGAAATATTGTAGTCAACCAACTGAAAAATTAGTTGCGGACTTTGCCTCACTTACACAAATAAGGAAACAAGTGCCTAATAAGAAGAAAAAGGTCATTGAGGAGGATATTGTGGGAAGCGATGAAGAAACGAAAAATCCGCTATCTGATTAAGTCCAGACAAGAGTCTAGTGATAGTAGCTCTCAGTCATCCGATGATGGTGCTGATGGTAGGACTGCTCATGATGCATGACAAGACAAACCATTGGAATTCACTTACGAGCAAAACTTCACGTATGCTACCCAGGATGAAGACCATGGTTGTCATGCTTTAAGAACAATTCATAAGACCTACATGAGGGCTAAGGATCGTCAAAAAGATCAATCTCACCCACATGACTCTTCTTCTATGAATCTCATGCTAGCTCAAGGTCTACTTAGACTTATAGACGTCAAGATGCCAATCTATTACCTTCTGGTTATGATTCTCATTTGTCAGACATCTCTTCTGATCCTAGTTCCCATTACAGTCTTGTATCCTTCAATACCAATGCCATAATGGTTTACCAGTGGGTGGAATCGAATATTACTAGTAAATTTATAATCATTAGCTACAATATATCCATGAAACACACACTTGGTATCAATACAAAGCTCACCTAACTCAATTTGAATGACTTGTACTCTATGATAACAATGACTACATTGCACAACCTTCGCGTTTCTCAACAATGTATTGGTATAAATTACTACTTCATTATTGTTTTTAGTATGCTATTCAAGTTATCATTCATTACCATTAACTTATGTTTTTATTATTTTATATACTTTAACACTTGGAGGAGAGGACTGCTCTAGAGAGTGAAGCTAGCAAAGAGGACTTTTTATGTACAACTTCAAATAATTTCTAATTAATATTTGCATTATTCCAAATTTCAAATTGCTAATTACCAATTTTCTCTATTTTCCAGATTTTCAACCGGTTTTTCTGGTTCCCGGCTGGTAACCGGTCCGGTTACCGGTTTTGGGAAAATCGTAGTTCAAAATTTTGTTGTCAAAATTTGACCGGTTTTCCGGTTTTAACCAAGGCCGATTTACACGTGTGACCGCCGCCAGATTTCCACGGATCCGGTTTTTGGATCCCTGATTTCACATATAACAAATATTGAACTTGTGGAGCACCAACAATATGCTTACGAAGTGTTATGTTCTGCATGTTCATTTCGCTGGAACTGTTTGAAATTTTTTTAATGCTCTTTTTTATCTTCAAATTTTGATATAGAAGACACTTCAGCATGGTTGATGGTTGTACTGAACATGTTGGGCTTCTCTTAAGCTAGGACAGCACCGCCCTCCAGTAAAAAAAGGGGCAAAACCGTAAAACTGAAGAAGCTATTTTGACAAATCTAAGATGAAGTCATACCCTGTAATTGGCACCACAACCTCCTTAAGTGTTTTCTCACTTGTAACGTCAATTAACTCTCCCAGACCTTCTGCTGCCTGCTCCTTTGTCTCGGCTGACCCACTAATTAAACCCTGGAGTTCAACAGAAGATGCAGTATAAAATGCGCTGAAGCCTGAAACTAATGCTATGAGATAAAGAAAACAAGACTAGTTTGATTTTGAAATGCACTATTTTTCATGTTTCTAACTTCAGAAGTTCAAAATGCCCACAACTCAATATTTGGTACAGCAGGGATATTATTATAAATACCTGCTGAAATATAGGAAGAAAAGGCTGCAGTGCTTTAGGAAGACATAAGCCAGGTACGAGAATAGGCACACCCTGAAATTGAATTTCATATCGTTAGAATCTAGGACAGAGCAACAATCTTAACTATTAAGTGCCTCTGGAACTATTGTGGCAACATGTTTTTTGAGCTAGGAGGGCAGCGAGAAACTGAGAACTATCCCCACATATGCACAGCATAACTGTAGAGGTTCGAAGTAGTACCTTTCTCCTCCTACGTTCCTTATCTCTGGCTGTAGAGACAGCATCGCGCACTAGTTTTATATGTGTAGGAAGCTGTTCCTTCGGAACAGAGCCAACGACTCTTGAAAATGCTTCCCAAGCAGCCTGTGGACCATTGCAAGTAAATACGTCTCAAAAGTAGAGAAAATTGAAACAGGAGAGTGCGGGGCAAGGATAGAAAAACCGTTCCCGGCGCAATTCCCGGGCGGCGACCGGTACCGTAACCGGCCGGTTACCGGTTTTCCCGGGAAAAACCCGGTCGAATTTTATTTAAATTTGCTTAAAAATCAACCGAAATTCGAAATTCAAAATTTGAATTTGCAAACTCGGGAAAAACCGGCCGGGATTTCAAATCCCGCCGCCCATCGGTAAGGCCGGTTACCGCCGGTCGGTTACCGGCCGGGATTTCTATCCCTGGTGCAGGGTGGTAGGTGCTTACTGATACAGTAGCCTTATCAGTATCGCTCAGCAAAGTAATTAGGATTGACATCATATCAGGAGCCTCATCAGACAAATACAATTTACTATTTTTAAAGAGGAAACCAATTAGATAGGCTGAACCCCGCCTCATAGATGCCTGCGAAGAAATAGTCAGTTAAAACCTCAAAAAAGAACAGCAGGCTTAATACTGTTCCAACTCCCAAACAGAATTATCAGGTGAAACAACCTGACTGTCATTGACTCCTTTCAGAAGCTCAGGTATTAATGTTTCAACTCCTTCCTCGTCAATAACCATCACAACAGTTTCAGCAGCCTTCCTGGCTGAGTTTTGTACATCCTATAAACACCAAGAGAAATATTAAATGTGAGCAATGACAGAAAATACAAATAACCTTATTGTAAAATGGACAGATTCTAAGTATGAGTAAATGCATTAAGATAATGACTCCAGAAGTAGAAATAATGAATCACGTGAGTAAGGAATTAGCTAGATTTAAAGTAGGTGTTTAGAATGCATCTCACCGCATCTTCGTCATTCATGGCAAGTATTAATGCCGGAAGGACAGTTCCAATATGTGAACTCAAACCTGGCCCGGCAACCTCTGCTAGAGCTCCCAATGCATGTGCATTGAATGAACTACACAAATAAAGTAATTTGTCAAGAAAAGGGAGGTTGATTTAAGCATAAAAACTATGAGCGGTCCACTCACGAGAGAGGGGGCTGGACTAATTTGGGCAATATATGGGGCAAAACGGCTGCAGTCCGGACACTGTAAAAGCAGACCGAAAGGTCAATATTTCTCTGCAGTTTAAATCAAGACATTCAATTTCACCAAATGAATGAGAAAGAAAGAAAAAACCTTACCTTAGAATCTGCTTTAGACCATCAAGGGCTGTTGCAGATGTCTCATCATCTTCTAAAGCCCGTAACAGCGTGGGGACAATCTCATCAATGGCTTGCAGTCCAGCACTCTAAATAAAAGGTGAAAAAAGTCAGCAAAAGCACATGACAAATCATCCATAATATAAGAATGTGGTCGGCTGTGTTACCTTATATAGAGTATTAAATGCTAATCCAGCAGATTCACGAACCTCTTGGGTGCTGTTACAAATACATACTGATAATGAGACTTCACTATAAAACAATAAAAGCATACAGTAAAAAAGCAAACCTGTCACACAGAGCAGTTCGGATGGTAGGGATAAGTTCATCCATAAAACTTAATAGCTGATGTTTTCCAGCACTGCCCATAACCTCACTCAAGCCGATGCAAACTCCCTGCAAAGCAAAAGGTTAACAGCATACTGAATACTACTGATCATTCCTAGAATAAGTATATTCAACAAAATGAACAACGTGTTCAAAATAAATTAAGAAAAGCACATCAATATAAAGCATGCCAAGGAAACTGCTAGGCTGACAAAACATTCGATAGGAAAACAGAATTTAACATAACTATATGAAGACTTTCACTTCAATCTCTACTAGGGAAAAGGTGATCAATGTAAACCTCGGTGAAAATTCCATGGAAGTCCTCAATTGCAAAGTCTAAGTCACCCTCCATAAAATATTAAGCTAAGAATACTTACTTGTCTTCTGCTAGCATTTAGGTCCTTGAGTCCTTGTGACAAAATGGGAATAATAGAGGGCAAAACTCTCTCACCAAGCTTCCTTACAAGCTCACCGAGTGATCTCCCGGCAACCTGAAAAATGTCAATACAAAATACATGGAAAAAAATCATAACTAGAACAATTCTCCACAAAGATCAAACAGTACGTGGAATAGGTCAAACCTGCCGCCGTTCTGAGGAAGATGACGCAAGAGATGAAATAAGTGTGTCCATAAGTACAGGCATGATCTCCTTCAGAGTTCTTGGAGTATTTGCTACAATCGTCTTCCAGACATGTAGCGCAGCCTGGCATGGAAAAAAAAACTCTAGAACAAGGATGTTCTGGGTATGCTGGACAGTTGCATATTTTAAATTTCGAATGGCATGAAACAAAACAACCAAATTCACTGATTCCCACAGAAGGGGTAATTTAATGAAGATAGCTTAAAATATAACAAATACCTGCCGGACGGTCAAGCTGACATCAGAACGGACCATATAAATGGCAGCAAGAACTTCGTTGCGTTTCTCCCTTCCAAGTACATCAATAATTGCACGCCCATGTGCCTCTGTGCTAGCACCTTCATCATCGCTTCCACCCTCAAGGATTGCCTTCCCAGAAGTTCCAGCCACCTATAGATAGCAGCATTACTAGATGGTACAACACGATAGAAAAGGTAACAAACACCTAAATTCAGTGCTACATAAAGGAGGTAGGGACCTTGAACAAAAGATCTCCCAAAAGTTCAACAGAACTTTGTCGGATACGCCAATTATCGCTGAATATCCCATCCTCAATAGCAGGAAGCAACAAAGGTAAAGACCTATTTAACATCAAGAAAATGCAATCATGTATCAATAGCATTGCTAACAAAATGAACAGCAAACTAATTCAAACGGGTGAGCATACGATGTTGCATAATGCTCCACAAAGACATGACCAGCAGAAAGTGCAGCATCACGAACAGATTCATTCTCATCAGCAAGCCCTGATAAGAGTAAATAATTAGAGAATCAATGTGATGAGAGCAGAGATAGAGGTTCAAGTTCAACAATCTTACCATCTAATATAGCAGGAAGAACGGCCTGCAGGTGATTCTGGAAAACTCCACCCAAGGACCTTGGCAAATACTACACAATGAATATAAGTCAGAAACAAGTACAACGTTACACTTACAAGTGATAGTCATATGAGCAAAAGATAGGGAATTAGCGGTAAATTTACCCGGAAAAGTGTCAGATGTCCATCGCGAACAGATGCCTTTTGATGGGAACAGTTCCGGATGATGTCAGGAAGAATATGATCAAAATAATCTTTGCCAAGAGCAGCTAAAACCTAGAAATTGACAATAATCAATGTAATTATATACCAGACGGTGTCTGGCTGCACCAGCTATTCATTGCGTAAGAAATTATTTTAAAAAACTTTCCCTGTAACTCTTTTAAGATGATAATACTGGACTAGGCCAGAAAATAATACTGGACTAGGCCAACCCTGAAATCCTGAATGAACTTTCACGATGCAACAGTTAGTTTCTGTGAAGTACATAATTTTTTCCCTAATTGAATGATGTGTCAGATGAGTAGCAATGCATAACTTCTAAAGAAATACAGTTGTGAAACTCTTGGCTACAAATGCTAGATTGCATGCCAATTACAGCCAATGTTCCCACAAGAGTTAAAAACAAAACCATCCCATGATAATAGACACTGCTAGTTTTTAAAACATACTACAAAACAAGCACTTGAAGCAAGCCAAAGAAAAAAACCAACCTCACTTAGTCCCTGGGCAGCTCCAGATCGTTCAACATTACTACTATCAGATTTGAGTGTATCTAATAACCATGGCACGAGATCTGGGAAAATTTCTTCACCCATTCCTACTATAAGAGATCCAAGAGCTCGAGCAGCAACTGCCCTAACTTCAGGTATAGGATCCACTAGAACCTACAAAATATTGTCAAGGAGAGTATAAGAAGCAAAGGAAGTCCACTTAATAAAATCAATGATCGTCTTGCTATCAGGAGGTACTCACTTCCACAGTGCTATGCGTGCAAGACAGGTATAGAAATTACCTTCTTGACTTCAGGTAGGAGCAATCCTATGTATGGGATCATATCCTTTGGTTCTGTAACTAAAGAAGACATGTTTCCAACTATTTGAGCTGCTTTCTTCTTAGTATCAACACCTCTCTCCCTCAGTCCTCTATGCACAATAGGCACCAGCAACGCAAGTGATGGTGCATCTATGGAGTTAATAAAAGTAGTCTGCAAAAAAAAACATAGGAGGTAAAGATAATAATTAATAACTTCCACATCAACAAGGTGATGCAAGCAATTGAAATGCAAAAACAGGGTGAACATTATATTAAATCCTACTTTACCTGAAGAAGGATGTCAAGAGAATGTTTCGTGTAATCATTTGGATCCATCAGAGCTGACAGCAGAATTGGGACAAGTGCAGATATTTCAGGATTCTTTATGACACTTCCGACCTGAAAAAACACAGCAGTGTACATTGGAGATGAGGCATAAGAACATCCTAAATCCTAATGTCTAGCATGAATAAGCAAGCATTACCTGATGGAGGGCTGTCTGACCCGCTGCTTGGACTTTAGGATGTGTGTCTGTTAGTACCTGGCAAAGATACAAATATAGCATACAAAAAGACATTCTAAGTTTTATATGCATCTGATAAAATCAAAATACAAATTTCATCATATACCTCAGTTAGCTTTGGAACAATCTTCGGAAGACACTGAGATAGCTGCTGAGGAGCACAATATGCCATAGCACCGAGAAGTTGAACACTGCTTTGCTTAGTTCGCCATGCTTTATCTTCTAGGCCCTGGAAAAAAAAGTACATGATACTCATCCAAATATGTGCATTTCAAGAAAAAAAATATATTGAGCATTTATCACACTAGATAAATAAATATACAGCAGTTGACCTTCGGGAAAACAAATGTGGCCTTATATCTGTTTTTTTCGATGGTATCTGAACTTTAATTAACACAAGTAAAAAAAAGAACTAACACTAGAAGTGTAAATACTACAGATGAAAACAAGAAAGCAGCATTATCAGAATGTGATAGGATAAATCGAGAATATTGGAAGACAGATGGCCATTCGGATGTTCAGCTCTCTCCAGTTGATTAACTGAAATGCCACAAGTAGATAATGTAATATCCCGTTTAACTAGAGAAATAGAAAAGAGAAGAAAAGGAGAGGGGGGAGTGGGCCGGCTAGGGCCCAACCGAGTACGAGTTGGGCTCGGCCGAGGGGGCCATGTGCGCTGCCAATAAAAGAGAGGAGAGGGGGCAAACCCTAGCCCATGCCCAGCCACACCACCCCCTGCCCCCTCCCTACCGCGCGCCAGCCAAGCCCTAGCCCCTGCCTTGCCTGCTGCCGCGCCACCCCCTGCCACCCTTGCCGCTGCCGCCTACTGCTGGTCGGCTACTGCGCTTGCCACCTGCCACCAGCCAAGCGCTGCTGTTGGTGTTGCTGCTGTCGAGGGAAGGCAAGCAAAGGGAAGCAAGGAACCAGGAAGGAGAAGAAGAGAGAAAAGAGGAATAAGTTAGGACTTCGTGATCCAATCCGTTTGTCGTGAAATCCTTGCCTTGTTATTAGATTGATGTTTAATTAGATATTAGGGTAGATCGATAGCGATATTTGGCAATTTGGTGATGCCCTATTTCGGTTAACTGTGCTGCTGAGCCTTGCAAGAGAGTTTTGGGGTATCTACGTCATGTTTCATAATTTTGCCATGCTAGGAAAGTTGTAGGTTGTTGTCTAAGATTTCCATAGAGTGCAAGATCACTGGATTTGGTTAAGCGATGTAAAAATTATGGTTTCTGGGGCGATGCTGTCCAGAATTCCATCGCTGTTAACAGCAATTGTGTATATTTCTTTATTTCATACAACGAATGATCGAATTAAATTATGGTCATAACTAGTATTAGTTAGATAATTTTCCACTAGTTTCCAAAAGTGGTAGAGTTTGTTATTTTTCATGTGCTAGAAAAATAAATATAAAATTGTTAAACCTACTGTTCTGTAATGTTCCATATTAACATTTTGGGGTTGAAAACGGGGATTTAGACGACGTAATCAAAGAATTTGCATAACTAGGGAAGTGTAGCAAATTTTGTGTAGATGTCATAAAACATAGATTTTGCTATATTTGAATTCCAAGAGTAAAAGTTATAGCTGTTTGATCACCAAGACGACAGGTGGGTTGTCCGATGAAGAGGGGTTAATTATGTCGGGTTTGAGTGTAGGAGCGATGTTGAGTTGTTTTATGTTTGTGTACTGTTGTTGCATGTTTTTTAGGTGGATTATTGGTTTTGTCTAGAGATTGTTGCTTCGAGTTCGGTATCGCCTTTGCATCGTTCCAGTTTCCATGGCTAAAAGGTAAGTGCATGGTAGAGCGGAAGACATCGATTTGTTTGTCACTTGTCTTTAAATTAATTTGCCATGACATTTATTTATGCTTATTTAAATGCTATGATAATGATGATGACATGATAATGATCAAGGTTTAAGAAAGTGCTAGGCGCTAGTCGGATGGTGGCCCATCGCCTAGCACCTAGGCGGCCGACTTGGCTATGGTGATACAGAGTAGAGGGGACGAGAAGCAATCTGCAGAGCACAACACAAGACAATCAGAGCAGAGGGCTCACTCTTGTTTTGTTGTTGCTTTTAGGTGATCAATGAAGGCGACATGCATGGGATGGAAGTAGCACATACGCATCACATGCTATCAATCACACATACATCTTTACTTAGTTGCTTTTAGTAAATCTAGAAACTTGATACTTTTCATCTAGAGTTGATTAGTAGACTTGGCTATCATTAGCTTAATGACTTTGAAACTTGATTACTTTAATCATGATTTGGTTATTTAGTTATTGCTAATCAATGTTCCCATGAGCATGGTTCCGGGCGTTCTCGGTTGCTTGGTCCCAAGTTATGTGAAAGTTAATCTTTTACGCATTTATATCGTTATGATTGTTAAAGAGTGACCCGTTGTGAGTTTTATTCCATGTATTGTTTGTTGGAATTATTGGTAATTATGGTTTAAATTAAGAGTGAGAAAGGTTTAAATGATATTCTGGGCTCAGTGTTGGACCGAGGTGTTACAGATAATGTGCAATTGCATGCAACAAGTAGTTTCTGGTGCCAGATGGCCTATATATTCAAGCTAAAATTTGAAAATAGTGCAGTGCATCAAATAGATGAAATGACAAGATTTAGTAAGCGGATGGAACTTCAATTGTGTAACAAGAGCAACTGCACCGTATAGAGCAACAAGGAAAAGTTACAGCCTGATAGCTTCGACCAAGACATACACACCTTAAGAAGCGAAGGAAGGACGAGCTTCACACCATGACCGGTGAGCTGAGACATCATTGCGCGAGCAGCACATTCAGCAGCTTCACGCACTGCCAGAACTTGATCAGAGAAAGACACGAGTAGCAAGGGTAGCATTTGAATGACATACCTGCAAGACAACAATCACAGTGAACCATTTTGAACTAGACCAAAATTATGAAGTAAATGGTGCCTCACTTACGGCTCAAATAGTCTGCCAAGCTTCTCGCACAGGCACTCAAATCCAAGTAAAGCTCCTTCACGAGATTTTGCAGAAACTCTGGGAACAGACAGATTCAGTGTTATCAAACATTAATCATTAGAAAACACTCGATACATTGAAAATTACTATCTTGACAAAGAAAGCTGGGCAATGGCATCTGATTGGAATGACGCTGACAAAAAAAGAAATATATGAAGTACAGACTAATCCTGTCATTGCAAAAATGCATGAATGAGGCACTATGCCTTCAAAATGCCAGATTAAGGGTGCAAAAGAAGGGTCTCAACTCTCAAGCTAGGGAGGAAAAACCAGTCCCCTAAAGCATCAAGAGTAAAGGTCATAATTCTAGACATCCACTTTTCAAATGCCTTAAAAGCAAGTTGACAACAACCAAAAAAAGTAATTTGAAAATGCTGTCGGTATATAATACAACAAAATTGTATGCAGCATTGTGAATGCATCAACTAGTTTTAGTCATGAAGTCCCTCATGTAGCACTGGTGGAAGAGGTAAGGAGGTCGCGTACCTGTCTTCAAAACCTTGCCGTAATGTTGCAGCAATACCATACTTCTTCAAGGAAGAAATTCCAAATCCTTTAACCACTCCAGCAAGGCCAAAGGCTGCACCACGTCGCTCACCATACTTTTCGCATTTCATCATCTGATCCAATAGTCTAGATACAAGAGCTTGGGCTTCTTCCTGGTTATGGATAAGTGCACGTTATAACATAAAACAGAAAAAGAAAAAAAACACGAGGAGTGAGTACTAAATAGATCAGGAGGTCATCAACGCAAGGAAGAAAACTGATGGTGAACAGCACAACTCACCTGTTTTGAGACCATCAGTGGAGACAAACAGTCTGACACAGCCCTTTGAACTGCCTCTGATGGGGTGTTAAGTACATCTAACAACTTCTCAACAATATTGTGAACTTTAGGATCATCCTGTTACAAAGTTTATATTAGTACCATGCATAGATATCTTTTAAATTAAAAACAATTCAGTATCCCACACACCATAAAGTCTGAAAGTATTTGTACCTTTGATAGATGTTTTGCAAGAGCACCAGTGAATATTACAACACCTTCCCTGACAAGATCATACTTTTCCTCATCTGATGCCTGTGAACAAATGAGAAAACATAAAGGATAATGCAATATACCGAAGATAAGAAAAGTCATGAGCTATATCTTCAACTTAAATAGCAATGGTAAAATTATTATAGTGACTTACCCTTTTATTCAAGTAGCTCTCGAAAATAGGAAATAGCAAAGGAACATTTTCCTTTCCATGTTTATCAATAATAAGGATGCCGGCATTAATCATTCTACCACGAACATCAACATTAGGATCAGCCTGTAAGTTCGATATAAGAAGCGTTAAAAATTCAATGTAAGGGGCATAACAATTATGAGATCCACATAAAATAAGAGGGAAACACTTACCAATGCACGTGATATGAGAAATGTCATGACAACAGGAAGATCTTTAGAACCTAAAACATCTGCAACCGAGTGGAGTGCTAATGCAATACCCTGTCTTCCAAGCCAGTGTGTATCTCCAAATTCAACTCCAGGACCAAGATCTCGAATGTACAATGAAAAAAGAGTAGAAAATGTATCCTGCCATGACCCCATATAATCATCAGGCCTCTTCCAAAGCAACGAGAATTATGTAGTCAAGATCAGGGATAAAAAAACCGTTACCGGACCGAATCCCGGCCAGGGGGCGGGAACGGTAACCGCCGTTACGGTTTTGCCGGGAAAAACCCGGTTGAATTTCGTTTGAATTTGCTTAAAAACCAACTGAAATTCGAAATTGCAAAACCCGGAAAAACCAGCCGGGATTTTGGATCCCTGAGCCCGGCCGGTAACTGGTACAATCATAATTTATCCCTGGTCAAGATAGCTATTTTCTGGTGCCTTTTGAATATGTTCCAATTAAACAAACACAACGACACTAGTACAATCATAATGCAGAAGGGAAATTTGCGCCATGGGAGACTTACTTGCATTTTGTCTGGATTTTCATCCAATGCAGCAGCCAGAGCCTCAGCTGCAGCAGCTCGAACATTATAATTTGTATGGGAAAGCGCATCAAAAATACCAGAATAATCAGTACAAGCATCAAAACCGAAGCGATCCCATAACTCCTCTGCTAATTCAGCAACCACCTAGAAAAGGTACACGAGACAATGAGTACAACCAAGGATCAAAATCTCGGTACCGGCGCAATTCCCGACCGGCGGCCGGTACCGGTAACCGGCCGGTTACCGGTTTTTCCCGGTCAAATTTCATTAAATTTTGCTTAAAAATCATTCGAAATTTGAAATTTGAATTTGAAAACTCCGGAAAAACCGGCCGGGATTTCAAATCTCGCCGCCCACCAGTAAGGCCGGTTATAACCGGCCGGGATTTCCATCCATGAGTACAACCAAGGATCCAAAAACCGCTACCGGGACAAATCCCGTCAGGCGGCCGGTAACCGGAAAACCCGGAAAATCTCGATTGAAATTCATCTGAAAAAAATGAACTTGGGATGTAACCACCAGAATTTTGAATTTGAAGTTTTCCAGCCGGTATTTGGAATCCCGGTTCCCACTGGTAGGCCGGGTTTTTTCCCCATGAATACAACACATAAGCATTTTTTTCGAAACAATCAAAAGTTGAACATTTTTCAAGGATGTAAAAAAGATTAATAGAATACAGTTCCATGCAGGGAAGAGATAACTGGCCGGTACCCATTTACCGCCGGCCGGCCAGGAACGGTAACCGGCCTGTTACATTCACACCGAAAAAATTCCGGATGAAAATCATTTGAATTTTGATTAAAAACCAACTGAATTTCGAAAATTGAAATTTGAACTTGCAAAACCCGAGAAAACCGGCCGGGATTTTTAATCCTAGACCCGGGCCGGTAACCGGTTACCGGTTACGGGATTTTTTCCCTCGTTCCATGTCAAAGTTAGTAGGAATGTTGTTACCAACCTTCTCCAGATCATGAGCAGCAATCCAGAGGCTTGTTGAAACCTGCAAATCCCGTTTTACAGAGTGGCTAGGAACACACTTTATAGCAGTTAAGCAGGCAAGCCTAACATGTACTTCTTTTGCATATACTCCAACAAGAGCCTAAATGAAGAAGGGTGTAAGAATATCATAAAATCAGATGAAACAAAGTACTGAGCTGAAGAATTAACCAAAAAATAACCACCTGTGCCAAATCGTTGCTTTTTAGACCCAGGCATAACTCGTTCAGCATAGGCCCAACTGAAGGATGATAAGCAGGAGTAGTGCTTAGCACATGATAAAGAACCTAGTGCCCCGCCAAAAAAAAAAGTTAGCAAATAAGAGGGGAATAAAACAATGAAAATCATTAAGTCATTAGAGAACTAAGAATGTTTAACTGATAACATTCTAGGTCGAGGAAGAGGTAATATTGGATCCAGATGCATAGATAGTATCTGAAGCACATCATCATGAAGGCATGTCTTTTTGGAAGAAAGAAGGATCCTCTCCATTATCTGAACCAAAAAGGAGCAAAATAATGAAAAGAAAGAAAGCGAAAAATTCAAAAGGAGAAAGGGAAAGGTGAAGAGGAGCAAAAGTGAATTTATCATAGAACTACTGACAAAATGGAAGAAATACCGGAAAAACAAAAGTAAATGAATCTGCTGGAAGAGGTCCCGCTTTGCATGCAACTGTTAGCCCAGTTACTATTTGTTCAAAGAGGCCAGATGATGACCTCTTCTTGCCATCTTCTTCCATAACCACAGGCATAAGGTCCATAACCATTTCAAAATCGTCAACAGAGATTACACGGATAGCAGCAGCAATCTCAGGTGCCCAATTGCAAAGAGGAGGGGCTGTGCAGCGTGCTAGCCTCAACATTGCACAAAATGCAGCATCACTTACTATTGGAGAACTAAGCAATGGCTCAACATAATTTACCTGCATGGAAGTATGGAACACCAAGCATTAAGCCACAACACATATAAACAAACACAAATCTACAACCTGCGCAGAGTATATAATCGGCTTCCGTATATCTAGCCCTTGACATATGACATATAACAATCATCACAATTCACAACAGATCATATCAGGAGAGAGAAAATTACTTAAAAACCTAAAGAATCTCTCAAATATATGCTTTATTAGACACTGAATGACCAAATAGATATTAACCTACTTTTTCAATTGCATATCTGATAGTCAGTTCATAGCCAGATATCCCTTTTCCACACGATTCGACTGTCCAAAGTATGTACTATAAACTATTGTTACAACAAAATACCATACTAGGGCAGCCGTCAATTATTACAAACTTTCAATGAATTAGTCTCCCAACATTACACATTTTCTGTTCAATTCACTTACATAGATATCTAAATAGAATGCATTCAACATTTTTGGCAGTTTTCTGGGCTTAGATGAGAAAGATGTGCAATGCGAGGCATGTGGCTCACTTTTTTATCGGTCATATTCAGTACTGTGATGAAGCACTGAAAAATATGATACACGCACTATCCAGTAACAGAGTATAAAAAAAAAGACTAGAAAAAGCAAGGGTGGGATTGCTAACCAGAGAAGGTAGTTGGCCGTGAGTAAATATAGGATTAGCAATAGCCAATTCACCAAGAGCATCCAACATTAAGGCGAAATTCTTCTGCACGTGTCCAACCTTCTCACGTATGGATGCTTCCTCCTCCAAAAGTAACTCTCTGGCCTCCTCTTTTGCAGTCTTGGCCTTGTCAACAGGAGCTGGAAAATTGCATGACATAAATTTTACCAAACAGTGCACTAAACCTAACTTGTCTCAAAACTAAGAGCTTGAAATACCCGTCTTTTTTGTAGATTTCCCAGTTTCTCTCTTGCCAATGCTAGAGGATTCTCTCCTGTCACTCTTTGCAGGGACACCAGATCGAGCAGTGTCCTATAAAATATTGCAAAGCCAAAATCCAGATTAGTTTAACAATAAGTCATTATCTATGAGCCAGATGTCTGCAGCTCTCACCGCAACATTTCTAACAATATAAGGTGCCAAATTGCAGTAGTTAAGTTAGATTTCATCAGCCATATATGATTTGGTCACAGCCTCACAGGGCTACATATTCCAATTAAAGTGATACGGAAAATCATGTTGCAAGCAGGGATCGAAATCCCGGCCAGTTACCGGTAACCGGTTTTCCCGGCCTGGCCAGGAAAAAAAACCGGCCGAAAAACTTTGAATTCAAATTTGAATTTTTGATTCCATAATGTCCTTCCCCAGTTGGTTTAGGCATTGTTATGCTAGATTATGTATTGAAACATTGGTTTTTAGTATATTTAGCACTTATAATATAAAAAAGAGCCTTGGATGCTCCTTGGATGTCTTGGAGGCTTGGACAGCAGTACATAGCATTGTCTCCTTGCCTCCCTCTTGCTCCCTCCCTCCCTCAAATAGTAAGCAAGCATCATTGCTCTCCCCTCTTGCTCCCCTCCTCCCTCTTGCTCCCTCCTCCCTCCTCAAGCGGCCGTGATCGGCGGCAGTGGCAGCGGCGGCAACAAAGAATAACGGCGGCGTGCAAGAAGAAGAAGCGGCCTCGTCGCTTCTCGACAATAGCAATTCAAAGAATAGCCAATACACCCGACGAGGCAGTGCAGGCTCTAGACGAGCTAGAATTATATCGTAATCGACGAGGTTTATTTGCTTCAAATGAGGCTTACATTAGTGCTAATCATTATTCTGCAGGTATGTTGTTATGAACATATATAGATGGAAAATGACCCGTCACTGAATTTAACATAAATTTCATGTTACTTGTAGCTACATGGTGGATGACGTTTGGAGCACAGACACCAACACTAACAAAATATATCTTGCGGATTGTCTCACAATGTGTTTCGTCCAGTGGATGTGAACGTAATTGGAGCACATTCGCATTGGTACATACACAATTGAGGAACCGTCTTGGATACAAGAAACTACATAAACTCGTATATGTCCACTACAATCTAAGGCTACGATTACAAGAGCATGAGACTATAAATGAAGATAGAGATGTAGATCATTTTGGCGGTCTAATAAATGCCACTATGTACGACAGAGAGAACTCAATCCATGAGTGGCTTAATAGCTCCATGATACAATCGAAGCCCATACTAGATGAGGAAGATGAGCCCCCCATACCATCTACAGTTGTAGTTGATGCCATTCCTCAAAAGGAATTGGACAAAGCACTAGATGATGAACCGTTGGTGCAATGGACAAAGAAAAAATTGGCAAGAGTCATCTTGGGAAAAGAAAATATTGTAGCCAACCAACTAAAAAATTGGTTGCGGATTTTGACTCACACAAACAAGGAAACAAGTGCCCGATAAGAAGAAGAAAAAAAGGCTATTGAGGAGGATATTGTGGGAAGCGATGAAGAAACAGAAAGTCCACCATCTGATGAAGTCCAGTACCAAGAGTCTGGTGATAGTAGCTCTCTGTCATCCGATAATGGTGTTGATGATGGGACAGCTCATGATGCATGACAAGACCAGCCATTGGAATTCACCTGCGAGCAAAACTTCACGAATACTACCCAGGATGAAGACCATGGTTGTCATGCTTCAAGAACAATTCATAATTCATAAGACCTACATGAGAGCTAAGGATCGTCAAAAAGATCAATCTCAGCCACATGACTCTTCTTCCTATGAATCCCATGCTAGCTCAAGATCTACTTGGACTTATAGACGTCGAGATGTCAATCTATTACCTTCTGGTGATGATTCTCATTTGTCAGACATCTCTTTGATCCTAGTTCCCATTACGGTCTTGTATCCTTCAATACCAATGCCATAATGGTTTACCAGTGGGTGGAACCCGAATATTACCAGTAAATTTATAATCATTGGCTACAATATATCCATGAAACACACACTTGGGATCAATACAAAGCTCACCATCTCAATTTGAAGGACTTGTACTCTATGATAACAATGACTACATTGCACAACCTTCGCGTTTCTCGACAATGTATTGGTATGAATTACTACTCATTGTGTTTAGTATGCTAGTCAAGTTATCATTCATTACCATTAACTTATGTTTTTTTATTATTTTACATGCTTTAGAACACTTGGACGAGACGACTACTCTAGAGAATGAAGCTACCAATTATGACTTTTTATGTACAATTTGAAACATTTTCTCATTAATATTTGCATTATTTCAAATTTCAGTTTGCTAATTACCATTTTTCTATATTTTCCGGGTTTTCCGGCCGGTTTTTCCAGTTACCGGCCGGTTACCAGTCCCGGGAAAAACGAGTTCAAAATTTCAAATTTGAATTTTGTCCAGTTAGTTTTTGAATTTTCCGGTAACCGGCGGTACCAGCCGACGGCCGGGAACTGCACCGGGAACAGGATTTCGATCCCTGGTTGCAAGAACTAAAATAGAAGCAAAAGGCTGTACAGAAATACAAACTTTTAATATTCATTTCTCTTGCCCTAGAGGACCTTTTTTCCTTCAGGGTGTAAAGAACAATTACCGCATCTTGGTCATCATATGCACGAAAACGTCCCTTTGCAAGTTTTGTATTTTTGGAAGCAACAGCCTCAGCAACATAAATCCCTTGCTCGGTTGACAACTGCCCCTCTGGAGTAAAGAATATCTACATTGGAGTGAGAAGAACTTGTAAGTACATCCTTACAGTAGGATTATCCACCCTCAAAAAGAACTAGTATGAACTAAGAAGCAATTGATAAAGGCACAAAAGCAATTAATATCATGCCATCATCGCAGTACATAAAAAATGCTCAAAAATGTGCAACCTTTTGAGCATGAAATATTATGACATAAAAACTCACCATTTCTGCACTGGTGGTACATCAAAAGGGTAGAGTTGTATATGACCAGAGATGTAATTACACACAAAGCAATATTTCATTCAGCTTATATTATGGGATGAAAGTGCATCAGTTTCTCAAAATGTTGCACTACATAAGTAGTGTGGTATGAGAAAATTAGTACAACCGTTACTGACATGGTAATACATAAATAAAGTGACCGTAGCTTGGGGAACAAATGCAGCAACACAGGTCATTTCAGCGAGAACAGAACGAGTATGACACTTGTTAAGAGTGTTGTATGAGTATTGATTGTATATTCTCTCCCTCTCTCTTAACCCATGTGGCCCATAAGGCCCATGTACTATTCTCTATATATACTCTCCCATTAATCAATAAGTTGCATAGTTTTGAATAGCAAAACCCTAGCCTTATCATTTTCTAACATGATATCAGAGCAATCTCCAACCCTACCCCTATTTCCATAGCCGCGATCGCCACCATGTCTTTTGGAAGAAAGAAGGATCCTCTCCATTATCTGAACCAAAAGGAGCAAAATAATGAAAAGAAAGAAAGCGAAAAATTCAAAAGGAGAAAGGGAAAGGTGAAGAGGAGCAAAAGTGAATTTATCATAGAACTACTGACAAAATGGAAGAAATACCGGAAAAACAAAAGTAAATGAATCTGCTGGAAGAGGTCCGCTTTGCATGCAACTGTTAGCCCAGTTACTATTTGTTCAAAGAGGCCAGATGATGACCTCTTCTTGCCATCTTCTTCCATAACCACAGGCATAAGGTCCATAACCATTTCAAAATCGTCAACAGAGATTACACGGATAGCAGCAGCAATCTCAGGTGCCCAATTGCAAAGAGGAGGGGCTGTGCAGCGTGCTAGCCTCAACATTGCACAAAATGCAGCATCACTTACTATTGGAGAACTAAGCAATGGCTCAACATAATTTACCTGCATGGAAGTATGGAACACCAAGCATTAAGCCACAACACATATAAACAAACACAAATCTACAACCATGCAGAGTATATAATCGGCTTCCGTATATCTAGCCCTTGACATATGACATATAACAATCATCACAATTCACAACAGATCATATCAGGAGAGAGAAAATTACTTAAAAACCTAAAGAATCTCTCAAATATATGCTTTATTAGACACTGAATGACCAAATAGATATTAACCTACTTTTTCAATTGCATATCTGATAGTCAGTTCATAGCCAGATATCCCTTTTCCACACGATTCGACTGTCCAAAGTATGTACTATAAACTATTGTTACAACAAAATACCATACTAGGGCAGCCGTCAATTATTACAAACTTTCAATGAATTAGTCTCCCAACATTACACATTTTCTGTTCAATTCACTTACATAGATATCTAAATAGAATGCATTCAACATTTTTGGCAGTTTTCTGGGCTTAGATGAGAAAGATGTGCAATGCGAGGCATGTGGCTCACTTTTTTATCGGTCATATTCAGTACTGTGATGAAGCACTGAAAAATATGATACACGCACTATCCAGTAACAGAGTATAAAAAAAAAGACTAGAAAAAGCAAGGGTGGGATTGCTAACCAGAGAAGGTAGTTGGCCGTGAGTAAATATAGGATTAGCAATAGCCAATTCACCAAGAGCATCCAACATTAAGGCGAAATTCTTCTGCACGTGTCCAACCTTCTCACGTATGGATGCTTCCTCCTCCAAAAGTAACTCTCTGGCCTCCTCTTTTGCAGTCTTGCCCTTGTCAACAGGAGCTGGAAAATTGCATGACATAAATTTTACCAAACAGTGCACTAAACCTAACTTGTCTCAAAACTAAGAGCTTGAAATACCCGTCTTTTTTGTAGATTTCCCAGTTTCTCTCTTGCCAATGCTAGAGGATTCTCTCCTGTCACTCTTTGCAGGGACACCAGATCGAGCAGTGTCCTATAAAATATTGCAAAGCCAAAATCCAGATTAGTTTAACAATAAGTCATTATCTATGAGCCAGATGTCTGCAGCTCTCACCGCAACATTTCTAACAATATAAGGTGCCAAATTGCAGTAGTTAAGTTAGATTTCATCAGCCATATATGATTTGGTCACAGCCTCACAGGGCTACATATTCCAATTAAAGTGATACGGAAAATCATGTTGCAAGCAGGGATCGAAATCCCGGCCAGTTACCGGTAACCGGTTTTCCCGGCCCGGGCAAGGAAAAAAAACCGGCCGAAAAACTTTGAATTCAAATTTGAATTTTTGATTCCATAATGTCCTTCCCCAGTTGGTTTAGGCATTGTTATGCTAGATTATGTATTGAAACATTGGTTTTTAGTATATTTAGCACTTATAATATAAAAAAGAGCCTTGGATGCTCCTTGGACGTCTTGGAGGCTTAGACAGCAGTACATAGCATTGTCTCCTTGCCTCCCTCTTGCTCCCTCCCTCCCTCAAGTAGTAAGCAAGCATCATTGCTCTCCCCTCTTGCTCCCCTCCCTCCCTCTTGCTCCCTCCCTCCCTCCCTCAAGCAAAGAAGAGAATGGCAGCAATGCAGGCGAAGCAAGAAGAAAATCGGCGGCAGCAGAAGAAGAGCCTCGTCGTTTCCCTGACAATAGCAATTCAAAGAATAGCCAATACACCCGACGAGGCAGTGCAGGCTCTAGACGAGCTAGAATTATATCGTAATCGACGAGGTTTATTTGCTTCAAATGAGGCTTACATTAGTGCTAATCATTATTCTGCAGGTATGTTGTTATGAACATATATAGATGGAAAATGACCCACACTGAATTTAACATAAATTTCGTTACTTGTAGCTACATGGTGGATGACGTTTGGAGCATGACACCAACACTAACAAAATATATCTTAGGATTGTCTCACAATGTGTTTCGTCCGATGGATGTGAACGTAATTGGAGCACATTCGCATTGGTACATACACAATTGAGGAACCGTCTTGGATACAAGAAACTACATAAACTCGTATATGTCCACTACAATCTAAGGCTACGATTACAAGAGCATGAGACTATAAATGAAGATAGAGATGTAGATCATTTTGGCGGTCTAATAAATGCCACTATGTACGACAGAGAGAACTCAATCCATGAGTGGCTTAATAGCTCCATGATACAATCGGAGCCCATACTAGATGAGGAAGATGAGCCCCCCATGCCATCTACAGTTGTAGTTGATGTCATTCCTCAAAAGGAATTGGACAAAGCACTAGATGATGAACCGTTGGTGCAATGGACAAAGAAAAAATTGGCAAGAGTCATCTTGGGAAAAGAAAATATTGTAACCAACCAACTAAAAAATTGGTTGCGGATTTTGACTCACTTACACAAACAAGGAAACAAGTGCCCGATAAGAAGAAAAAAAAGGCTATTGAGAATATTGTAGGAAGCGATGAAGAAACAGAAAGTCCACCATCTGATGAAGTCCAGTACCAAGAGTCTGGTGATAGTAGCTCTCTGTCATCCGATAATGGTGCTGATGATGGGACAGCTCATGATGCATGACAAGACCACCATTGGAATTCACTCGAGCAAAACTTCACGATACTACCGTGATGAAGACCATGGTTGTCATGCTTCAAGAACAATTCATAATTCATAAGACCTACACGAGAGCTAAGGATCACAAAAGATCAATCTCACCACATGACTCTTCTTCCTATGAATCCCATGCTAGCTCAAGATCTACTTGGACTTATAGACGCCGAGATGTCAATCTATTACTTCGGTGATGATTCTCATTTGTCGACATCTCTTTGATCCTAGTTCCCATTACGGTCTTGTATCCTTCAATACCAATGCCATAATGGTTTACCAGGGTGGAACCCGAATATTACCAAGAATTTATAATCATTGGCTACAATATATCCATGAAACACACACTTGGGATCAATACAAAGCTCACCATCTCAATTTGAAGGACTTGTACTCTATGATAACAATGACTACATTGCACAACCTTCAGCTTTCGACAATGTATTGGTATGAATTACTACTCATTGTGTTTAGTATGCTAGTCAAGTTATCATTCATTACCATTAACTTATGTTTTTTATTATTTTACATGCTTTAGAACACTTGGACGAGACGACTACTCTAGAGAATGAAGCTACCAATTATGACTTTTTATGTACAATTTGAAACATTTTCTCATTAATATTTGCATTATTTCAAATTTCAGTTTGCTAATTACCATTTTTCTATATTTTCCGGTTTTACGGGTTTTTCAGCATCTGGCATTCGGTCCCGAAAAACGAGTTCAAAATTTCAAATTTGAATTTTGTCCAGTTAGTTTTTGAATTTTCCGTAACGGAGCCGACGGCCGAATCTGCACCGGAACAGGATTTCGATCCCTGGTTGCAAGAACTAAAATAGAAGCAAAAGGCTGTACAGAAATACAAACTTTTAATATTCATTTCTCTTGCCCTAGAGGACCTTTTTTCCTTCAGGGTGTAAAGAACAATTACCGCATCTTGGTCATCATATGCACGAAAACGTCCCTTTGCAAGTTTTGTATTTTTGGAAGCAACAGCCTCAGCAACATAAATCCCTTGCTCGGTTGACAACTGCCCTCTGGAGTAAAGAATATCTACATTGGAGTGAGAAGAACTTGTAAGTACATCCTTACAGTAGGATTATCCACCCTCAAAAAGAACTAGTATGAACTAAGAAGCAATTGATAAAGGCACAAAAGCAATTAATATCATGCCATCATCGCAGTACATAAAAAATGCTCAAAAAATGTGCAACCTTTTGAGCATGAAATATTTATGACATAAAAAAACTCACCATTTCTGCACTGGTGGTACATCAAAAAGGGTAGAGTTGTATATGACCAGAGATGTAATTACACACAAAGCAATATTTCATTCAGCTTATATTATGGGATGAAAGTGCATCAGTTTCTCAAAATGTTGCACTACATAAGTAGTGTGGTATGAGAAAATTAGTACAACCGTTACTGACATGGTAATACATAAATAAAGTGACCGTAGCTTGGGGAACAAATGCAGCAACACAGGTCATTTCAGCGAGAACAGAACGAGTATGACACTTGTTAAGAGTGTTGTATGAGTATTGATTGTATATTCTCTCCCTCTCTCTTAACCCATGTGGCCCATAAGGCCCATGTACTATTCTCTATATATACTCTCCCATTAATCAATAAGTTGCATAGTTTTGAATAGCAAAACCCTAGCCTTATCATTTTCTAACATGATATCAGAGCAATCTCCAACCCTACCCCTATTTCCATAGCCGCCAGTCCGCCACCATCATTGTGCTTGGGTTTCCTCCGTCGTGGGCCGGCGGTCCCGAGCCGCTGCTCGGCGGCATCATCCCATCTCTCCCCTGCTCATAGCCTAGCGCATCCTCTCCCGAGTCGGAGCCTCTGCTTCTTCACCCCGACCAACCGACAACGCTCGAAGCTCGCGCATGGGGAAGATCCTCTCCCCTGCTCGTCGCCTAGCGCATCCTCTCCTGAGTTGGACCAGCGCTCGAAGCTCGCGCACGGGGAAGATCCTTGCTCGAGTGGCGCACGACAAATATCCAGCCTTCCCCTGCCCACACCACCGGATCCACGCTCGATGTCGCCGTCCACTACGACGCAAGATCCTTGCCCGAGCGATCCAAGATGGATCCACGCTCGGTGTCGCCATCCACGCCGGATCTGCCAGATCCAAGTTCGTGATGCCACCTCGATGAGCAATGCACTGACAGCTGCTACTTCATCCTCTGCATCGACGATCGCTCCAAAGATCTTGTCCTCTCGATCGACGATCGCTTCTCTACACTTATGGTTGTTACTCTCTCTACTCGTACTTCTCTGCTTCTCGTATTGATATTGTGTTGTTGCTTGGTGATTAGTGATTGTGGTCCATCAAGATGGCAAAATCTGACTCGATGTTTGGGGGTAGTTCATCTCTCGTGTTCACGAACATCAAACTAGATGGGCTGAATTACCAAGCACGGGCCTTCTCAGTCAAGACTACTCTTAAAGGTTATGATTTGGCCTATCATTTAACTGATGATCCTCCTGATCCGAAGAAAGCTGATGTTGAGGTAGTTAAGGCTTGGCAGAAAGAGGATGACTGTGTTACGACTGGCCTTGTTCTAAGTGTTGATGTTTCTTTGAGGATAAGTCTAGAATACTTCAGCTAAACAGATGTGGACATACTTTGAGAAGAGATATGTTCAGTCCAGAGGTGCTCTTCGCTTTCACTCATATCACTGGCCCTCTAGAGTCTATGACACCGAAGGCTGCTGCTACTTACCAGTCTTGTTTTGCCAAAGATGAGTATGCTCAGCAAACGCTCATTTATCAGTTTGTGATGGGACTTCAATCAGAGTTTGAGCATGTTCATACTCAGCTACTCAACTACCACTCCACCAATTTTGACTGAGGTGCTCTCTAGTTTGATTGCAGAGGAGACTTGTCTTCGTTCACTTATGCCTACCTCGGGATCCTCACCACATGTCGTCTTGGGTATTTCACAACGGTATGGATCTATCAGAGCGACACCCACAGGAGTGCTGGTATGTTCTCATTGCAAGAGGACTGGTCATTTTGTTGACAAGTGCTTCAAGTTACATCTAGATTAGCTTGCTTATTATCGTGCCAGACATCTATCTGATCGTTGTCGTGGAGCACCTACTGGGCCTCCAAGAGCACTTACTGGAGCAGTTACTGTTGTCGCACCTACTGTGACTTCTGGATCAGTGTCTGCTATGACCTCAGTTGCAACTTCTGCTCCTAATGTTGCTCATCCTTGGGTTCTGGACTCGGGTGCCTCTTTTCATGTCACATCTGATAACTCTCGGCTTGTTGCTCGTAGGCGTGACCAATCGCATATGTTCACCTGCTGATGGTACAACTTGCTTTATTACCCATCAGGGCATTCTCTCTACATCTCGTTTCTCTATTTCTAATGTGTTTTTTGTTCCTCAGCTATCTATGAACCTTATTTCTATTGATCAACTCACTGATATGAACTGTTTCATTGGATTTGATAATTTTTCTTGTTTTATTCAGCATCGTCAGAGCAGACGATTGATTGGTTCTGGCCATCGCCATAAAGGCTCTCCTAATCTCTATGTTTTGGACACCTTACATCTTCCTTCCACCAGTACGTCGAAAGCCTTAGTGTCTTCTGCTATGTCATTATCTCAGTCTTCTATTGGAGCTTGCCTCGCACTCTAGTTCACGAGGTTCCTTAGGTCATATTCTTATTCGATCAAGTGAGAAGCACTACAACTTCATATTCAGATGAGTACCTCTCGGACCTTCTAGTCCTTTTGATTTGGTGCATTTAGATGTATAGGGTCTATCTCCTTTTGCTTCGAAGGGTGGTCATAATTATTATGTCATATTTGTTGATGATCACTCTCGATATACTTGGATCTATTTTATGAAATATCGCTCTCGTTTATTTCCATTTATCGTCTTTTGCTAAGATGAACTCATACAGTTTCTTCTTCCATTCGTGTTTTCCGTTCGACTGCGAGGACGTATCTTTCATCGACCTTTCATCGTTCCTTTCTTCGATGGTACTCTTCCTCACTCTCGTGTCCGGTGCTTATGCTCAAAATAGTGTTGCTAAGCGCTTGTGTTTAGTATGCTAGTCAAGTTATCATTCATTACCATTAACTTATGTTTTTATTATTTTACATGCTTTAGAACACTTGGGCGAGACGACTACTCTAGAGAATGAAGCTACCAATTATGACTTTTTATGTACAATTTGAAACATTTTCTCATTAATATTTGCATTATTTCAAATTTCAGTTTGCTAATTACCATTTTCTATATTTTCGGGTTTTCCGCGGTTTTTCGATTCTGGCGGTTCACAGTCCCGAAAAACGAGTTCAAAATTTCAAATTTGAATTTTGTCCAGTTAGTTTTGAATTTTCCGGTAATCAGCGGTGATGCAGCCGACGGCCGGGAGGCGCACTGAGGAGCAGATTTCGATCCCTGGTTGCAAGAACTAAAATAGAAGCAAAAGGCTGTACAGAAATACAAACTTTTAATATTCATTTCTCTTGCCCTAGAGGACCTTTTTTCCTTCAGGGTGTAAAGAACAATTACCGCATCTTGGTCATCATATGCACGAAAACGTCCCTTTGCAAGTTTTGTATTTTTGGAAGCAACAGCCTCAGCAACATAAATCCCTTGCTCGGTTGACAACTGCCCCTCTGGAGTAAAGAATATCTACATTGGAGTGAGAAGAACTTGTAAGTACATCCTTACAGTAGGATTATCCACCCTCAAAAAGAACTAGTATGAACTAAGAAGCAATTGATAAAGGCACAAAAGCAATTAATATCATGCCATCATCGCAGTACATAAAAAATGCTCAAAAAATGTGCAACCTTTTGAGCATGAAATATTTATGACATAAAAAAACTCACCATTTCTGCACTGGTGGTACATCAAAAAGGGTAGAGTTGTATATGACCAGAGATGTAATTACACACAAAGCAATATTTCATTCAGCTTATATTATGGGATGAAAGTGCATCAGTTTCTCAAAATGTTGCACTACATAAGTAGTGTGGTATGAGAAAATTAGTACAACCGTTACTGACATGGTAATACATAAATAAAGTGACCGTAGCTTGGGGAACAAATGCAGCAACACAGGTCATTTCAGCGAGAACAGAACGAGTATGACACTTGTTAAGAGTGTTGTATGAGTATTGATTGTATATTCTCTCCCTCTCTCTTAACCCATGTGGCCCATAAGGCCCATGTACTATTCTCTATATATACTCTCCCATTAATCAATAAGTTGCATAGTTTTGAATAGCAAAACCCTAGCCTTATCATTTTCTAACATGATATCAGAGCAATCTCCAACCCTACCCCTATTTCCATAGCCGCCAGTCCGCCACCATCATTGTGCTTGGGTTTCCTCCGTCGTGGGCGGCGGGCCGTCCATTGCTCGGCGGCATCATCCCGGCTCCATCATAGCCTAGCGCATCTCTCCCGAGTCGAGCCTCGCTTCATAGCCTAGCGGCTCTCTCGCGCATGGGAAGATCCCTCCCCGCTTCGCTAGCGCATCCTCTCTGAGTTGGACGGCCAGCTCGCGCACGGGGAAGATCCTTGCTCGAGTGGCGCACGACAAATATCCATCATCATCCCATCTCCTCGCTCATAGCCTAGCGCATCCTCTCTCGAGTTGGACGACCAACCGGCGCGCTCGAAGCTCGCGCATGGGAAGATCCTCTCGGCTCGTCGCCTAGAAGATCCTTGCTCGAGTGGCGCGCGACAAATATGGCGACCAAATATCCACCGCCCACGCCCGCTGCGGATCACGCTCGATGTCGCCGTCCACTACGACGCAAGATCCTTGCGGCGATCCAAGATGGATCCACGCTCGGTGTCGCCATCCACGCCGGATCTGCCAGATCCAAGTTCGTGATGCCACCTCGATGAGCAATGCACTGACAGCTGCTACTTCATCCTCTGCATCGACGACTGCTCCAGCATCTTGTCCTCTGCATCGACGACTGCTCTCTCTACACTTATGGTTGTTACTCTCTCTACTCGGTACTCTCTCTCTCTGTATTGATATTGTGTTGTTGCTTGGTGATTAGTGATTGTGGTCCATCAAGATGGCAAAATCTGACTCGATGTTTGGGGGTAGTTCATCTCTTGTGTTCACGAACATCAAACTAGATGGGCTGAATTACCAAGCACGGGCCTTCTCGGTCAAGACTACTCTTAAAGGTTATGATTTGGCCTATCATTTAACTGATGATCCTGCTGATCCGAAGAAAGCTGAAGTTGAGGTAGTTAAGGCTTGGCAGAAAGAGGATGACTGTGTTACGACTGGCCTTGTTCTAAGTGTTGATGTTTCTTTGAGGATAAGTCTAGAATACTTCAGCTAAACAGATGTGGACATACTTTGAGAAGAGATATGTTCAGTCCAGAGGTGCTCTTCGCTTCACATTGCTCAAGAACCTTCATAGTATTCAGCAGTAGCAGGATCAATTAGTAAAGGAGCATTACAGTGCTTTCACTCATATCACTGGCCCTCTAGAGTCTATGACACCGAAGGCTGCTGCTACTTACCAGTCTTGTGTTGCCAAAGATGAGTATGCTCAGCAAACGCTCATTTATCAGTTTGTGATGGGACTTCAATCAGAGTTTGAGCATGTTCATACTCAGCTACTCAACTACCACTCCACCAATTTTGACTAAGGTGCTCTCTAGTTTGATTGCAGAGGAGACTCGTCTTCGTTCACTTATGCCTACCTCGGGATCCTCACCACATGTCGTCTTGGGTATTTCACAACGGTATGGATCTATCAGAGCGACACCCACAGGAGTGCTGGTATGTTCTCATTGCAAGAGGACTGGTCATTTTGTTGACAAGTGCTTCAAGTTACATCTAGATTAGCTTGCTTATTATCGTGCCAGACATCTATCTGATCGTTGTCGTGGAGCACCCACTGGGCCTCCAAGAGCACTTCTGGAGCGATTCATCGTTGTCGTCGCCTCGTGACTTACGGATCGATGTCTGCTATGACCTCAGTTGCACCTTCTGCTCCTAACGTTGCTCATCCTTGGGTTCTGGACTCGGGTGCCTCTTTTCATGTCACATCTGATAACTCTCGGCTTGTTGCTCGTAGGCCCGTGACCAATACTGCATATGTTCACACTGCTGATGGTACAACTTGCTTTATTACCCATCAGGGCATTCTCTCTACATCTCGTTTCTCTATTTCTAATGTGTTTTTTGTTCCTCAGCTATCTATGAACCTTCTTTCTATTGGTCAACGGTCAACTCACTGATATGAACTGTTTCATTAGATTTGATAATTTTTCTTGTTTTATTCAGCATCGTCAGAGCAGAAGATTGATTGGTTCTGGCCATCGCCATAAAGGCTCTCCTAATCTCTATGTTTTGGACACCTTACATCTTCCTTCCACCAGTACATCGAAAGCCTTAGTGTCTTCTGCTATGTCATTATCTAGACTTGGTCATCCTAGTGGAGCTTGCCTCACCACTCTAGTTCACCAGGGTTCCTTAGGTCATGTTACTGTTCAGTCAAGTGAGGAAACAGCTACAACTTCCATATTCCAGTAGTACCTCTCAGCCTTCTAGTCCTTTTGATTTGGTGCATTTAGATGTATAGGGTCTATCTCCTTTTGCTTCGAAGGGTGGTCATAATTATTATGTCATATTTGTTGATGATCACTCTCGATATACTTGGATCTATTTTATGAAATATCGCTCTCAGTTTATTTCCATTTATCAGTCTTTTGCTAAGATGAACTCATACACAGTTTTCTTCTTCCATTCGTGTTTTCCGTTCTGACTCTGAGGGAACGTATCTTTCATCAGCCTTTCATCAGTTCCTTTCTTCTGATGGTACTCTTCCTCAGCTCTCGTGTCCTGGTGCTTATGCTCAAAATAGTGTTGCTAAGCGCAAACACCATCACATCATTGAGATTGCCCGTACTCTTCTCATCTCCTCCTTTGTTCCCTCTCACTTCTGGGGGAAATCAGTCTCTACGGTAGTCTATCTCATCAACTGTCAGCCCTCTTCCAAGCTTCATTGTAAGTGTCCTAGTGAGGTCCTGTATAGAGCACCTTCTCGCTATGTTCATCTTCGTCTCTTTGGTTGTATCTGTTATGCCCTTCTAGCACCTCGTGAGCGCACCAAGCTAAGTGCTCAACCGGTTGAGTGTGTCTTCCTGCGTTATAGTCCTGATCATAAGGGCTATTGTTTCTATGATCCCTCAGCGCGTCGCATTCGCATCTCTCGTGATGTGACCATTGATGAGGGTCGACCTTTCTTTTATCATCCTTCTCCACATCACATTCCTTCCACAAATTCCACCTTCTTTCTGTGTCTACCTCTCATTCTTTCACCAGACTTGTCTTCTCTAGATACACCACGATCATTCTACTACATCACCATATATCCTACGTGATCATTCTTCAATTCAGACACCAGAGAGATGTGGTTTTTCTCATGCAGTGCGATGGTGGTAAGTACTTATCGAGGATCTTTGCAAGTGTACACGAGTGGCGATTGGCTATGGTGAGGAGCTCACAGCATTAGCGTATACAGGCACTTAGAATCTTATTCCGCTACCATCTGGGGTTGTTCCTATCATTTGTAAGTGGGTGTACAAAATAAAGAACAAGTCAGATGGGTCAGTAGAGCGATACAAGGCTCGTCTTGTTGCAAGAGGTTTTCAGCGAGCTTATGGTCGAGATTATGATGAGACTTTTGCTCCAGTTACTCATATGACCACAGTCCGTACTCTTATTGCAGTTGCAGCGGTACGCGCATGGACTATATCTCAAATGGATGTCAAGAATGCTTTTCTTCATAGTGATCTGCATGAGAAGGTCTATATGCAGCCACCCACCAGTGTTGAGGCTCCTACATGCTATGTTTGTCGCCTTAGGCGTGTTGTGCTCTACATGGTCTCAAGCAAGCTCCTCGTACTTAGTTCGAGCGTTTTAGTTCGGTGATTCGAGCTGCTGGTTTTATTCACACTTCTCGGTGGGGTCGTACTTTGCTTCTGTTATATGTAGATGATGCTGATCACAGGAGATGACATGGACTACGTGGCTTTTGTCAAGAAGAAACTGAGTGAACAATTTATGATGTCCGGTTCGGGACGATTGAGCTATTTTCCAGGGATTGATGTCCATTCTGATGGTGATGGCTACTATCTCTCTCAGCATCACTATGCTCATGATCTGCTTGCTCGCTCAGGGATGACTGATACTCGTACTACTGCCACACCCATGGAGCTTCACTTGCAACTTCAACCTACAGACGGTGTACCCCTGACAGATCCTTCCCGCTATCGTCAGCTCGTTGGGAGCCTTGTTTATCTCACTATCATCAGGCCAAACATTGCTCATGATGTTCATGTGCTCAGCCAGTTTATCAGTGCTCCCACATCAATCCACTATAGTCATGTTTTTCATGTGCTGAGATACTTAAAGGGGACTGCATCCAGACGTCTGTTCTATACCAGTTCGAGTCAGCTCTAGCTTCACGCCAACTCCAACTCCACTTGGGCGAGTGATCCTGCTGGTCGCCGATCTATCACTGGCTACTGTATCTCTCTTGGTACTTCGCTCATTGTCTCGAAGTCCAAGAAGCAGACTGTGGTGCCAAGCTCTAGTGTAGAGGCTGAGCTTCGAGCTCTTGCCGTTACGGAGATCATTTGGCTTTGATGGCTCTTGATTGATCTAGGTGGCAATCCTACACCTCTCTTTTGTGACAATACAAGTGTCATTCAGATTGCTAGTGATCAAGTCAAGCATGAGTTGACAAAGCACATTGGCATTAATGCATCCTTCACACGATCTCATTGTCAGCAGTCAATCATTGCCCTCAAGTATGCTCCCTCAGAGTTTCAAGTTGCGGATTTCTTCATTAAAGCTCAGACTCGATAATATCATCGACTTCATCTACTCAAACTCAGTATATCAGATCCTCCTGATCCACCTTGAGTTTGAAGAGGTGTGTTAAGAGTGTTCTATGAGTGTTTGTTGTATATTCTCTCCCTCTCTCTTGGCCTATGTGGCCCATGAGGTCCATGTACTCTTCTCTATATATACTCTCCCATTAATTAATAAGCTGCGTAGTTGTGAAAGTGAATAGCAAAACTCTAACCTCATCGTTTTCTAACAACACTTTTGTGCATGTTCAAAACAGTACAAAAAACAATATATTATACCAGTCCAAAAATGAGTAGATAAGACCTGAGAAATATGTGTGCTATTATGACCTAAAATACATGGGCTTTAGAAATCACCATGAGATATCTTTTAATTTAAAAATAAATATCATCAACAAGTTCTGAAAGTCCACCTTAATATCATTCTCAGAGAAGCCATCGTGCAAAGTGCGAACTGGAAGCCCTACGAAGTGCTGGAAAGATAACAGTATGAAGAAAATGTTAGAAGAAGATATCACAAATTTCATTTGAAATATGAAGAGCAAACGGACCTTCTCAAACTCTAGAAATGTATCGTTTGGTGTTATTGTCATCAGTGTTGATAATGAACATAATGCTGCACGCTGTTCTTGTTTGTTGGAACTAAACAAACCATCCTGTGAAAGTAATTCCTGAAAAGAAAATCTACTGGTTATTTTTTTAAAAAAAAGTAAAAATGCAAGGAAAATTGTGTACGGTAAATAATACTGTAGCTTGGCATAAGTAGATATGGTAACCTGAGTGCCTCACAATCAAGCTAGCTGGAAATTGGCTAGGGACCACCCAAAATTGGTCAATTTCCCCCAGAACAAGCCAACGACACTCCCATTTTGGTTATTGTTCTTTTACAATATTTCATTTTTCCCTATTTTCAACAAACTAATAATTGTGTTCAATCATATGCACCCATCTAACTTCGCCAAGATAGAGCAGGACCATCAGAAACTTGCATGGCAATTACCCAAAAAAAACTATATAAACTTAGCTAGAGTAAACCAGTGCAGATTAATCTATCTTGTCCCTGGCAGACTTACAAATGCAACTAATGTAGCCAGGCTAGTCACTGACGCTAAAAAAAATCTTAGTGTGTAGCATGTGCTAACAAACACTATAAAGGCAGGCAGAAGTACATTCAGCTGTTTTTATTAGCCTGTTGCACTTCTAGATATTTTGACAGGAATTTCAGAAGTTGTCATGGCCTAATATCTGCCATTTGGCATTGCTAAAACAGTAGCACACATTAATAGAAAATTTAAAATTCTACTAGCCAGAAAATAAAGGCAAGCCTATCATATTAAAATTCCAAATTTTAGAATTACCTTGCAGATACCCGAAATGTTGGGTGAAATTAAGTCAATAAAGAAGATCTTTTGCCGTTTCAACCTTCTCAGCAACCTCTGAAATTGGACAAACAAACCAATTAGACACATCAAAATGTAGACAAAAGAAAGCTCGCAAGATCCAACCTTCCATACACCAGCAGGACAAACGGAGCCGGAAATACAAGGGTGGTGAGAACACAATATGAGTCGAAAATATGATCTCGGACTATGGTCGACCGCATAAGGTGCAATCAACAACAAGCACTTGACAAGGACCTCAGTAGATGGAATGAATGGTAGTTGTGAATCTGCAGAGCTATCCGTATCACTGATTGAAAAAGAGATGAATTAGGATACACAAATTTAGAGGGTTCAGACGAAGAAATAATATCAACACAACCAAAGCAGATGCCTTCTAGAGTGCACTCACTCCCAAGAGGAGGGTGACGAATTAAGAATAAATAAGCAATATAAATATGCAATCATCAATAGGCCAAGAGGTACATACCTTCGTTTCAATATTGACAATCTCTCCCCAACTAATGACAACCAATTAGTGAATAAGAAGAGAAGATCTTCGGCCAAGGCACCAGAGCTTGAGAGGATTTTCTGGGTAGCATCATAAGCTATCTTTCTGACTTCCCAACTTGAATGGCAAACTAGATATATTAGCAGCTGGACCCAAAAAACAACAAATCAATATAGCCTACAGCCACATAACTGATATTCTAAAGGCAAATACTTCGCTTACACTACAAAAGCTAAATGCACATATCAGGAGTTTAAAAGAAAACTTGGGATAAGCAAGTCAAACTCAACAGTTTGGAGCATGCTTGCCCATTATAGATACCTGTAGCAATGACTGGATAGAAAGAAATTCTTGGACCCTGCAGTTCAAAAATTGATAAGTCGAGGAAAGAAAAAGGGTACTGATCTAGCGCATAAAATCCAATTTAATAACGGTAGAGGCAAATGCTAGAGCAAGACCGGAAAAGATGATCCACAAGCAACGATTGAAGAAGATCCACAGCGGTTAAACAATCTTCATTTGTTAGTTTGGACAGCTGCCAGGAGAAGATGTTGTGTTAAAAAACTTACTACAATGAGCTTCAGTTTCAAGGTAGCATCAAAAGATCTGGAAAACTTAGAGCTGTTAGAAGAATTAAAGTGCCAAGATTAACCTGAACCACCAAAGTATTTCATAATCATTCATATTCTTCAAAAACATTTTCATAACAAAAAGATTTCATAGTGTAGCTTACTAGCTTATCATTGCATTTCAAAGAACAAACAAGAAAGTTTGGGAGACGCTGAAGTATAACCCTTATGACAATTTCGATAATAAATAGAGCAAACCACTACAAGGTTTAGGTCGTGAACCAGTCATGTGAAGGACATAAATAGGGAGTCTCGATCATTTTGCAGAACAAATTATTCTTGTTGAAAAATCAAAGAACACCGGAATTACCAACTGTACAGAGATCAATGAGGGTTCATTTTGAGCAATCAATGTCCAGAGCTTCTCCTTCAGAACAGCACCATCTGCATATCGATTAAAACCATATTTATCAGAAAAGATACTTTGCAATATAAATGAAAAATTGCCCAAGGATATCAAAGGAAATTGTAGAAACCTGCTTTTGTATCAATTGCAGCAAGCCTCGATATTGCATAGAGTGCATAGATTCCATCCAACCGCTGTGTTGCCTTGGTGAAACCAGTTTTTGACAACTGAATCAAATGATCCAACAAAGAAGTAACCTGCACAACAACAAATTTATCAATAATCAATATGCATCATTCATTAGTATCAGCGTTTCATCTGACTTTCAATCACTCTTTATCACACCCAAAAAAACTCAACAGAAGATGATTCTTTTTGTAGATAACTGAAAGTAACTCTGTTACCTGAGCCAGTGAATCAGACTTTTTGCATATGACTCGTATTAATTTTAGATGCCCCTTTCTTAAAGTGTCTTTCTCTTTCAAGCCTGCAGTTATAAATAAAACAACATCTGGTTGGACAGCTTCAGCTGATACTGAAGCCCAGGATCCCAAAGCTGAGAGAATTGCCATTTTCACTTCCTCAATACCTGTCATAATATAGCAAAACTATGAATTGATGCTATTGGATGAGGGTACTATGAAGCATAGAATGGAACACTTGAACTTTACCATCATCCTTGTAACTTGTTAGAAGGAAACTAGATATTGAGGGAGCAAGTTTGCTTATTTGCTTTGGAGGAAATCTTGACAACTGCTCTAAAGCATTTATCATTCCAATTCTCTGGTACGGTAGCGATAGTTTCCCCTCCGAGCCTGCCCAAATCAAAGCTAGTCAAGAGCTATATGAATGATAATACCAAATTTCACGTTGTGTTATGCATTTGTTGAAGTTGCAGGGCGTAGGGAGCATGGATTGAAATACCGGCCGGTAACCGCCGGTTACCGGCCGGTAACCGGTTTACCGGTGGGGGCCGGGATTTGAAATCCCGGCCGGTTTTTCCGGAGTTTACAAATTCAAATTTTGAATTTTGAATTTCGATTGATTTTTAAGCAAAATTTAACGAAATTCAACCGGGAAAAACCGGTAACCGGCCAGTTACCGCCGGTTACCGGTACCGGCCGTCGGCCGGTTATTGCGCCGGTACCGGTTTTTTAAACCCTGGTAGGGAATAAAGATAATATGATAAGTCTACAGGTATCAGAAAACAGAAATTATATATTGTACAACCTCCTAAAATTGCTTTAATAGCATTGAACATGGAGGGTAGAGTGTCCGGATCACTGGACTTCTCACTTAATGCTCCTACAATGCTCAAAGCATTAATCCTCCTCTCTTCATCTAAATGCCGAGCCTGATGCAGAACAACTGGCATGAACTCCATGTAATACTTGCTTAGGTCTAGATGAACTGTTTTTAGAAGATATCCAATAGACTGCAGCACGATCTCAGGATTTCTTTTCAGCATCCTTATGCATGATGGGAGAACAACATTTTTAAAATCCTCATGCCCAATATCCAAGAAAAGAGGCTTAAAAGCTTCACTGGCTGCTTGTGGTGGCCGGTCTTTTGAACTCAGGATGGTTTTGACGTACAAATCAAGGAACACTGGCTGAAAAGATATCACAACAGATTGTCAAACACACAAGCAAAATTAAAGAAGGGCGTCGAGAAAAATCATGTTACACAGTACCATACTTATAAATAACAACTGAAAATTGGTGGTCAGACACTAGGTTGAAAGTTTACCTTGTACTTGGCGAATAAAAATGAAGAAGTAATGGTGAAATCGAGTATAAGGATTACGAATGCAGGAGAATCCCTCATTGAAATCCTCAAATCTCTGATCTCCTCTATGTACATCTTATATGTATCAATACACTGGAAAATGAAACCAAATAAGAAATGACCAGGAGCCAATTCTGATAACCCTGTGTACTGCAGTTATTTACTTGTTTCCAAAAATTACCTCAGAGAAAAGACGGATGAATAGTTGTTTGCAAGTCCGGCGCTGACGGAAGGAACCATCCATAAGGACTTGACATAAGACTGCTTGTGCATTGGCCAGTCTAGAGAAACCACCCTTTGAAAGTGTGGCAAACTGGCTCCATTTCAGAAGATAGCATGACCATCTGAGAAGCTTGAAGCATGCAAGAGGGCTTGTAACCTTTAGATTCTTTTCCATAGACTGAACCAGTGTAGCAGCAAACGGCTTCATGAAGGTTGATTCACCAAGAGCCTGAATAACCATATCATCTACTGCTTTTCTTGATGCCCGGTCATCATACATAGGCAATGTCTGGAAAATGAGATCGACTAGCAATGTGGTGTCTGATGGCGACTCTGCAGGGGGGGCAAAGTAACTTAAGAAAAATGATTTTACGTTGATCTTATGTACATAACATTGGATAATGAGCTGCAGAAGTATCATTTTAGACACACAGGAAGAATGACCCCGCAGATGTAAACAAAACAAATGCTAAAGAGTACAAATAGGGCAATTTCACCCAATCAATGGGCTAGGATAGTTGCAGCCAGATTGTCTCGGGGTTTGTGAATGTGACTAGTATAAATATCTTAGCAATGTGAGAAATATCTAAACAAATGAAAGATCTGGTGAGTGATGACATAGGCATTATATGTTATCAGAATTCATCAGTTGTTGCGTAAGCATTATATGTTATCAGAATTCATCAGTTGTTGCGTAATAACCTCTCATGATATATTCCACAACACCTGTATGCCGTAAACTTTGATAAAGCTAATGTCACGAGCTGATTGATGCAAAATCTTCGCAAAATGTCGTGTACTAGATGCATATAAGCTTCTAAGCTCTAGAAACTGGCCTCGCTATACATGCAAGCATGCAACAATAGTAACAGGAATCAGATAATTGGCAGTAACAACTCTAACCCATAGCATCTCACCGTATTAACAATAGACTAAAATTCTATGAAGCATAGGCTGCAAAGAATAAGTCTAGAGGAGCAAATCACAAGCAATCTAATGCAACACAAAACGGCATGGGTGTTAGTATATGGCTATATGATATGTAGTCTTTACCAGGAATGCAAGTGTGAGCTTTTTTCCGTTTTGAAAAAAAGGTATGCAGGTATGAGCTGAACAGTACTTCAATCCTGACGATCAAGTGTGTCAAGGGAGGCTCAGATCACACTACATTTATGAACTCTAATAAGAGCTAGCCCAAATAGTAGAACAAGGATAGTATAGGTTAACACGAGTCAACTTCCCTTGCGGTCAGCCTTATACGTTGGGGCAACTGTTGCAAGTGAAGCCAAAACGAGATACAAAACAATGGGAACCTGCAGCTTAAGTGCAGATGGTTTGCTTTGGGGCAACCACTTGAAATCAAGCAGAGTTAGTCACGTATTGTCTACAAGCTTCGTTCCCTTGGTTCAAAACTTCTAAGCAGAGATTAGGACGATGCAATAACAAGCAACTCCAGAAGCAACGTAATTGCTGAGTGCTGACCTACCTATGATCTCAACAACTAAAACCCAACTACAGATCGCAGCTGATAACACTAGCAGGGTATGCGTCAGAAGGGCAAAGCGACGCGCTAATCTCAATCTAAAGTCCGCACGAGCTAACGAGCACACCTACACACAAGGGCGAAGCCAAACGAGCTACGATCCGCTGCAAATTGAACGGAATTGAGCAAGCGCACAAACACGAAACGCATCACGGGAGACGGTGAGATCCAGTTCTCGTAAATCGATGCGGATCCACCGTCGAAAGTTCCAAAAAATTCCGATCGCAGAGCTCCTCGCTGAAAAAGTAGGGAGCACGGGAACGAGCGGAGGCGCACGGGAGACTAATCCGAGGGCGGAAGGGAGCGGGCGATCCCGAAAGAGAAGAGCCGAGGCGATGATGGCGTCGATACCTGACGCTTTCTCGAGGAGAGGGGGGAGGGTACGGCGGAAGAGGCAGAGGCGGCGCTTCGTTGAGGAGGTGGAGACCTCGGCCGCGGCGGCGCGCAGCACCTCCTCTGCGGGCGTCTCCTGCGCGCCCATTTCGCGGAGGAGGGGCGCTGGTGTGACGACGGCAGCGGTGGCGGCGGGGGGAAGCCGAGAGGTAGCGAGTGGTGTGGTGTGCGCTGCGGCGGCCGAGGAGGTGAGAAGAAAGGAATGGGCAACGCAGCGCAGGGTTGGGGAGGACTACCCAGTTGGTGGGGGGTTTAAGCCTACAAGTCATGTGTGGCTGCTATTTGGGCCTTCCTTGTCAGCTATGCTTGCTGCTCTGTTGTGGTTTGTTATGTGGGTCCGGTATGTGAGTGGCTGAGTGTGACCGGGTTGTAGGACTGGACCCGAGTGGTCAGTGGTTGTTTATGGAGTGTAAACTTAGGGTTGTGAAGAGATAAGTCCTTAACATAACCAGAAGCTAATCCGCACCAAATGGCGTGAATGTTGTTGTTTTGTGTGTGTGTGGGTGTGTGGGTTGGGGTTGGGGTTGGGGTTGGGGTGGGGGGAGGGGGTTGCGATGTCCCTTTTTTTTTTCTCAGGCACCGACGTGAACTATCGTCAGACGTAATATCGTCGATAAATTCATATTAGCCACCTATCCCTCCCCACATGAGTATAATACTAATAATATATAACCTAGAAGTATATAAGCATCTAAAATCAAACGTACAACCCGTATAAAGTAGTAGTACATAAGTATAACGAATAGAAACCTGAAATAAAATGAACGTCAAAGAAATTAGAAAACATGGGCCCCTAAGCCGGTACATCTATCACCATGGCAATCTTGAATTATTGTGCAAAGACAAATTCCAACAAATCCCAATAAAAAAACATGTCCTACAGTAAGGAAAACAGGTAGTCAAGTAACATCCATCTTACAATGCGAGGAGCAGGATTAGAGATATTCTCATTTCAATATTTCGATATCTTAACCCAACAAAGCCTCGCTTCTAGTCACAACCAACGAACTCACCATTCATCGTTCATCCAACAACATCTCTAAATTAGCAGTGCATAAGTATAATGAATAGGGATCCGAAACAAAAGGAAGGCTTAAAAAATTAGAGGATGTGGGCACCCAAGTTGGCACATCTATCACCATGGTAAATTTTTACTTTTATGCAAAGGAAAATCCGAACATATCCAAATAGAATAAGTCAATTCTATAATCACAAAAATATATTGTCAAGTAACACAACAGTAACATACATCTTAAGATGGAAGGAGAAGGAAGATTATAGATACTCACATCGAACTCTTCGAGGAGGAGGAGGAGGAGTATTACATCTAGTAGTATCTCACAAGCAAGCAATTTAATCGTGGTAAGTATGATTGCAACTACGCATTTGCCGCGTAATTTAGTGTGTGTAATAATTTAAAAGAAATATAATGTGTGTACATATCTACATTATCTCTAGCCTCAGATCTAACAATGAGATATCCAATCAGTCAATGTATGTGGTTGTCTATTACAACATAGACTAACTACTGTTATATATAAAAGTTCATCATATGTGGTCAAAAGCTCTAATAGCAAAGATATAAATTCAAGGAATTGTCATAAAAAATCAAAACATCATGCCCTTAATTAGGTGTTCCTTCATTGTCATCTTTTCATGATTATGAATATTAGTGTCCTCGAGTGGCTGCATAATCTAAATACGTTATTAGAAAATTAGAGAAAGTTTGGCATATTAGATTAGTGGTTGCATAATCTAAATATGTTATTAGAAAATTAGAAAAAAGCTTGGCATATTAGATTATAGTACCAATTACATAATTTGCCTGGCATATTAGATGAGAATACTCTTGGCCTGGTTGGTTTGACTTTGACCTTATCTTAAAAGAAGAAATGTTACTCCTTTTTTAAAAAAAAAGAAGCAACATTATTGTTCGAACTTTGGAAGGTTGATCAATGGGAGATCAGCACAATAAAGTGTAAAATAAATATTGTATTGTTGACTTGATATGTTTGACTTTGACCTTGATCTTAAAATAAGCAGCATTATGCTTTTAAAAAAACAAAAGCAACATTACTGGTCGAACTTTGAAAGGTTGGTCGATGGGAGATTAGCACAGTAAATTTTAAAACTGGCCTACCTTGGTCCTAAAAGAAGCAACCTAACATTCAACTAATCTTCCTATTTGGTTTCAGTTGATCATCTAACCCAACAGGGCCAACTTGTCATGCATCCTCACACGCAGAGGGAAATACACATAGAGAGGACTACAAAGGTGGCCTACTGTCATACACACACACACACACACACATATATATATACACACACACAAAGAGATAGCCAAAGAGAGAGAGAAGGAGGAAAGCAGAGGTCAGAACAAGGGAAGACCATGGCGGCGGCAGGGCCAGCTCGCCGACGGCAAAGGAATGACAGTGAGGTGGCTTTGACCCCAAAAATGGGTTGGTCAAGGCCGGAGGAACCTAGGGGAGGAGGCGTCGTGGCCTGGGGCTACCCGATGCGGTGGGCACCAGGCAAAGCGACGGCCGGTACTAGGGGAGGTGAGGGGCGGTGGTACTCGAGTGGGAAAGGGAGGAAAGTAGGATGAGCATGAGCTAGAGAGAGGTGAGGGGAGTGCACCTAGGCGGTCTATGGCGGCGGGGAGGAGCCGGAGCGAGCTGGCGACATGAGCCGACAGCGGCCGGCCAACGGAGAAGCCAAAAGAATGGTTGGGGAAGAAAGGGGAGGCCGTGGGGCTGCTTAAGTGGAGAGGAATCAAAGCAATTCTCACCGGGGAAAGGACGGTGTTCCAGACGACGAGTGGTGGCCGAACTCGAGAAAGATGGCGGCATGGCATCGTCCCCTGGAGGAAAAGCGAAATTGATTGAGGGTTTTCGCTTGTGGTGTTGTGGAATGCGACATGATGCGAAAAGGAGGGGAGGTGTTCGTTGGAATGACATGAACGTTGAGGTGACATTGGCGGGCGCGTGGGGAGCGTGACGGCATGGGTCCGAGCCATCGCAGGGAGGAAGCAAAGGGCATGGGGGGACACCAGAGGAGGTGAAGCCAAGCACGGCTTTGGAAGCTTAAGAAGGGGGGCGAGCTGGTGGCTGGTGCTTGTGGGACGGTGAGCAACGACCGGACTCGAGAAAGATGGTGGCGTGGCGTCATCCCTTGGAGGAAAAGAGAAATCGGTTGAGAGCTTTTGCTTGTGGTGTTGTGGCATGCGACTTGACGCGGAAGGGAGGGGGAGGTGTTTGCTAGAATGACAGGAACGTCAAGGCAACGTTGGCGAGCGGTGCGGGGAGCGTGACGACACGGGTCTGGGCCAGCGCGGGAAGGAAGCAGAGGGCATAGGGGGACACCAGAAGAGGTGAAGCCAAGTGCGGCTTTGGAAGCTTAAGAAGGGGGGCGAGCTGGCAACTGGTGCTTGTGGGACGGCGACGTGATGGCGGGCGGGGGGCCTTGGGGGGAAAGACACGAAGGAGGCAGGCGAGGCGGGCAGACACGTGCGGGAAAGGAGAGGTGGAGAGGCTAGGTCAGAAGCGAGGCGACACGAAGCAAGGCTGGCAAAGCCGCACAGGAGAAAATGGAGCACAGGCGCACGGGAGAGGGGACGAAGCGAAGGCGACGGGGGGGGAACGGATGGCACAACCAGGCAGTGGGAACAGCGAGCCAACTTATTAGCGCCTCGAGCCCTAGGCCGCTATCCCCAGCGCACCAGATCCGATCAGACGACCCAGAGTGTAATATTCTGATTTCCAGTTCGAGAGTTTTTGTGTCGGCGAGAGAATTATTTGAAATTTTAGGGTTTTCGAGGAAGCTTGGGACCCTGGGCCTCCGGCCCAAGCTGGAGCAACTTGACCGGCCTGTATTGTGCTAGGGAAGGGGGAGACACACCTGGCCCAAGGCCCATGCGCCCCCACTCCCCCTCGACCCTAACCGCCCCCACTCCTCTCCTTCCATCTCCCTCCCACTTCTTCCCCTAGGAAGCCGCCACCCCTCCTCCTAACCAGCACCGCCCCCTGCTCCTTGGCGCCACCTCCTGCTCTGGTTCAGCTCTGCTTCTCCCGGTGTCGCTCTCCAAGTCCCCCACGCCGCTGCTCCTCCTGTTCTCCCCCCAGTCAGCCTCCCCTTGGCCATCTTGGTGGCCAGCCCCAAAGGAGAAGGAAGGGAGAGGAAGGGAGGGAGATCTTTGGGAGGTTGATCTCCATCTCCCGGCGAGTCTTCAAGGGTAACATCGCATCTATTTTTCTGTTTGGTACTGTCGGGATGCAGATTCATTTGGTTGGATTGAATCGAAGTGCTGCTGTAGATTTTCCAGAATAGATCCAGATTGTTGCGCGTCCGTTATAGACCTGTTATAGGCCGATCTGGAGGTTCTCCCCTCCTAGAGAATTGTATCCACGGTTTTTATCTTTCCATAACAACCGAGATCATCAGATTCTGATATGTGGTTCAAAAGTTATGATAGAATCTTTCCTACTGTCCTGGGAAGTCTGACGAGAATTGTCAGTAAAGTTGTTTATGAAATTTGACTTAGTTAGAAGCCGATTCAGGTCTGTCACCCAAAACAATTTTGAAGATAATTTCATAATATTTCCAAGTTGATAAAGATCACCTCTATTGGATCTGTAGAGTAAAAGTTATGCCATTTTCTTTGCTGCTGATCTGTTGTCTGGACAGATGTCTATCAGACATTTTCAACTGTTGTTTAGTCAAATGTGTGGGCAGAATTAGGAAATCTTGTCAACTAGAGTTTCGTAGGTTTACTCGTTAAGTTTCATTGGGAACTAGATTCATGTCATTCTGAGTTCTAGATCTTTAATTATGATTTTTACCGTACCGCTGTCCAGTAGGGTTTCAATTGGCTGAATTAGTTGATTTTAGTTTTGGGTCCGTTGGTTGTGTTGGTTAAACAGGGGATAGTGTAGAACATCGGTAGCTTCGTCAAACCATGTTGTCCTTATTTTGGGTGCATGTTTGTGTAGGCGGTGAGGATACGAGTGGAGGAGCACCTTCGTTACCTCCTAGCACATCACAGCGCGGAAGGCAAGTACCAAGTGTTACCATATTGACTGTTGATGATTGAACGTTGATGAATTGTTAATATTGTTATTCATGTTCATCTTCAATGTCGTATGCATTCATCCTTGTGTGATAATCCATGTGGAAGGAGCTAGTGAATTTCGTTTCAAATGATTCATTCCATTCATGCATTGCTTTTGTTTTAACCACGGGAGTGGAATTACAAAGACCCATCAACTCCAGCATGAGCTCGTAAGACTCACCATTCTAATGTGGGAAACTTCGGACACCCGTATGAAACGTTCTTCATATGGTATTTGGGTCCCCGGACTTGGTTAAGTACGGGCTTTAGTGAACACCGATGGGTGTATCACTCGCTATATCGGTATAAGCAGCTGAGTAGTCCATTCCTTTCAATACATCTATCCATTCCCTTCATTCACACGTGTTTACCTAGATAAGTTCATACTTTTTATTGAAATTGACTTAGGCATAATGTGGAATGTTCAATGGTTTAGTGTACTTGCTGAGTTTTGACTCATTCTTGTTTTCTATGTTTATTTAGGTGATTGTTGAAGCTGGCTTGGTGGGGAGGGAGTAGTAGTCATGCACCTTTCACTCATTTCACCATAACCTATCTACATTATTCACTTTGATTATGCCTTTCATTCATTATCCGATGAACTGTAATAAATAAATTTAAGACCAGAAGATATTTCCCTTCACATTATGATGGTTTGTTAAATGCGGCGAGTGGTTTGGTTAAATTGTTTCCTGATTATATTCTGATGAATTCAGTCTTTATTCTTGCCATGTTAATGTTAATATTTATATCGTTATGTACTTAAAGGAATTACAGTTTATATTCTTCCAAAATTTGGTTGTATGTTAGTTATTTTGGTAACATCTTGGCTTCCGAATAGCTAGGGTGTTACACGGAGCCAACCAGACGCGATCGGGCAGCGGACGTCTCCCCGGTGATGTGGCCCGAGAGAGAGGCGGCCTTCCCACGCCCGGCAAGGGCCCCCCTCCATGCGATCTCGGTTGTCCAAAGCTGGTCCAACGGGCGATTTTTTCAGGCGACGTGGCCAATGCGGTTGGGAGTGCTTTCCATCGAGAATTAATGTTAGTAATAACACATTAACACTATCACACTAGCACCACTCTAGGCCCTGCCTCTACTGTTCTAGTACTTGTGTAAATCGATGGGGGTGTTCATTCAATATGTTTGGCAAATACGGTATACCCGATAAATATAGTATTGTTAATTCGGTAAATATGGTTTGATATCGATAAATACTAAGTTATTTCGGTACGGTATCGATAAATACCATATTTGCCAAAGTTAACTCGAACTGCGGAATGATACGGTGACTTGTGGTCACAAATATTGACAAGCCTAAGAACACTATTACACTAGCACCACTCTAGGCCCTGCCTCTGATGTTCTAGTACTTGCAGCATTCAAGCAACACCATTAAGGCATCAACCAAGAACTAGCCAAGTTTTGAAACACATGCATGCGAATGATGTTGAGGACTCAAGATGAACATGGCAGCTAGTGTTGAATAGACCACTAATGGATGATCCAAACTAGAAGGCTTGCATAATATAATTGAGTTCATTTCTGTACAAAGACCTAATAGGGAAACAAGTATGATGTGTTAGACTAGATATGCTAGACTAGATGATATATTAATTGTTGAACCCGAAAGTTCAATTCTGAATCTTATATGTATACCGTGTTAGTTTTATGACCAGTCGCTGGCACACACATTTTACAACATTGAATCACATCCATACACGAGTAAATAAAATAGAGTAGTACATAATATTAAGTAGTTGAACATAGGGCATTAAGATTGAGTTTTACACAATAGGGCCGACCGACCAACTAGATCGCAATTAAGAGTTCTTGAAGTGGAAATAAACTACAATTACGGATAAATAACCCACGTGGTATGTCATAACTCATGGGACAGCCGACTGGGTTAACGTCCTAGAATTCGACACTAACATCATCTGCAAATCCCGCGACATAAAAGTTGTCAAACATGGGATCTTCAATTTCTTGCTCCGACAATTGTTCAACAAGCAATGGTGAGTACAAGAATGTACTCCGCAAGACTTTTTATCAAAGGTGATAATACATGCAGGCTATATCAAATGATGGATGTCCTATCTAGTTTCTTTTGCTTAAAGCAAGTTTTATTTGCAATAGGGATAATACCCTTTAAAGAGCAACTAATTGCGCACACTCAGGATAGTTGTTTTGTATAAATGTTTCGTTGTATTATTAAGTATTCTCTTTTTTTCTCTATCTAGAAGTATAATAGTGTCGGTTATCTAGTGTTGACCTTACGAATAATTGTTTGGTGGCTTCCTTTGGAATAGAATCATGTAGAAAGAGACACAGGGATTTAGACAGGTTCGGGCCTTCTCCTGGAAGAATAACAACCCTACTTATGTATAGTTGTATTGACTATGTGTTTGCAACCAAGTAGGAATTATTGGAACAAAGAGACTTAAGAACTTCTATTTATTGTCCCTAAAAATCTTTTATCTGGCCTCCCCCCATCCACTGACGTTAGTCCTTATATAGTTTGCGATGGGGTGGCGGTTACTTTTAGGCCAAGAGGTGCCTCAATGCTAGATAAAATGTGCATGTTGGTGGTAGTTATTGTCAAAGAAACTAAACCTTACGTCGCCTTGCAGTTACGTCAAGGACAGAGGCATAATACCTACAGTTATCCCAGAGAATAGCATTGTATACTTACCACTTTGTGTTTTAAACATAGCGTATAAAAGTCTCTAGTCAATTGGTCCCACATGTTTGTAGGTTTTATCGACTATAGGGTGGTCGTAGCTAACCAGGTCGTAGTAAAGCTTACAACTAGGAGGTGGTTGTAGTAAAACTTACGACCATGGAGTGATTGTAGAAAAACTTACGACCATGGGGTGGTTGTAGAAAGGCTTACGATCATACAACTAAGCACTCCTGTTATTAACAATAAGGGGTACACTTATGAACAATATGAAGATATTGCTATCTTATAATAACAATTACAGATAAATAATTAATTGATGATTATTAGATCCTCGTCATCTACCCCCAACTTCAAGTAAAAATAACTTACTTGGAAAGGAGGTTGTAGAGTAGTGGTCGGAAGAAGAGTCTTTCCGACTGGTATTTCATTTGACCAGAAATAAACTTAGTCAAAAAGGTAATTTTACTTGAGTTGAAAAGACAGAACTTTTTTTTCGAACATACAAATTAAAAAATACCAATGGACTCTTACAGATATGTCCGTTGAAACTGTTCCCGAAGTGGTGGCAACTGTTGAGTTCCCACGATCTTTAACTCAGACTCGTGGCTATAAAAATCTACCACGGGCGTAACTTCTCTCGAGTTCTTGTTCCCTCCTCTGCCAACTAAGTCGCAATCCTTCTCCAAACTATTCCAAATCTAAGCCAAACTCACTAAAAAAAGATGGTCGGAACTGTTTCCAAGTGGGAGAAATCAGAGATGGATACAGAGAAGATGACGACACTGGTCGTAGCTAAGAAGATCCCGAAGCGAGCTTATGTGAAGTGGACCAACACTGAGGGAAAACATTGGCCCTTAGGTGAGGAGGATATGATTCCAGTTTTTTAGGCATACTGTGAATGTGGTTTCCGACTACCCATTCTCCCCTTCCTCATTTTTTACTCCAGCATTTTGGGGTGAAATTGGTGAACTTAGTTCCCAATTCCATCACAATGATGAGTATATTCATCTACCTATGCGAAGCCTATATGTGAATCCTTCCAGATTTGAATCTCTTCCGGTACTACTACGGGATGAGCAAGCACAACGGAATCGCAGGTAGCTGCGGTCTGAAGCTCAACGACGGGAAGTCGAGGGATATATTCAGATGTTCACCCAGTCGTTATGGCCGGGTTGGAAGAAGAGGTGGTTCTACTAGAGGGTGTCCAAGGAAGACAACCTCTTCTTCACAGGGAAGCCCGCAGAGAAGAGTATATCCTGGGACTCAACTCCGAACAACCTCAATCGGATCACCGTGGATTAATAACTATCCCAAAAGCATTTAAATAAATACTTGAAATAGAATGCAATACATTGAAACAAAGTATTTTGAAAGCGGGTTCAATATGATCAAAGGTATAACTTGCCTTGGAATAGATCTAGATATTGGTCTTGGTCTTGAGGTGCTCCTTCTTACGCAAAATTCCCGAAGTATCGGCGTCTACTCATAAGCGAGACAAAAGAAACAAAACAAATAAATAACAGAGGCAAAACAAACTCCAAAAATCAAATAAAATTCACCATTAAATAGATCTTAATTTTATATAAATTTACAAATTTGAATGGGCTCGATCGGAGTTGGATGCAAAAGATATGAGCTTTGGAAGATTTGAAAATCAATTAAACCCTAATTTGGATTTTCTTGAATTTCCGAATTATTTTTATAAAGGAAAATCGGATTATTGCGCAATGCTTGCGTCGGTAGAATTAACGGAAAAAAATATTTAAAAAATCTTGACATGTGGGACCCATTTGCGATGTGCACAATCACGCAGTGGGCTAAGCTCGAGAAACCACGGAGATCTGAGGCGGTGGGTGAGCCACGTCTTGGCGTGTCTTTGTGACACGGTGACACGAGGCGACCTTGAGCACAAAAAGCGGCGGTTGCGATGCGGCGACAGCAGCTCTGGCGGCTACGGCTCGGAACCAATAGCAGCGATGACAGCGGCTCTTAGCCGGTGATGAGTGGTACCAATGTGTAGAGGGTTATTGCGCACATGAGGGCACGGTTTGAGCTTTGAGGTTGTGGAGATGGCCGTGGCGAGGAAGCGGCGGCGAGGCTCGGGTTTTGTCGGACGGCGCTCGGCGATGCTCGGCGACGAGGAGTGCGCCGAGGTAGCTGAGACTTCTTGATCACAATAGTGCGATCGGTGGAGCAAGAGGCGGACGGCGGCGCAATCCACCGGAGAAGCTGCGGCGAAAAACCTAAAACTTGGAATCTTGGCGGTGCTAGGGCGTCAGGCGGCGAGTGGCGGTTTAGGGTTGCGGAGGGAGGCGGTGCTAAGGAGTACTTATAGGCTCGGAGGCGAGATTTGAAACCCCAATTGGTCCAAAGCAGTGGTTTTTGAATTCCAAGATTTTGAGATTGAAACCGATTCGGGGTTTGATTTGGTTTAAACGGATAAGGAATAACAGGAGGCGCGATTTGGTAGGGGTCGGCTCAAATGTCAATGAGAGAATCGCCGTTGTCGTGCGGAGTGAAGCTCGGTAATGGCGGCAAGACGACTTGCAGAGGAGGAAGAAGACTCGCGAGGCGACGACTTCGATTTGCGAGCCCCTTTGGTCGAGAGCGAGAAGCCTTGTGCGAAGCGGCAACAGCCGTGCGATGGCGATCCAACGGTTGAAAGCGAAGCAGCGAGCGAGGCTGGTGGCGTCTTGATGGAATAGTGTTGGGCTTGACCCGACCTTTATTCGAAAGATTTAAAATAGGTTTTCTTTTAATAAATCGAGAAAATACCATTAGCCAATAGAAAATAGCAAAGACTTTGGAAAAATTCGAGAAAATTCTATAAAATATATCCAAGCATATAGGATCTAAATAAAATAATTTTGGCAATTGTTGATATTGGGATTAAGCACATTAAATCAATTTGTCCTTAAAGTCCATATTAAGCTTTTAAATTAATATTCAAATAAACCCAAATGGTGAATTTTCTACGCTACCATTATTTAAAAGATTTTAAAGCTCGAAATTTGGGATGTTACAAACCTCCCCCTTAAGCGAATCTAGTCCCGAGATTAGGCTAGCTAGAGAAAAGGCTAGGGAACTCGGTTTCAACTCTTCTTCACGTTCCCGTTGCTTCTCCTTACAGTGGTTACTCCTTTGGACTTTGCAGTAAACGAGCGGTCTTGCTTACAGTGCGGCGCTCTGCGACATCAAAATCTGGCGTTTGTTCTTTGTACGTGAGATCTTCCTTGATTCAATTGACTCCAGCAGAGTGCGCTCTTACAGCACGAAGACACTTCTTGGTGAGAGTATCCAAGCCATCAAGGACTTGAAGGAAGAGACCACGAACTTATCCAAATATTCCATGAATACTTTGTTCATCATGTTCATGAAATAGGCGAGGGCATTAGTCAATCCAAAGACATGACTAAAAACTCATAATGTCCATAGGGTTGAAAGCGGTCTTTGGTACATCTTTAGGACAAATCTTCAGCGATGATAACTTCGATCGTAGATCGATCTTGGAGAATACTTGGCTCCTTTCATGCAGTCGAACAAATCATCTATTACAGGTAATGGGTACTTGTTCTTGATGGTGACTTCGTTGAGAGAGCGATAATCGATACACATTCTCATACTTCCATCTTTCTTCTTGGCGAACAAAGCGGGTGCTCCCCATGGCGGCGAACTAGGTCTTACAAAACCTTTCTCGATGGTTCTTCTATACGCTTCTTCATTTCCACAAGTTCATCGTTGGCATCCGATAGGGTCTCTTGAAATTGGTCTTTGTTCACGGCACTAGATCGATGACAAACTCAATGTCACGGTCGGTGGCATTCTGGAGTATCGGAACCACTTGCAGTGACTTGACGAGTCTGAACCATCCGTGAATTTCCTGGGTTAGATAAGGTAGCAAGCACGAGATAAGTTGTAGAACTAAGCGGGTAGGTAAAACCCAACAACATATTTTAAGAAAGCTCAATCAAACTCTTATATTGATTAAGATAATAGTATGGCTTGCAACAAATGCCTAAGGGCCTTTGCGGCTCATACTTGCACACAAGAAAATAAGGACAAACTTAAGCACACCAAACTACCGCCTAAAGGGCGACTCAAGACATAAAGCGGCTAAGCCTCAAACAACGCCAAGAAACTACTCAATCAAATAGCCTCCGCAGCCTTGACGGTGCTCACTTTCTTGAGACACGAAAGTGAGTGGCATCCTCGCAAACCGATCGATGTCCCGGGATGGTGCAATAGAGTGTGTCCTCGTGCAAAGCTCGGTGCTTCGCTCACGCCTCTGCTTGGCTCTTCCGTTCAAACGGTCCATCGACTTCTTACTCGGTCTTCCTCTTCAGTGTCTTCTTCGTGATCGTGTCATCCATAAAGAGTTTCTTCTAATATGGCGATCCTTTCTTGACTCTCAAGAGTCTCATAGGTACACTCCACTCTGTGGCGCTAACTCCAACGATTCTTCTGAGCAATGCGAATCGGGCAAGATGCACAACGGTGGCGTTGTCTTCTCCTCCGTGAGCGGAAAATGTGTAGCAAGATCCACGTCGGAAGTGCGGGGATGATAACGGAAAACTGTGTCACGAAGCTCTCGAGAGTAGACGTTGCAGATCCTCAGGATGGCAAGGCGCGAAGACTCCTGGATTGCTTCAATCCAAATACTCCTTCGAGCTGAGATGTTCAGTGGTTTGCTCGCCTTGGTGTTCTCGCTGGCGTGAGCGGTCAAATGGCGATCACTCCACGATCTCGGCGTTCACAATCCAAGCAACGCCACGGTACAATGGACGATCGAACCCTCCAAGTACTTGTAGCAACTTCCAAAGCTCGGCGGCAAGTCCTCCCTTGCGCTCTCCATAACTCTGAAGACGAGGCATCTGATACCACCTCTGTCGGGACCCAAATATGCAAATCTGGACCCTCTGTGTATTCTGCACTAGTTCAGGATCACGCTAGTGCACACAATGTCAACATTGATGAAATATCACATCCATACAACGAATCTAAGAATAAACGAGTACTTTAAATAACAAATAACTGTTGGGACCTTATGGTCGAGTGTTACATTTATTAAGCCATGCAAGGTCGACAATAAAGAAATAAAGCTGCAATGAAACGAAATAAACTCCGGTGGCTCCCATCAATTTACCATGTGCAACCGATCGATCAAGACCCTAACGCTCAACCTTCGAGAATTCCTCTTCAAAAGCAAAGACGACTCCTCCATTCGTTGATTTGTTTAGCAAGAGTGAGTACACACCGTACTCGCAAGTCATACCACGTAATGCAATTTATAGATGATGGCTTATTCCAAAGGAATGGCTTCGTGGTTATTTTTGAAATGCAATATTTGCAATTGAATACAAATAATAGATTGAAAGCATAATTCAAAACAAATAGACAATAATAAGTTAACGATTGATTTCACAAAGGACACACAGTCTAATCAAGTTCTTTCACACAGCTGAACAAGTTATCTCACACAGCTGACCCTTCCCATTTATTTTTATGAAAATCTACCCCTCGTGTGAAATTCCTAAGCATGTCCATAACCGAGGACGCGGCTATCGAATAGATTGATTTAAACACTCTGCGAGTTTGTACACTTTACCCACACGATACAATCAACATGAAGCGATCATCGACCATAACAAAACCTTTTGAAACTTCATCTCAAACAATGACACTCTGGTGTGCTTTTATCGCCGCCCAATTTGTACACATGACCCTTGGAACGACACACACCATTGGACGGGGATCGTGAACGATCCATGATGTGACCCAAACACAATGCAGACACACCTCCGACCCATCACATAGCTTAAATACAACCCTGAGTTGTCAATGTCAAGACTCCATAACTTACTAAGTCGGGCCCGGCCCATACTAGGCATGTGGTCGTGCAAAGAAGGCCAGTTCAATAGCGCACAAAGTTAAGTCCTTAATTGACTAAGGCAAGACTTCGATTTTACCCAAATCACAAAGTTTAATAAGCACACAGCTCCACCGCTCACACAGAATCCACCACTTGCCTCACCCAAATCTTTTCCCACCTCGTTGATTAAGTGCAACACATGCCATCAACGCAGTAATAGCACACAAAGACACATAGTTTCATCACACGTTCCATAATCACTTAGTCAAATTTATAATTGCAACTCTCACATGAAATGATGACTCGTGGCATGGCTAAGCAGTCTAATCGTATCTAACCAACCCACGTTGGTGCTACGATAATACCAACTAATAATTAACCAACCTAGGGTGACAAAAGATCATGACATACAATAGACAAGGTGGTATAACAATTTGGATTAATAACTATCCCAAAAGCATTTAAATAAATACTTGAAATAGAATGCAATACATTGAAACAAAGTATTTTGAAAACTGGGTTCAATATGATCAAAGGTATAACTTGCCTTGGAATAGAGCTAGATATTGGTCTTGGTCTTGAGGTGCTCCTTCTTCTGCAAAATTCCCCGAAGTATCGACGTCTACTCGCAAACGAGACAAAAGAAACAAAACAAATAAATAACAGAGGCAAAACAAACTCCAAAAATCAAATAAAATTCACCATTAAATAGATCTGAATTTTATATAAATTTACAAATTTGAATGGGCTCGATCGGAGTTCGGATGCAAAAGATATGAGCTTTGGAAGATTTGAAAATCAATTAAACCCTAATTTGGATTTTCTTGAATTTCCCGAATTATTTTTATAAAGGAAAATCGGATTATTGCGCAATGCTTGCGTCAGCCGAGAATTAACGGAAAAAGAAATATTTTTAAAAACCGATCGACATGTGGGACCCCATCGCTGGCACACTCACGGTGGACTAAGCTCACCGAGCCACGGATCTCGAGAGCCGGTGGTCGAGCCACGGGCGTCGTGTCCGGCGCCGACACAGTGACACGAGGGCGACACGCAGCACAAAGCCGACGCGGGTTGCGATGGCGGCCGACGCTGCTACACTGTGGCGGCGAGGCTGGCGCCGGAACCAATGGCAACGGCGAACGGCGGCTCTTCACGGCGGTGAGTGGTACCAATGTGTAGAGGGGTTATTGCGACATGAGGGCACGGTTTGAGCACCGAGGTTGACGGAGATGGCCGTGGCGAGGGAGAAGCGGCGAGGCTCGGGTTTTGTCGGACGGCGCCCGGCGATGCTCGGCGACGAGGAGGCGCACGAGGTAGCTCGAGACTTCTCGATCACAATGGTGCGGTCGGTGGAGCAAAGGCGACGACGGCGCGACGCAATCCACCGGAGAAGAAGCTCTACGAAAACCCTAAAACTTGGAATGCTTGGCGGCTAGAGGCGTCAGGCACGCGAGTGGCGGTTTAGGGTTGCGGAGGCCCGGCGGTGCTAAGGAGTACTTATAGGCTCGAGACGCAGCGAGATTTGAAACTCCCAATTCGGGTCCAAGCAATGGGTTTTGAATTCCAAGATTTTGAGATTGAAACCGATTCGGGTTTGATTTGGTTTGAAACGGATAAGGAATAACCGGAGACGCGATTTGGTGGGGTCGGCTCAAGAAATCAGCGAGAGAATCGCCGTTGTCGTACGGGAGTGAAGCTCTCGGTAATGGCGGCAGCACACACGCGCGCGAGGAGGAAGAAGACTCTGCGGAGACGACGACTCGGTCGCGGGCCCACTGGTCAGCGAGAGCGAGGAAAGCGCAGCGCGGGCGAGCGGCAACCGTGCGATGGCGATCCAACGGTTGAAAGCTTAGCCTTGGTGGGTGAAATTTGGGTGATGGAATAGTGTTGGGCTTCGGCCCAGCACTGTTCCGAAGGATTTAAAATAGGTTTTTCTTTTTAATAAATCCAGAAAATACCATTAGCCAATAGAAAATAGCAAAAGACTTTGGAAAAATTCCAGAAAATTCTATAAAATATATCCAAGCATATAGGATCTAAATAAAATAATTTTGGCAATTGTTGATGTTGGGATTAAGCACATTAAATCAATTTGTCCTTAAAGTCCATATTAAGCTTTTTAAATTAATATTCAAATAAATCCAAATGGTGAATTTTCTTGCTACCATTATTTAAAAGATTTTTAAAGCTCTGAAATTTGGGATGTTACAAAGGACTTCATTATGTGTTACATTAGTCCTCTTAAGGATCGAGTACATCCTATGTGGATGTATTCGGGGACTAATGACCTGACCAGAGATTATAAAGAAGGTAAAGAAATAACCAACTTAATTCTCTTTATGAATTTTGAGTATTATTGTTGATTATGTCCTTATACTCGTAGATATCTCACAAAAGGAATTCGATGCTCAGGCCAAACTCATTTGTGAGAAGGCTCCTGCACCTACACCAGGAGTTCCTCAAATTTGGCGATCATAGGCAAAGAAGAGAGAAGTGAACGCCTAAAGGTAATCAAAAATTGATTTCGTCTTTAGGGTTTGGTAGTCGTAGCATTTGACCATTGAGTAATATTCATTTTTTGATTTTTACAGAAAGTAAGCATGGTAGACCGTCAAGACGACCAAAAGGTCAAATTGATGGTGTCGAAGAGGAGTCAGAGGAAGATAGAGTTCCTTTGGCTAAAAGACAGAGTTCAACCTCTCAGACTCGTGGCACTGAAAGCCTTCCAGAGGTTGAAGGTGTCACAAGAATCGAGGTGGCCGAAGAGAAGAAGAAATAGAAATCTTGTGGATGGTTTCTTCTGGATTCAAGATTGTATCTAGAATGCTAAGGTATGCAAAACTAAAAGCATAAAAATAGCATTTACCTTTTATTTCTATAATTTTATATATTTTATTTTCTACTTGTGGTTTTAGTAATGCTTCTCCAACTCCTAGGGATGTTTCTGCTAAGAGGCCCGCAATTGTCTCACATACAACCGTGAAAGCAAGGGCTTCTTTTGCGGTCGTAGAGACAATAGCGGAGGTGATGTAGAATCGACCCCTATCCCTGTGCTGGCGATGAAGGAGGTTGCTGCCACTGAAGCAGCCACAATTACTGAGGTGGTCGTAGAAGTAAAGGAGAAGGCAACAAAAGATCTGGATGCTTTGGTGATCGAACCGGTTATTGAGGATATTAATAATTGAACAAGAGACTTAGTTCTATGATCACCAGAAGCATCTAGTCAAGATGTGGTAGGAACCTCCGACCGCCATGTCGGGAAGGAAGTTGTAGAGGACGTCCCTCCTAGTCCTCAAAGAGGAGTCATTTCTACTGCCAACGACGATGAAGAAGAAGATGAAGACTTCTTCAACCTCTTCCCCTGAGTTCGTTGGTCCACCAACCATCGGATCTTCTTCATTCAGGTCTCGTGACTGAGTCCCACACCCTAAGGATATTCCAAATAGGAGACATAACTTTAATGATGAGCATCTTCAAAGAGTATGGTGGGACCAAGTCAACGGACTTGATGAACTACAAGATTCCGAGTTTGTGTCTGCCAAATTTGCTCGATCAGCCATCAACGTAAGTACTCGATGCCAAATATTTTCATATTTGGATATATTTTTTTCTCCTTTTTCTTGTTGGAAATATGCCCTAGAGGCAATCATAAAGATGATTATATTTTATTATGTTCGTAACATTGGATAATATGTTATCTTGTTCATAGAATAATATCAATAATATTTATTATTAAGTATGTGAGTTGATTGTGAAACTCTATATTTCTGTGATGATTATTCTTAAACGTTCCCTGGTCGGAAACATATGAGAACACATATGAATGGACTAACATATGTATTGGTTGATGACTATGTTTCACAAGTCATGGATATAGAGATATCAAACCAATAATATGGACACATGTTAGAGAACATGGTGTTGGAAAAGACCCACCTTGACACACTGTTGAGATTGTTATGATTCTATGTATTATTAGTTGGTCTCAAGCAATGATGATGTATAATCCTTAGACCTGAGATCAGCATGGTTTTCTACATGTGTAGTAGCACTCTTAGGGGTTGCCAAACGCTACTCGTAACTGGGTAGTTATAAAGGTAGCTTTCGGGTATGTTATGAAATATGCGGAGGGATGTGACTGGTCGGATATGAGATTTACCCCTCCTAACATAACAGGAGAGATGTCTCTGGGCCCCTCGTTGTGGTCGGATAAAGAAAGTGCATGGTCATGCCACTAGTGGTCGAAGTATCGACCACATGAAGTTATTCAACACTTAATCAAAAAAGTATTGAACATTCTATGGATGATACAACATCTCACCTGGAGTTCAACTAGACATCGTGAGGCAAAGGGAGAATACACGAGAAGGTATTTTAGTTCGATCAAATAGGGACTAGTCGTATGGAGATACGAGCTAGTCGTAGGCTAGTCGAACATGGTCACTAAGTGGTCAAAACCTGGTCGTAAGGAGTTACGAATTGGTCGAGACCAAATATGAACTGGTCGTATAGAGATACGAGCTGGTCGTTAGTGATATAGACCTGGTCGTAGATCATATTGCATTAAGGTTCGTTTGATATATTCTATGTGTGTTTGGGAATCGTTATGTGCTGCTAGGTACCGCTAAAGACTAGTGGTCGAAAAAGAGTTTCCGAGTCACAACCGATTACACATGAACTTATAGGGTCACACACTTAAAGGGCTAGTATTTGATTTGGATGGTGATCCAAATTCTTGTAGGCCACGAGTTCCTAATGGGGCTCAAGTACGAGACTCATTATGGATGCCTATAAATAGAGGGGCAGTGGTAAGGGGTATGATGATCTTTAGAAGAACTTCCAGAGACCCTAATAGCCACGCCTTCCTCAACCACGCCGTCAGTGCTAGCACTCCAGCGCGTGGTTCCCCTGCCCCGTACGTGTGGATACCTTGGAGGTGTTGTTGCGAAGCATCAGCACTAGGACGATTCGCAACTCAGTACGACCACTCGGAGAAGCAGACGCGTGGCGAATACGACTACTCGGAGGAGCAAACGTGTGGCGAGTATGACTACTCGTAGGAGAAGACGCGTGGCAAGTATGACTACGACCGCATCAACTCGCTACATTGACTCTACTTTCGCTACGAGGTGGCGTCTAGTGGTAATCTTGTAATCTATTACTAGTGGAGGTTCCTTGGTTGCGCAGTAAAAATTTTATTTTGTGCTATCGTAGCCTTCCCGCGATCCTTCATTTGTCGCTATCTTTTTTTATTAAGAAAGCTCCTGAACAAGTTGCCACCGTTCGTGAATACCACAGGCAACTTGTGTTGCTGGAAAAGTAGCAAGCTGGACTGTACGAACTGATAGTGAGATCGTAAGTATATACTATGAGAAGTCTTATTTTGTTTCGATCGCTCATGCAATACTCATCTCTGTTTTAACCTTTGGAGGTCTAAACGTGACGAAAGAACCTTGATCTCTACAGTTGGCTATGTAAAAGCTGATGCGCTAAGGTTAAGGGGTGAAAAATATGACCTACTGAAGAACCTTTAGGAGGCAAATTCTACAGCTTGCGAGTTATAGAATAAAATAAACAGTAAGTTTATTGCTTAACACTGCTCATTTTGATGACTTTCTTCTCTTTCTCTAATTCTTTTTCTTTACTTTAGAAAAAGAGATCGATGTCCGTAAGCTCCAAACCGAGGTCGATTCGATGGCATTGGTAATCAACGAGCTCACCCGTATCGCCAAAGAAAAAGACAATAGTATAAAGGCATGGGAGGAACATAGCACAAAAGATGTTGCCTCCCATGATGACGAGATCAAGAAGCTTGATTCTCGTTTAGTAGGTAAGAATTCTTTTACCTATGACCAGCTTATTTACTAGTCTTTAAGAAGTATTTTTTCTGACTGGTCATACTCTATTTTCAGAGCAGACAATCGAAATAAAACGACTTCAGAAAGCTTCAACTCGTAGTCAAGAGGAAATGAAGTCTACAAAGAGTCAGGAAGCTTCAACTCGCACTCAGGTGGAAAATGAAGTCTACAAAGTTGAATCTTGAAGACAAAATTTTACTCGTTAACAATGTGCTTAGCGGACTTGGTGCTGAGGAGGTCACTACTCTTAAAGACACCGTGGTCGGTCATACGAGCACCATTGGGCAATAAGTCGGAACTCTCCATGAGTTAATAACAACTCTGAAAACCAACCAAGTCGACTTGATAAGAGAAGCGGTCGAGGGTGCAGTAAGTTTTAACTTGGCAAAACTTAAGGCTCATGACTGTAATCTTAACCTTCAATTGGTCAAAGCTAACTTCGACTGCCCTGAAGCAGTGGCAGCGCAACCGATTGAACAAGTGCAGTTGGTTGCCTAAAAGGTTGTGGAGAAGATGCAACTCAGATCTCCTTTATCAGAGTAGTTTGTAATAGAGCATGTAATTGTAAATATAATTTATTGTTTATGAATATAAATCTTTATTTTCCTACATATTGTCTCTTCGAGTAGTTAGTAACTCATAAGACAAAAAATAGAAATGAGAATTGAACCTTTAAGATTAAGAATTGAAGTTATATTTGTTACTTTATCCTTGCTCCGACTATTTATTTAGTTTATTTATATAAACTAACTAAATAGTGAATTTGGTTTACTTAAAGAAGTCGTTTGATTTTTATGGTCGATCTCGATTGTCATGTACTAGTAGCAAGAGTTAGGAATATATTGACGCTAGGAAGTTCCTTCTAGTGGGCATGACCACGTGCAGAGATGAAAGACTTTAACTAGGTGATGTTACTTTCTCCGACCAGGTTAATCAAATCGAAGTGATGTTACTTTCTCCGACCAGGTTAATCAAATCGAAAACACCAACACTTAATCGAACAAACTATAAGAGTGTGCGTAAAAAAATTCGTTCGACCTTTCCAGTGAACTCAATTGTGTTGTACTGGTATCAAGAGTTAGAAACAATGCGACGCTAGGAAGTTCTTTCTAATGGACAAAACCACATTCAGAGAGGAAAGACTTCTACTAGGTGACATTACTTCCTCCGACCAGGTTAAGAGAATCAAGTTTACCAAAAGTAGTCAAACAAATTACAAGAGCTTACTTCACTTAGAGAATTCTTCAAAAAATGAAGAAGTAAACTAAATAAAAAAGAGCTTGCTGTTAATTATTTCAACAACATTTTATTGAACTTAGTTTCTTTGTATTGACAACAAAAATTAGGAACAGTTCGACGCTAGGAAGTTCCTTCTAGTAGGCAGGACTACGTGTAGAGAGGAAAGACTTTGACTATGTGATGTTACATTCCTTCGACCAGTGTAAAGGAAACTAAGTGTTAAAAAATGATCAAAAAATTCATCGAAGCGTTGCTTAATGTAAGATAATAAAGATTGGAGAATGAATAAACTTTATTGAGAATGTAAGAGGTTACACATAAAATTTGCATAATTGGTCGATATTCCATGAGTTGGAAGGAATCCTGCCATCTTACATTGCTAGTCGTACCGAACCTAACCTGTGTGACTTCGAACACTGTGTAAGGACATTTCCACTTAGGGGAAAGTTTGTTTCGATTAGACTAGGATTGTATTTTTTTAATATCAAGTCACTTACAGCAAGGCTTCGAGGTTAGACCTTATGATCATAGTATTTTGTGTAGGGCTTGTTGGTAGATCACTGAACGGATTATGGCTTGATTTATTTTTCCTTCTAGTAGGTTGATGTCATCTGCTCGAACTTGTTCTTGGCCGGAGTCGTTGTAATTTTCGACTCTTGTCGACTGAATCTTTAGTTATGGTGGAACCATGGCTTCGGCCCAAAAAAGTAAGAAGAAAGATGTTTCACTTGTATCCCGACTTGCAGTCATGCGAATAGCCCGTAATACGGAAGGTAATTATTTTACCCAAGCCCCCAAGAGCTTTATAACCTAGTTGAAGGCTCGAGTTTTAATTCCCTGCATAATTTGACCATTCACCCTTTTGACTACCCCATTGCTTTTTAGATAGGCGACAGAGGCATAACAAAGCTTGGTACCTAATTCTTCGTAAAATTCCTGGAATTTTGCGCTCGAAAATTATGTACCATTGTCTGTAATTATTCGACTTGGAATGCCAAGTCGAGTGATTATATTTTTCATCATGAATTTCTTGGTTGCCTCCGTTGTTATCACAGTCACAAGTTCGGCCTCGATCCATTTTGTGAACGTATCAATAGCCACGAAAAGGAACTCAAAACCCCCCGGTGCTTTCGGGAATGGTACCAGGATACCGAGACCCCAGGTTGCAAGCCAGGAAAGAGGCATTGTACACACTTGCTAACCAGCTCTTTAGCATCATGGAGGGCCGTTGGCCAGTAGAAACCTTGTCGAAAGGTTTTTCCGACCATCGTTCTGTAGATAGCATGAGTTCCACATAGGCCTCCATGTATCTCTTGAAGGAGTCGTAATCCTTCTTTCTGCGATATGCATCGCATTAGAACCCCTTGAGTTCTTCACTTGTAGAGGACTCTTTCAACCAAAGTATACATTTTGGCCTTACGGGATAAATGATCAGCCTCAAGATTGTCATTGGGCACGATGCCCTTCTAAAGATACTCATAGATGGGGTTCATCCAAGTATCTTCGTATTCTAAGGAGGTTGTCTCAATTGGAGATGTCTCTGGTGTTTCGACCAAGGACGACTTCTAGAGTTGTTCCAAAAAGACTCCTTTTGGTACTTGTGATCAGGAAGAAGCTATCGAGCTAACTGACCAGTGATAAAATTATCCTTTCGAGAGATATATTACAACTCAAAACCAAAAAAATGCTTGTCTAGGTTCCTGACTTCCGATAAATACCGAGACATGGTCGTATTGGGGCACTGATACTCTTTTCCGACCTGATTCACGACTAGTTGAGAGTCTCCTCTCACGAGTAGTCGTCGAATCCTGAGCGGTTTTGCTGCTCGTATGCCAGTCAATAAACCTTCATATTCTGCAACATTGTTAGTAACAGGAAAGTTTAACTAAAAAGCATACTTTAAGGTTTCTCTTGTAGGAGATTTCAGGGCTACCCTATCCCTTGAGCCACTTAGTGTAAGTGACCCATCAAAATACATCATCCACTGGTGGTTGGATTTGTATTGGGGATCCTGAACATGTTCATGATTTGTCCATTCGGCGACAAAGTCTGCCAAGATTTGGGATTTAATGGTCATTCGGACACAACATGGTGGTTGAACTCCCCAAATTCAATTGACTATTTTGCCACGTGTCCCACTACTTCCCTACTTTAGAGGATCTCTCCTAATAGAAACTCAGACGATACAATTATCTTGTGCGCATGAAAATAATGCCTCGGCTTCCTCGAAGACATGAGGAGGGCATATAAAAGTTTCTGGACCTGAGGGTATCGCTCCTTAGGTCCATGTAAAACTTCACTAATATAGTAAACTGTTCATTGGATGTTTTCACATTCTACAACCAGTACTGCGCTCACTGCTTGTGGCGTATCAGCTAGATATATTAGGAGTGTGTCTTATGATTTTGGAGAAACTAGAATTAGAGCACTCGTAAGATATCTCTTGATATCCTCAAAGGCATTATTTGTCTCCTCTGACCATTCAAAGCTTTCATGTTTTCTTAGAAGTTTAAAGAAAGGAATGCATTTTTCTCTCAGTCGTGCGATGAAATGACTTAAAACCGTCATGCATCCTGTGAGTTTTTTGGCTTCTTTTTTTGTGGTTGGAGGGTGTATTTGTTCAATGGCTCTTATTTTTTCAATGTTTACTTCTATTCCTCGTGCAGAGACAAGGAATCCAAGTAATTTTTCCGAAGAGACTACAAACACAAACTTCTCAGGAAGAAGTTTCAAATGGTGTTTTATGAGGTTGTCGAATATTTCTTGCAAGTCAGAAATATGATTAAGGCGCTTGATGTTTTTTACGATTAGATCATCAACATAGGCTTCCAAATTTTCGACCTAGTTGAAGAGAAAAAAAATCATTTGCATCAAGCGTTGAAAAGAAGCAACAATATTTTTTAGACCAAATGTCATTTTTACATAGAAAAATATTCTGAAAGGTGTAATCAATATGATCTTTTCTTTATCATCTACACACAGACTTATGTTATGATAACCAAAGTATGCATATAGGGAACTTAATGTTTCACAACCAGCAGTTTAGTCAACCAATTGATCAATACGAGGAAGAGGAAAATAATCTTTTGAACAAGCTTTATTAAGATCAGTAAAGTCTACACACGTACACCACTTACCATTAGACTTTCTACCATTACAATGTCAGCCAACCACTCTGGGTGGTCGACTTCTCTTATAAAGCCTGCTTTAAGTAGCTTGTCCAATTGAGATCTAATGGCATCTCGTCATTCAAGTGCGAATCTCCGTAATGAGTATCGTACTGGTTTTACCTTTATCCCGGGAACTTGCATTTTGTCCAGGGTACTCATAAAGAGTATGTTCAACGAACTCCCACGATCAATTAGCACACGATTTACTTGACAATTATTGATGGTGGGTTCAACCACGATCGGAAATCGACCAGGTTGGGTAGGAAGGATCGGACAATCACCCTTCTCGAAAGAGATGGTGATTTCTAACGACTTTGGTACTTTATTGACAAGAGGTGGGTCAATGGAGTTTACCTCACGTTCGACAGCTTTGAGCTGCCATCTTGACTTAAATGCCAAAGATCCTGCATAGATGTGATCGATGGTGTGCTCTGGATCTTGAAACAACATCTCCTCATAGTCGTCTAACTACTTTTGATCACTTATTTGTCCTACCACTTCTAGTGTAGGAAATGGTCGTTTGCTGGTGTAGTAATCTTTGAGTTTTCGCTGAAAAACTCAGCAGTTGTGAAGATCGTGTTCTTCCTTTTTGTGGAAAGGACACAACCTAGGCTTGTCATTCTCCCATTTGGGGCATTTACCTTTGCCTCGGTCGGAGTACGGTTTGGAGTTTTGAGGCTCCTAATCGCTTATGGCCAGAACCTCATTAGAGCTGTTAACTTGAGACTTTTGGCCTTTAGCCTTACTCTTGAATTTCTTGGCCTTTGTGTCCTTCTTGCTACTTTGGCCTACTTCTCGTGTGTCTTTATCATCTCGATCGTTGGTGTGATTTCACTCGATCGCTTCTGCAGCAGTTGCATAACGGTTGGCCATCTTAAAAAGCTCGTCAATAGTAGCAGGAGGATTTAACGCGATATCCTCTGTGATCCTTCAACTGCGAACTCTCTATTTAAATGCTATAATAACAAAAGAGTTAGAAACCTCAGGAATTGAGTTACGAACTTGACTGAAACACCTGACAAACTAGCACAGGATCTCATGAGAATTATGTCGCATTCTGTGCAGGTCATCCTCCTTTTTGACATGGTTGTAGGTACCCTAGAAGTTAGTCAACAGTAGATCACAGAGGTGTTACGATGAGCTCTTGTGGCTTATTTAACAACCACGACTGAGCAAATCCTTCAAGCATAGTGGGAAGATACTTGGAAATGACATGCTCCCCTCCCCCTTCTACTCGAACAGTAGTGGTTTAGATTTGAAGAAACTTAATAGTATTTTGTGACCCATCAAATTTCTCCATATTTGTCGGTCAGAACCGTGGTGGCCGGTGTACTACTCGAAGGTCGGGTGAAAATGCCCGACATCGGGTAAAAATAGTGTCAGTGATCTAGAACTGATTTTACGTATGATTGTTTGATTCAGATGGTCTCCTAAGATTGACCACGCAGAGATAATAACACATGGATTTTTATACAAGTTCGGGCCTTGTACTACGAGAATAACAATCATACTCCTGTGTGTATTATATTGAATATGAGTGTTTACAATCAAGAGGAAGACTAATGCCTAATGCCTCCTGCCACTGATCCCTTTGTCCCATCGCCTTCTGATTCCACCCTTTATATAGTGCTCAAAGATGGCGGTAGTTTCTCCAGTCCAAAGGGCACCTCAACGCTTCAGCTGATGAAGTGGTTACTAGAGATTATGGCTAGAGTAGGAATATCCCCATGTCGCAGGTGATTATCATCATGACAGAGAGATTAATCATGCAGTTATTCTAGGAAACAATAGCATAATTAACTACCCTATATCATTAAACATGGTGTAGAAGACTCCCTGATCGACCAGACCTACACGTTTGTGGGTTCCATTGACTAGAGACTGGTCATAGAAGAACTTACGACCAGGTGGTAGTCGTAGTAAAGCTTATGACCATAGACTGATCGTAATAGAACTTACGATCAGGGGATAGTCGTAGAAAAGCTTACAACTAGGGACTGGTCGTAGAGGAACTTACGACTAGGGGATGGTCGTAGAAAATCTTACGACCTCTCCCTTGTAGATAAGGGGTATACTTACGAGAAGCGTAAAGATATTGTTATCTATAACAAGAATTATAGATAAATGAATAAAATAAGGATTATTAGATCCTCGTCAAATGTCATGACACCTTTTTTTCAAGAAAGAAGGGTTGATATCACCAGGAGATCGTACACGACGATACCCAGTGGCAGGTGGACCTGGCCCATCATAGGCTTCAACCCTACGAGGGTAATACTCCTTATATTCTATCTGTTGTTGCGGATTTCTCAGAAGTAGTGATGAATGACCAATTCCCCTAGGAACTTGTCGATCACCGGCTATTTGAAGGACTCTCCTCTAACTGGATTTGTAGTTAGGAGAACGACCAGACCTATTGCCTCAACACTCTCTATGAGGAGAGTCATTTGAATGATTGGTGTTTGACGGAGTAGTTCCGGTACAACTTCCAGAGTGGTGTCGCCGTGTTTGCTCAAGCCTGACCATCGTATCCCGAAGCCATCGTGCGATCTCTCATGCAAAGAGGTCATAGCCTGGCGCTTGTCCAAGCTCTTGAGTCGGGTTTTCGATCAGGTTATTTATCCGCTGAAATTCTTGAGCTTCCTTTGACCGGTATTGGATGCGCCCAGGTAATGTTCTCTGAGTTGTAATTCTTCTCCTTCGGATGGTTTCAGGATCATCCACATTTGATTTTGCCAGAGTATGCCTCAGTGGAGAGCGATCATTTCTAGGATTTCGGCCATGCTCATGAAGGTGGTGATTTCGGCCATGCTCATGAAGGTGGTGATCTTGTTCATCTCTGGAGGCGTCCTCGCCATCACCACGAGAGCCCGAAGTGAATATGCGATGGGAAACATTCTCAGTCCTGCCTCTTTGAGAGAGATTAGGATCTGAGGGGAGAACAAAGACCTCTTGAATGCAATTATCTGGACCTGCATCTGGGTCCTCCTGACTCGAGGAGTCGTCGAAAGGCAACATCTTCGACTTGCAGCAATCCCCTCCAGGAAGGATAATTCTGGGTTGTAACTGTCTCCAGTCGAAGGTGAACGCTGCGACGGTGTGGTTGAGCCTGCAGGAGAAGCCGGCTCAACATCACCCCTTGTGGGGGTAACTGAAGGGTGACAATCACCAGATGTTGGTTGAGTCCTGAAATTATGGATTCTAGGACTTGTTGTGGTACATTGGATGACCTCAGGTGAAGTTGAACATTTGGAGGGGGCCCCTCCTTATGTTCTGCACCCACCTTGGTGCAATCCTAACCTTGGTCGAATAGACCCTTGCCCTTGAGGAATCTAGCTCCTCATTAGGGCGTAATGTTGTGGGGGAGAAAATTCCCTCATCAACCTTGTTTGTGGCACAGTCTCCTGGGTTTGATGAAAGATCCCTAGATGCAACATTGCTGTTGGACGAAATAATGCTCTACTCGTACTCGTAACAGGCATCCATGTCAAGTTCTGCGTAGTCTACCAAATCGAACCAGTTCTCATAGTTCTACTCTCATACCATGAAAGCATTAGAGTAAACAAAAAAACGAAGAAAACTAGTTAAAAAGGAAGAACTGGAAGATCCCCACGGACGGTACCAACTGTTGACAATCTAGTGTCGATCTTACAAATGATGGTTTGGGGGGCTTCCTTTGAAATAGAATCACGCGGAAAGAGACACAGAGATTTAGATAGGTTCGGACATTCTCATGGGAGAATAAAAACTATACTCTTGTGTTGTTGTATTGACTATGTGTTTACACCCAGGTAGGAATTACTGGAACAAAGAGACTCAAGAACTTCTATCTATTGTCCCCAAAAATATTTCGTTTGGCCTCCCCCCGTCCACTGACGTTAGCCCTTATATAGTGTGCGATGAAGTGGCAGTTACTTGCAGGCCAAGAGGCGCCTCATTGCTGGATGAAATGCACATGTTGGTGGTAGTTATTGTTAGAGAAATTGAACCCTACATTGCCTTGCAGTTACGTCAAGGACAGAGGCGTAATACATGCAGTTATCTTAGAGAATAATAGCATATACTAACTGCTCTGTGTTTTAAACATAGCGTATAAGAGTCCCTAGTCGATTGGGTCCACATGTTTGTAGTAGGTTTTATCGACTATAAGGTGGTCATAGCTAACCAGATCATAGTAAAGCTTACGACTAGAAGGTGGTCGTAGTAGACTTACGACCATGGGGTGGTCGTAGAAAAGCTTATGACCATGGGGTGGTCGTAGACTTTCTACGACCACCCAACTAAGCTCTCCCATTATTAACAATAAGGGGTATACTTATGAACAATATGAAGATATTACTATCTTATAATAACAATTACATATAAGCAATCAATTGAAGATTGTTATATCCTTGTCAAATAGAATAACTACGTTGAATGGTAATGATAAAATAAAGCCATTTGACTTTAATATGAAATAACATATCAAAATACAGTAGTTGTAAAACATGGATGTCCTTTGCCATCAGAATACTTTTGACGGCCCTTTATCAAAATCTTTCGAGCATGGATACCCACCATCCATACCAACCCCTATAGAACCATTTTTAGAGAAAACCAAAAAATCTAACAAAGTGTGGTATCACCAAGCGATGTCCATAACCGGAGACACGGTTATTCGAAAAGATTGAGATCTCACTCTGCAGAGGATATACAACTTTACCCACAAGCTGTGATCGATTTAAACAGTTAACCATGACATACTTCCTTAGGCGTGCGACAAAGAAGATCACAACAAGGCATTTACACTACCTCACCCTTACATTAGCTCGACTTAAGAGCTAACTCCTCAAGATATGGACTTCATTTTCCATCATCAAGAAGGCTCACAGTTGTGTTAGTAACACTTGCGTGGACATGAACGTCCTTTACCATCGTCTGGCGCAAAGTGCCCTATAAACATGGATGTCATTTACCATCGTCTGCACGACCTAGATAACGCCCGCCGACTACAGCCTGCGGGCTCAATGCTCGGACTATGTAAATTACTTGGCCAGGTCTGGCCCATTCTGGACATGTGGTTGCACTAAAAAATGTTTGGGTGAACGGCATCAAAGTTCGGTTCTTAATTACCCAGGTGAGACCAACACCAACCAAGTTCTCATGCAAACTGCATCGGCCTCAACAAACCACTTGTCCAAGTCCAGACCATTTTAGTTTCACATTTTATCCAAAATAGCAAAGGTAACCCTTATGTCCAATTTTTGTAAAAACACTTTCCCATAATGTCCAAAACGTATTTTACGAATTCCACCATTGGTACTATTATTGACCTGAGCATGACTAAGCATAAGCCTCATATACCATTCTAAAATTCCACAAATATTATTGCCAACAATGGATAATATTCCCAGGGTGACAACAGTAAGGGTATCAACTTTTCAAGGTAGGAACAATTCAACAATTGGCGATAACTAAATACTAAACAATGATATATCAATTTACTCAAAGCATGCATATTAGTTTGAGAAAACAATGTACATAACATTGAGAAATGGGATCAATATGGTCAAAGGAGGGTTCTCGTCTTGCTCGTTGAACACTGGTTCTTGCTCTGGATCAACTTCGTACGATTCGGGTACGTCGCTATCTAATCGTTAAAAACCATGAGACACAAATAAATACCAAATAAATTAAAATAGAGATAAGATTCATATATATATATATATATATATATATATATATATATATATATATATATATATATATATTCGCATATTATGAAAGCTCAAGATTTTAGAAAAAATAGAAACAATTTTCACTTAATTTGAAGTTCAAATGTAAAAGTTATTAGCATTTGATTTTGGTTCGGTTGGAAATTCCAAAAAGGAAAAAAAAAAGAGATAAACAGTTTGCACGGATTTTCATTTTCATTTTTCTTTCTAAAGGAAAGTATGGATTTATTGCATCATTCGACTGACGGGTGAGGTTGAGTTCACGGTGCACCGGTTTGACAGAGGGGTGAACGGGGCCGTGGGACCCACGTGTTAGTGACTCAGCCCTTAAACTGGTTTAAATTATATTTTCAATTAACTTAATGAGCTAGGACCACACGTCATTGACTAGTTAACACTAACTAACTTTAATTAACTTAATCTAATTACTAATGATGTCACTAATGCTAATCCTCATGGGTCCCATTGTCAGTGAGAGAAAACAAAGAGAATGGACGGACACCATGGCCGAGAGCTTGGCATGCTCGCTGGCAACGAGGTGGACGGGAGGGGCATGAACAAGCTTCGGGATGAATAGGGGAGAGCACGACGATCACTCAGGTAGTCACGGCGCCTGGAGAGATGGACAAAGACGACAGCGCGGCAGAGGAAGGTGGTGAAGTCTCTTGAGTTTGCGACGGTGTTGGCGCGAGAAGTACAAGAAGGAATATTGGGCTTGGAACAAGCAACAGGGGGCTAATGCGATGCTACAGGGACTGACACAGGGACCAATGGCCGTCGGTGACAAGTGGAGGCAGCAGCGCTAGCTACAGCTATGACAATGACTAAGGAGACCACACGACACTAAGGCGAGCAGTGCAAAAGCTTCAGGAGCACACCACGAACACAGAGGTGCGGTTGGTGACGATGGAGAAACTCAGGGGTGGTCGGACGATGGTGATCAGCGGTGACGTCAATGGCTTCAATGGCGACGGCTCTCCACGGCTCGAATTGACTAATACAGAGATCACAACGAGGTTCAAAGAGATGAGGTGGTGCTAAAGGAGCAGAAGATGGGAGAAGAAGCTCACCAGAGGCAGATGAAGCCGGTGGCGATGACGGTGGTCAGAGATGAAGAAGACGATGTGGATCCGATGGTACATTGCACCAAGGGTGAAATCGATTGAGGGATTCAGTCCCGGGAAGGAAATGACACAACATGACGCAAGTGGTGAGGCAAGAGCTTACCAGGAATTGGAGATTTGCTCAGCGGAGCACGGTGGAGCTTGCACAAGATATGAGAACAACGATGATGTTTCACACGATCTAGGGAAGTAGGAGCACAGTTGAGTGGCAAAATGGAGACGACGAGGAGCAGGGAGAAAGTAGACATGCGCGGCTCGGAATTAATTGGCGTGACGAGGGCGCTCTCCTTGTGGATTCTTCACGGATTGAGAGCGTCATGGCATAGCCTCGTCACTAGTCGGGATGGGAAGGCTCAAGTAGGCCTGCGCGGCACGAGCGATGGCGAAGCGAGGGCGCATCTGCATCGATGGGGAGCGCGACTTTGTCAGGACCTAGTGTCATGACATGCTTGGCGTGCGCACGCTCTGGCTTGGCAGGCGGGAGGTGGAAGACGATGACTGGCAGGTGGGTCCCAGCCCACCAATCAACGGCGGCGACGAAAGTGAAGAGAGAGAAAGCACCTCAGCGAAAATACGTCTTCAGCGAAGGGAGACGGCAAGAAGAAGGCGGCTTCGGCGAGGATGGCATATAGGCTGGAGTAGACCAAAACAGTAGTAGGTTGGGCCGAGCAGAAAGAATTTGGCCCGACAAGGATTTTTGAATTTTAAAAATCTTTTCTGATGTGTTTAATTCAAGAAATCGAGTTCCAAATTTTAAAATTAGTAAACCAACTCCACAGATTATGAATTTTTTGGGCATGTTGATTAGATTATTATGAACTCAAATAAAGTATCTCCAGGTTCTGATCAAGCTTTAATTATTATTTTTTAAATTCAAAAAATACTTGCTGGAAATTAGACAAATGTTTTAAATAAATGTATAAATATTTGAAAAAAAACTCAAAAAAGTAGAAATGATGATTTGGGAAATAATAACTCTGGTTTTGAAATTTTGGGATGTTACATTAATTCACTCGATGCCGCGTTCTTGGTTTTTCACCATCATCTTTGTGTTCTAGCCTTTGTTGGTGGCACAACCGGAGCAGTGAGCTCTACTACGTGGGTGTCGGGCAGTCGCAACCTCAGGGGTGTAGAAGCCGTGCGAACGCAGAGGTTGGAGGTCGAGAGGAGGTGGCGAAGTAGGCTGGTGCAGCTGCGCAGGAGGCCACGACGCAAGAGCTCGAACCCTTGCTCCTCAATAAACACGTGCGACGTATCGTGCGAACGAAAGAGCAAAGACTAGAGAGCGGCTAGGGTTAGAGTGGGCGTGTGTGGCCATGTGATGGTGCGATGGGCTGGGCTGCATTACAAGGGTTGCACTAGTTCGTTTTTACGATATTTTTGGTTTTCAGACGGTTTTTACCGAAAAAGCCAAACCTCCTGAAAGCCAGTTTTTTTTGTCTATGCTACCGAATACCAGTCAAACCGAGTTGGTCGGTACTGTTTAGTATTTTTGGTTTAGTTTGTTTAGTTCAGTGCCAACATGAACAACCCTATTCACCCCTGCTGCTCCTGCAATATTATCATGGCAATTGATCAGGTGCATCTACTTGGCAGGGTCAATCGATGCAGAATCACACTGGCATGTTCATCTAGATAGGGCGTGATTGGTCGGGTGTAACACCCCCTAGCTATGATCATCGGGTGCACCTTCGACGTGTTTGGTTGGCCCGACTCATGAAAAACGAACCCCGCAAGCCTGGGCCAAGAGGAGCGCAAAAATCGTGTTGGCGAGCCTCTGATCTCCTCTGCCTCTTCTCCGACATCCTCAAGCTCCTCCGTCAGATTTGGCGAGCTCCCTAGATCCTCCGTCTAGATCTGGTGGAGGCAGGAGCGGAGATAGGACGTGCGAGCGACGGCACATGTGCAACCCTAGGAAACTGTACCCCTGCAAGGTTGATTGCCTTTTTTTTTTGTCATTCTATCCTGCTTGTATGGATGATTGATTCCTCCACTTTTGTTGAGTGCTTAACTATAATTTGATTAAATAATCGTTGTAGGATTCAAATTTCTGTAATGGTGAACTTTGTTGCTTTAATTAGGCTTGCATAGATGAATACTCCTATTGCATTGCTGGACTCACCTAAGATAGCATGAGTAGTATGCAAAAATTAAGAGGATGTCATCATTCTGATTTTGGAAAACAAAATCCATAAACAATAAGTCACCTACTTTGTCAATTTGTCTCCTATATCTAATTATCGTTTACTTTGCCCCCTATAAGTTAAGTTGGCATACAAATACCTCCAGGCAATATGTTTAGCACTATTTCTCAGGATTTTCATTATCTTTGGCACTTGTTTTAGTGGTATTGACTATTTCTCATAATTTTCATTATCGTTGGCACTTGTTTTAGTGCTGTCAATACTTGTTTCAATGATACTACTTGTTTCAATGATACTAATACTTATTCAAATTATTTAAGTGATTTCGGTAATTATAATACACCATTTCACTACTAATGTTTCAATGTTGAAATTGTGTATTACAAATAGCGAAATAACTCAAATCATTGAAACAAGTATTGAAATCACTTAAATAAGTACTAAAATAATTGAGGCAAGTGCCGAAGATAGCTCAAACCACGAGAAAATAATGCGAACATGCAACCTGGGGGTATTTGCAAGCCAGCATAATTTATGGGGGAAAAGTAAATGAAAATGAGATATAGAGGGAAAAATTAAAAAAAAATGTGACTTATGGGGGTGTTTACAGTTTTTCCCTTTGGCTTTTTACCCAGCTTGCTGGTTCAATGTGCATTATTAATGTCGAGTGATGTGCCAGCAATATTGTCACAAGCCGAGCCCTAGTTGTGTCTATTTACTAGTTGTTTATTGCAGATGTTCATATTTCAAAGGCACTTGTTGCATAGCTCACATCTCACATGACTAGGTGCAAGTGATGATATGTTTCCGCTTTTAGTTTTAGGAAGCATACATAGTAATTTCAGGCTCCTTTTAATGATGCAATGTTGAATTGTTCATATTTTTAGAATTGATGTTCCTTACCCTTCAAACCTAATACTACACACACTTCACGTCCGTAGAGGCAATTCAAGTTAGGCCAAGTACTAGATTGACAGGATGTAAAGATGTCATCATTGTACTTCCATTTGTTGTCATATATTCAGCCATGACATATCTTGAGACTGAATCTTTTTTGAACGAAGTCTAAGTCAATAGACTGAATATCTAACTTTTTTTTTATCGTCGTTCCTTCAGCAAGGTGCAAACAACAGTTCGAGGGCTGTAGTTGAGACTCTCAAGCCCAAGCTAAAGGCCAATAGAGACAAACTTCGGTTCAACCGACTATCTATCCGCTGGTTTCTGTAGTGCAAAAAACTTCAGTTTGGTGTTAGTGCTTTGGTTTTCAGAGCTCAATACGTGTGTTTCCATGTGTGGTAGATTATAAGTCGATCATGTATGGATGAATATGATCATTGTTTAGTTTAGACTTTATCTTACAAGTTATATCCATTTTTTTTCGTTGACACACAGTTGTTCACATGGTCCTGGTCCTATTTTGCATTGTCGTGGGTATGGTTCGGCAAGCGGACATCGAGAATAGCAATTAGAGAATAGTAATTAGGACTATGCACGTATTAATACTTGGTTGTTGGCAGCAAAAGAAAAATTGTGACCTAGTCAACAATTCTTGCATTCAATAGGAATTAGTAAAAAAATTCATCAACCACCCACCCGAGAGGTAATTAATTTTGCCACCCTTGGGCCTTGGTGCAAGATGACAACACTCATGTGAGCTATAAGTAACCAAGCAACATCCTTTGCCATCGAGCTCTCATCCCAACCAACCAATCGACATCCCAACCAAACTTGGCTCACCGTAAACCAGCCAACCAAACAAACCTACTTTGCATCCTCTCACCCAGGCCTAGGCTAGCACGGCTCAAAGCACACCCATAGTGAGGGTTTACACCTGTGTGAGAGAATTTTATAAGTTTGATTATCAACTCAGTCGATTTTTATTATGTATTTGCAGCTCCATTATTAGTCATCCTAACTCCTAGATGCCCAAGTGGGTATTAGTTTCTAGGGTTTACGAGGAACCGTTAAGCCATTTATATACGAACAAGCCAAAACACATCCCTCCATATTCAGCTTATCAAGAAATCTAAACCTTTTCTAGAACTTCACTCGTGGTAGGAATTAGGGAACAAGGTAATCTTATACTGAGTTGCAAGAAAGGACAAATAAACCAATTATTGTGCAACAAAACAACCAATAGCAGGGACGAATTCCCACTTCCGCAAGATTGACTGGCTGTCCTAGCTTGGCTGCCAGGAACCTTTAAGGCCCGTTTGATTTAAGGTTAAGAGGCCGGTTGCATGTTTAACCCGCCAAACACCTTTGGATTAGGAAGGATTAACTTAATCCGATCCAAAGCTTTTAACTCTTCTAACCCAGGGTTAAGTTAACCTACTAAATTGGTGTAATAAACTAACTCAGCACAACTAACTCTTGGAAGTTTTGTTTTATTACTGTTTAAGTGCTAACCCACCTAATCTAGCCAAAACAACAATTTATATTAACGGGGATGATTACGAGACACAAAAACAATGGGATAAGCTTAGCCTAATTGAGTTAAAGTTAGCTAACCCAGTTATCTTGAACTCAAACCAAAGCGCAGCAATGGTCCCCTAGGTCTACTTATCGCCTAAGATTAGTATGTACTCATAAACTAACCTAGGCTTCAAGTGCGCGTGTCACATGCAATTGGGACACATGCGTAGTAGGCTATCAGCCCACAAAACACTAATCTTCCATACTCCCTCACAACCCCGCGAACACTAGTCGTAGTCGGGTAGCATGGGTGGGTCAGAGGCCAGCGCAGGGTGTGGCTCGGCTAACACGAGAGCTTGGCACGAGCAGCGGGCTCAGCTACGGTGGTCCGACCAATGCAGTGGTGGCACTAGAGGCGAGGGAGGGCTCCATGGTAGGCGCATCTTACACTTCCTCTTTGGGAAATTGGTATCACCTATCAATTACTGGTTGTAGATTGTGACCTCCATGGTTGTCACGGCGTACTTGGCGACCATGTTATCTCTCCTTATTGTTGTCATGGCGTACTTGGCGATCACGACATCTGAGAGGCGACATGACGTCCTCAAGAACGAGCTACAGCCAAGCACCCCTCATCGGGAGCAAATCGGAAGTGTTAAGGATCTAATAATCCTTAATTAATTAAATTATTTATCTACAATTGTTATTATAAATAGCAATATCTTCATATTATTCTCAAGGATACCCCTTATCATTAATGAATGAAAAGCTTAGCCGAGTGACCATAAACCATTTTTACGACCACCTTACATGGTCGTAAGTACTTCTATGACTGCCTAGTGGTCGTAAGACTTCCTAAGACCACCTTATGATCGTAAGTTTTACTACGATCATTTCATGGTCATAAGTTTTACTTCGACCACCCTATAGTCAACAAAGCCTACAGATATGTTGGCACAATCGACTAGTGACACTTATGTGTTGTGTTTAATACACACAATAGTTAATATATCCTGCTATTCTATGGGATAACTGCACGTATTAAGCATCTATCTCTGACATAACTACAAGGTAACATGGGAGGGTTAATATCTGACAATAACCGTCACAGAACGTGCGTATTTCAACAAACAGTGATACGAATCTTGAT